>OU538801.1:5000000-6250000 GCA_912999815.1 Campaea margaritaria
CATATATTTGTAAAATATCTTTTATTAAATATTTTTTGGAATATATTTTTTTCAAATTAAATATTAGTTGTAGTTTTACTTCTACTATGTGTCCCAGCACACTTTTAGTTTTTTTCGTTTTTGGAGTTAGACCGTAACTAAATAAAATATTTTAAGTCGTTTAATTGCTTCACTACAATATTGTCCTTGTAAACTCTGAGACTTATCAGATGCCTTTTATTATGGCCGGGGAAAATTTACATATATGGCACCCCCCTGGGAGTATTTTCGACACACATGTCAATGTCATTTCTTTCTACCATTACCAAAGAATATTATTAGTAGGTAGGTAAATTATGTATTTGTATGGTTTTCAGCTAGATAGACATGCATAATTTGTGGCATTTTGCAAAATAAAAAAATAATCCAAAGATTTAAGGTATTCATGACTTACCAGTCCATATAAATCTGCATTATTTATAAACTTATTTTTTGAGTTGTAAACAAACCGCATAACCTAGCTCCTTTTCAAACAACCAGCTGTTTTAGGGTTGCTAGTATGTTAAAAATACTATTATTGGTGTTGGTACATTATGTACATTAGGAATAAAGTCCATTGTGGTTTAAACCACCACAAAATACGAAATAGGATAAAAAAAAACCGATTAGGGTTGGTTACTAACGGTCTTATTCATAAAAAAAGCTTATTGAACGTTTATAGCATTCATTAGTTAAAACGTCTGATAGTGCTATAGATCGGCTATTAAGATGTCATAAAATTGTTTATTCATAATCTATTCATATCGCTTCGATAACAATAGTGGCGCTATAGCAACCAAATGTTGCCATTGGGATGAAAAACTTTGTTTTCGAACGGCATGCAGGATGAAACCATAGGTAATTTACTTGAATTTGACATTATTTTGATTCTGTGTCAATGTCAGATAGTATTATTTATCTGTAGTATACCTATCTATCATGTTGACGCGGAAAACCGTTTGTCATTTTGCACGAAATTTTCATTCAATTTATGAATATAATTAAATAAAATGGAAACTAAAGCGAGGCCAAGCGCCAAGAAAAGGCAGAGATGTGAGAACTGGCAAGGGAGAAAAGGTTTGTTCAACAATTTCTATATTTGCGAAATATTGAAGCATCGTTTGCAGATTGGTCTTCACTTATATCCTTTGATTTACTTGTTAGTTTTTATTCTATTAAGCTTAACGCACGTTTGTTTCAGATTTTATTAAAAGAACTGGTAAAGGAGCGAGTCGATGTTGTTGAAAATAAAAACACGGACACCAATTCAAATACAAAGAAGGTGGCGGCATGGGCAGATTTGCTAAATAGAAATAAACATAACCCAACATAATATTTATCTTAAGTAGGTATAAGTTTATTACTCTAGTGATAATATAGTTGTTCTGCTTGATTAAAATACGATTATGACGAGTCTTTACTGTCCTATTGTTAGGTATAGGCCTACTGCTCACTCAGACTATTTTTATTTCAGTTTCAACTGCATGTGTTCAAGAGCCCAGCGCACTCTTTCCCAAACCAAAGCTCAGTGGGGGATAATAAAGATGTGTGCCGAAAAACAAAAGGCTCAAGAGCGTAAGGAGCAGATGAAGACTGGTGGTGGTCCACCACCTACCATCGAAACACCACATAATAATGATATTAGTTTCTAGCTCCCTAATGAATTTGTCACCGATTCCTATGAATTTGAATTTGTGTTGTCAAGTCATTGAAATAGAAACTGAAGCCAGGCCAAGCGCCAATATTTAGTGGGATTGTTGAGCAGGAGCTATCAAACACCAATAAAGAAGAAGTGCCTGCCTAGGCCCTAGTACTCCATCTCCTCTTCCTACGTCAAACAACCTAAGAAAAACCGAAAGACTTCAGCTGCTGATAAAGTTGCAGACTGTGAAGTGAAATGCAGAGAAGAACAGCAGAGAGATGCAGAGAAGACCTCAAGTGGAAAATGAATAAAAAAAGGAGGAAATGTAGACCTTACAGAAATTTTGTTTAAAAAAAAACTCAGTATTATTAATATAAAATAAGAAACTGGGAGAATAAACTATTTATTACATATCTTAATGGTATTGTCTCAATGAGTAGGTTATAGATAGATGGTAATCAGGGTTTGTTTTTCGTATCAGGGGGTTTTTAGTTTATTTATTGTGAGACGAGGTAGCTCTTTTTCCTCTAGTCGCTTGAGAGCATCTGTAGGTAGAAGTGGAGGGCCATTAAAAAGTCGTCGCCAATCTCGGTGGTAGTTGTCATAGTTGGTTTTATTCGCTAAAATTTCTGAATTATGACAGCTTGCAAAATTGCAACACTTCTACATCTAGGAACTTCTAGGTTCTCCCCACGGGTACCTACTTTCCTCTGTGTTGTCCTTCTCTATGTTACTCTCCTCTGATAGTGGATCCTCTATTATAATATGAGCGGCTGGATGCGGAACGCACGGGTTCGCGCCACCGGCCAACAACGAACGACCACCGACTCGCCACTACGCCACCGATGCCACATCACGCTGTTGTTGTTTTGGATGTATTTTATTGGAATATAGCAGTTTACATTCCACTGTTGTTTAAGTCCTCGGGAAGGTCCCCAACAGGCTGCAGCTAGCGCATAGCGTCATTAACAAACTTACCTCTATACAACCTACCTTTGGAACTCTTTGGTGGTAAAACTCATTGTTAAATTTCAAAGTATGTATCTAAATGACTAAACAGCTGATCGTTGTCAGCCATGTTTTTCGCTATCAAACGCTTAAAATGGGCTTATAGTAGGGTGTTGGCTTCCATAAATCAATGTCACTTTATCAAACAGTTATAGAGCATTTTAGGGCTATTGAGCGTTTATGAATACTGATTTTCTAAAATCTTACTATAGCGAGCTTATAAAGCTGTGATAACTTTTTATGAATAAGACCGTTACGGTCTTATTCATAAAAAGTTAAAAAATATTTAACCTATCATTAAAAACTTAACATATAAAGATACAAGTAATTAGTAATAATTAATATGTTATATACTAGGGTGGATATGATGCCAGCCTTCATACAAAAATGTTCGAACCCTTTTACTTGATCGATATTATAATAATAATATTATGTGTATGGTGTAAAATAAATAATTATTCTATTGTTTTGCTATACAACGTAGATATGCAGCCAGTGTTCTTGGCACCATGCCTCATGGACTCCCTCTTTTGTTATATATTAAGATATCATTTTAGTTAGTTTTCAATTTAATTATTGTTATTCAAGTTGTGTCAATATAAAGGTATGTTTTGTACAAACATATTTTTTAAAGTTATTATAAGTATAATAATACCGCTGTTCTGTTTGTATATTATATATATAATGTGTACCTAGTAGTATGATTATGCACCTAGGTACCCACATCTCTACAAAACTAATCCTACTAATAATATAATAAATAAATAATAGTATTATAATAATATAAATGCGAAAGCTTGTGAGAATGGATGGATGGATGTTTGGTCCTCTTTCACGCAATAACCACCGAACGGATTCGAATGACATTTGGAACACAGACAGTTTATAACCAGGATTGAGTAATAGGGTACTTTTTATCCCGATAGAATGTTCCCTTGGGAGAAAACGGGAAATACGCGGGTGAAACCGCGGGGCGCAACTAGTATCATCTAAATTGATTCAGCTGCAATAGCGTGATACGGTACAAACTTCCCACGCAGTTTTCATATTTAAAATAATTATGATAAAAAGGCCAGCGGGGCTATGCAGCACGGTGCGGATCAGCTCGAGTTCGTTTTATTTTGACGTTTGATTGCCACGGGTCTCCTTATTTCAATACGAATGACGAGTCCCGTGGCAATTAAACGTCAAAATGAAACGAACTCGAGCTGATCCGCACCGTGCTGCATAGCCCCGCAGACCGACGACAGGTTCACTTTCGTGGGCCCCTTTCTTTATTATCAACTCTAAAGCGATGACTTGCGTAGATAGTTTGTATAGTTAGCGGCTTTATTCTTTCCTCTAGTATTAGTTCGTTACCATAGGTATTATAGATTTTTAACTTTTTAAACAGTCGTAATCATAAATTAAAAAAAAGCGTCACAATCACATACATAGAATCTGACCCCTAAGGATTCTCTGTGTCTAGGGAATCAGGGACAGTCCTACAAACAACCAGTTGTGGAAGGAGAATAAAAAAACTTGATTATTATTGGTAGGTCATAATTTAATGCAGTTTTTTTTCATTAAACATTTGCTCCTGCTTTACTTATTAATATGACAATGGAATATTGTTTGATAACTAGATTATTCTATTCTGTGAATCTATTTTAAACAACTTTTATATTTTACCAGCAATTTGTACAAGATTAATTAAACTATTTACTATTACATTAAAAAAACGTATGTATGACTATTTTAAGTTTCGTTCTTATGGTACTAAAACATATATTTCGGTATTATAAGTGATTAGCATATATGTTTGGGAACATTGTAGAAAAGTTGTCAAGTGGACAAATTCATACAGCTACTAAGTACATGTATGTATAATGGCCCCCTTACTCATAAAAATGTAATCAGCAAAGAGCACAATATCATAATTAATTTATAAATAGTATGTAGATATTTTAATTTAACTAGTGTAAATATTTAAGTAACTGTTGCGGCACTTATTGAATGATTTTTATGAGTAAGCGAGCATAAGACAGCTTTCATATAAATATAATTTTATGACTCTACAAATATAATTTACAGTTTAATTGGATTTACATGGTTTCATGTTTATTCATATGTAATAAAAGCAGCAACACTGACATTTGACTACAATACTTTAACAGCTTTTCGATACTTATGCTGCCAATTTTCCTAATACATTATGAAAATAAATTAAATATCAAACATAGACAGGACTCATTATTTCAACGATGAAAATGGCGCGTTACTTAGTTGCCTCATTAAAATACCAAAGACAAACATAACAATAATTTCACTTTTTTTAATAATAAAATAACAAATATTTCAATATTTTGAACATTTATATGGTGTTTTTTTTTCAGTACTGTTGAGCATAAAAGCCGCGGCAAGGCATTAGTGTCGCTAGCACGACAATGCACTAATATTTTCCTATACATTTACATTATGAGTACACACGTTGCACTTGCACACATGAACGTCGGGCGACGTCGCGCGGCAACCCAAGGCTTGCGCGCGGCTAGTTAGGCTACACCCGTAATTGCAGTCTACTAGTCATTTGTTTCCTTCAGTCATACAAGATTATAAAGTTTACTTTGAACTGTCTAAATTATGCGCGATAGGTTAGCGCCTCTATCTTTATTAAGCACGATATATTAAGATATAGTGTTTCGTCTTGGTGTGCGTCACTTACATCTAGACGTATAGGACCGAGAGACAACACACGAAAATCGAACAATGACCATCAGGCAAGTGTGGTTGACATAGCTTATAACGCCATTACACTTTCGAGGATTCGCTTCGGGTGGCGGTATCCTGCTCAGGCGATTGACTATAAACGTGCCTCGACAGGATACGACTCGCCGAACTTACAATGTAAACAATAAATAGCTAATTAAAATCTAATTCAATCAATGTGTTTTATTTATTGTCTATTAACTAATGAGATTTCTATTCATCTGCATTTAAATTATCAGTCACTAGTGAATTGTTGATTTATTGTCAGTGAGACGATGGTACGTGTAGGGGCGTGGGGCGAGGGGCGTGGGGCGAGGGGCGAGGGGCGGTAGTGAGTGTGGAGGCGCCGGCGCGGACGCGGCGGGCGCAGGCTGGAGGGAGCGACTGCAGTAACATCGAGAATATTTCAACATAAATATGGAATGTAGCAAACACTCAATTGAAAAGACCCTCGGGTTTAGGCTTCGGCCATCATTAAACTTATTTTAAATTAGAGACAATATTTACAATAAAATAGTAACTAAGCGTCGTAAATTAATATTCCTTGCGTTTACTGTACTGATATGCATTATTTTTACACATAATTATAAATAAATATAAAAGTTGTTTAAACACAGGTTTACAGCTGCTGGATAGAAATTAAGATAGGTCACTTATACATGAAACCGTACACTGCAAGATTCAGCTCACCATCGACCGACCTCCTCATAATATACAATATCATCGAAGGTTACAATCGAAAGATTAATTAAATATTATATACTTTAATTGTTTCTATTTGAATTAATTTTATCTAAGACAACATACTTCAACGTAGACTTTATAACGTTATATCTTTTTATTTTATTTCAGTCTTAGTAATCGCTTCACTGCGCTCGGTCGGCGCTCGGAGCCCGGACGCACTCCGCGCGGCACTCGCTCCGCCGGCGCTCCGCGGCGTCCCAATAAATAAATACCAAGTCTATAATACTCCGGGACGCGCGGCCACTCCGGCGAGTCTGATCGTCCCGATAATGGAATGTAAGCGTGATATGGTAGACGGCGGGGCGGCGCGGCGGCGTCACGCGTCGGGCGGCGGCGACGGCGCGGCGCGGCGCGGCACCATCACGCACGGCGGCGGCGCCGCGCTGCCCAGGAACGGCGGCGCCGGCCGCGCGCCCATGCGCACCCACCACCGCGTCGCCTTCTGCAGCAGCCCCACCTTCTTGTCGCCGCCGCGCCGCGCGCACCCCGCCTCCCCGCCGCCCCCGCCCCCGCCGCCCGCCCACTCGGGCACGTCGCTCACGCACTTGTTCGGTGGAGGCTGGAAGCTGCTCCTCGTCAGCTCGGCTTGCTGAAAACGAACATATCGACATGTTAGCTTCACGAATCACTATTATTTTATTGAGCGAAAGAGTCTGGAAAAGGACGGCTACATTATGCCGTGATAACATCCGATAGGATCCGCTTTATTTCATCGTGACCACAATTATTCGAAACTTCCACCCATGTATGAGAGAAACCTAGCATTGTGCACGAGAATAGAAAGCGACTTGGCTCGGGGAGCAAGTCAGAGGCCACGTTTTAATAAGTTGATAACTATGAATTTGAAAGCGTTTAGTACACCCTGGGCAGCCGGACTGCATTATCGCAGTACAGCTGGCTAATCCTGTCATCGCAATGTTCCAATCAAAGCAGTTCATCTCAGGGCAGAATGGTTGTGAAACATAACACGAAAGAAGAGAACCTTGATAGATAGCGTTCAATGGCGAGAGTGGTTGACAACCTCCGTAGCGTAAGTGGGTTGCGGTGGTTCCCGCATACGGCAGTCTTGGTGTTTGATTCCCGCATACAGCAAATTCTTGGTGTTTGTGGGACCACGGTTCTCGTAGTTCCTGATTCGTTAGATATAGGGAATCCTAGTTAAGAGTTTGCGAGCTGATCGTGAATACAAATTGTAATGGCAAGTCTTTAGCTGACGTTTTTCGTCATCATCATCAGCCCATATCATCCCACTGCTGAGCACGGGTGTCCCCTCACTTCCGTAAAGAGGCCATAACCCACCCACGGAAGCCCGGTCCTGATTGGTAGATAACATACCTACCTCCGATATAATTTTCGGGTAGGTAAGGTATAAGGTTTTTAGTATAGGCTAAATGTCAAATAGAAAACGTTTATCTTTACGATAGATACGATGTGTATCCGCGATCTAGGGGCAGGATCTATGGATGTGATCGTGAAGCGTTATTTAAAAAGCTCACATATAAATTGTATTGGTCACATATAAACGTGTTCATTTGACGCTTTTACTATGACCAACATGACAAATTGATTACGTTTAGTATGTTGGTGTGCATCGGCGGTGAGGGGCGATATAAACGAAAAGGTAGAAAGTTACCTGATAAGGGACTCGCAGCTGCAGATGCGCGTCCTGGCCGAACTCGCCGTCCGGCAGCTGTATGCTGGGCGGCAGGCCCAGGCGCTCGGCGGCGGCGGCGGAGCGCGCGCGCGTCTCCTGCTCCACCATCTCCTGCAGCCGACCCACCATCGCCTGCAACCTCTGCTGCTTCTCCCATTCCCTGGAAACGTGCAAGTGAATCGTGAGTTTATGTTGCATGACGCGTTATAAAATTAAATATTCTATTTCACGAAAGCCGGTTGTTACACGTACATTGTTACGGCGTGCAGTTGTTACATGAATATAGTCAACCTTTCAGTCGGGATGCGCCAACATATAAGTTTTGGGTATGTGTGTACACGACACATCTACACCCTGGGCCTGATTTCACAGGTCCGTCTGGTTCGGTAAGTTACGATGTAATGCTATTAGTTATACTGCGGTCAAAAAAAGGGGTTTTTTCAACTCAGTCGTGTAATGATCGTTTTTCGATCTGAAGAACCGATGGGATTAAGAATTTCTGGCCTTATAAGACTCATATCTCATAGAAAAGTGGTGAGTGAAAGATGTAAGAGGTGAATGATGGTTGTTGCTTTCACTGAAGACTGGCTCGCTAATAGTTTCTGAGCAGTAAGGTCTAAGTTTATATTCCTTATACAGCAAAGCATACGTTCGATATTAAAAGGTTATCAAATATTTAACTTAGTAGGTACCCTTACAACGACCATTATGGGAAGGGCAGGACCAGCGTTAACATAACTCATCTTGAATGTTTCGTTCGTACTCGGTTCTAGCTAGAGAGCAACGCAGCACAAGACAAGTATGGTCAAGTCAAGGTGCCTACCCAGACTAGTTGTTTGGCACGTACGCCATAGCTTGATAGACAAACGCGCATCTGGGCAATGTCTGGATGTCTAGACTTCGACGTACGCATGCACGTAGGTGCTACTGCAAGTTTTAAAACGTATTAGCGCTTGTGGTGTCACGATTGCTTTTCCACTGCCAACTGTGAAGCTGAGCCAAGTAGCCGTAAATTATAAAAAGCAGACGGAGTGCAGACATCGCGTGTTAGGCGGAGACGAAGCGTCCTATAAGGCAGGAACTTTCCGCGAGTCACGAATGATACTAGGTGGATAGGTAGATATACAGTCTGTTCTGGATTACGACAGAGTGTTTGTCAGAATTTTGATAAATTCTCTTTCATCATTGGGTTCCTATACATTTTTTAACACATTGTCGTTAGTACGGCGTAGCGGTAGGATTTGGATAAAATTTCGTACATTGCTCTTTCAAATTTTAATTTCCCGCGGGAAAACGGGGAACTGCGAGAGGAGCGTCGAAACACAAGTATAAAATTAATAATGATAATTGTGAAGGGTCGCGCGCGTATGGATAGTGGATACTCACAATGTGGAATGGTGGTGTCTGTGATCGTGCCGAAGGCGCGGTCCCCCCGGCGCGCCCAGCCGCTCCATGCCCGCGCACCCCGGCACTTGTACCGAGAGCATCTGCAAATCACAACACACTGCTCTCACTTATGTGGTCATCCTTAATCTCATTACAATGTAACTAATAAAGGGGTCAATTATGCTGTAATACTATGTCATGTGGCAACTTTCTAGTTTCTAGTTTTCGAGGGAAATCAGCCTATAGACAGACAGACATGTGAGTGATCTTTTAGGGGATATGTTACTACACAAATGGAAGCCGTGCAAGAATTCTACATATCATCATCATAATCATTATCAACCCATATCGCCCCACTGCTGAGCACGGGTTTCACCCACTTCGTGTGGAGGGTTAGGCCATAATCCGCCACGGGGGCCCAGTCCGGATTGGTGGATAACATACCTACATCCGAAATAATTCTCGGGTAGGTATATGGGTTTCCTCACGATGTTTTCCTTCATCGAAAAGCGAGTGATAATTAAGTACTTATATGTTTAACAGAAACACATGATGTTTAGACAGATATAATTCAAAAGAATTAAAAATTACACACAATTAGTGAGTTTCGGGTGTAAGAGATGAATAAAACATAAAAGTTGTGGATGGTGGTATAATTTTAATAGTTATCAAGCACCAAAAATTTCTGTTTATGTTTTATAAAGATCTAGCACAATACCCGTTTAGAAGTTTTGTATTGATACTGATAATTCTTGCAAGGGGTCCAATTTTGTTTATGAAGTGGTGTTGTTAGTACAGTGTTTGTCAATAAAACTGTAAAGAACATTATTAATTAAAAGATAACAGAAGTATTTGGGTGGAGTTATCATATTGTATTGTAGGGCATGAGAAATAAAATGGTAGGTATGTCCATACAAGTTGAATAGATTATTTGTTTTTCATACATTAAATTTTGTATTAAAAAATTCACAATATTGTCTATGCACATTCCATGAAAGGAGCATTATTGTTAAGTATTTTTAATTCTTAATAATTTTGATATTTGTATTGGTATGAAATGCAATTGATGAGTACGGACCTAACATGCCTACATTTATCACAATAACTTGCAAGATTTATCAAATCATGTACAAAGCATATGCGTAGTGTTGATAAATCTTGCATGTGCACAATGCATGTTATTTAATTACACAAGAAATAATGACTAAACATTGTCTGCTTGATCTATCATTGCAAGTTAAATCTTGGCTCTATTGTTTTAAGGTACAAAATATGTTCTTTTTTAATATGTTGATGTCTCGAGGTTGGAATTTCATTGTATTTATTTGGAAGCAAGTAATAGGTAAATTCTTATGCAAATGCACAAAATCTTGTATGTATATTATTTCACCTAAAAACAACTGTATACAAATATGTAACATCAGCTGGTTTTTATTATGCTAGATGTGGTGTCTTTTAATATAAATAATTAGGTCTGTATTTTTTATAACTTGGGAACTGTAAACAGTGTGCCGTGCTAAGGCATATTCATTTCATACCATTTTTTTTACTGTTTTAACACATTAACTGCTGAAAACACAACTGTGGTGTTAGCTATAAGGGAAAACACAATGGTGTGTGCAGAGCCACACCCGAGGCTGACAAGAAAATCGGCTCAGCAGTCAAAGTTTTAAGTGACAACCACACTTCTTATTTGTCAATAGTTGACACAAAATGTAGGATGCTCACAAAGCAGGTAAATAGGTGTATAAATTAAGTTTATGACAAATAAATGGGAAACTTTTTGAGAGGGTATCAGTGAATATGTTGTCTGTCTGTAGTCTGAGGCCAAGTAGCTTTATCACTGGCACATTATCAAGTGTTCTTATCAGTTCTGTGATACAAGTTATTTCTAAGAAGTACAGTAAATATTTTCTCCGCCATCTGAAGAGTGCCGGTCAAGTTGTGAAACTAATTGAAAGAACAATTCGTATTGTTTAAGTTCAGCTGATAATCCTTTGTAACAACCGTAAGATAGCCATAAGCTTTAAGATGTTTATATGCCGCAGCTTTCTCAAAGGATTGTACAAGATAAAATAAACTTTAAAATGGCTACGTAAAGGGCATCTACAATATAACCTTTGATAATTTTAGACAGTGAAACAGCAATTTGGCTTTTAAAAATTAATACATTTTAGACCAAATTGTTAACAAGAATTTTTAATTCTTTTATCAGTTGGCTTGAAATGAATGATACTAGTATTCTCTTCGGAACAAAAGAATTAAGCAGTTATCAGTAACAATAATATTGATTACTTATCGTATAAATGATCATTGATAAGTAGATATCAAAGCTGACCATTGCACATTACAGGCAATAGTGTAGGTATTAAACAATAGATTAATAATTGGAGATTCATGTATTATCATAATTTAAGTTTTTATTTTGACAATAGTCTTGGTGGTTTAATTTACGGTCACCATAACATGGCATTGGTGCTTAGATACTGTAATAATGGTGTGGTTGTTTTTGAATAAATAAATAAATAATAACTTATATTTATCAATGGTTAAGATTTTTTTGTGATTATTAAATGCTGATAAATTTTTAGATGTTACATTACTTTCTGGCTCATAAATTTCATAGTCTGACATAGAAATATTATTAAAAGGTACATTATTGATAATTTTATGCTGATAATAGATTTATTGAGTGGCAGGTATACCTACTGTTCTGAAGAGCATATTCACAAGATGTGCACACATCGAGTTGGCATGTTGCGGCTATGATATGGCGAGAGGTGATTACGGAACTGTCTGTCATGAAAATTTATTTAAATTCACACAAACAACGTCTGGGTGTGACGTCGCTATCGGCGCGCCTCTTATCACTTGGCACGCTCCGGTCGCGGCCGTCTCGCGGCCATCCGACTCGCCTCGGCCCGCGGGCCTCACTCGTCTCCAGTACAAACATTCTTCCCCACTCACATCCTACATTTATTTACAATTGTTTTTCATTTATTCTTTCACTGTGACTTCACAAAATTGTTATCACTAACTACTGAGAGTTTCATATTCACACTTATTTAGCATTTTCCACTACAGTTTTGTAGTATATCGGGCTAATAAACTTTACTTACTATTTGAATCAGTGTCGTCCACTAATTTTGTAGGTTTTCCACCTATATTTGACAGTTAGTGATGTGCTTCTCTTGTATCCAATTTCGATGACACGGGAATCGAGTCACTAGCAGCGTAAGATTCGATCATAAATATCACTTTTTATTTTAATATTGCACCACACAGTCACTGACATTTTAAAATTGGCTTTCGAACCTCTTTATAACATAACAATCACAGAGCACTATAGAGAGACTAGCGTATATACAATAATTAGCTATAATTCACTAATAAATAAAATATGCTCTTCAATGCATTTAACACTATAAAAATAAAATCATTTCTTAAATATGAATAACATATAATTTTCACTATCGCGTATTTTGGTGGTAGAGTTTCTTAACTCTTTTTTTCATATTGGCAGGAAGACGCCTGCCATCGAGCGAGTCTTGTTGTTCAATGACGCGGACGGACGCGGCTCGGCGCGGCGTTCGCAGTCGCGTAGCGGGGAGAACGAGCGGGAGGGTGGTGCACCGGCTGCCCCGATGTTGCTACACACTAACAATGTTTACTGTGTAATACGTTTACGCACACATTGAAACGATCTGTCTAGCTGGCTCTGTGTGCTCAATCGGTACTTCTGTAGGTGCGATGATACGACGTTAGTGAGCGTGAGTTGATTATGGTGAGTGTAGGTATCGTATGTGTACACATGAGCTGGCACACTAGTAAACGGAGCTCGATGGCTGCTACCGTCGTCGTCGTCGTTGTTGTCATCTATACTCACCTATAACTGTAATATACATACATAGTGAGCGATGACGCGTTTGTCGGCGTGTGCGAGACGAGACGGTTGGCATTGCTCAATGATCGAGTAGTAGTCATAGTGGTACGTAAACTATCATCATTGTCTAAGTGCACGATTATTTCGACAATATAATTATTAATTATAATTATGTGAAAAATAAGTACCCTACGTAACCTGCATAATTAATACCTTGCCACTTTTGCTAGTTTAACACTGATCATAATCATAAGGACAAGACCGAAGACAAACTTACTAGATAAAATAGGTTATGGTGCCAAATTAAATAAAAAGTATTTAAAATAATACACCCTTATTAATTATTAGCGTGTGCTGTACAGTACTTCACGCCCGGGTACGCCAAAAAGGAATTTTTTTATTGTTGAGGGCTGAAACTTCGTTAACAGATCTAATTATTTTTTTCAATATTTATAAAATAATAGAGCCTTTAATTATATGTTTATTTTATTAAAATATTTTATTATTTTTATTATACTATTGTTAGATACGTCTAAAAGTACTATAGCTTGCGTCGATTTTGCTTACACTAAGGGTCTCTAAGGAGACCTATTCAATTTTATTAGTGAAGTTCAGATACTTGCCTATATTAAATATTACTGCTGAGTTAAATGCTGTATAATAATTTCTAACGTAAGTGAATTATCGTATTCTTGTGAGAAATATAGATATCTCAAACCTCGATTAGTAATTTCAAAGCAATCATCGGAAATAAATGAAACATTATGACAATACAAGGTACTTTTGTATATTTTAAATGAGTATCATATTAATAATTAATTACGCAAAACATTGCTTTTAATACTGAAAAATGTCTAGACAGACCTAACTCATTTATGTAATTAAAATGGACTGTGCAAATTATAGAGATTGAAAACTCATTTTCAGGGTTTACTTACCCCATAAATATCGAGTACAAAGTAGGTAATAGTATAGAACGGCGAAGAGTCGACAATGATTAACCAACGCCGTTGTATCTTGATAAATTTATGTAGGGTTTAGTACCCGTTTTAAAACAATATAATTACGCTTAGGTTGATAGGTACTTGCAAAATAAAAACAAGATTTTGTTTTCAATAGTAAACTTTAGGGATTTGTTTTGAGATAGATGGAAATGGTAATTATTTAGCTTTACTACCAACAAAAAGGCAGTGTTCATACAATGTAGGTATATTTTGATTTCAGATGTTGTAGACAAAAAAAAAACAAAATCAAAATCGATTCATCCGTTCGGGAGCTACGACACACACACAGATACGCACACACACACACACACACACAGACACTAGAAACTTATAACACCCCGTCTTTTTTGTTTCAGGGGTTATTGTTATTATAATATAACTATAACAATAGTATTAAGAAGAAAGAGAGCATAAAACGTTTATTCTGACACGACCGTACATAACAACACATCAAACAACAATCAAATAATTATCGTATAATTTTCGTTTTTGTAATAACTATCGACTTTCAGTGAATTCTTATTGCTCATCACTACAAAATTGTCATCATTGCATTTTTGACACCTGTCAAAACATGTAAATTTTTTAAATGTTTATTAAGTTTTGTGTCGTATGTCTTGTGAATTTAGCCAGTGTCACGCAATATTAAATTCTCAACACGTACAAAGAATAGCTTTATCTAACTTAATGAACTGTGTATGAAATAATTTATGTTATATCAAGTATTTTTCTCATAAATAGTCAAAATGTGGAGTCCCAGTCTGTCTGGTAGTTAGTAGGCTAGTCAAGTCTGAATCAATCATAAGCTAAGCACACACGCACAGATTTGCCCGCCAGGTGAAACTCGGATCCGTATCTGTGCCCGAGCTCGGGCATCAGTTCAAATCGTGATTCCAGCAATTACGGTTGAAAAAAATAATCTAAAATAAATAAAAATAAAATCTATATTGTTTTTGCTAAATGCCATTTTTGTAATCAAAGGCGTGAGCACTGATAGAGCGTTAGTGCACGACTGAGGCGCAATCTGACGGGCACATCTGTCGCTACGCACACACGCACAGTTGGATGGTCGGATCTACCCGCCCGGTGCCCGGTCCGGCCGATTTTACCACGGGCAGCAGGCAGACAGATGGCGGGCAAATCCGTGCCTGTTTTCACCACACACCGGTAGTTTTACGTGCCAGGCACGTCTGTCAGGCTGATCCACCGGGCACATCTGTGCGTGAGTGCTTAGCTATATAGTCACTAGAATGATTCAGAAATGTGATGAATGCTTTGCTGAAATTTCCCGGGAGTTTTGGAGAGAACGTGAAATTACACGTATAGTGTTTGTAGTGGGTATTTGTCTACAATCGTACACGTTAACGAACACCAATAATAGGTACCTATTACATAGATATGGTTGGTATGGGTGTAGAGGAGAGTTTTTCTCAGCTGTCGGACATAATTTAGGTACCTACAATTTATAACACCGAAAACAAGTTTAAATTAATATAAAATCATCGACGTCACATTCTTAGGTTCTCTCCATTTATCTAACTTCTCTCCATAATCTACATACCTACAGCAGTAGGTTCTAAGTACTAAATACTAAAGACAATAACTTTTATCCGCGTGAGCCTAAAGTTTTTCGTTGTACAAAAAAAAGGTTAGTAGATTTTAGCCAGAACATTTAGGCTACCTACCCACCTATTTAATTTTATTACATCGTATTTCTAGCCAAGGTCCTATGATTTACGATCATTGACTCGTTAAGAAGAAGTATAAAAAATATGAAATACAGTATTAGGTAAGTAATTAATTACATAGGTACCTGTGTCAAATCTTTAAGATAAAGTTTTTTTAAGGGCTCTTTACGCCAATTATAGATTAGAACGTTGTCTTCTTTCTATACATCATTTAAATATATTTTTATTGCCAAGGCGGGCTAAGATAAGAAGTAGATGCCGTTCTAATTATACTAGGTATGCTATCTCAGTGTGTGTTAAGCCGGCAGTACACGGGCAGCTCAAGCAGTCGTTGGCAAATGCTTGAGCGGTCGACATTACAGCTGGAGGGATGCAGGCATTAATAAAAATATATTGCGTTTATAAATCACATAAATTATAACGACATACTTTATTGACGAATAAATGATCAAAAAATCATTGCAAATGTAGCGATTTCAAAATGTCGATAACATCAATGTTCTTTTAATTTCCACATTTTAGCCTTGCAAGGGTCATGTTATAATGATTAAAAAAGCCAAAGCTAAAAGTTAAGGCTTCAAGTTGATAGTAATGAATGGCAAACAAAAATTGGTAATTCGTTAGATAGACGACTTGCTCGTCTCGTCACTCGTGAAATAAAAAAAAAACTAATACTGAATAATAATAATTTTGTTGTTTCACATTATTTATTATTATTGAATTCGCAATGAACAAACTGTTGTCACATAATTTAGTATTAAGACCTTTTATGCACAGTTTTGCAATAAAGATATTCTATTCCATTATATTCTTACTTCAATCAACAATTATCGAAGTAAATGGAATTTTACTAATTTGATATCATTTTGTAGGACAGTTCATTATTTCTAAATTAGATACAAAAAAGTTTATCTTAAAAGACTACTTTTTTCATTACATTAGAAAATGTAAAAGAAGAAATGCATGATGTTTTCAAGGAATTTTATATTTTCCTATTTTTTTAGTCTGTAATGCCATGAATATCAATAAAATCTTTATAAGGTTCGCTAGAGTGATTTTTAAACGTTCGAATATCACCAGTTTCATTGTCATAGGTTTCCGAGGTATTGTCATTTTCGTACATAGACTAATCTTATTTAAAGAAAATTATAATGCCTGTCATTCCAGGGCGTGAGTTAGGGTCACTGTAAGGGGGTAGAACCGGGTAGATTTATCGATAAAAGTGTTTGAAATAGAGTTTGACTTGTAATATATTGACTCGTTAAGGTAATTATTGCCTACTTACAGTAAATGGTTTGGGTGTTCTTTTCAGGCAACATGTTTGATATAGGCCCTTAACAGTGACTCACGGGGTTTGCGGCGGCGGCTGCGACGGCGGCGTAGCGGCGCCGCAGGTGCGACCGGGCCAGCGCGCCCGCTGCCGCGCACAGCAGCAATGCTGCGCCCACGCATGCGCCCGCCCACCACCACTCTGGAATACGACAAATATTCCCTATGAATAAGAAGCCTTATCAACCGGTTGCGCTTAGATCGTAAAAAGTAGGAAAGGACCGCAACGGAGTGGAACTCCTTACAGGAATCTGAGTTTCCTGATTGTTACAATACAACCCGGGAATCCAAATTACGAATGAATAGGCTTATTACTAGTTAAACGTGTACCATTATTGACAACATCGTCGTTTAACATCGGCGGGCCTATACACGTGGCAAGAGATAGTGTCAAACGAAAACAAATTCAATCATAAAAATGTATACTAGCTGCCATACTGCATTCCGCCACCACTGACCTTGTACTACATAGAGGTGACTCATTACATTTTCAACAAGTTATGCGGATGCGGGGATTCCCTATGGCTCAAAATGCTAAAGAATAATATCGCGAGGCCAAGAGGCCTAAGAGCATTTTTCTTAAGGCATCGTGATTACGTTATTTCGTAGTCATTACTTAGATTTTTTTTCTCACTACATGAGTTAGTAGAGTTAGATACATGAGTTAGTATCTATTCTTGTGGTCGAGGAGCTTGATTACCTCGACGTTCACATGACTATGAAGTCTACTTTCTTGAGCATACTAAATTTTTTTTTCATTATCCATCGAAGAACTCTACTTTGAGGTTCCGATGGAGATAGATGTTTCATAAGTGCCAATTGTGTTTTTAAAATTTTCATCATGAACCGTGTGATGCTCGCCGTAGCTACGAGTTATTGTAATGTTAGTCATCACCCTATTCTCAAGGTATCTGAATAAAATGCTACGAATCACTATGCAGACTACCCCCTAAATATAATTCCGATATAATTTATTAAAACATGGTCAAAAAGCATAATTTGTGAAATGCGTTAGGTATTTCGTAGCATCGTCGTAGCGCTTTCCGTAGATCAGTCGTAGCGACCTCGAAGACAAAATATACAACTCCGATGTATCACACATTCATTTATTTCTAAGTATTTTCGAAAAAAAAACATGTTAGTTGTTAAAATTAGCTATCGTATCTTCTATTAGTCATGCGCTACGTGTTCAAAACGACTTTACAGGTAAAACTTCATTCTTAAGCAAGAAAGTCAAACATAATTGAGTCAAGCAAGAGTTAATCAATGGGAAAAAGTTATAAATCAAGCTAATATAATAATGTTAGTATTGCACGAGCAAGTGGCGACGAATGCTTGGAGCCTTGTGCATTGTGCCTTATGTGCCATTCTATTTCTGCTTGGAGTTTGTTTGCGTGGTCGAGCTAATTTTAGCAAACCTTAATCAGAATATCTCTCTCGACGAACGACCGATGTAAATGCGAGCGCACGTTCTCATAACTTACTAGTTTATATGAGGATATTATATCTATGATCTCGCCTACCTACCAGTAAATTGGCAACACGTATTCGTAACTCGTATTACTTGATGTTTTCATTTAATTTGGCTTCTGATCATGTTACGAAAATTTTTGTGAACTCTAACCTTTGTCTTTTGTTTTAGTTGGTATTTACAAACTTTACGTCTTTTGTTTTTATTATTAAGCACAAGTTTACAATTAGGTAACCCTTGTCGTCTTTTGTTTTAATAGGTACCTTTTGCGTGTTGGTTGGTAACTTTATTTATTCTTTTAAGTAGAGGTACCAAGTAACATAAAATATCATCGTACTGATGATTGTTACATAACAAATATCATTTTCCGAAGGTATGGACCGATAATACATATCTAATCATAGATAGTAGCCTAGTTTAGGTGCACCTACGCACTACAAGAATACTATTTATTCTAATAAGAGCACTTTAATCATATTACATAATATTTAGATGAATGAGTAATGTTACAATGGGCTGTGGACTTATGGGAGTGACCCTTTTTTAAACGGGTAAGTGGCTTCATTCACCCACTATTACTTTATCTTGAAGTGCAATAAAGAGTTGTTATCCTATCTTATATATCTCAAACCTCGAATGATTGACAGATTTTTTAAGATGTACTGACGAACTAGAACTAAACTTGTAGGGTATCTTATACATAATATAATCATAATCATCAACTCATATCGTCCCACTGCTGAGCACGGGTCTCCCCTCACTTTCGTGAGGAGGATTAGGCCATAATCCACCACGGGGGCCCACTATAATACTCGTATGATAGTGCTTGTAAATGGCAGATACGACAGTGTGTTACGTTATCCTTATCATAGACAGCTATGCAACGCAACGCAAAGTAGGTATCTAAATAGTCTAAGAAAATGTTTTCAAACCTAAAACAGGTACGTAAGCAGTGGAAATATACGTTAAGTATATTTGTGTACAAATGCCTATCATTCCCCTGTTGCAGCAAAACAAATTATTTGCGCGTCCGTATGGCGTTCTGTAGCGTGGGTAAGTGATACATACGCACATACCTATCAGGCCTATATTTTTGTTATTTTAATTCATGTACACATAGCCCTACACATTCGACTGAATGCTCTCTTTCTTCAAGGGTTTGCTACTCGTAGAAGGAAACTCTTCATAAGGATTAAGCTCGCCTTCGTACATTATTTCCATATGAAATTCTCTGTATATGTTATGTGCTCTATGTGTGTCTACTATAAAGAATATAAGACATCTGTGCATCTCTTATCAGAGTGGGTGTAGAAAGGATTTTGGACAAGAAGTTTTGGCTTATCATAATGACAGTAGCTACTTTTTAGCAGTTTATAGAGATTTGAATGAATATCCTTGGCCGCTTGTTTCATATTACTTCAAGTTTTGCAGGACAGGGATTTGGTCCCGTAATGCATGCGGGTCCATGAAGTGACTTGGATGATTAGACTCTATAGCGTCGTGTCCTGCGTTTGTCATTTATATAGAGAATCCAGGTATCTGAAGAAAAAAATCTTTTTAAGTTGGCGAACATACACATATGTTTGACAAAACGTAAACACACAGCAGAGTGTTATTTTCTAACTTTATTTAATTTCTGACTAGTATGGATATATCTAGGCACATATTGCAGAGAAGATAGAGAGAAACGTACTTCCACGTAAATCTAGACCAGTGATTCCGTGCGTAAATATAGTCGTAGGTATGCGTGCAGCGTGGACGCACTAGTGAGTGCCCATTTCGCGCGATGTGACTCGGATCACGCAGAACAAAGCCCATATCGGTCGGCGGTTTAGGCCAAAACAAAAGGCATGCGGTCCGGTCGCGCGTACTCGACAAAAATTCGACATCGTTCGCCCAAGAATGCACAGTGCGGTTATTTATAGAGGTGGCGAGGAGCGCGGGGGCGGCGGCGACGTCTGGTGTCGGTCTGCCGGGGCCTGCCGGCGATCACCGAAATAGCTTCTCCAGCTGGTACCTGCCCACGTGGCGGCAACGCAGCGGAGGCTGGTGCCGTACCTGCCCTTAGCTGATCCATGGATATTTCATCTGCCTGACACACGCAGGAATGTCAATGTGCGTAAGTGGGTAACACTATCTCGTGAACTTGGCGTTCCTTAACCTTCCGATCTGAGCGTCTTTATTGATTAGACCTAAAAGTTATAACAATAACAAAAGGTGTAAATACAGCGCCGTCGGTGCGTCTATCTGTACATAAATATGTTGAAATCTACGAAAGCAATTTTTTTCCAATATTTACTAATTATAGCTTGGTTCCTAAAGAACTGGAGGTTATCTCACTAATATTGTAAATGCGTGCGTACAGTTTGTGTGTTTGTGTTTGTCCTCTCTTCACGCCGGAACCGCTGAAGGAATTTTATTTTTAATTTTATATTCTGGATTAGAACATAGCGATACTTTTCTTTTATCCCGTAAAAAAATACGGTTCCTGTGGCATAATAGCTAACGCGGGTGAAACCGCGGGATCCGACTATTATTATAAAGCAATATTCAGAAGTAAGCCTTACACCCTGTTGCAAACAGGGTCAGGTCGCTAGCATACAATACATATACTGTGACTAAGGACTATTGTCCACTATGACCTAGGTCTTAGGCTATCGGGATGTCAACTTGTTTCTGGTCAAAGCGCCACCCAACCAAAATTATACAACATGGTAATTCTGCCAATAATTCGTGTACTTTGCGAGTACGTTAACTTAATATAGATACACAGTGACTTCATAATTCTTATTGCGATCTAATCATGCATGGTATGTATGCAGGAATTACTTGCCCCCATATGCAGGTAATTCCTTGTAGAGGATATGCCACACCGACTAGCTAGAGTATGTATTCATACCTAAATAGGTAGTTACTTTACTTATGTGTGTTTAAACGGTCTTACATTACTCAATTCGAAATCATTTTGTGTCATTTTGTGATAAACTATCTGTATACGAATTAGCAATGTCATCTCACTAATATCATAAATGCGAAAGTTTGTGTGTTTGTCCTCTCTTCACGCCGAAACGGCTGAACGGTTTTTGATGACATTTGGTATACTTTGAGTCCTGGTATAGAGTATAGAATACCTTTGAATCCTGTAAAAATCAAAGATTTTTTTTATTTGACTGATTAACGAGACTAGCAAGTCTTTCGCCTGATCGTAAGCGCTACGCCTACCTATAATAGTTACAGTGCCACCAAGAACTTTGCATTGTATAATCCTGTGGGGTAATAGTTAACGCGGGTGAAACCGCTGGGCGCTGCTAGTTACGTTATATAAGACGAACTGCAAAACTTTAAAATATTGTTATGACTTTTTAATTAATATCAAACTGACAACTAAACCGCAAATGACTAATTAAATTAATGATTTAAGAATATAGCAAATTACCTACATTATAATTATGAATAAAAACGTGCTAATCACGCTGAGGACACGCTTCCTTTATCTGGTCTTGAGTACGGTTTGATTTCTTTCTAATTGAGCTACTTATAAGAATATTACGAGTAATTAGTATATAGATATTTTAAGATAGCACGCTCGACTCGACAAACAGTAAAATAACTATAACAAAAAATTGGATTGGTAATAGGTATTATTTAGGTAGCGTTTTATACTGACACAAAAAAGTTTATAAATTGTTTAATATTAATTTTTTGGAGCTGCTTGTATATTTTTGGTATTAGCGACAAGCCACACTGAAGAGGTGCGGCGCGCTGCGTGACGTCATGCGGCGCGTCGCATGACTTCACTCGATACTTTTTCACACAAAATGTATCAATGAGTCGCGCCGCGTGGCGCTATCAGTTTGATGAAAATGTATCAAAAAGGCATGTGGCGCGGCACACCTCTCCTGTTTGGTTTGCCGTTTAGCTTAGCTCTTCCGACATAAGTCATATTTAAAACTAGATTTTGCCCGCAACTCCATATGCGTGGATATGACGTTATACGAGTATGGCTTGCCGTACAGTTTTTAGGACTTTTAGTTGCTCTATTATATGCTCGTGGAATATCACTGAAGAAAAGCAATGTTGGGCGCGGTCAGCAATATAATGTGTGACTGTCTGATAATGATCCAGTAATTAATTAATATATGCATAGAAATATTGGTATTACTTTGCATCTGACAGAATCGTAGGTCGAATCCATAGAAAGAACGTAAAATGTTCGCTTTTCATCAAACATTTATACTTAATCAAGTTTAATACTAGCTGACACTTTTATGAATATCTCATGTGGTATATTAAAACTAAAGCTACAAATTGCCGAAATCCACGTAAAAATCCCTATAGCAAATACCATTATTGTTTTTTTTTTAATACTTTGTACAGATTAAATAGCTCCTATAAATGGCGGACTTAAATAAACATAAAAATTCTAAAACTTTATTTTCGGGTTTAGTAATCTCAACAGTCGATTCCAAACATTTTTTTTTTCCGAGGTGAAAGTAGGCACTCCAATTCTCTCTTTTTCTACTCTCCAGCCCTATGTCTATCTCTATGCTATGCCCAATTCATGTCAATCCGTTGCTGCGTGAAAGAAGGACAAACGAATGAACTTGTTACTGAGCAACGAGACGAGCAAGTCGTTAACCTGATGGTAAACGCTACGCCTGCCCATGACAGTTACAATGCCACCCAGAACCTTACATTGCATAGTCTTGCGCGGCACCACACTGCGCTCGACACCCTGCGGCATCGGTCCTAAAGTCTCATATGCCCAGTAATTTCGCTGGAAACAGTGCCCTTCAAACAGGAACACTGTATTATTTGCACACTACCGCTTGGCGGTTGCATATCTGGCGGTCTCTTGCAGAAGAGGCCTACGACTTTCCGACGAGACTTTCCGATGTTTAATATTAGTAGGATAGTAGTTAAGTATATTTGTGCTGGAGAAGGCCACCCGGTAGCGATTTAAACAAAAAATATGGATGTCACGGTATCAGAATCGGAAAGTTATTTTCAGAAAATGTAACTTTTTTATTGGTTTTCTTACTCTCTTGGATGGCCTAAAAAGCCACTACATTATTAGCAGGAACATTCTTATACAATAAGAAGATGAATGTGATAATGTTACGCACAACTAACTTTACCATGAGATAATGATAATATAGCAATTAGTAACATTATTTCAAACCTGCTAAGGATTAAAATTAATAGTAAATTATAAAATTACTGAGATAATAAATGTTTAGGTAGACGCGTTCCAGTTCTACATTGGCAATAATTATGTAAGCGTACCTTTACGTTACATGTAACGTATTATATTATGACGATGGTAACATTTTTGGGGTGGTATTTGTCGGCGGGTATAGTTAGAACGGGGTAGGTACTATGTATTTGGTACATTGTAAGCCGTATTTGATAAGGGTGGCGAGGTGGTGGGGTGGAAGGGCGGGAAGCTGGCGGGACGTCTAGACGTAGCGTAATTAGGAAGGTGAGCGTAGGCTGAGGCAACGGCGCGCAGCGGACGGGCGGCCTACAGTAGGGACTGGGCTGGGTGCTTACGTCATATTCTAATTATTATAGTAATAGCTACATTATGCACAGACTGAGGGAAAACTCTTAGGATACTCCAAATAAAGGTGACATAACTAAACGTGACTCGCTAGAGTTGCGAGAGCTACATCGTCGGCAAATTGAGCTAATTTATGTGGTGTGTATTCAAATTGTAGAAGAGTTAAGAATGTGCTACGATTTTGTTTTGTGCGTTTATTGGCTATGGCTCGGTCTGTGCCCCGGATTGGTTTAATGACGTAGTATGTCCGTTGGTTTTGACTTGTTTATATTTCATTCTATTCTTTTTGAGATTTGTCTCTATGTACATTGGACAATTTGTAAGACAGGCATTATTAAAGAAAGTATAAAAAGATGGAATATGAATGATCTACTTATGTTTGAAATCATTAAAATTAAAGCGCTTGCCAATTAAGTAGGTAACTATTTCCATACATATAATTAAGTAGATAGCATTGTTATTATCCGCAATATGTATTTACATAAAAGGTTCAAGTGTAAAGAAATTGTATAGAAGACAAGACATAACAAACTGATATGAACATAATAATACTGAGTGAGAACAGTTATCAGAGTGTTATCTACCATTGCAGGTCGAAAAGTAGAGCAACAGGCAGTTTCGGAGCGTTAATGGTGAATTGATGCGCGTTGCGTGTCTCTCGTGGCGAGCAGCGGGCAAGGCTGGGAGGTGAGGTGAGAGGACATGACGCGGCGCAGTGTCGCAATGTCGCAGTGACACCAGTTGAAGGTCGTTATTTAGAGGATGTCAACGTGTGGTAATGGCTGTGTTCCTCCGCTCTGCGGTGGAGCCGCGCTCCTGCTGCTAATACGAGTTGTTTGTCAACGTCGGAGTGGTGCCGATGTGCGCCGGTCATTCGCTATAAATAAATTACGCGAAGTCGCGCCGTCATCGCCGTCAGCTCGCGAGAAATACGGCCGAGCAAACAATTGCCATTGTCTATGTGAATGCAGCGCCACTCTACGGTCTTATTCAGGGACGGATGCATTTGGGATGAATGGCGGGCGCCGTGTTGTGCCGATTGTTACGCTCGCTGACACGTTTTTATATAACTTGTTTGACTGATTAGATTATAACCCCCTTATTTATAAAAAGTTATCGAACGTCACTTAGTACTGCGCAGTACAAATTTGTAGTGCGCGATTTTATGAAACGTCACATAACTTTTTATGAATAAGGGGGTAAGCCTATACTTATATCCAAACTTTAAAATAATATTTTATACCATCTATCATCAGTACGTAACACCTGTAGGTAGTAGGTACCTATTAATTATTAATATTTTATTTTGCATTATAATTAATCGCGTGACGTGACTTTTTTTTATCTCCTCGAAATAAATAATCCTTGATATTATATCCACAGACAATTTGTTTCTAAATGGCCTAAAAACATTTATCGAAAATTTATTATACTTTGGACGAATTTTTTAAGGATATTATATAACCGATTGTAGTATAACTGTAATCTGCCTGTCTCCATATTGTATTGCACTAGTGGCTGCATATATGACGCCATAGTAATTATTAAGACCTGTATAACATATATGGTAAAATAAATAAATTGAATTTAAATTTGTATCCATTTATTTTCTGGTTGTTATTGGAAATCGATGGTACATAACTACATAACTACATAATTGGCTTAGGTACACTAGTACTCCAGTGTACCTAAGCCAATTATGTAGTTATGTTACATGTAGGTACTATGTCATTGCATTTAACATCCCAGACGTCGCCTTGTTACTAAAATACCTAGTTATTTTTAGTTATTTAGGTACCTAAGTATTTACATAGTCTTAATATTGAACTATACGGAACCTCTAGACTTAGTTTGTGAAGTTGAACACTTACATAACCTCCGTTGCCACACATTCCGGTGAGTTATTAATGTATCAAAAACATGATGTTGCTCACTTCTTTTTACCCGACTATCCAGAAGGAGGGTTATGTTTTTAGGTGTATATAGGTTTGTATTTTCTTTTGGGACATCTATAGTCTAAATCGCTTGACAGATTTTGATACTGGTGTCATTGGATTTGTATTAATATTATGTTCAAAGACCTTAGGCCGGTTTTAGTGCTCGACCGTCCGTCTGTCGCGATTGTCATTTGTATGAAAATTAACAAGTCGTGTCAGTGCTCGTCCGACCGTAAGCACGCGTATATTGCTTAATTTTCATACAAATGAGAAGCGCGACCGACGTACGCACCAACGGTCGGCCGAGCACTAAAGCCGGCCTTACCATACTTAAAGAAAAGCTTTGATAATGTATGGTTTGTTTTGTTCTAGTTTTTCAGTTTTCTTTGTTCTGGGGTGTTTCAATAAAGAGTTTATCTATCTATCTAAATCTCGAGAACGACATGGGATGGAATATAAATGAAATTAAGCGTCAAGCAAACTAATAATTTAGCTGCCAAATTGGGTTTTCGACGGTACAATAAGATTACACAACCGAGTGAAAGTGTTTTACTCTTATATTGACGTTAAATTATAAGTTATTTTGGTCATGTAAAAAACACTTTGTTAAAAAACTTAGTTCTCCATTTGGGCATTTCGGTAAAAAAAGCAAAAAGTAATCTGAATGCTTGTATGCAGTTCTGCTAAACAAATCAATTGAGTTTTAAAATCATACAACTACACAGTTTTGTTAATTAAAAGCGAGTTAATAGAATAAAAGACAATAATTTCCTGGTAAATCTCAATTAAATAACAAATGGGAGAACGGCACCGTAATAGTATATTTTACTGTTTGTTTTTTCGTTTTTTTGTGTACAATAAAGAGTTTATTTTCTATAACAGGAATTAAAAGTGGATCAAGGCTTTTTTAGAAATTGCGTACCTGGATTATTATTTATTTATTTACCCATGCATTTTTTAAACACAGATAGTGAGCTTACAGTATCATGACCAAAGCGCCCACTATGTACTATTATAGTTCCCTAACTTCGCTTTTTCTTTATTTGTGGTTTAAGTAGGTCAAGTGAGGGAAACATAGTATTAAAACCAATGGTATTAACATTTTTTCACAAAGGCGGCGCGGTGCAGTATCGATTGGACAAGCGCGAGGTGTGGTGCGCGGCGCGGCGCTGTTCGCACCCGAGGCTGGGCGGGCGGTCGGCGTAGCGAGGCGCCCGCCGCGCCGTAGCGGCGGCGGTACTACCTCGTGCTACGGAGATAATTGATCACCTCATATTTATTTCCGCACTAATTTAAAAACATAAGAATTGCCTACTCTTCTTGTATTATCAAAAGCTAACTATTTGTATGATTTATTAATTACAAAATGTAGTCGAATTATTTAAAATCAAGAACTTAAAAAAAGTACAATTCCCAAGTAAAAATTAAAAAAAAATAAACAATTCGAAATCTTTCCAGAATGAACTATATCTGTTTACTGATTGCGATGACATCTAAATTGTCTTTCACACTATTGTATACAGATCAATGAAAAGTGTCTGTATGATGAACTCCAATGAGACAGTTAAATCCCCTTCCTTACAATTCCAAATCGTAGTTGAAGAGAATTGTGACTTTGAGCGGAGGCTATTCAATTCGTTTCCGTTTAAATACGCTTACTTTACAATATTTAGCTGTGAATATTGAGATGTCTCTCGATAAAAACACTTATAAGAAGATGTTTCCAGTTTTCTAGTGTAAAGAACATTTTACTCGTCAAAAACAATGCCAGCCAATGTAAACGAGCGTTCTTCCAAATTGTACAAATGTGATTTTAAGTGAGTGTGACATCTGTAATTGTAGGAAGCGGAGATCGCGCGGTCAAAGCATTTTTAGCTCGAACGAGTGTCATCCGTATCCGCAAGAAACTACGAAACGACAAACAGTCTTTGCAACAAATTATTTCACAATATCAAATTTAAACTTCAAACTCGTGCTTAATTGTGTTCTGTTCTGACATAATGAAGTATCAACTACCTATAGAATATATTTAGGTTCTCAAAATTGTTTCGCAATCTCAGCCTATTGCTATGTGAGTTGCTGAAATACTGTAAACCACAACAGATACATCCGTGCGATGAGGTTTTTTTTACTTGTGTACGTTTATTATTAATTATTTATCAATCTCCGTCGAATTAGACCAGCTCGAACAACTGGCTTCCCTTGATACGACTGACCTCGTTGGTCAGATGATAATATGAATAAGTTCAAGTATACTTCCTAATCTAGGTACTTCTTCTTTTGTGTCGATGTTCCAATCATCGTGCCCTGACATCGGTTGAAACATTGGTGATAGCACTGCGATGATACCTCTAATAGAATATTAGAGATCAATTAAAAAGTACCCCTCGGCGAGGTTCCTCTGTTACACCCCATATTGGACTATACAATAATACAAGTTTGGATACTTGGCGCTATGTAGGACGCAATAATTGCTCAGATTATCGTTTCGTCAAACGGATCTGTAACGACTGTGTATATTCTTTGGTAGATGATAGGATTTATCATAGGAGATGCAGAAGACACGGTAGGAAGTATTTTTCTCAAACAAGCGAATAAATAAGACAAGGACTGGGTAATGGCTTAGAGTTTAAAGTGACCGTAACATATCAATCAATCATCTCAATCGTTATCAACCTGACCGTGAACATCTCTTAATATTTATAAATATTACGCGTTTGGAAGCTTGTGACAATGTCCAAGGCTGAATTCTCTGTTAAAATAGGATAATACTAGTCAGGTTACGCTAAGGACAGAGAGTCCATGTCAATCTATATATGTATATAAAAATGTTATGTTGGTTTGTGTACGCTTCAAAAACTCAAAAAGTTCTGCACCGATCGAGCTGAAATTTTAGCATGATATATAATCCGCATCAAGGATTGTTTTTATCAATTTTTTTCATCAGTGACATATCAGCGAATGTGCGAATGTGCCACGGCGAAGCGTGGCAGGGTACAGCTAGTCATAACATTAAAAATAAAAAATTATAAAAAAGTTAATTATTAGGTACTACACGTACAAAATTATTCATTGTAAAACACGTATCTTATTTTTTTCAGAACAATAGTATTTACAGAATTGATATAATTAATTTATAACTCACGTACGGCGGGTCCAATTATGTTTTCTGTGACAGTGTTTAGTTAGAGGGAGGGAAATGCAACGCACGCAATAAAGGTTTAAAGCTTATTTTAGTTCGTAAACGTTTTTTAAGTCTGGTTTCGCACAATTAGTGCAATTAGCCTATATCAAGTTTACATGTGAGCTAAATCTCTACGTAAAGCACAGAATCTAATACTGAGTGATTGAGGGCAGGTACGGTTTGATATCTTGCAAGGTTGTAGAATCTTGTCACAAAGTGTCGAAGAAACCTATAGATACGTACAACCTATAGGCTCCGTGTCAATGATCGAATGAGTTCTAACGCAGTGATTTAGGTTATGCGCGGGCATGCCTTGTCTCATGTTTGTGTGTGGTTGCGCAAGCGCAGTGTTGGTTATTTTTTCTGTATTAACAGCGACAGAATTGTCCTAGTAAAGGAGGGATCTTGTCGATCGTTGTGTTAGGTTATTTATGCGCGTGGTATGCTTCGTGCATATTTTGTGTCATTTTTGCGGGCGGGTGAGGGCGCAGGCGCGGTCTCGATTGTTTTCGTCGTGTTTCGCGGGTTATTTCGGTACGTGCGGCGCGGCCGCCGCGGCACCGCCAACGGTGCGGTGCGGTGCAAGCCACGCGCACGCGTAACACTGTCCACAAACTACACTACTACACTTTATATTAGAACTTACGATTTCGCTGAATCATAGCTGTTACAAAAGAGAATTAATATGGCATCTTGATTATTCAAAGCACAAGTTAATGCTACCGCATTTAATCAATAAAGTGATGTTTTATCTTAAGAATATCATTCAAGAGTCCTATTAAAAAAGGAATACCGTTAATTTCTGGAAAAAAACATAATCTTCTGTCTAATACTTACACTACTCAAAACTAGAAACTGTTAGATTAATGTAACAGTGAAATGTTAATGATGACGGTTCAATCTCTGAAATAATTGAAAGTAATTTAATAAGAATGTCAGAATAACAACCGAAAGGAATTTGGCACTGTACTGTTTTATATAGGTATGCTCATAATTCAGCCAAACAATAGAAATGGAATAATAATAATATTAGTCTACCTAATGTACATTATAATTATAATACCAACATGCTAACTATCTTAAATTATAATAGTTAAAAATAAAACACTACGAAAAAGATGGTGCCTACCTACCTAAGTATACAGGGATGATTTATACAAAAGAATACTGGAAAAGATGCCTTTGTATAAATCATCCCTGTATACTTAGGTAGGTAGGCACCATCTTTTTCGTAGTGTTTTATTTTTAACTATTATAATTTAAGATAGTTAGCATGTTGGTATTATAATTATAATGTACATTAGGTAGACTAATGATTGTAAACTTTTATAGATAAATAAATAAATATACTTAGAGATAAAGCGTAGGTAGGCGATTATGAAAGCGATGACCAAGTGTGAAACTGTACGGCTACCTACGTAATCCATGACATATCGGAATGCTTTTTCAGACTGTTTCCTTTTTCAAAAACGGAACCTATAAAACATAAATTTTGTTGGATGGACGTTTTGGCCGTCCGTACCTTCATCACAGTCATTTTGCCTACAGACTATACCGTAATATACATAGGTATATTAGGATTTGGGACTACAGCATCTTTGGGACACCACCCACTGCTGATCATAGCTTTCCCTTTACTTTAATAAGGATAGTAATAGTAGGACATAATCCTCCACGTAGGACCGGTCCGGATCAAAAGATAACTTTCCTCTTTAGTAACTCTCTAATGTAGGTTTCCTCAATATGTTTTTCTTCACCGAAAAGCGAGGTGTATCGTATATGGTTTTGTAAGAAACAAATTGGTAAGTGCCAGCACTTCAATTCCGATTCGGAACCCTCTGCTTGGGAGGCAGACGTTGCCCCATTAGGCTATCACCGCTGGTACTGCACACTGCCATTATTAGGCATTTGTAGAGTGGGTATTTTTTTTTTTAAATTGATCCTTGTTTATAGGTACAGCCCTGGCGGGACGCGCGGTGTGTACTCGTACATTATTACATAATACATTATTACTAGCTGCGCCCCGCGGTTTCACCCTCGTTAAGCATTATACCGGAACAACATTTCATTTTATGGAATAAAATATTTTCTATATATTTCAAATTTCATATATATCCGTTCTGTAGTTTCGGCGTAAAGGAGTAAGATCCATCCATTCATCCATCCTTAGAAACTATCACATTTATAATATTAGTAGGAAGTAGGATTTAGGTGAAGTTTTTACTACCCCGTACGAAGCCGTCAGAACAGGTCGCTAGTAAAGCCCTTCAATGGGAATTATCTCTTAGAATATTTCTGATTAATCAATCAGACGTATCAGAAACACAATTCTTTACCGAGTTTGTTGTCGGTATCTATAGAGTTGTTTTCCAAATTATGATGGTAGAGTCGACTTGCAACGAGCTCTCGTGGGTCATATGTAAATAAAGATATGGCAGTAGCCACGATTTGCATACAAAATATGTAGGTACACTTATAAGCTGAAATCGAATATTCAATAGATCCCAATTTTCGATAGACTAACCTATTTACTATAAAATCTGTAGAATCAGGCGGCGACCTCGAATTTCTAGGCTTTGAACGGAGAAATTCAAAACTGTATTTACGGTAAGTGTGGAGTGGAGGCGAACGACTAGGACGAGTATAGCTAATAGTATAAGAAATAGTATTAATTATTAGATTTATCTATTCAATTGACAGCCTATTTACCTAAGTAGTTACTTCATCAAATTTGATTTCGTTTATTTCACACAAATTTTATTGTTGTGTGGTAACAAAAAAAATATAGAGCTTGAGTAGATAGTTATAGATAGACAGTTAAAATTCAATAATTTATCAATCTAACGAGAGGAATCTGAGCTATTAAGTCCCCATTGAAGCTAGTAAGTCCCTGAGTGTCCCCAGGCTGCCTTGGTGGCTTTGATTTTTTAGTGTAAGCCTCTTCTGAAAGAGTTTACCTGGGGAAGTACCACACCTTTTTCAGACATTCATCCGCCAAGCAGTAGTGTGAAAATAATACTATGTTCCAGTTTGAAGGGCACTATTTACAGCTTGATTCCTGGGCATAAAAGACTTTATAACCAACGTCTCGGGTGATGAGCGCAGTGCAGTGCCGCGCAATATTATGCAATGCAAAATTCTGGGTGGCACTGTAGCTGTTAGGGGCAGGCGTAGCGGTTACCATCAGGTAAACAAATTGTCGTCTCGTTTTTTTTTAATTTTTATTAACCTGTAGTAATCCACGGCTGCGCAAACGCAAAAGGATTCTTTCCACTTTTCTCGATCCAGGGCTAGTTCCTTCCAATCATTTTCAAAAGAGTTGAGGTCATCGCGCCACCGTCTCCGAGGACGACCTCGGCGTCTTCGACTGTCCAGAAACCCCCAGTCTGTTGCAATTCTAGCCCATCTATCCGGGTGCATTCTGCTCACATGACCTGCCTAATCCCATTTGAACCTGGCAGTCTTGGCTCCAACGTCCGCTACTCCTGTCATGGAACGTAGGGTGGTGTTTCTGATGCGATCTATTCTTTTAACCTCACGAATACTGCGTTCCATGGCTCTTTGGCAGATCTTGAGCCGGAACTTCTGAATTTCAGTGAGTGACCAAGTTTGTGCACCGTAGGCTAGGATAGGCAAGATGCACATGTCAACGAGTTTGCGCTTTAGGGAGATTGGAAGATCTCCCTTCATGAGCGCTTTCATGGACCAGTAGCTTTTCCAGGCGTTTGCGATACGGCGGTTGATCTCCTTGTCCTGCCTGTTATCAAAAGAAACTAACTGGCCTAAGTATATGTACTCGTTACCCAGTAAAAAAAACCGATACAAAATAATAATAATAGCGCGGACGGAATATAATACTACTATCAGAGGACTATAGTACTCTTTGCCGAGAGGCGACATAACAATAAAATTTAAATTTAAAATTTATTTATGAGAGAGTGGATCATAGATGCTAATACAATGATTAGAATCTATAATACAGTTTTTGGAATTTCAACTAACTAGAATATCAATTTGTAGGCTCGTTTGACGCAGAATGAGAATGAGTACTTATCTAGTGGAAAATCCAAATTGGAAACCTACAGCGCTCTAGCTCTATAGCCTTTTGATATTACCGCTGCCAATGACGAACATTATAATATGGTTTGACACATACAAAATAAAAACATAATAATAAGCGAATGTCATGTATAACAGTGACGGAATTACCAAGAAGCCAGTATTACTATTTGGCGAAACTGTCTTCAGTATAAAGTGGAGGAATATGGCGAGTTTTATCTGTACGTACCTACTTACTTAGTCTAGGTCTCCAGTTTCAGTGCGAAATACTCAGAGTAGAGACGCAGGTCGTCGGCTGAGGCCGGGCTCGGGCGACGGCCTCGCGACCCACTTCCCATTCCTCTCCCCCCTCTATACCTCCCTTCTTGAACGAAGATCCACCCCCGCACGCTCCCTTATCAGTCTGATAACAAGAAGTCACTTCTGTCGTTTGCGGCGTGACGCACTTCAGTTTGTAAAACTATACCCAGCTCTAGATAGATTCTTCTTCGCACACGATCAATTCGAATTTTGAATACCTATATCAAAAATATATGCAATAGAAGATTGGGCGACCGCATCCAAACACCGCCGGTGACGTGAGTGTGAATTTCTGTAGTGGCGCATCATCGCCGGAGTAACCGGGCGCGGCGCCCCGCGCCATCCGCGGATACCAGTTTTTTGGAGTCGCGTCAAACCTGAACTGACATTTATTAACACTTCCACAACTTGACTCGGTTGTTTGAATTCAAACGATATTCGTAATGCATAATTCACATATGAGCGGCCGATAATAGCATGTAATAGTGCAGCGTGGTTGACCTTTACACGAATCGGATCACGCGATTCGAGTGGCGTCGAATTGAAGGAGTGTTTTGATTGAAGATTATTTGGTAGACGGCGGTGGTCAGGGTATTGGGTAGCGTCGTTAATGGTGGTGGTAGTAGTTACGGGTGCGGTTGTGAGAGGCGGCACGGGCATGGTGTCGCGGTTGGGCAGAGGGCGACAGGCGGCTGTGTCTGCCGGCGGCGGCGCGTCGCGTTCGACGACCTGCCGTCTCAAGGCCGCTCTTACACGTGCCAGTCGTGCCACCGGCCGCTTCCTGCCGCCGCCATAACAAACCTCTCCCGCCCCATACCCCTAAGCGGGCCCGCGCCCGCCTGCCTTGCCTACACAATATTCCCAAATCTCAGATTTCAAGAAAGCCTCCTTTTGAGTAGACAGTCTTGAAAAATACTGACTTGGTTTCAGTTTTAGAAGTTATAATCATGAATCATGATTATTTATTAAAGAAACTTTGAAATTGGCTATCAGTTCCGAGTAAGTATACTGGAACTCGTTTAGTTTGCTTTTTGGTTGTTGATCAGAAAAAAATTAACACCTGATGACGAGATATCGCCGAACGGGTGATCCGCCGTCGGGTGTTCATCAGATGAGCGAACTGAACACACCCATGTTAGTTTGATGATAATAAGAGAACCCTGTACTTAACTATTATTTAATAACGGTTGAGGGGAGAAGATAAAAAACAGTAACATTACAACATTGAATTTGATCAACCAAAAACTAGACGAAACTTACCTTGAAGATGCAACTACTTTAAAATTCAATAAATAAAAATACATGTCCTCAACTGATTTAATGGGTGTAGATCAAACGAGACGATCTAGGCACCTGCGTTCAAAATGAGAATTCAATGAATTTTAAACCCACACAAGACATGCTTATGTAGATTTGAATTCTGAATACCTATGTCGTGAGAGGAAAATTGCTTTGTGTATGTCTCTTGCATTATTAACAGTTAACCACGAGTGGGTGTGGCCGTATTTTAATGTTATAAAACTAAATAGCAACTTTTAAAATTACTAATACCATAAATGCGAAAGTTTGTGTATTTGTTTGTTTTTATCCTCTCTTCACGCCGCAGAACATATTTTGATGGTATTTTGCATAATATACTTTAAGTCTTGGAATAGAACATAGGATATTGTTTATTCCGTAAGAAATAGTTATTGTGGTATAAAAATAAACAGGGGTGAAACCGCGAGCCAAAGCTAGTGACCAAATAAATACATAATCTACTACCTTCACGTTGATAACATGTAGCAGATAATGGGGAAAATATTAGAAAATAATTATGTTTCAGGTGCCCAATTTGTATAATTAATAGGTAATATCAATCAAGATTTTATGATATATACATATGTGATTATGATTGCTTAGGCACATTTTAATATTTAAATATTCAGTAGGTTGATCAGAGATTAGGTTGTGCTAACAGCGCCACCGGTTTTTACGTCACAAGTAGATGTTGTAAGATTAAATAAGTTCAGCTACTTGTGTTTGGTGAATCATACATAACTGCAAACACTAGAGAGGGTTATTTACCTATGTCTACATTAGATTATACATACATACAGATTACATAGAGATTACAGGTCGATTAGTGTTATGACGATACTTCACTTATTTTTAAGATTGACAGAACTCAGAACAATTTTGACGATGTTAACAGAGCAATCACGCTAGTTCTTAACTGGTTTACAACCAATAATTTAGTGTTAAATTCTAAAAAGATCTAAATATATAAAATTTTCGCTGCCCAATGTCAGAGGGGACCCCACTTTAAGCACTTTAAGTATTTTAATGAATGACGAGCCTTTGGACCTCATACAGTCAACTACATTCTTGGGTATTAATCTAGATTCAAAATTGCAGTGGGGTCCTCACATATCGTCTATAGCTGGAAGATTGAGCTCTGCAGCTTTTGCTGTACGCAAAATTAGACAGTTTACTGATGAAGCCACTGCAAGATTAGTATATTTCAGTTACTTTCACAGCATTATGTCATATGGTATTCTGTTGTGGGGTAAAGCCGCGGATATCCAAACAGTATTTGTGCTACAGAAGAGAGCAATTCGTTCCATATATAATATGAAATCCCGCGATTCTCTCCGGGAACGATTTAAAGAGATCAATATTCTTACAGTGGCTTGTCAATACATATATGAAAACTTATTGTACGTTCGGAAAAATATCAACAACTTTGTCAAAAATTGCGATATTCATAACTTTAATACTAGAAATAGAAATTAACTGAATGTACCTAGATTTCGGTTGCAGAAGGTTAATGGTTCATTTATGGGGAACTATATACGCTTTTATAATAAGTTACCAGAGGGAATTGATCAATTGCCCATGCAGAGGTTTAAAACATTTATTAAGGTTAATCTCATAAAGAAAGCCTATTACACTATTAATGACTATGTTAAAGACAAAAATGCATGGCCTCAATGTCCCAATCTCCATGATAATGATAAGTAACGTAATTTATACAATTTCAATAATGTAATTTAATAGTTTGGTAATGATGGTATATCATAATAATGTCAATAGAATAATTTATTTTTATATTGTATATTATGGCTGTTCGCGCCACTTACATTGGCACTCATAATACCTTCCTACCTTCCTATTCCTATCATTTCTTGGCGACTATCTCTGTCGCTCATATCGTGGTATCCACGAGAAAACTGCTTGCCGCCGCAAGTAGTCTGCGATCGACCCTCGTCCTTCGCGGCTGCCGCTCTCGCCGAATCCAAAGTACTGGATCTGCTGCTCTTCTGTGGTGGTCCACGTGAATTCGACGCGCAAATATAAACAAAACCCGCTATAAACCCGCCGCGTAAACGCTCCTTGCCGACACGCACCAACCGCCTAAAATACAGTCCACTACATCGAACGTCATAACATCCTGAAGGAACAAGCAGCTTGGAGACGGACCCGAACCGAGGTGATTGCAGTTGCATGGAGACCAGGTTAGTCGCCAAGTTCCTTTGTACTACTCTTCTACCAGCTATCCTTCCCCCGCCATTGGAGGCGCGCTCAGCCTATACAGCTTAGCTGCCGCGCTAACATATTGTTGGTCCTCCGCCGCCGGATCTTCTCTGGTCCTCCCGCTATTCTCTGGCCCCTCTTAGTCCTCTTTATAACCGCCCGCAATTTTATATTGGTATTTTTACCAACGATAATTTCCTATAATTATCGTGTTCCCGCCCGCAATTACAGTTCAGATAGTACCCTGTACTATCCTACTACGCTCTTATATACTTATTTCGTGTATTCCGCATTCCTAAATAGTAAAAATAACGATTTTTCCGTAATTCTTAATTTTTATTAAAAAGTGAAGGTATTCCTAACGACCGCCCGTGCGTCTCCGCGTGGGTATTCAATACGCCGCGCGCGCGGCAGGTAAATGCTGTAGGCAGTTGCAGTAAATTAGGAATTTCATACTTTATCTAGTTTTTTATACTTTGTTAAGATGGCTATGGCTACTCGTTCAAAAGACAAAGATAGTGAAGTATACGAGGACGCAAAAGCGCTCGATACGTTACAGATCGAACGTTTGACCTTGATAGGTAAACGTGACATTATATTTTCTCGCTTACAAGATATTTTTAACCGATCTTTAAAGGCTTTCACTGATGATACTGAGAAAGATTTATTTCTATGTGGAATGATCTCGTTAGACCGCTTACGCTCCGATTTCAATGAAATTGTGAACAAATTAAATGTCACCGAGTTGACTCTCAACGCTTCGTACACGGTAAACTACCAATCTATAAACGTCTTCGAAGATATGTTTTGCCGTTGTCAGTTTGTTTATAATAAACTTAACCCGCCTTTAAAAACCGCTGATTTCAATGTTGCCCCGCAACGTAAATCCATCAGAATTCCTGAACTCGATTTGATGGTCTTCAATGGAGATCCGATGACCTGGAGGATATTTTATGAGTCATTCAAACGCACGATTCACGAAAATCCCGATCTCACTGATCACGAACGCGTCCAATATTTAATTAATAAATTGTCAGGCCGGGCCCTTGCAGTTTGTTCTGGTATCGTACCTAACGGTGATAATTATCCGATCATATGGCAGACGCTCGTCGATAGGTATAACGACAAACGTAACCTAGCCTCCGCTTATCTTGATCAAATGCTTGATTTTAAATCTTTTAACACCGCGACGAATAAAAACTTAGAATTATTCCTAGATAAATTCTGCACGGCTGTGTCAAGTTTGAAGTCTCTCAAGCTCGATAACGTGTCTGATTTTATTTTACTATCGCTCGCTTTGAAGAAAATAGATTCAAGTACTGCACGGTCGTTTGAAATGCACATGCGAGGTAAATCTATGCCTACATACAATGAACTTTTAAAATTCATCCGCGAACAAAGCAAAATATTGGAACGCACTACGACCGATTCTCTTAGCCGCCGTGATAACAGGCCGGGTACTGCAAGGTCTACGCAGTCTTTTGCAGCATCATGTGTCACTCACTGTCCGCTTTGCAAACAAGCCGATCACGCTAACTTATATAGATGCCCTGCATTTGATAAGCTTTCTATCGACGACAGGTACACTTTTGTAAAACAAAGCAAAGGTTGCACTAATTGTCTAAGCACTACGCATATAAATACTGCTTGCAATTCTAAATTTAATTGCCGTTATTGTGGATGTAAACATCATTCTATGTTATGCCGCAAAGTATCATCTTCCCGTGAAGACAATCGCCCGTACCCTAGCGCTCCGTCACAGGCGCACGCGCCGCCTCCGCGCGCGCGAACTGGCAACTTCTCCGCCGCCGGGGATCACATGCCGCCTTCGGCATCGCCGCCGCCCGTCGCGGGCTCCGCTAGCGCTCAGCTGACGAACTTACCTACAACTGCTTATCAGTCATCACAACAACAGGTGTCGCTGTGTAATGTACGCCCCGCTTCGCAGCCTAATGACACTACTTGTTTACTGGGAACCGTACAAGTTTATGCTACGGATTTAAATGGTCGCCGCCATGTAGTACGCGCCTTAATTGATTCGGCTTCCCAAAGTAACTTTTTAACTTCAAAATGTTGCGCTAAATTAAATTTAAAATGCAATAAGGTGACGAACACCGTTGTTAAAGGGATAGGTTCCGCATCTAACCCAATCAAGGGAGCAGTTTCTGCTACTTTGTCTTCCCGCCTAAATGATAATTTTATTGCAATTGACGCCTATGTTATCGACCGCATAACAGACAATTTACCGGCAGTGAAAATTGACGTATCCTGCCTTTCATACCTGAACTGCCTGCCTCTGGCAGACGACAGTTTCGCTTCGCCTTCCGAGATCGACATACTTATAGGCGCGCCGCTCTTTTCTGAAATATTGCTATCAGGCCGCGCCGCTGGTCCGCCTGGTACTCCAACCGCTTTTGAAACCATTTTTGGTTTTATCGTAATCGGGACCGCTCCCGTTACTCCCGCTCATGTTACTCCCGCTCATGTTACGCCCGCTCATATTGAAACCGTTGTTTCTATCACTGACCCCTTGGTTGAAGATAGATGCCGCTCTCATATTTCCCTCTGTACCTTTACGGAAGGACCACGTTTAGATAATCTTGTCCAACGCTTCTGGCAGCTTGAAGAGGTGCAATGCACGCCGACTTTGAGCCCAGACGCTATAGAATGTGAACGCATTTTTACAAATAACGTTTCCCGCGATCCTACGGGACGCTATTCTGTAGCGTTGCCTTTCTCCCGCGATCCCGCGACCTCTCTGGGTAATTCTTACCCTATCGCTAAAAAACGCTTCATGTATCTCGAACGTAAGCTCGCCGCGACACCTGCTCTGCGCTTAGAGTACGATGCTATAATCAAAGAGTACATTCAGAAGGGTTACATTTCACTGATCGACAATGATAGTCCTTTTACTGGATATTACGTGCCACACCACGCCATTGCGAGACTACAAAAAACAACAACTCGATGGCGTATGGTGATGGACGCCAGTGCTGAAACTGACTCAGGCCTCTCCTTGAATCAAGTTTTATATACCGGGGATAATTTACAAAACGATCTTTTTACAATCCTCTTGGATTTCCGCCACTACCCAATCGCTTTTACATCCGATATTAAACAGATGTACCTACAAATTTTGATAAATAAGGACCACCGCAAATATCAAAAATTCCTGTATCGATTCGATCCCGTTTTTCCGCTTGATACCTACCAATTCAACCGCGTTTGTTTTGGTCTACGTAGCAGTCCGTTCCTTGCAATGCGAGTGTTGCGACAGCTGTGCGCCGCCGACGGTGCCCGCTTCCCACTCGCAGCATCTCTTATCAGCGACAACACATGCATGGACGACGTGTGCTACTCCATGCCTACTCTGTCTGCTTGTTTACAACTCAGAGACGATCTCCGCGAGTTGCTCAAGGCCGGGGGCTTCGATCTCGTCAAATGGGCTAGTAACTCACCCGCGCTCCTTGACTCCCTTCCCGTCTCTGCGTTAACGGAATGCGTTAAAAATGCGAAAAAATGCGTTAACGGATCTTTTAAATTCCGACGAATATAATAAGTCTATCTCAGATGAGTTATCAGCTAATCGCATACACTGGAAATTCAATCCACCGCGAAGTCCTCACTTCGGGGGGAATTATGAAATATATGTGAAAGCGTTTAAAAGTCATCTTCATAAGACGATCGGTTCACAGTTACTCACCTATGAGGAAATGTTAACCGTACTCACACAGATAGAATGCGTTATCAATTCTCGTCCTATAACGTTATTGAGCGAAGATCCGTCTGAGCCGACCGCGCTGAGTGCTTCACATTTCTTAATGACCGCACCGCTGAAGCATTTACCCGCTTGCACGGTTCCCGATGAACCTGGACACTTATTGAAACGATACGCTTTATTGGATCAAATGGTACAATCATTTTCCAAACGGTGGAAGTTGGAATATCTTCACTTACTTCAATCTAGAGGAAAATGGAATACACCTTCGAATCCCATTACAATAGGTTCTATTGTTCTTATTATCACTGATAATATTCCCCCGCTATCCTGGCCTCTCGGCGTCGTCGTGGCCACTCATGTCGGCGGCGATGGCATCTGTCGAGTAGCGTCAGTAAAAACGGCGACCGGCGTCTACCAGAGACCCGTCGTCCGTTTATGTATCTTACCTACCCAATAATTTAACCCCTTGCTCCCCGGTCAACCGCTATGTTATATTTAACCCGTTGACCGCTTTAGAGTTTAACTCTTATTTTTATTTTTTTTATTTCCCGCTTTCTTTTAAAAACCAATGGTTTTTAGGCCGGGGGCAAATGTTCGCGCCACTTACATTGGCACTCATAATACCTTCCTACCTTCCTATTCCTATCATTTCTTGGCGACTATCTCTGTCGCTCATATCGTGGTATCCACGAGAAAACTGCTTGCCGCCGCAAGTAGTCTGCGATCGACCCTCGTCCTTCGCGGCTGCCGCTCTCGCCGAATCCAAAGTACTGGATCTGCTGCTCTTCTGTGGTGGTCCACGTGAATTCGACGCGCAAATATAAACAAAACCCGCTATAAACCCGCCGCGTAAACGCTCCTTGCCGACACGCACCAACCGCCTAAAATACAGTCCACTACATCGAACGTCATAACATCCTGAAGGAACAAGCAGCTTGGAGACGGACCCGAACCGAGGTGATTGCAGTTGCATGGAGACCAGGTTAGTCGCCAAGTTCCTTTGTACTACTCTTCTACCAGCTATCCTTCCCCCGCCATTGGAGGCGCGCTCAGCCTATACAGCTTAGCTGCCGCGCTAACAATGGCTTTAAAAAAAAAAAAAGAATGACTAAAATTTAAAAAATGACATCGCCGTAGAGTTTCTTAGTGCTATCTTCTCTAACGGGCGTATTTCCGAAGCACTGGTAGAGTCAATGGAGTTTTCCTTTTCGTGTGCGAGACTCAGGCATGGGTCACCACTTGAAAGGGAAATATCCTTTTTCTAACTCAAACCATAATTAGATAATAATCATTAGTTTCGTAGATCATAAAATTTGACTTATTTTTTTTGTATTTCTATACTTATGTATAAGATATTATTTTTATTTGACGTGTAAAAGTGCAATATTTTGCCTATTTACAATAAATGATTTGAGTTTGAGAGTTTGAGTTTTGAGTTTATTAATTTCATAATAATGAAAGCAAAAAATCTAATAGCATCAAAAGAAAAATTCTATATTATGGGCAAATGAGTAGTAAATTATCAAAATCCGTTGTTTAATTTATAGTGTGTAGGTAGTATTATCTCATGAGTGCATAAATCATCATTCCTACCAACTGTGTATGCAGATAACTAAATGAATGAAAAATTGTTTTCATAAAAACCTGTAATAAAAGTTTTACCAAATGGCATCGGTATTGACTCTGTGACAATATAGAGATATGGTACATATGAGTCTATTAAATTGATAATTTTATCGGTCGCATGTGACCTTAGACATCGTCTTATTAGCGAGCGGCCCAATTAGCAAATTGAATCACACAACAATATGTCTATCCCGTAATTGGCATATGTATGTGTTAAGTATAGCTTATCACTGCTTAATTGCCTTTCTGACCTGTCTGTTTGACATATTTACATGCGTGTTGTGATTCCGAGAATCGCACCACAATGTTTTGTCTTCGTCGCTGTTAAATATTGTCCGGATACGGGTTCCTTGATGGTATAGGTGTGGCGAAAATCGAGCCGGAGGTTGCGCAGTGCGCATCTGGAATTTGGCGAGAGGAGTCGTAGAGGGGAGGTGAGGGTATCGGGCGAGGGATGCTAGGGAACCTTCGCCCTCATGACCCACATCGCGCGCCCCGCCGGCGCCGCCGCGCCCACTGCCGCAGCTCTATTCTACATTCGTCGAATAAATTCGTTAAATAACGTCTTTCACTTCACGGACATATTTTATTATTTTGATTCCCGTATACAACAATTAGGAATCATTGACAACGCGTGATAGTGGATTTCTGTGGAGTGGATTTTTCAGTACTCGTCGGCGTGCCTATTACAAACGTATTTTCTCAAACCATGTTTTTTTTAAGAATGAAAGGAGCTTTGAAAGTGTTTTTGGGTATCTTACCATAACTACATAATTAAGTTAGTCATAAGAGGTCAGGTTTTTCCAACTTTTGTATGTAGGAGTTGGGTTGTACGAACTAGAATTATTTTGTAGTTGTAGTAAAATCAGTTAGCCAGGGTCCTTCCTATAGGTCCATGATTTGTTCTCAGCCAAATCCACAACGTTTTACTTAGGCTTTAGTATACAATTTAATTCCCAAACACATCAAAGAAATAGACAGCACTCTCATATTACTTTTTGTGGTCAAATATTTAATGAACGTCGGCATTATGGACTTCCTCACAAAAGTGAGGAGAGACCCGCGCTCAGCAGTGGGCCGATATGGGTTGATGATGAGATTATGTACCTACAGTCACATTGTTACGATGGACAGGTACACCTATTAACGTAATAAAAACAATTTATTTAATGTTCGTATGTATTGTTAAGATAAGCATTGTTTATCAACAACTTGACCTCTTTCTCAGAAAACGACCGGCACTCACATGGTGAACTTCGCAAATGCATTCAGTAACGCCATAGGTATAAATCTAGTAGGAACATAAAGCTACAGTTTGACAAATACGTACTCAATAGCATTTATAATTTTAGAATGTGCGACATATCAACCGGCTCTCTCTGAGTATCAGTGAAAGGTGAATGATTTCAGGTATGCGTGCCTATTCCAGGAATATGTATGCCACGTGTTAAACTCTGGTAGTGGTAATAGCAATAACATTATTTGATCACAGGTAGGTGTGCGTCATAGAGCAGTGGCGGTGGTGGCGGCAGGCGACGGGCGGCCGGTGTACTGACCGGTGTGGTCGGGCGGGAGTGGCGCCGCGGACGGCGGCGGCGACGACGGCGACGGCTCGGTGGTGTTGGAGGGCGCGCTCGCACAAGCGACCGCATCTTCCGCGGCGCGGGCAGAGGGCGGCGCGGGCGGCGGCGCGCCGACGCCGGACGGGCCGGGGGGAGGCGCGCAGAGCGCGACCAGCCGCAGCAGCGCCACGCACCACCACCAGAGCACGGCGGCCAGCGCGCGGGCAGCGCGCCCGACGCGGCCCGGGGCCCTTTCGAGACCGAAATACGCGCACCGTTGACTCGTGCACCGGCGAGCTCGCCCTGTCACCCGGGTATTCGTGCGGCGTCGAGACGGCTGGTGAAGCGACGCGGGTGCGCGCGCGCGGCCACACGGCGACTGGGGCGCCGTTCCCGAGAGCGTACGACCGCACCCGAACACTATTTCGGGAGCGACGCTCCGCGCCGCTGCCGCCGCCCGCCCGCCGCACGCTGCCAATTTTACGCGAAATTGCGGGCGGGCGGTGATGCGATATGTACCGCGGCGGCCACCTGCATCACCGACGTTGCGCTCGGCGAATCTTTTCTTAAAACATTGACTTCTTTCATTGAGGGTTCCTCGCAGCAAAGCTCAGGGTACGGACCCGCGGACGACTGCGACACGTGCGCCGTCCCCTCAAAATAGGCGGCTGCTGGCCCGTGTCAATAGATACAATGTCGCAGCTATTGGCAAGGAAACAGAGACTCGCACTATCTCACTGTCTCGCGCTCTCTGTGTTGTGAATTCTTATGCACGGTTTATATTTAGATGTAAAATTATTTCTGATATAGATAGGTGTTTGACATTACGTTGAACTCTCATACGTCGCGTCGGGAAGTTCCACCTGTATAAATATTCTACACCACAATAAGCGATACATTGTAAATAGTATTTTGCATAAGAATTTTACGTATAAAGAAATACATTGTTCAGATTCACAGAAGTAAAGATTTGAGTAATTTACTCAGATTATATTTTAAAAATGCTCTCCTAATGTGTCCGAAACTCGCGACAGATAGAATAATTTTTTACTTTATTATGGGATTATAATAATAATAGCCAATTTCTTGATCGGATTACCCCATAACGGATCCTTTACTTCAGAGAAACTCCGAACATAGCTCGCTAAATTGCTCGCTGAGTGACTTTAAACTTGTGGAACAGTCTCACAGTGAATGTCCACGTTTCGGCTCCGTAGGTCATGACTGGTAGGACGCACGCTTTAAAGAATTTCGTCTTCAGGCACTGTGGTATGGACGACGAGAAGACCTGACGAAGTTTTCCAAATGCTGCCCAACCCAACTGAATTCTCCTATAGGCTTCCCTCTGAAAGTTGTTTCTACCTAACTGCATAGTCTGCGTTTCCCGAGGCGAAGTAGAGTGAGCTACAGAAAGCCACTGTGCTACAATTAATGGAGGAGGCATGAGAGATATATAGAATGAGGAATATGCGAGATTAACAACTTCAAGAGCTATACCGTTAACGATAACTGGTCTCAGGGTAACAAGATCGTTGAACATAACTCTGGTTTTGTCAATATTCATCCCAAGACCAACAATTCAGCTTGGCCGTTCAGGATCCGTTCAAGATTCTGCAGCGATTCTGCCATCAGAAGTATGTCATCAGTGAATCGTAAAAATCTGCCACGTATTTCGTGTAGAAAAATTCAAAATGGTCAACCCGGGCTGATCTTTTTCTGCTTGATTGAGGTAAGGTAGAAAAAACTTTCGAGTCAAAGTTTCCAGGTAGGTTAGTAATAAATAGGTAGTTTAAATAAGGTAAGTATCAAAGTTAGATTCAGTCCTTTGAATAATATATCTCCATTAAGATTATAGTGTACTAGTTTAGGTACCTATTACTAATAGATCTCATGAGCCAACGGTTTTTTAAAATCTTAAAAACACAAATTGAACCAATCTACCATAAAAATAATGAGGCAAAGATCAGAGAAAACTTACGTGGCTACATGTCTTTTCGTTTTGACTCATCCCAAAGTTTAATTGTACGTGATTATCATAAAATAGGTATAATCGTAAGAGAAATCCACTATATATAATACTTAATCACATGATTACTGAGTTTTGAATTTCTTGGGACGTTTATTGTCTTTGTAATCTCTGATTCTCTCGCTAGATATAATAATACCTAGTTATAATAAGGATCTGCGTATGGGATACTTTGGCGTTATTAATCAATTAATATTTTGACAGTCTGGAGTCTATACAAATTAAAAAAACCCACTCCTGTTGTTGTAAGAGCTCCACGTTTGAAAAGCACCTACAATGTTGTGGTGTGACATGTGACATCGGGTCCGCAGGCTGTATGAAGGGCGGCGCGGGGCGGGGCGGGTCACTGCACTGAGGTCGCGATGCATCAGGGCATGTGGCCACTGCCCCCCGCCCGCCGTCACTGCCGCCAGTCGCCGCGCGCCTCTCCCGCCGCCGCCGCTGGAGCCTTCCATTCTTTGCAAGTCACACGTGTGTAGCGACTTGTTTCAGTTGAGAATATGATTTGATTATGCTACATAATTATAATATTATGTTTCATAAACATGATACTATCTTCATTCATTAATATTAAATAGTAGATTGTATCATAAGGGAACAAAGTAATGGATTTAGATCGAGCTCGATTTTTTGAATCCAGAGCGAAGCGAAGGATTCTGTAGTAGATTCCCGAGCGTAGCGAGGGAGTCCAAGTACTTCGCTCGAGGTTAAATAGTTTTGGTACCATGTGGTATACTATGCTTTTCATCCTAAACTGAGAAAAATTTATCATGCAGAAAAATAAATACAATGTTTTTTTTTTTAAATTGGATAGCCAATGCCGCGTCGGCACGCGTTTTTTTACTACCGGCCAGGACTTTATTGAAGCGAATTGCGTTCAAAGTTTTTAATTGTTTAATTAAAAAGTTAGAACGCAATTCCAAATTCAATTTTTAATTTGGAACACAGGTGTGTAATTAAAAAGTACGCTGTAAATTATTCATTACTAAAAGCATCTTTTATTTATTTTTCTCGTATGATGAATTTTTCTCACAGTTTAAGATGAAAAGCATAGTGTACTACACGGTACCAAAATTATGTAAACTCGAGCGAAGTACTTTAAATCCCTTACTTACGCTTAGAATTCTACTCTAGATTCCTTCGCTTCGCTCTGGATTTAAAAAAATCGTTCTCGCCCTACACATACATTATTTGGATCTCTTGTGATACAAACTTCTATATTTTCTTAATTCTTATATAAATTATGTGGGAGCTAAAATTGTTGGTGTTCTTATGGCTTAGGCGCAGAATACCTAATTCTCAAAGGGATCTATTCTCATAAGAGCAAATAATTCAAAATTAGGAAATGTCACCAAAAACTTTTTACTTTTACTCAACACATAATTTATAATCAAAAAAATATTTACGTTAAATTCATTTTTCTTTACAAATTCCTGTTAGTTCTCTAATCTAGGACTATAATAAGTAAGTACATATACCTAAAAAAAATTGTTTTAATTTCAATTACTTTTGTATGATCACGCTGTTCGCTGACGTTTTGCGCCGCATTGTCCGCTCGTACCGGTTACTTTAAATTTTCATTAGCACTGCACTCTGCTGGGCGCCCGCCGCCGCCACCGCCCGCCGCCACCTCCGCCGACGGAGGCGCGGGCGCGACCGTCTGCAATTACATTTTGCAATTTACAAATTGTCTTTTTATGCAAGGCATGCATTTGTGGACACTTGCTTTGCTCGGCAGCCTGTTTTAATTGGACTCATCTTATTGTGTTCGATTTAAAATTTGTATTGACAATACAGTTTCTGTTTTTCATTTAACTTTTTAGCATAGAGATATATTTTACAATACTTTAGTCGCACAAGGAACTGTTATAGTTTGGTTATATCCATGTATATTCCAAAGTCATTTTTCAAAGCACATTTTGACAATAGAGCAGAAAAAGTGTAACTACCCACAAAAAAAATTCAATGGTGGATTATGGTTGTAAGAGAGAGGGTGACAATAAATTTTCATATAAAAGTTATTTATTAATAATAACAGACTTAACTATCAGATTACTACAGAGTAACGAGACAACGTTGCACACTAGTGCTTGGCAGATGCATATCTGACAAAGGTGTGACTTCTTCAGGCCGACGAAGAAAGAAGAAGAAAAAGAGGCTGTAAAATAGGCCTACCACTACAATACTGTATCTATTCGGAAATCGTTTGTTGAAAATATAATTTTAGGTCTCGTTTTTAATTTGTGACATTATAGCCGCGTAGCAGTATCGCAGATTTGATACATAATTGTATGGTTTTGTACCTTAATTGCGGGGTAAAGCAGGCCTGTGATGCGGTTCTTTTGTACTTTTTATTTTCTTTTTAATTACAATCAAAATTCAAGAAACTCAAAAAAATAAAGCAATCTGTGTAAATTAAATCAGGAGGTATGGAATATTTACCAATTTAATAAAAAAAAATTAAACAATATAAAAGCGCAAAGAATAACAATTTGATCATTTGTATAATTTTCTTAATATAATAAATCCCAATTACTCCGTTTAAACTTTTTTATTGGCACGCGTTGATGTCTTTTGTATGGATCTTGAATTATTGAAAACCTAAGCTCGCGAAAAATGTTAAAAAGTTTTAGTTTAAATGGTTTTCTGTAAACTAGAGACTGTTGAAATGCAAATAAGTTTTGTTTTCTTATTACATTGTTACTGAATACCTAATTGTGACAGAATATAAAATAACTTTGCAGTGATATTATTGATGCTCGTTGTAGGAAAGTACACATTTAAATGCTTAGTTATAAAACTTAAGGTCTACTAAGATAAACACGAGAAAAAACCTTTCACGAATACATTACCACGGGGCCATGCGTGACTCATGCAGCAGGGCCTCGGTGACGGAAGTTGGTGATGAGCCGACTACGAAACGTAAAGTTGCGGGTTCGACTCCAACACAGGGCAAATATTTATGTGAATCACAAGTATTTGTTCTGAGTGTTTGTGAGAGGCCCTTGTAGTTGCTGCTTCTTTAAAAACAGGGAATCCAAGTTAGATGTCAGGGCAGGCATAACATAGACAGGGTAGCGATAGTGGAGCAGGGCCAAGCTGTATTTAATTTCTACGGTTCCTATTTGAAATAGTTTACATTGTTTACGTGTAATCAATAACAGGATTCTCTTAACAACTTTGTATTCTGTAGTGTGCGCCTATCCTGCGCCCTAGCCAAACCTTATTTCAACAACATCCCGTATGCTCTACAAACTTGTTACCCCTGCGTACAGTACGTACATAGAGCGGTGCATTACTGGGCGTCTTCGGCGCCAAGTGCATCTAGAGTCTGGCGACAAGTTTCACGCCTCGCAGACAAAGGCGTGCCGTCTGAAGTTTTAGTGCTGAAGTGGCAGTCTTGCGCAGAGGGACTGTTTATTATTTACCCGCCCACTGTTTATTACTATTTCTGTTATTTAAGACGTGAAACTACAACATTTATGTTTCAGCCCGTGCTATAATAAATATTGTTGAATGTTGCACAACTGCTAATATTTTGTTACAGTGTGAAAGTTACTCATTCATGAAGTACGTAGCATAAATTTTCATAGTTATTAAGCGCCACTCCAGTCCAACAATATAATGTTCTCTATTCAAATGTGTTATTTTTTACGATAATATATATTACACGATCAGAAAAATCTCAATTACTAACAATACTCAGAGAAATCTAGCCTGGAATGGGTACGCATCTATTCCTTTACATTGTTGAAGAAAGAAGACGGTGTGAGAAGTAAGGAGAAGGACGACAGGGAAGGATATATTTCGTGCATATGGTCTCTATCAAACGGACCCGTTAAAGAGTGAGAAGAGTCGCGTAATCAATAAGAGTTATCTGTTTACGTGCCGAGCGTCGACCCCGCGCCGCCGCCGCCACCCGGCCCGCGCGCGCGCCCGCCTGTCGCCGATATAGGGTTGCCGCTAGATGTGGTACTACTGCTACTAACTTTGATTTATTTTACGAGCCATATTAAGGGTAATAATTAATTTCAGAATCGTTAAAGTTTATCATCTTTCCTTGTCGCTGTCAATCAGTTTGAATTTATTATTTGTGACTGTACCTACCATACTGATATTCGTTGCCGAATTCTTTCAAAATGGGTGATTTTCAGTTTCGTCTAAAAGCCAAGATATTACAAGTTTTCTGACAGTTAAAATCCATCGTGTTTCGTATTTAACATAGATAGGTACAATTAAAAGTGCAGTATGTGGCACATATCTGGTCACGAAAGGTGCATGCCACCATGCAGGTGCACTGAGCTCATGTCGTAACCGTGCAAAAGCACGATGTTTTTGTCGATGCCATTGTGTAAAAAATTTGCAAAGGTAAACAATAGCTTTAATAGCTTTTTAATCTTTTACTTGATGATGCTATTGGTGGCTATAAAGTCAAAATGGTATGCTGCGCATGCCAACCCTGGTGTGGCCGTCGCATCGCTTATCGTCCGCTCTGCACCCGGTGTTCCGCTTTGTTCTCGCCTCTCCGGTAAATAATGTTATACATACATACGCGTAGCACTAACGACTTTGTGTTAATGACACTTCAACTATTGCTAAGATAACGTGGAAAAGTAACAGTAAATGCGCATTTTACAGTTACACGTAGTCATTGTAGAGCACAGTAATTAGTGATTACATTGCAAAAAAGTTTACTGTCAGTTCACCACACACTTCTGTCACTTCTGTTATTGTCAGTTTACTTCACATTGCCACTTACCATCAAGTGAGATAGTGGTCAACCGCGAACCTATTTATTAATAAAAAATAAAAAAAGTAGTGATTTTTATATATGCGTTTAATTGTATACACCGTCTGGGGTTTTGTTTGATGCCTATAACCTCCTAGTACCATACAGAAGCCACCACCAGACTATACCATACCACCTTATGTACCACAGGCAATCAGAGTTCTTTATGGACATTAGGTAATCGGAATTAAAACATAATTTATTAAAAACAGACGAGTGAAAATATGAAAATATGAAAAAAAAACTTTAACTTGCCACCGTGCCCGCGCCTACCACTGCCTAAGTGTGTCTGTATTTTACTTTACTCAAAATTATATTTTGCCATACCTTTGCCATATATTCAGCCGCCAAGCAGAAGTGTGCAAACATTACTGTGTTCCGGAAGGGCACTGTTTCCAGTGAAATCACTGGGCATATGAGACTTTAGAGCCGATATCTCAGGGTGACGACCGCAGTGTAGTGCCACACAGGATTTTGCAATGCCAATTTCTGGGTGGCACAGTAACCGTTATGGGCAGACGTGGCGCTTACCATCAGGTGAACGACTGGCTCGTCTCGTCACTCAGTGACAGCTCAGGATATAAAAAATAAAATGAATTTATCAATAATATCGCTTTAAGAGGGAGCCATAACTTTTACAGGTAGGTAGGAATCCTAGTGGGAGAGAGCGGTGGTAGCCTAGTGGGAGAACGTCCGCCTTCCAATCAGAAGGTCGTGAGTTCAAATCCGAGTGCAGGCACGTACCAATGTGTTTCTGTAAAACATATGTACGTAATTATCACTCGCTTTTCGGTGAAGGAAAACATCGTGAGGAAACCCACATACCTACCCGAGAATTATTTCGGAGGTAGGTATGTTATCCACCAATCCGGACTGGGCCTCCGTGGTGGATTATGGCCTTACCCTCCTCACGAAAGTGAGGAGAGACCCGTGCCCAGCAGTGGGACGTTATGGGTTGATGATGATGAGGTATCCTATATGAGTCTGCATTTGTGCTGAATGAAGCAGGAATGTTTGCTTATGAAAGAAGAGATGCTTATGAGAAAGCTTTGAATGTTTGTTCGTCAGTCAATCTGTAACAGCTGAAAGGATTTGGATGAAATTTAGTAGAGATGATCTGATAGCTAGGATATACCCTCTTATCTGTTACCTACATAATTATAATTACTTTGCAATTCAAAGTTTTAAATGGCAATGGAGTCATTAAACATCCGACCGAATAATAATCTATTTCTAAGAAATTGTCTAATGCATCTCTAAATTAATTATTATAATTTCGTGTAAAACTCGATGAATTTGTTTACTTATAAGCGGCCATAAATTATTCATCAATGATAATGAAATTGCTGTTATTTAAACAAGAAATAGCTTTTATCTAAAAGCCGGTGTCTATTAACAACGACAATATTTACTCATCTGCCATGGTAGGTATATGTAAGTAAGTCAGGAATGACGCAAGTGGGTGCTCAAAGTAGGCAGGTACATATGTACATAAATAACTTAGGTACGAGCGTGCGTACACTTTCGATACTGAATCCAACCGGTGCACAGATTAAAATATGTACTTATATTCGTCTGTTTTTTTTTTCAGTACACATAGCTTTACAAATTTAGAGAAGAATTATTTACATTGGTGTAAATACGACGTTATCGTCGTATCGCTTCGGACATCAAAATCTTTCTACCATATATATATATATATATATATATATATATATATATATATATATATATATATATATATATATATATAAATGTTATGTTGGTTTGTGTACGCTTCAAAAACTCAAAAAGTTCTGCACTGATACAGCTGAAATTTTAGCATGATATATAATCCGCATTAAGGATTGTTTATATCTATTTTTTTCATCAGTGACATATCAGCGAATGTGCGAATGTGCCACAGCGAAGCGCGGCACGGTACAGCTATTATCGCTTATAAAATTTTGAGGAAAACCTTCAGACGACGATCATCAAATGGTAATTTAAACTTATATTTGCTTGTGTGTATTTTATTTACTAATGCTTTCCCTATAATTTAATTTGCATAGCATCAAAGATAGGAATGAAAATAATAATTATATTTCTTTTTACACGGCATCATAATTCATTCACGATTTTAAAAGTAAAATTAGTAATCTAGTTAACATATTTTGTTTCTTCATTGATTAAATGGCAAGATTTAAACGTCCCCAATAAATATTCCCTGCAATCGAATCTCAGTTGTATGTTTTCATATTAGTCTTGTTTTAATAAAATCACTCTAAGTTTATCAGTACCCGCTTTCATAAAAGCGTAGGTATGATAAGGTAGGGTCTATGACATCAGACAGCTTGAATAAGTACATACGCGACATTTAGGAAAGTTTAAGAGCTAAAACTTCAATAACGCGGAGAGCCAGAGGTATTTTGTCAAGCAGCAGACGCAGTAAATGGAGAGGTAAACCTCTACGCTCTACGGAACTAACTTTGTAACGCTACGCCTAGTAATGGACTATGTAGTTAATATTATAGCGACGTCTATGCTTACAACATGTTCAAAGTTGTAAAGTAGTAAATGAGAAAAACGATATGGATGATCAATTGTAGTGCAGTCTTGATCATTGTTCTCAATAACTGGCAATTAACACTCGCACTCAACTATTTAACAATGTGTGAACGCAACTTTGGACGTGACGCTTTCTAGTAATTACGTCTTTGTGCCGCTTAGCTTTGAAACTTTTGGTCCATGGGGTCCAAGGACGAGGAAATTTTTCAAACAATTATTTCCTCGTTTAGTCGACGCCGCTGGTGACAAGAGGGCTGGCTCATTTCTCGCACAGAGAATAGCTATTGCTATTCAACGTGGAAATGCAGGCAGTGTTCTTGGCACCATGCCTCATGGACACCCTCTTTTGTTAGATTTTTAAGTTTTTAGTTTTAGTTAGTTTTCCTTTTATTTATATTGTTATTTAAGTTCTGTCAATTTTCACTTTAAAAATAAATAATTTATTATTTTACTTTGGTCTTATCGTTGAAATCTGAAGTAAATAATAACAATGCAAAGTCGATTGACTCGTTCGTTTTCGATGTCTGGGGTGCATCCTTTATTCTGGATCAACGTTGTACCCCGAGAGCTTGCTGTAGCGACTTGCAACTTAAAACCGTTCGTTACCGACGAGAAAAAACCGTCACTTCCTGCTCTGACTCCAAGGCTTCGACGCCAGAATAGGTAATAGTACAAGGTTCGACGTCGCAACCTGATACCTACTATGTTGCTATACATAGCGATGGGTACTAAGAGGCTTAATAGATGGTATGCTCTAAAAGGAATTGACCGCGTAGTCGAGCATTGAAGAATAATACGCTCGGACCAGCTGAGTAAAAACTGAAGGCTTTATTAATGATAAACCATGATTAAAATCACTTCCACCACTTTTTGTATAGAATCCATAATAGTGTCCGTCCAGTTGTAATGCGCGGGCTCATTTTGTATTAGACTGTTTAGTGTTAAAAGCTTAAACAAATAATGACACCATTTCATGCGTCTGCGGTTTTAATTCTCTATCAACTTATGAGTTTCATGAGCATATTGCAAAATCATGCAAGTCGTTCCGACGGAGTCTCCAGTGTTTTTAAATGCTAAATGACCACTCAGGAACGGGTTTTTATCATTGTGTTCGTGCAAACAGAATTGCTGGCAAAAGCTGGTAAGAAATGCCAAAGTAATTGAACGTCCGCTGGCGCTAGAGGTCAGATTGCACCGGCATGCCTGTGTGCTGTGGGTAGAGAAATCGGGCGATGCACCGCGCGGGTGTGTGCGTGCGCCCGGCGCAGCCTCCGCGCGTCTGCGGCCTGTCTAGACACCGCCCGCCCGCGCCCCGCGTCTCACCCCCGCTCGCCTGCTTCTGTGGTTACTGGTTACTCTTCAATTCTCGGTAACAATCCCATTTGGTAGCAGGTATCATATCTATTGTGGTTTTTCTAAACAGTAAAGGTTTGCGGTCGCGCTCTACTAGAAGCTTCATTTCGGCGTATAATATAATTAATGTTAAGGATTTTCGGATCATTTTCGTTTAATAAGATAGATTTTAAAAGATATTCTATAGGAGGATTAGTATTAAATTTGCGATGTATTTTTAAATAATATCTCAGTACAATACCAATTTTATTACTCTTACATAACTGTATAAAATCTATAGTCTCAGTGTTCTTTTCCGCTGTCTACGCTACTCCGATAATTAAGCCGATTAAAATAAAGATATTCTATTATACGTAGGTATATAGAAATGCACGCTCAAGTATTTCCATCCACATGGGAATCGCGTAACTTCAGTCGTAATGAGTTTGGCAGAAACAGGCGATGTGAATGATTGTTTCATTCGTTATAGGGTTGCAGAGAACGACGAGAATGTGAACGCAAATGTCATAAGTGACAATGTTTTCGAAGGCGTCAAACTAAGCCTAGAAACAGCTTCTTAAATACTTTGACGAGTAAATTCTTAACATTAGATTTTTTGTTGAAATAGAGACCTACCTACTATTTCAACAAAAAATCTAATCTAATATTATTATAAATTACTGATAAAATTTAAAATGCAACAATGTAATATAAGTATCTATTTCAGTTCAGAAATGTCAATCTCGGCCAGACGATCGAAATCCTTGACATACTCATGCAGTGGGTATCTATTGTCAGTTTTTTATTAATTTGCATAAAAGGCGGTTTTGATGTACTTACTTACATTACATATATTTTAAGAGACGGGCAAAAAGGTTGGCTTGGCTGAGCATGTGAGATTAGTCGCGCGCTGGGAGCCTGTATCGCGTTGACCGTGCCCGCCGCCGCCGTTTCAATAAGCGTATACAATGTAGCGGTTAACATCTCAAGATGCAGACAGTACATACGAGCTGCACCTACATACTCTACCTCCACCTATACGTACAGTTTTGTCACAAGCTGACAGGCAAAAAGGTGGCTTCGGAGAGGCAGATAATATAAAAAAACAATCATCAAAATCGGTTCATAAACGACGAAGTTATCCGCGAACACACATCAAATATATATTTATCTATAGGTATATACATATACATATAATTGGATAACGATTTGAGAAACCTACTCCTTTTTTGAAGTCGGTTAAAAACGATGTAGTTTCTAAATTAAAATCTTACAATGTCACGTCGCGCCAGGAGTAATAAATACATACAAAGATGTAGTTATGGATATACTTACTGGAAAAAAGGATTCTATACACTTTAGAAGTACCTACCCAAAAATATAAAAGTAAAAGCACTTTTACGTATAAAAATGTTAAAATGGGACGGAGGTTGTGGAATGAGCTAAAGCATGACAACCTTGCAATGCAACGTGGCGACCGCAGCCGCCCGGTTCGCCACGAGTAATAAATAGGCTTCGATACAATGTAGCGGTGAACAACCCGGTACATTCGATACGGCAGGCACTCTGAACAAATTACCTGTATTGCACAAAAAACACAAGTAGTTAATTTTATTAGCACCCTGCAAAGTGTACCTTTAGACTTTCATCATATAATGTGTATTGGTCATGTGCTACATAGCTTCTTTGTACAACATGAAGAGGAAGAAGTTTTCCTTATGTCTCAAACATAAACAAAAAGTAAAGCCAATGCAAAAATCGTTGGATGGATACATTTGACCTTACTATGCACCGATAAAAAGGTTCGATTCCATTATAGAGGTAGGTATACATTTTGTTTGTGGGTTTGTTAGTTTGTATGTTTCTTCTGAAAAATCATCCACAGACAAAAATCTACACTATTACCGAGTAACATTGGCTGTTTTATCTCGGCAAAATGCACAGTACTTGTAGAAAAACGGGAATACACAGCTAGTTAATAATAATTTTACAAAACCTTGCTTTTTCGAAATATGGTGCAAAAAAGGCTTCCTTAAAACCTTTTCATGTCGACTGTACCTGCATACAGCGAACTAGTCTGCGGGCCTATAAATAGCGGGAAATATACGGGCACCTGCTTCCATCCTGCAATGCCTATCGGGACGCGCAACAAAGTTGTTAAATCCCTTCGTCTGTAAATTTTTTTTGGATTTCAACATCGTTTAAAATTATTATAATATTAATTATCACGTATAGCCTTAAAACCTAACGTAAAACTTCAAAACAGAACCTAAAATTCTTTGCGATATTTAAATGGTGCACATGAATAGGCATGAGAGCACGCTCTAAGCATTCAAAATATAAGAGATACAACAATGTGATTGTATCAAAAGTGATCATATAACGTGCAACACCTGAATGACGTTGAAAATAGTAACAATCGGTTGTTAATTCTAAAAAACGTCACGTAATCGCTGATTGTGTCTGGAGCCTCGTTTCGGCCTGTCTGCGTCTGAGTCTGAATAAATATGTGAAAGCGGCTCACGACCTCCTGGAACCGGGCGTCTAGACGCATACTCACAGTCTAGATACGCGGCTGTTAAATGGGCGGGCTTCCCCCCCGCGCGGCTGTCCGCAAAAAACTGAACTGATCATCAGACGCGTGCGTCATTGCTCCGTTGCAATGCAACACGGAACAACAGTCATTGTTCTATTCGTGCGAAGTGCGCTGCGCCCAATGGAGAGACTCACGACTGACGATATACCATTCAAAGCAAATAGTAATAGACGTACCGGTAGGATTACACACATTTCATTGACGCACACTAACGTACGTATTTTTGTGGAATATTACCGGTCCCACTGGGCGGCGAGAAGGGTTTAACCCTCAGATCTCCGAAACTATAATAGTTTAGCCAATAAGGTGACACAATAATAATAATAACAACAACTTTTTATTTCGCTTGATTTAATATAAGACCTAGATTTATATGCCTTACAAACTAACATAAATTACATTCCGTGTACCGGCGGTAAACTACTCCTGTAGGCCAGAAGTCTGGGGTGAGAAACACCTTCAGATGCTCCGCTGGAACCTGGAGAACGTAGGACATGAAGTCAGTGGTCCAGGAGTGTTCCAAGCGCTCCAACTTCACATTGATGCAAACCTCAGACGAATCTCGGTACATGGCTATCCTCTCCCGGATGTACAGAAGGACTTACTTCACTTTTCGTGTTCTTGTCCAGGCGAGAGAGGTAGACCTTGACGGATATTTGATTCGAAATAACTAATCTTATTTCAATAGAACTTCTAAAATCTCTTAATCATTTTCAAGATAAGTTCGTCCATCTACGAGCAAATTCTAGATATTTATACTAGTTAGTTCTAATGTTAGTTGTGGAAACTGCTCATTTTGAAAAGTACCCCTTAGGACAAATGCACATCTTGGATTGAATGCACATTTAACATAGTGAACATTCTGGATATAACCCGTTGAAAACTTACAGTGGCAGGTAGTATGCACACGGAGTCTTCTTTGCGCGTAGAACCCGTACTGTGTCTAGTGTAGAGTACCTACTGACGATGACCCTCTAATAGAGTCTACAGTCTAGACTTGCATGAGGGCGTTAACATTGCTGCCAAATATTAAGAAATTGACGCAATACTCGTATCTAGATAAACAGAAACATCTTGCCATTTACGAGTATTAATCTGAGATGTAATTTATATCTGAAACTATAAACGTTGATGATATTGTTTTTTTATAAAACAGAACTTTGCATGGTTGTTAAATCTTTATTGATAAATGAAATGTCAATAGATAGAATTAATCAATTAATAATCATAGAAAAAAAAAACATCCTAAGGTTTACCTTTATGTACCTTCTATTAATTCCGTTCAATTACTGTTATCTTTACGAATCTTTACAAGGCGAAATCGCAGTTATTATTATAGTTAGGATAAATCATAGATATAATCACATGAATTAAGTTATAAATTACTAAAATAATATTATAACTAACATGTACACACTTGCAGTAATAAAAAAATAAAAAATGAAACAAATGTGCTAACTACTCGTAAATACTTAATTCTATCGTTTTAAATCACCTCTGATACGATGTGATAACGTGAAACGTCGCCGCGTCGCAAACTGAATAAAGGCTCAAGTGAAATAACTATAATCTCTCTATGTTATAATAAATGTTCATGAGGCATATTTTTTACTGGTGTCGTTTTTATAGTCAGCAATAATAAACCTTTTGTTTTGGTTTGCGCTAAGTGGCATTGCGAGAATGATTGTCCTCCAGACGTAACCACGACCTTGATAAATGTGCACTTGTCCTCTATTCATTTGTAGGTAATCATTGTCCTTATTTTTTGTTAAATCCGTGTAGCATCCACTCCGATTAGTGCTAATGCAACCTTTAACGTCGCCAAAGCAGGCGTCGATAAAACGTGACACACATTCTAATTGTGAAAAGAGGAAAAAGTTAGACGGCTTGTCTTGTTTTGGTCATTTTACATTTGGTGATAGGATCATAGGATCATATAAATCTAATTTATTAATCCTTTGGATATTCTGGCCACTTCCCAAATAAGCGAATAAGCCGCAAGAGCAACACGTGTTGTATATAGCTGCGTTAACATTTCTAAATTATTGAAAAATTATAAACTGACTGTTAACTTTTACAGATTAAGCTTATATAAAAAGCTAGATTCATATGATATTTTGAAAGCAAAACACGAAAATTGTGAACAATATCGGTGATCAAAATATAATTAGATACTAATGGTATTGAAATGTTAATCCACAAAAAACTAAGATTCCAATTTGGGACCTAGTCTTAGAAGGCCAAATTGAATAGAATGGCGGTAGTCTACTATGGTCTGCGAGTGTGAAATACAAAAGAAAAGTAGTTTATACTTACCTGTTTATGGTCTACAGATTACTGAGTTATTAAAATGCATTAAGCACCCACCTTTAGGTCGTGTCGACATCAACAAATATTTAGGCTAATGTAAAAAGAGAGAAATGTAAAATAACTTTCATCTATTTCTAGCTGAAAAGAATAAAAGTCAGAAATTATAGGCTTTATTTTTATTTATTTATTTATTTATTAACAAAAATAGTTGATACGGTATAACCATTTACATCAATTAGCAGGTATAATTACAATGGCAAACTAAAATCATAATCCAAAGAAAAGTAAAAATATAATAAGTGAAAAAAATAAAATAAAATAAAAACCTATAAATTTTATTATACGCTTTTTACTAAAAATATATTGTATGGTATGGTAAATTATTTTTGACAGGAAAAAAAAAATTCTAGACTAAATGACATGGTATCTTTCGTTCAATAGTACTTTATGCTTTTCTGCTCACAAAATATATCCTATGACTACCCGTATACTCAGAATACTGAAAGAACCCCGTATATTATAAGCTTGGCAAAACAGACGAGCTTGAGAGTGCAGTATATTCGGATAATCGCATCTACTCCAAGGTTGTACTCTGTAACGAAATTGTATTGTCTAGAACGAGATAATGGTATATCGCCTACATACTTTATGCTGCAGTCTGCAGTACTTGTAATGAAATTTTCTTGTCTGCAGCCACTACCATCAAAGGAAAACTCGCTTGAACTCGTCCCTGTGTTGCAGAGTACATTATACTTGACTTTTGTAGCAGACTCGTGACTAATATACGACACTAGTTGCAAATTAAAGTTGTTAGACACTGTAGACGGGTAGATTTCTAATACACCAGCGGCAACGTAAGTTTCCATGTCTACCTAATTGTATGTGCATGGTTTACAATGGTTGTTAAACAATGAAGAATCAAAAGTTTTGTTCTGTTCATTTATGACTGAGTTATTGTTAATTTAGTTGGCTCAAATAAAAAAACTTTTAACTTTGTCGGTAGACACTCTCTTTAGAAAACGCATTATCAGCATAAAAACTATATCGTTTTTCTGTGCGGGGTAAATAAAAGGTCCGCATGCAAAAACATCTGCGGTGTTGGTAATGATTCATTCTAATTGAAAACAGAGATTACTTTTAAATTAGTAAGGGTCGCTACCGCCCAACCATCGCGTAGATTTGTGCTTTTATGTCTGCAATGACACCTATCTATCTTGGGGTGTATTGAGTTTATTTAACCAATTGCCTTTTTTGCTCACGATGCACTCAACTATGAAGCGCGCTTACCTAAAAAGGCCTTGGCGACGTGTCTCTCTATGTGGTAGATAATTTGAGAGGTATGCTCGTTGAACAAAATGTTACTAAGAATAGCACCAATGGTAGTTCCATTCGATAAGTTAAGCTCTCCGAGCGCGTCCACAAGTCGTCGCTCCCGCTGCGCTGTTCCGAGCTACAACCGACCTGCAGCTGCATTCACAATTATTATTCACTGCATCTAACAAATGTTCTTAAATTTGACGTTAATACTGTAGGTAGGTACTACGTACCTACATTACATATAAGCATGATATACCAAACCTGTAGAAATTTCCCGCTCAATCTATACTTTTAGCACAAAATGACGAATGGGAAATTAGTACTATTCTTTAGTGAAAATTAAAGAAAACAATCTACAGTAACAGAGTATATTTTCCATGTAAATCATAAAAGTACATACAATGTGAGCTCACCTTATTAGCAAAAATGTGTGTCAGTAACATGAACTATTTGGGTTTTCCTCGTTATCGACTCCGGATCGCAGCGATAACAAGTCTCTGTTGGTTCGTTATCGTAATTCTATTATGAATTTTATCTCACAAGATGTTGTGTGTCATATGCTCTGCTGCGTAGAATCAGTTGTATTTTATTTATGTAATGTAGGTAGGTAACGTATTGTAGCTTAGCGTTAAGTTGTGTAGTTTTTTGTGTAATAAATATTTTCTATATCCAACTGTATTGCTTCGTCGGAAGCTCTGACGTAGGAACTATAAATGATCATTGTCTGACTTCAAAACCATTTTGGACGCAGTCACAGGCCACTCTTGCACGTCTCCCAGCAAAATACAATCGACGTCTCGCAGGAGGATGCAGTCCGATCGCCCGCCGCAATCTAATTCTAAATCGCTAGCCTTACCTACCTGTTTGTGTCAGATATGAATCTCCAGACATGATTAGACTTATTTTTATTCATAGCATCGTGCAGTGAAGAGAATTGCAAAAAGTCAAAGACATGCAGCAAAAAATGTGGTGTGCCAATCATTACATTATTCAGTGCACATTTGACTGGTCACATTATGTGGTGTAGGCAAACAACGGGCGCATATGTACCGCTAAGTCAAGACGGATGGCACGTCTAGACACGCCAATTCATACACGTCTATCTCCAGACTGATCTGGAAAGGTGTTCGCAAAAAATGCAACAGTCTCGACCGAGCTGCATAAAAACTGAGTGTAATTAAGAACTGCGATTGTTCAAAGAAGGCGTGTTATATAGAATATTATTACCGACGGACTGAATTTAACAGTTCTAGCTCTAGAATGCAGTCACTGATATGCGTCGTGTCACTTATTCATGTCCTCGGTTTCATAAAACTCAAATATTTGTAATTTTTGTTACAAAAAGAGAACTCGGGTTTTCTCTTTTGTAGAGGGAGGATAGTTGTACGTTTTTGATAACTGTGTTTAATCGTTCAATCTTCGTAAGCAAACCAACTACTCCAGATGCAATTCTGTGGATATCGCTATTTGTTGAAGATGTCACCCAAAACTCAGCGTATCGCAACCCGTGTCTAGGTAAACATAGACGTAGGTACAGCTTGAATTTTAGATGTTAGTATATTAGGATCATGAAATGCTTATATCGTATTATTATAATTATAGAGCTTATATTGCTTTGAATGACGTAGACTTAACAGGTAACCAAGAATACTTGGTTGAACTGTACTTGAATTGGATAGACAGCAAAGAGACCAGACACCCAGACTTTTAGAACAGCTGAAGGATTCGGTATCGGTACAAAGGATACTGCAACCGTTTCCTGTTCATCTTGAAAATCAACATTGGCCGCGTTGGAGGCGAGGTTGTTTCATATTATTATACTCGTTTAGTGTCTGGCAGGTGGTAGATATGTAGGGTTGGATGGTCGCTGCACCTTGTGGTGGAACGGGTCGTGAAGGTGGAAGGGGTAGCGGGCGGGAGGGGCAGGTCTCGGGGCTCATCGACCTTTCGGCGTTCGTGTTTCCATCGGATCGGCGCCCGCGCCGCGCAAAAAGCGCCTAACCCAACCCAAATTTCGGTAGCTGTCTGGCGCGAACCGCGATCTCTCCCGTCGCGGCCGCGGCCGTAATCGCAATTTGGCTGTACGTAATCGGCACGCGTGCGCGACGACCATCAATTCAATTCAAAGGATCACGTGCGGTCATGTCACATAAGGTGTATATATTTGATTTGTTTTTGTTTTTGAACATTTATGTATGTCATATCCGCGTTTTGTATTGTAATATCCATTGTCTGTCTTGCATACTATTTAGACTATTGTTGTAAATAATATAAGTAGAGCTGTAGAGGATACCTTATAACAGAACTAGCAGCGCCCCGCTGCTTCACCAGCGTTGATTTATTATCCTACAAGAACAGACATTTTCACAGGATAAAAAGTACCAGGACCTTAAGTACTTACTAAATTTCATCAAAATCCGTTCGGTCTTTTAGGCTTGAAGAGAGGACAAACACACAAATTTCACATTTATAATATTAGTGAGATAGTGAGATAGCCTGCCTTACCAAACTTCGCTTCGTTTTCTGTTTCTCAAGCAAGTAAAGCCTTTACATGACCCTACGGTTCGAATTTTCATCAAAGTGGTTTCATTTTTGAGCGCGCCAGCAATACAAAAATATAAATACAAATTGTTTTGTAATAAATAATAGATGCATTCTGTAAAAATGTATCCCTATTTCCCTTGGTTACGCGATAGCTTGAGAAAAGTTGGGCCAGTTTGGCTATTTTCGTCCCAAAATGTTCTTTCCGTAATATTCCGATCAGGTTTTTACGAAAATTGGACATTGGAAATGTTGGAATATTTGAAAAAAAACTGAAAGTGCTTTTTTCTATGTGTGATGTGTGCTTTTTTCTATGTGTGATGTGTGTTCTATGTGTTTTTTGTGTGATTTTTGTATGAAGTCCTGGTTTGACGTTTGTTTTAGCTTTTGGTTTTTTTAACGATTTTCAGTTGTTATTTTCGCGTGTGGCATTCATGGGCTGTTTTAACCTGGTAAAGCACTTGTAGGGAAACTGTAAAATTTACGCGGGTGAAACCGCGGGGCGCAGCTAATATGTTTTTAATATAAGTATATTAAGAATAGTTACTCGTTTTATTTACATTATTATATAAGTGCCTATACCTATCTTAGTAGCAGAATTAAACTGCTACCAATAAAGTATCTTTTTAAATATTTGCACTAACTAGGTACATTAAAATTAAATAAATGAAGAGCTATTGACTCGGGCGCCTCAAAGTGAATCCGCCTAAGAGGTGCTAAAAAGAAAGCAAACACCACTGTTTATGACTAAGTGTTAAAGGTCAGGTAATGTGAAGGCTATTAAACAAGTTATAACTTTTGAGCATTTAGACAAACAATCAAAATTCTTTGAACAAGATTCGTCTAGATGCAACAAAAGCGTACTTCACCAATGTTGGACGCTGAAATAAATATTCTCCATCTGCCCAGACCGGATTTAATCTTTGTCGAATATTACTGCCTGTGATGCGAACAAATAAATGCTGGGCGTTTCCAAAATCCTTGAACCGCCTATGAACTGACCTGAGTCTTTGAACCTGATTTACTTAATATTCGCGCAAGTTTAACTCGCTTCGAGATCAAGTGATCGGCCAATGTTTAGGGCATGCACGGGTGGACGCTAGACGAGCTACGGCGACGTGCTCGTCTAGCGTCCACCGCAGTCTTGGAATAGTGTCATTTATTTCTATACATTTAACAGCTCGTCTACTGTGCCGTAGGCATCGAGAGTTCACGTATAAATACTGTGACATATAAGATTAGTTATGAACAATAATATTTCATAAGAATTCATTATTCTCTGGATATTTAGATTAACTATGAATATGTACATTTAAATTACATGTTTAGTTACATGTTTAGAAAACATTTATAACATATAGAATAGCTTTTTTTAGGTCTAATTGCAAAAGTGTAATAAACGCAATATAATGGTAAGAATATATGGATTCATTCGGTATAGTGGATAATTAATTGTTATCTCATATTGGGACCAAGACGCAGACGTAACAATTAATTATACTTATCTATTTAAGTCCCGAGTGGGACTTTTATATAACATTATTATTACACTAAACTGTAAACATAAATGTTACTTTGCAAAAATTTAAACTGTAACAGCGGAAAAGTAGGTAAGAATGCAGTATTCTGAAAATGCTTCAATATTTGTATGTTCAGGTGCCAGAATAATACTTAAATTGATTACGTTATCTCAGTTAACGCACACATGTTCTCTGATATGAAACTAAAATTAATTTGGCAGACTGATAATTACGGGAACCGTTTGTGTGATAACATGACACCATATGTTGCGTCAATGTTAGTCACGTCTTGTTAAATTATTATTTAGTAGACGAATGTGTAATGAACACTCACATTATTGTGGGCACACCTCAGTTGATCTCCAATGATCGTAACTTCGCCGCCATAGACTTCCGAAAATAAGTCAACTTTTTGAAAGACTTCTTTGACGTGTACGCACACTTTTGATCGTTTCCAGTTTGATCGTTATTCAGGCGTCACCTAACACATCTGATAATCATAATCTAAAACTCTGACTACCTTTACCTCTGGCTACTTTTTTATGTTTTGGTTTAAAACTATTTTTACATTTAGCCAGTGACAAGTACCAAGTTCAAGTACTGGTTCAAATTCTGGTGCAAGTTTCCAGTTTTAGTTTATTTTAAAATCGATAAATTACGAGTCGCAATTGGTTAGGTTCCGTCAATTCAGTGAAGTCGCCGTCAACGTCATGATTCAGTAAAGTTGTGGATGCTTTACTGAAACTTCCTAAAAGTTTTGGAGAGAACACAAAATGACTCGTTTTTTGTTTCTACGATTTTCCCACACTCTATACTTGATGGCAAATTTTGCACCAACATTACACACGTACACACACCTAACAAACAATGCGTCATTAACAACGTTACATTTTCGGTTTCCCCCAAGAACTGTAGTAGTCTACGTTTACCATTTCGTTTGATAGTCTCTATGCTGTAAAAAATAGCTCATATAATGCCACGGTACGGATACATTCCGATAGAGGCAGCATGACGCCATCACCGGAAGGCTTTTTATCCTAGTATCGGTCTAGACAGTTTTGATTGATGTGACAGATAGATATCACAATATACTGTATGTGTACTTATATAAATTAACGCGTACGTGCATCAAATTGTGGGATATAGTTATTATGGTTCTATCTAAAGACGATTTTTTTATGTTAGCTATAGGTACATATGTACGAGTAGTAAAGATATAATATTTCGTGATTTGCTGTTCATACATACTCTTTGGAGTCTACGGGATTGTCCGTGAATCTAGCCTGAACATGTAACTTGGAGTTATGACTTATGACTCATCATCATCACGAAATTTTGAATATTTTTTCTAATTGCATGCTAGAAAAAAAGGAACGTTTCTAACTCAACGCATAGTATTCTCTAAAGATATGAAAAGGGGTACTTCTGGAAGAATCAAAAGATTGTCAGATAAAATCAGAATTAAAGTACAATGAATAATTTACAACCTAATAAAAATAAATAAAATCTAAACTACCTATATTAATTAGCGTTTCTCTATTCAGTATTGTAAACCTACCTACATCCAGGGCATCAGAAACTTGAAGACCCCAAACCATCCACTTCTAGATATATTTATATAAGGCTGTTTAAATTGAAAATAAAATCAGATGTTGTTGCTCTAAACTGCAATGCGATAATCCTTTGCCTAGACCTCTTCATTACAATAATTTAGCGGAATATGTGGACTCATTTTTAGTTGAGATAACAGGACGACCAGACATACACGTCATCTGTTTACACTACAGGCGTGTAAAATCCAGACGAGCCCGCTGTACGCTGATTACTTATTTAGGTTTGTGGTTTGCGTCATTTTGAAATAATATTATTAATAATGCCTATAGTTTCATAAAACACGTGTAACGATAAGTAGGTAGGTGTACCTTACTCTATAAATAATTTGAAATGGAGCGCTAATACTCGTACCATTTTTAAATATATTTTTTTGTGGAAAAATTTAATTCCTATATCAGTCGATATAGATGGCATTGATCAGATATATTATATAAACTGCTGCCGTTCTTCCGTGATTCTGATAACAAAAATTAAATTGTCAATTGTCTCTATGCACATGTATATGACAGTCGTTCGTATGTGACGTCAACAATCATAAGCCTATCTAAATGATATGATAAATAACTTATCGATATTGTGCACTCCACTTGCGGCCTCGAGGGGCAGCGTCGGGATTCAGACAGACAGACTTGGCCAGAAGGTGTGTTGGCTCGACAGTCCACTCATCCCAGCGATATAACATGACCTATAATATTACTTGCCACTTGCAGCCTGTTCAGATAAAATTAACAGTTTTGGACAAAACATTTCAAAACATTTAGATCGTGTCTTCGGCTCAGTTATTTATTACACGGGTAGACCATCCACGATAACGTAATCTCATTGTCATCTACCGACCTATGATGGCCCATAATCTCCTGAAAGAAGGGCTGGCGGCAGTGGAAACGTTACAAGCTAAAGACGATCATGATGGTAAATCCTACGGGCTGGGAGCTGGGAGTGTTTATCAGTTCCACGTGCTCTGTCATTATTATAATGTATGTTGTAAGTACGTTTTTTTTGATTGAGCATGAGTATAAAACTAAGATTGATTCTTAATTTTGTTAACATAGACATCCGCTGGTGCATATAACCCATAAAGTCAAGCGTATCATAATATTATCAACTTACTGACTACTTCGATGATCAAGTCTGCTCTACTGTTCCCTGCATAAATAAGAACTTTCATAAAAATGAATGTCTCGACACTATTAGAATAGATAGATAGATAGATAAACTCTGTATTGAAACACCACAGAACAAAGAAAACTTAAAAGTAGAACAAAACAATCTATATGAGTTTCACTATGAGCTTTACAATTTACTCAGAAGCAAATGATTTCAACGGACCGTGTCAAAATAGAGGAAAATGTAATTATAGCGTAGGAGATAAGATTATAAGCGATAGTGATTCATTTTCCTTCTAATAGGAAAAATATCTCTGAAAGTTACAACTGTCTACGATAACAAAAGTGAATCAGACCATTATCTGGTTTAACACCCATGGTAGTACCACCAGTTTTGATATATTGTTTAACTAGCCGCGAGCTATGCCTTCGTTCTCGGTGATATAGTTGTATATCGAGCTGTTGCCCGCGACTTCGTTCACGGTGGTATTTATTCGTCCTCGATGTCACCCGCTAAATTCTTGGTTCCCTGCAAGAACCCTGCACTTGCCCAAGATAAAACGTAGCCTATGTTATTCCAGTTTTCTATCAGTAAAAGACTTAAAGACTTTTCAGTCTGGTTCAACAGCTTGTTTTAAGTCTCTTTGTTTTAAGCTTGTTTTAAGCGCAACGCCTGCGAGGCAGACCACCAGCCCGATGGTCGGATGACATCGCAAAGCACGTCGGGATTGAATGGATGAGACTGGCACAGGACCGGGACAAATGGCGTGAAACAGAGGAGTCCTATACCCAGCAGTGGGTGGATACGGGCTGAATAGAATAGATAGAATAGAGACCATCCCTTATTAACCGACTTCAAAAAAGGAGGAGTTTCTCAATTGGACTGTATTTTTGTTAATATAAATATTCAATTCATAGACTTTTGTCCTTAATAGCTTTATTATATGTATAGATATTTAGATGTAATAGGTACATACCTTCTTGTATATAGTTTTCTGAAAAGCACCCGGTGCTATAGCGAGATTTACATTGCGAAAAATAATGTTTTAATTTGTACTAAAGATAAAAAAAAATAGACGACACCGTTTAATTAGGAATTTATTGTTTCAGTAAGTGGTTAATTAAAATAATAAGGATTACGATGAATATTTTTTTATAATACTGTCTATTTTCACAATTATACAATTATTATTTATTGCGCTAAATGGTATTTTAAATTCTCAACCACTGAATTCTAAAATCAGATAGTGAATGTGTTTTGTTTTGACGTTATGATTTTGTAGAAAACATGCGGATTTATTCCCTAAGATATAGATGTAATTTTACAATAATGCTGTGTAAATAAAACATGAAATAAATTTTGCCATGTAAAGTCAGCTTATAGTCCGTAAGCGGAATCTCCCAAAGGCCCGAGCTAGTGCAGTTACACAGTTGAGTTTAATTGCCTAGCTGACAATTATACGCCAGACAGACGTGATAACTCCGTCTAGGTCATATGTCGTCGTTTTGCTACGAGAGCTAGACTCATTTATGACCCGTAGGTATAACCAAGGAAGTATTGTAAAATATATGGAATCCATACTAAATTGGCATCTTGTCACTAATTGTTCACTTGTATTGTTCATCGCACCGTCCACAACGCTTTTGAGTCGTGATATAATTTAGTAGCACATAGACAACCTGACCATATATCTTGTGGACCATTCTTGAAATAATAAAACGAATGGAAAGTTTTCTGTTTTACTCACTCTCGTGTACGCTACATTAGCAGATGTGAATAAGAGAGCTGTTAGACAACTGCTGCTGCAATTTCCTTATATAGCTTTATAGTTCTGTGTGTATCTGTTTTTAATTCATTTTACCTGTTAGATGTAACATTGCATAGAGACGCCATTGCCTGATTATTTGTAACTGTCTCCAAAAAACATTAAGCACTTTGCTAAATTGAATTTGGGCTATCAGTAAGGGCAATTAGGTTGTCCGGTATAACCTTGTTTTATGGTGTAGGTTACAAATTGCTTTTAGCTTTAATACCTACAAACCTACATACTAAGCAAGTTTTGCTCTACTCTAAGTTTTAATAGATTTACCGCTATCATTATATCTGTATAATATCAATGTGGAGTTACTTTTTCCAATATTTCTTTTACTTTTGTGCCATAGACATTACATAGTGGTGTAGGATGGTCCGTTTAGATGCGCATGGGCCTTTTCTTTAAACTTGAAGTTTATTGAAATCCCTACTTATATTATAAATGCGAAAGTAACTCTGTCTGTCTGTTGCTCTTTCACGCCTAAACTACTGAACCGATTGAAATTAAATTTGGTACAGAGATAGTCTAGAGCCTAGGAAAGGACATAGGGTACTCGAAAATCGGGTATCGCGAAAAAAATATTCTAAGGGTTTGAAATAGGGGGTGAAAGTTTGTATGGAAGTTTCGTCATTTTTGCAGCTAGAAGCTTGAAATTAATTTTTTAGGCTTTTGATTATATATAAATAAATATGACATTCAAAGTTTGTAAAAAATTACCCTTGAGGGGGTAAAATAAATATAGGGGATGAAAGTATGTATGGAAATATGTAAGGTTTCGGGTAAACCACTGCACCGATTTAAAAAATTATTTCTCTAATGGAAAGCTACATTGATAGCGAGTAACATGGGCTATATTTTATCCCCATATTCCCGCGGGAACAGGAGCTACGCGGGTGAAACCGCGGGGCGCAGCTAGTATTAAATATGCATAATTATGTCATTGTATTCTAAACTATGTCCATAGCTTTAAATTTTTCTCTGACTGAACCCCAAAGAGTTTGGAGTTCGATCACAACACACGCACACACACAGCATTTTGCTGGGCATCTTGGATGTCCGTTAGTTTTCAAATTCCGACTTCAGCCGCATAGAAAGTAACAATATGTAACAATAATATTACGTGTTATTTCAGGACGTAAACTATATCTGTATCATCTTACATCAAATTTCATCATAATCCATTCAGTCATTACGGACCTGAGTGGTACAAACGCACATACATTTATATACACATGAGATACTTTATTTACATGTAGGATTTGTATGAAACTCTTTGCAAAACGGAGAGTCGGTGGTAACCGAGCTGGGTGCAGCTACCGCCGCGCCGCCGCCGCCACCAGTCACTTGACCGGTTTGTACAGTGGCTTTAACAAGACACGCTAATTATTACTTTTGTAGACGACTGCCGATTATAATTATGACTAATGCAGGTTCGAATTTTTTACATTCAGTTGATTTAAAGTCATCGTACATATAATTTTATTGAGCAGATATAAAGTTCTTCGTGTAATTATTTCTGCATCCGCCTAGGATCCGTTTTCACATATACGTAGAAATTCTGATATGTCTCACTTATGCGTATGTATTGTAATTGTACACTACCATTGTTAAAGATTTCACCATCTCTGTAGGTACCCGTGGAATTAATTTTGTCCTAAGTTACAACAGCCATCAATTCATGCCATAGATCCACACCTCTTTTCATACCTGCCTCATTTGAAGATTGGAGAGGCGCAACCACCAAAACGGTATCATATCATACGCCCACGCACGGCGGAGTCAACTTATGATCCTCAAGCCACACCACCCCCGCAGTCACGCGGCACCGAGACCGCATTGACGTCAATCTCTGTACACCATACGCCAGCAAAATGCATGATCTACATGCGTGCCTTCATGATTTCAATAGGTATTTATAATTTGCACCTTGTTGAGTCATAAATTTCGTACGGGCATGGATGGTCAAATGTTTCAGATCAATCATATCGCTCAACAGCTCAACGATATAAAACCGATAAAACCGTTTCCTGAATGAGTCTAGACTAGACTGCGTTTCGGCGTTGGGCACAGTCACGGTAGGCATATTGATTAGCGTCGGAAGAAGGGGCGCTGCGCATCACGCGGGCCCGGACAATGCCGTCGCCGGTGCACCGCTATAGTTGCAGCATAAAGAGATAAGCTGGTGATCGAAACAGTGCATGGCCGTCGGGTGGCAGGCGCGGCGGGTGCAGGGGGGTGAGGCGCGGGTGCCGCGGGGCGCGACCGCCCGTCTAGACGCTACGTCACGCGGCCTCGCGATACCCGCGCCGGTAAACAACAATGTGCACTGACCGAATATGGCACCCGGCACGCGGAGCCGGTCACCGGTCAGCGCGGCTCCGGCTGCGGCCATCCGCAGCCAGCACCGGCCACGCTCACCCATATCCGTGATGCAGTGGAAAGATAATCCTCGCTTACTGCATCAAATGTTACTGTAACAGCAATACTCAGTTGGGCTGCTCTTTGGCACTATTGTTCAAACGTAAGTGAGACTTCGAAGTCTAAGAGTTTCTACTGCTGATTAATCCACTTGAGGAAATTGCACATTCAAAATGCCAACGTTCGGGGCCATTTGCTTATCATAATCATGGTATTCTGGTCGTCTTAATTACTAAGGCTGGAATTACTAAAATCACTTTAAAAGCTTTGACCAGCATTGTCCATCTGTGACACCAAGCTCTACGAGTACTACCTACTTTATCTAGCCCACTATCCGTTAGTATTGCATTAAACATCTATATTTTACTAATATACCCCCCCCCCCCCTTTGTTTCTGGTGTACAATAAAGAGTTTTTCTATTCTATTCTATTCTATACCCGTAAATTCAGCCATTATCAGTGTGAGGGAAATGTAATTATTAATTACAGTTATAGAATAGAAAATAGTTATCTATTGATAACATAGATCTAGTAATTTGTCATTGTTTAGTTTACGTACCTTACGTATTACAATCACAAGTAGGTAAAATATTTCGATCATCGGAAATGTAATGATAAAGACATACTTAATTATACTTCAATGGATTAAGAACGCCGCACAAATGTATCATTATTAATAGATCTACGTAATTGTGAGTATCAATGTTGAGATGGATCAAAATGACTTCATTCAAAACTACGATGCCCATCCCAATTCATCTAACGAAGAAATAATAAGTTTATCTTTATTCTTTCGCATAGCATCTCCTTCGTAATTTTTATCTATCTTGGCGATAAGAGTCGGTATAAATGTCAGAAGTTTATAATTTTTTTAAATTTATTCCAGTCCCAGTCAACCAGGTGATCAGAAATCCAATCAAGTCGTAGTCAACGTCAAGTCACCGCTAACGTCACTAAAGTACTGGATGCTTTCTAAAACTATCTGAGTAATTTTGGAGAGAACAATATAAAACGCTAGAGTAGCTAAAAAAATTCCAGTTACAAACAAGGAGTAAGGAATGAATTAACTAATTGGACTCTATTTTAGGAGCCCCCGTTATCACAGGACACATAAATATAGTACTACATACTGTTGTACCTGTACCTGCTGTACTACCTTTGTGTTACCTAGTATAACGACGGATTTTTTTTATTTGGGAATGTGAATGTCACGTTGTTGTTTAACCCCCTTATTTATAAATAGTTATCGAACGTCACTTAGTACTGCGCAGTACAAAATTGTACTGTGCTATTTTATGAAACGTCACATAACTTTTTATGAATAAGGGGGTTAGTATTTTGTGTTTCAAAGATTTTCTTCGTGGAATATCGTGAGTGTGACAATTTTTTTGGAGTAAACCTACTCTTACTTGATTCTATGTGTTAATGTTACTAAGTTACGAGACGGGCAAGTCGTTCTATAAGGTTTACTGACCCTATCCTAATAATACTACATATGCGAAAGTGTGTGAGATTCGATGGATGGATGGATGTTTGTTCCTCTTTGTTTGTTGTTGTTTGTTCACGCAAAAACTGCTCAACGAATTCGAATGAAATTTGGAACACAGATAGTTTATAACCAGGATTGAATAATAGGGTACTTTTTATCCCGATAGTATGTTCTCGTGGGATATAACAGGAACCACGCGGGTGAAACCGCGGGGCGCAGCTAGTAAGTAATAAGAATAAGGCAGCAAACGGGTGAAAAATCTTTATAATAATAGGGTTGGGATTGATTTCGTTTGATGGGAATAGATATACGATAGGGTTTCACAGCAGAACCTTGCATATTCATGCGATTAATTAAAGCAATTAAGCATAACGTAATGTGTCGTGCATTCACGGGCGCCGCGTCGCAGTGATACGCACCGCAATGGGCGTGAATATGCATTACAGGGACCGTCAAACGTGTATTAATTCAGTGAACACCGAGCAATTCATTTCGAATCAATGAACCGGACTCATAACTAATGTACCAGTAAAGTTTTTGGAGTGATTTGCATTCCATTTCACTATTTCCTATCATGTAACGTGGACCTACTTCGTAAAACATAGAAATAGCTATTTAGAAATAGAGATATATATACTATGTCATGTTCCCGGGAACTCAAAACCAACACAATACATGGTAATATCCCGTTTCCAATGTCAATACTAATTTTAATTACCGTGGCAGTTTAAAACTGTAGTTGATAGAGTCCCGGAGTAATGGCGGCCATCTCTAACAGATTAAAAGTTTGTATCTTTAGATATGTACGTAATTATCACTCACTTTTCGGTGAAGGAAAACATCGTGAGGAAACTTACATACCTACCCGAGAATTGTTTCGGAGGTAGGTATTTTATCCACCAGTCCGGATCGGGCCCCCGTGGTGGATTATGGCCTAACCCTCCTCGCGAAAATGAGGGGAGACCCGTGCTCAGCAGTGGGACGATATGGGATGATGATGATCTTTAGACGTGTCTAGGTACGCCTTTTGTTTCGCATTATATCCCCTGGATACAGGGAATCCTATAGCTAGAGGTATGTAATAAGTGATCAATGATTTGTTTTTTATGTCATACATAATGTATGGGTACAATTGAAAACTATGCGGAACTCCCAAAAAACAATTATTAATTCATTTGAAACACATTGTACGAGATTTGCTATTCTATAAATTAATATTGGCGATGAATAGGACAGGAAGATGGACACGTACTAACTACTTGTCATTCGAGTGAATAGTTTTTTTTGTGTAAAACAACAGCTCTAAAATTATCCAGCGGTCACTGCCATTATGTCCACTTTGAATGTTCTTATATCTCAGAAAGATGCATTTATATATACAGTTGTATTACTCTTGAGTTTGATACATTAAATAATAAAGTAAGAAATTAATTTACCTCTAAAAAAATCCTAATTTAACACATGTTTAATATCCATGCATTTGCATGATACCTCTAATTCATATATTTATAAAATTGATCCAAATGATGACGCCACTTTAAATATTAATCCTACTTAAGTTATAACTATTTCACGAGATACAATAGATATGCAAAATTCCGTCAACAAAATATATGTCGTAATCAGAATGGGTAAGAATTTTCCACTGGGAAACGCTTCATAGCTAACATAAGTAAACATGGGGCTGATGACTACACAAGCGAAAACAAAACATGAGATAACAATATATAATAATATATAAGCTAGCATAGTTGAACTATTGTCCATTCGCTATTCGTTTCTATAAAAAGCTATTTAAAATACAGATAGACTTAATAGTACCACAGGCAATAAACATTATTCATGGCGTAGTAAGCTCCTACTATTCAACAGCTCCTGCGACCACCGACTTATTGAGTAAATTTATATCGCGATTAGGAATTAACGAGTGCGTTCTTATTATCATGTCTCGGTCAGTTTAACATTCACGATTCACATTACAACAGTCTGACTGAAGAAAACAGACACACCTGTCTAGACAAGCCGCCTCGGCGTAAAACACTTAATGAGCAAGCCGCATTAAGTGCATTCAGACGTTCAGACGCTATAAATAAATAAACTAGGTATGTGTAGATCGTAACGGACATCAACCTAATTTTAACATTTTAGTTATTATGAGACCGTTTGATGAAATATGTGTGGGAGTGTTTTATTATGCAGAATAAATCAGATTTTGACGGACAGTAGCTACGTCTATGGCTAGGGGGCGACGATCTGATTTCAAAACGACATCTAGCCTAATAAAATTACTTTGGGAGTTATTAGTAAGATGTCAGCGTAACCACTCACATCCACACGGAATGATAAGAATGTCACCGCTAAACAGTTATGGTTTTGACCATGGCCGAGTTAACGTTACGCACGTTCATTCATTCGCATTCCACACTCAGTCTCGGAGGTAGGTATATAAGCGAGCGAGGTATATGGCATGTTTCGCCACGATCAGGTGTAGCAACAGAGTGGTGGATGGCCTCTGTGAGTAACCATGACCGGTGTGTTTGCATCATTTATTTAGACCGCAGTTCCTGTAGAACGCTATTTTGAAGGTTATATCACCATATCGTGAATTAATGATACTAGTGGACATATCGAACACCTTCATTCTTCATTTTGATTTCATTCATTGTATTCTTGTGTTGGATATTGATAGCGTAAATATGTAAGAGATCCTATGATTAAGTTCGTGTACGAGTGAATATTTTCAAATATTGAACGATAATTCTTCCTGCTGCATGGAATGGTCTGCGTTTTTCTTTTTCCTATAATGTGGAAAAGGTGGAATAAAAGTTAGCTCGGTACAATTTACGATGCTGCCCGTCGGGAATCCCGCTTCAAGTGGATCGCTTGCCTTCCGCAATCCACGGGCTATATACTATCTGGTAGCTGGTGCATCCGCTTTCGGATGATGTTTAGATATACGTCACGCTCCGTTGCCTGAGAAAAATGTAGTTCCCGGCGCAGACGTACTATCAATATTCAATAAATTACGCCTAGTTACAACACGCGTGGAAACCATTATTTTGAGTGGGTAATAGAAGGTCATTCACGTTCCACGAGCTAACTATTTTTGGTGTCGAAACTTTAGCTAGTTGGATTTTAAACTGATTTCTCGTAGGTGTTTTTGTTGAGGCGCAATTAAAAAACCGAAGACGATTCACTTTGAAGACGGAAATGCATCCTTTTATGTTCACTATACATAATTATTACAGAAGGTATTCGCCTAGTTCTGGCTTGACCGGCAATAAATTTTTCCAATCCACGCCAAAGATATATTTAAATATTTCACACTGATATTATACTTTCGTAATTTATTACATTTATTTATTAGTGTTGATTTATGAGTGTTCGTTAAGTTACGATTTGGAACCAGTTCTGCCATATTGCCCAGTCTAGACAGAATGGTATTCATGGATCTTTTTTCTAACAAGATTTATACTTTGTAGACTGTCGCCTAAATCAGAAACAAAGTATCTGAGCACAGATGGTATATTTGAGTAAATTATAAATACCTACATAATTATTATTTATTTATTGTTAAAACATTATTCTATCTTAATGAATATTTTTTTGCTTTGAATACAATTACATTTAAATAGGGAAAAATAATTCAAATATACACAATAATATACAATGTATGAGTACTTCCTAAATCTATGGTATAATGTATGTACCTTTTTGACTTAGAGCAATTGTTTATTTGTTTGATTGAAATAACATTTAAAGAAATTACGTGCATAATAAATCGATTTTACTCATATGCTTTTTTCCCATTTGTATACCAGATGGGTTGTATAACGGACCCTAAAAGAGTCAGAATTGATAGAAATGAATACCATCCTACTTATTTACCCAACCAATACCTAGATAGTAAAAAGTTCTATTTACACTCCTACTTATATATTTTTTTTTCTTATGAAGATTTTTTAAATTTACAAATTAATTGTGCTTAGCATTTAACTTAATTTTGCTATTTATTAAAATAAGCTAAGTAAATATTTTTATAGTAGAACCCTGAATACACGGGGCAAGAATCTTGCTTCTTATTAACTCTAACAAATTTTCACATCAAATGTTAGAATTCATAGTCTTCCTTTTATTTCTGGCACTATGTTATTTAGCAAAAAATAATCCTTATAATGAAGCCTTCCGATTGGTATGATGTAAGCTACAGGATGATTATTATTCTCGTGTAACGGATTCGATTCCCGGTTCAACCGTGTAATTATTTAAATATCTATGAATGCAGTTTAAATTATTTTTAAATTTAAAAAAAAATTCTTTCAGTAAAATGTTCCCTCTACAATATTTAAGGTACTTTCCCTCCATGTGGCATATCCGTGGGGCACCCTGTACAGAAAACACGTACATAGTAAAAAGAAAACATCAATACTTGATAGTTATGTCTGAGCAAATTCTTAAAACTATAGATGAAGATGGTATACAATATAGGTAAGCACTTATCATTTTCTATCGCATCAAAATTGCAATTAATTGGTAAGCTCAACAAAGGCACAAACCATCTATTGAACTAAACAAAGAAAGTTTTACATCACGATGATCACTCGTGAATCGAGTCAGGTGAATAGTGAGCGCGGCCGAAGTTGCGACACATGGTAGGCGCCAGACGTCTAGACGGGCCGTCGCGTCACCTGAAGGCTCTTCAGGAAGGCCGAAATTCCCCCGCCGCGCCGCCGCCGCCGCCGACGTCATCATGCTGTTAGCTATTACCTATATACGGTACAGGCGCGACAAAAGTTCATTCGCAAATATTCAAATCGAGGATAGAATAAATTGGGTTGATTGCTGAGTAGGCGTTTACAATGAAACGAGGGTAATGCTATTTTTGCATGGGGAAAATTGGTTGGTGATATGCCGTCTCTCAAGTAAGTTCCGTTTGTTATTGTATAATTACAGGAAATTGAGTCGCGGATGTGTGTACTTTTAATTATTATGGGTTTAACATTCAGATTGATTAAAAGTAAGTAGATGAAACCAAAGCTAGAGAACGTCAAAAACTGCTTCCAAATATTTCCAGCAGTTTTCCAGACAAACAGACAAAAGTCCTGAAATATCATATTTTTTAGATTAAGTTAGTGACCTTTAAATACGTTAATCCCAGTTATTTATACCAAAATATATGTAACAGACTATATTTAACATATTATTATATTTACATGGCTTATTACAGCTTTATACGTAAATAATTGTATAGATACACTTTTTAAATGTTTTTACATTTTGTACGCGACTGTATTTTGCTCTACACTACAATGGGAGTGCCAGATATCTTGATAAGTATCGAGATAGCTAATGTCTTTTTAAATTCTTAATTGAATTTTATAATAAGAAACGAGATAACCATTCTTTCATTCATTATATTATTAAAACAAATTGCATTGCAAAGATGCTACATTTTTACAAGATGTTATAATATAACTTGATGTGTAAACCTATATTTTATTTTGAGTTAAAGTTGTAGTTTTGATTATAAATTTACCTATTGTATGTGTATCACTTTGTATCATATGTAAAAATATATATTATTCTACCTTCATGTGTTATTTTCATGCTATAGATCTATGAAGATTTAACTTTCCTTTAACATACAAATATTGTAGTACTAATCCCATTTCCTATGCTCCAATTTACAATAGTCGCAGCTCGAATAATACAACCAAATGATCGACCATTAATATTGACAATATCTATTCGTATCCCACAGCACGGTAACGAGTTGTTTACGAAATCCAATTGCTGACTATTCCGGACCTACAACGCCCCCGCTCTCGAGCTAGTTCTATTTGCTAAACAATATCGGTTATTTTCCGCTATTCAGATCAGGTGGAGTTGACCTCATTAGTTCCCAGACAGACCGTAACATAGCTAAACAAACATTTGCCCAGACAAGTTGAAACAGTGCGCAAACGAACCGTATCAAGAGCAATCGCGCCCGATAACGCCGCCGCCGCCGCGCCTGATATCCTATCAGCCGACAGGAGTGTACATACACGCCTGTTTAGATTGCTGTCCAAATATTAGAGAAAGTTATTTTGCTCATATTTTACTATATAATTATATGAATAGGAAACAGTTATAATCGTGCAGTTCACTTTACGGTTCATAGATCAGTTAATTTTATAGCTTAATTTTAATTAGGCGATGCCCACGAGGCTATAGTTGCGTAATTGCTACAAATTCAGTAAAGATAGGAAATTTAACACTGGTCACAGCTTTATTTATGCCTTTTTCACGTGCATAATGATAATACGCATGTTTCAGTTATGTTACTAGGTTTATACCTAGGTATGCACAGATGCTATATTCCTATTTAGGATACGTAAAAATAAAGTCATGCTAGTTTTTTCCCGATAGACCGTCGATTTGAGAACCTTATTCAAAAGCGTATAAATGTGCAATACTCTGTCTATCAGTATGTTTGATTTTCGCAGAGCACTGTGCAGTTCATAGCACTTTGCACAGCTGGGTAGAGTTCGACTATACGCATTGTATATAGCGCTTGTCTCACAATAATTATGTTGTTTGAGATTGACGGCTACAACTCTGGACTTCGTATGACCTAGAGTCCTAGACTTTCTTGCACGTGCGTGGTATACGTGGCGGACTAAAACATGCAAAATGCCTCTATCTAAAATAATACTTACATATGGGGTACACATTGAGGTTTTCATTCATTAATCCAAACACTTGGATGGGTGACCGAACGTCTGAGCGTTTCCGTGCTTCAGAGGGTACGCGGTCCCGGTTGTAGTTATTTGTCAGGACCCTTGGTCTGCATGGTAAACTTTAAAAATAAAGGAAACGGAAAAGGAAAAGGAGGTGAAAGGAGTAGGAAATCTTTTTAATAATAAAATAATGTAGTGCTGAGTAATTTAGCTAAAACGTAGTATTTTATTTTACTAGACATAATTTTTTTTATACAATTTAATTTGAAATTAGTGTTGTTTTATGATACATTGGCTGTGGATCCAAGGGAACAAGCACTAGAAAAGACCTTCATTTATAAAGAGACAGATATAGTCGACTTATCTCAGAAACTTAAACTTGTTATACCTATCGATTGCCAACATCTTTAGTACGTTTATAAATTACCCGTCGATTGGTGGAAGATACCAGGTATCAAGTGTTATCGCGAAGCTATATATCGGGGCTACTCCGCATGTCACGCTCGAGGCACGCGTGACACTGCAGACGGTATCTATGACACTCTGACAGGTTACATATTAGATAGGTACATTTCGCAGTATTCAGAAACGCTGTGTTCCCATTAATCTAATCGGAATTTCTGAATGTAGGTGTTGAGACTCTGTTGACGTTGCGTGCTGTTGTGTATACTTGTGATGTTATCGCGATCTGTCTTGTCACCTCTATACCATACATTCCATTTGATCCGGAATTAATTTCACAATAAAATGTACCGATAAGTAGGTAGGTACGATTTGTAGGTAATATTTCAAGTCGATTGTGACCCAATATCCATTGTTATATTGTGTTGAAATAGTGCAAATTCTGATGGAAAATCAATACCAACAACCGAATTCTCCACGACTAACATCAGATTAATGGTTTCGGGCTCATATTAATCAGATTGCAATACTGAATAGGTACCTCAAACTACGTATTTCATAAAAACTGGTCTGGAAAATCATTATTTGAACAATATATTATTCTTTATACTGGTCGTAGCGTTGTGGATCACTAAAATATTCATATTTCCAAGCAACAAATCTTTCAAAACAAAGAACACTCACACTAGAGAAGAACCTCATAAATTAATAGAAGCAAGAAGACAGACTTTTTACTTGAAAAAAAAAAAGCAATAAAAAAATCGAACAAAAAGAAGAACATACACAGTCTTGTACTTACTTTTTGTAACAATAATGTTCAGCAATTAAGGCTTAAATAAATTAGGCGATTAACATTATGATAGTTAGAATTTAGTATGTAGAGCATTCTCATAAAAGTCAGTCACCTTATTCATCAGACATAATAAATGTGTCTATTGGTGATTATATTACTTAGAGGCACTTCAAACTTGTTATCTACTTGTATGCTAGTGTTTTTAGACAAACAGGAAGTAAACGCATACAACAGAACGAATAGTCAGCAACTCCGCACTCACCGCTCTCGACTTACGTCTAGATTTGTGATAAACTTTGAAGAAAGTTGTTTTATCTGATTGCGAATAATTTATGTCGTATCCTTCTATGGAAGAGTATTGAGGTAAATATTGTGCTTTCGCGTACGAGGACAAAATATTTGATGATCATTAACAGTAAAAATGTTTCGTAAGGCAGTACCTAAGGGCCTATCTAATGACTTCTGGGAAAGTTTTTTTTTTATCCAATTATGGTGTTAACACGTTTTGGTCCAAATTCTCTCACTCAATGATAAATAAATAGAGAAATGACTTTCATTGGGTTCGAACGAATCGTTTCGTCGATAGCGTTAGTATTTCAAAGCCATTCACACCGTGAGGGACGATTAGTTTCACAGTGGCGAGCCTACCAGTCATGGCTACTACGAATAGGTTCACATTGCTTTTGTGTCAATCGGCCTGAAAGCCGCTGCGTGACAGCGAGCGGCCGACGGGCGCGGGCGGTCCTGCGGCGCAGACGTTACGGTGGTGGTTGAGTCACGCGCTGTCTGCCATTAGCGGCATTGTTTGGCGCTGCCGGCCGGCACAGGTTAGGTAAGAGTGAGTTCACGGCGCGAACTAGGCCCGCGCCCTCGCGCCGACCTTGTCTCGACACGGATTTATTGATGCGTCACCCACCACAGTCGCCGGTTGAAGCTCGCCGCACTGCACACCGAGTTACGCGCGAGTTCGCGCACCGGAACCAATCTAACCGCGGCCGCACATTTGTTATAACATAAGTATTGTATGATTACGTTACGCTTGTTGTCATAATAGCACCTCAATCTGTTTGTTAAGGGCAATGAATTGTCATTACATGAGGAGTTCCTTCTTCTGTTCTCGGTCCCATTATCTAGGATTGGCTCTCCTTACACAAAATACAGTACAACTGTATTATGAGGTGTCAGGATATGTGATTTTTGTTTTAAGTATAACCAGCAGCTCTAATGAGGCATCTATCTTTTTTTATTTGATTACTAACCGTTGTATTTAGGAAATTATATTATAGGTTCACTACAAAAACATACAGCTTTCTTGTATAATAAAATTCTACTAAGATTTTATTAAGTAACATGGAGACGGTAAGAAGACTTCGAAGTAGGTAACATGTTATAAAATAAAATTGGCAGCTTAATAACCCCCTGCTAGCCCCTACATAATCAAAGTAATCATCGTACAATTTGCATTCTACTTCCATATCACGAAAGTATCATGCAAATTGAACACCTTTTCTATTGTGACTTTTGTAACTTTACATAACGACCATATCTATAATTGTAAATATCACGATGACATTTAAATTTAATTTCGAGTTGTGAATGATAATAATTACGGAGAAACCAGTCGCAGTTGCCTACACAAGACAAGAATTTACACATAGTCAAGTAACAATATTAGGTCCTACGTCTATTTTTTTATTGAAATCACAGTAGTCTTCATAAAAAAGGGCATCAGTCTCAATTTCAGTTTTATTACCATTCATTCTTGATTGAATAACATAAGACTGAATACCGGGCGGTGCTCTCAATACAGTCCGTAGTCGAGGTTCGAGTTTGATTCGTAGCTTGCGACACATGGTAGGCGCCAGACGTCTAGACGGGCCGTCGCGTCGCGCCGCACGAAGGCTCACCAGGAAGGACGCCACTGCCCTCACCCCGAAACGTGCGTTCACTTACTGTCCCCAAAACCTGCTATGTTTATTTGGTAATGGAATCAAGAACAAACACGATCATTACGGCGGCTGGGACATTCACAACATTTGTTTTGTAAAATCGTGTGCCAGTGGGTTACTCTAGGCCGTTCACTTGCTTTTTCGTCTATTTTATTGCGACTACTTTTATGTCACATGACGTCATCCAGTACCTAAAAAGAAATCGACTTTAATTGTATTCCGAAAATACCAATAGGTACCTACTTGTCTTTAATACGAAACTGAAAAAAAAAGATTATTGCATTTGCCACGAATAGTGAATACTTTGTAGCGCTCTGTGCGTTAATTTTCTTTTATGCGTCATTGAATGCTTAGGTATGCTCGGCATGGGAAATTAGCACACGTGCGTGTGGATTACCGCGAAAGTGCACTCGTTTGCGGCCGTCATAACAACTAGGTACCGAGTTACGCCATTGCCGTGGATATAGAATAAAGTGGCGTAGAAACTAGAAACCAAAGCGAAGTCCGTTTTGTATGCGTGCTAAATGAGTCGAGGACCAGGTAAAGTCTTCTTATTCGAGGACATGGAAGAAATACTCGTAGCTACCTGCCCAAAGCAATGTTAGGGAGTAATTGTTTCTTCACATAAACCTATACACAATCGTGGTTGCCTCCTCTTAGGGGTCGACGCAAGTTACGCACTAATTGCGCCGAGTGCTATACGCGCGACGATGTTACCAACATACGCGAGACAATAGAACAATTAATTTATTTTGTACATCGCTTTTTCAACATTTATTGTAGTCAACCTCCATGAAGTTGCAGTGGTAAACCATGTATTTATTATAGTTATTTTTGTTAGCAGAAATGGTTTTGTAACTGCTGCAACGAGACAAGAAGGTATTTGGGGTTCAAAGTTCTATGACTAGCAACTACATACACTTTTATTATTAGAACCAACAAATGCACACGAAGACACGCCTTAATTTTTTGTTATGCGTCCTGCCATTTGGTTTTACGGATCGTAAAAGTTTCGAACAAGATGGTAAACGTTCGCGCTCATCACATGCATATTGCAAATGGGTGCATTTGGAGCGTCAACTTGGAGAATGTAAGGGTGCAGGACGGCGTCAATGGACGGATTATTCGAGAAGAGTGAATTGATGTGGCGGGCGGGGGTACAGGTGGGGGTGGAGGGGAGGGGGGTAACTCTTGGTGCAGCGGTGCAGCGTGTTCAATGCACCCGAGGCGTCTCTCGCTGGCGCCGTCGCCGCGTCGCCTCCGCTGGCCATTGCCACCGATTTCACCAACACTTATGAAACCATTATGATACCAACGTTATGTAATGCGATTGCATTTAATGTAGTACCAGTAGATTGCTCCTCCTTTTTCTACTTTTACTATAAATGACTAGACTAGTCGGTAATCCCTACCTCTGAAGCACGGAGCGAACTCGCACATAGCTTAAGAGTCATTACAATTTTGCGTTACACTTTCTTCCGTAGTAATTCTTGGACCTACAGCACTGAATAACTAATACCTGATACAACTCTCATGAATATAAAGTTATAGATTTTAGGTATAATGTATTAGGAATTTAGGATATTTATACAGCAAATTTCCACCAATCCGGATCTGGCCCCCGTGGTGGATTATGGCCTAACCCTCCTCACGAAAGTGAGGGGAGACCCGTGCCCAGCAGTGGGACGTTATGGGTTGATGATGATGATGATGATACAGCAAATTTCATAATGAGATTTGTGTAACATCCTCCATTCGTAGTAAGTATTGCTTGCAGTAAATGTTGTGGGCAAATTGTGAAACGCGAGGTCAGCGCTCCCGTGTGACGGGTTTTCAGCGCTTTATTCATTGTATTGTTGTACCTAACCTACACTTGTGCATGCCTCACAAAGGTTAAAGTGCATTCTGCATAAATGAGCGACTGTCGAGTCGTTTTATATTCAGCAGATAATATAATGGCTGAGAGTCCTAGCGTACAGCAATCATAACCATTGTGAATTTATGATGAGCTTTGAATTTTTCCAGTGTTTAAATTATTAACAAATAATAAAATGTAATGGTTCTGAACAGCACAAGCGCAACCAGGACACAGGACCAAATCCAATGAAGATAATGAAGTGAAGCTTACTCGTACATTATGTTTATTTTGTGGTCGTGGGCATGCTGGCTACAAGCTCTGTTATTTAGCCCCTATGCGACACTGGCCACATTTTCACGCAACGATGCCCAAACAGGACTTCCATGTTACCGCTCCGACGCATTTCCTCAGCAATTTTATTTCTTTGATTCTTATTTTCTAACACCTTTGTACTCTTTGTCTGCCAGCGTAAACAGGAAGTCACTTACGATGTTACAACGCGTTACCCATTGTCGTAAAGCTAAGTGGTTTTCACTAGTCGTGAATCATTTTTGCATATTGAGTATGTATTTACTTAAGATGGAAATATTTCCACTTTACCGAATTACTAATTGGCAGATAATAAGTAGAATAAGTACTCGTATTATGAATTGTTACAATATAATGTTATGTAGCTAATATATCAAATAAACGCAAAAATCTGGTTCTTCTTGAATATAATATGTATTCGGAATGCGGCGGTAGAGTAAGTTAACTTTCATGAGTGTCCGCTTGGGGCCATGGGAATAAAGATTTGTCATTTTTTTAATGTTCAGAAAGTTTATTTTCTTGATGTTTAAAAAGGAACGTTAGATAGGCGTGTCAAGCACCACTAACTAACATCAAAAACAAAACGTATCTACCTGCAGTGAACTTAAGTGGAGCCTGTTGCAACAAAAATAAAAACTGCTACCACCTCAATTCGCAAGTCACAGGGCCTTTGTGAACAGGTCGAGCAAACCTAATGGTTCCACCTTGACGCGACCTGCACGGCCTGGTGGTGACTCAGCTGAATTCACGAGCAGGATAATGCTTTTGCAAGATACATTGATTAATGTCAAGTTAACATTTCAAAGACCTTTTTATTATTTTTAATTCATGTATAAGTACAAGCGATTGCACTTTGAAAAGGTTGCAGACGCTCCGCAAAGACCGCACTGCTTTTGTAAAGCTTATGATTCAGGATTCTAAAATTGATTTATTACTAAGTTTAAAGAAGAATATACAAATCGGTTTCAATGGGAAACAGAACAATGTTCTTCAACAAGTAAATGGATAAATTACATGCTTATACATAGTAATAAGGCCAAAGCAAAGTAGGCAAGTAGTTACTTACGAGCATCTACATACCCTTTAAAGTTATCAAATAAAATTAATGTCACAATGTTTACATAGTGTCGCGGCTTGCGGCCCAACTTGATTTAATAAAAATAAATAATTTAATCTTTTTTGCCATAGAGACAACCAATAAAACTTTCTAATATTGCACACAAAGCAAGCTTACTTAGAGCACTTAGAGATATTATTGCATACGAGTATAGCTTTTTGCCCGTCTGACATTCAGATCAGACTATAAACTGATTCGCGTCATAAAGGTTTTATTTTTAGTCGTTTTTTGGTAAACAACCTTTAAACAAGTTTTGCAACGCATTAAGAATAATGTTTTTTTAATGTTTAATTTGTGGGCCTGCATGACGCACCTCGCCAGATCGCACCAACATTGTGACCGTCCTTAGAATGACACGAGCCAAAGGCAATGTTATGACACCTCACTCATGGCACTTTGAAACTTTAGATTGAGCTCGTTAAGTCATAATTTACGCGAGCCGAGTGGTCTCTCCCACTCAATTGTTATAATTAGTTTGCGAGTAGTGTTTAAAAAAAATACCGCAGGAATGTGGAAGTTTTTTACTGGCATCAATTAATCTCAGGTTTCTGAGGTGATCCAAATGTCAACTAGTTACTCCCACATTGATCATAATATTTCATACATTAATAAGCCTCTTTTTCTCGACTGCCCAGAATGAGTTATGTTTTCACTTATATATAATATACCTAAACAATATCAAAGAATAGATTATATTATCAGACAATCATGGCGTCTAATAACAATTTTGCTGACCCATTAAAATAATTGCGGCTCTAGCTCTTGCCTTAGTCAGACGAAATCCAAATTTTTCCAATGATGTTTACTTACACATATTATTGTATTCATATTAATTTATTGTCTATTTACATACCCACACTATTGATACTATTTGGCGTTGGTTGGCTACCTTTTGTAATATGAAAATACGCCATTTCGAACCCTCATAAATATCTCCGATAATGATGGCACTAGACTGTTATAGTGTACCCAATCCTAGAGTACAGTCGTTACCATAAGTGAATGAACATATTTCTATGAACCAAATTAAGTAGATCAATAGAGCTAAAAAACGTTACAATGACGAGTGGCGTTCGTCAGGAGCTCGCAACAAGGGCGCTGCACGCGCCCCCGTGCCCTTGCGGACGCGGTGCATCCACCCCGCTGTACCACAGATTACCTTATAGTTTTGGCTGTACCTACAGAGGCAGACAGTCAAGTGTGCGGCACAGTGCACAGACAGCAGAACGGCAAAAGCAAATAGGACAACCACATTGAAGGTAAACCTGGCCGACTGACTAGCTAGAGGCAGTTCATTATTTTGGCGCAAGTAACCATTTAATAATAATTTATGAAAGTGATAAGCTGAATTGGATTAGTCGGGGGAATGTGGTTCATTCTTTCTCTCAGAGCCTCTTCAAAGCATCAAATTTTTTTTAAAGTATATAATTACTATAATCTCAGATTATACAATGAGAGATTATACAAAGAGAACCATAACACAGGGAGCTTTATATACTAGGTACAGTAGGTAGTAGGTACTAGCTGCGCTCCACAGATTCAGCTGCGTAATTCTAGCATAGTTTTTTTTAAACATCTACTTTTTTCCGGGATTAAGCAGCATATTATGTTTCTCGATAATAGTAAAGCTTCGTAACAGTGGAACTATTTCAGAATAGGATAGTAGTTCGAGATTAGGTACTACAAACATTCAAATTCACAAAGAAGTCAATGAAAAGGAGCAAAACACACTGGTTTACCATATTTAGATTAAATGAAAAATAAATCCTATTCACCTACTGCGAAACTATTTCCCTACGTTCCTGCATCGACAGGAGCGTCCCCTTCTAGCCTCGGCTCCCCCCTTGGCCATAGCACCGTGATGGTGCATTTTAATCACATTTTTGACTTACATATCCAGTCAAATTGGTTGGCTACGTACTTAAGAAGATTTCCCCTAAATGCAGTCGAACATTTGCATTGACGGGCAAACTTTCCATATCATCAAATGTTTCACTTACTGTGATGAATGATGATCGATCACTCGGAAAAAAGAGCTTTTTCTTAATTTAAAAGGGATTGTTCAATCCGTATCCATATCCGTTCAACTTGTCACTTTATTTATTTTAGTATTTGCATACCATCTACAATATTTCAAATTTTTTTTTTATTTTCCGCTAGAATAAATATACAAAAAAAGTTAATTGGCTAAAGTTAAAAAACACGACCAATTAAGCAAAAATCTGCAAGATGCATAGATCTGAGACTTTCTAACTGACTAACGTATCAAGTTGCCAAAAGATTTGTAAACATACTTAATTGTGTGACGTGATGTTGTAGTTTGACAAATCAAAATACAAATAACTCAAACAACTCCAAACACGAACGAAAGGCGACGGACGGGACGCGATGTGAAATATTCTGTAGATTGATGTCAACGCCTTTTGAAACCTCACTTTGCGAATTTAATCAGCAATATCACTTTTGTATGCGCCCGCGCACAATACCTATTCAGATTTATGAACCCTGAATTGGTGATCACCAATCCGTCGGTCGCCGGTCGGTCACCCTTCGTTTTAAATGGAATGATCAAAATAACACAAATGCTTCTCGAAGTTTTATTGAAGGTATCAGCCATAAACCTCAATCTCCAGTTGTTCGTTTGGACGTATAATAAAAGTGGGGCTTTCCAGTATTTCACATTGTTTACATTATCTTTTGATTTTGATCCATCAAAGGATAACAACTTAGCTTAGATATAATTAGAAATATATTTTAAAGCTTCATCTAGCCGTTTTTGCAAGGCTTTCGAATTATCATATAACTTTGATAAATTATCGAGGGATTCTTGTGGGACTATTTGTTTAAGATTCACTATTAGGTCCTCTTTTTCTCTAAGGTCTTCTTCAATATCGTCTTGATTTTTTTGCAAAATAGCCAAGGCATCGTTGATTGTTGAATTTTTGTCAACAAAAATGTCAGTTATTTCTCCAAACATTGCCTGTAGCTGTACATTGACATTGTGTTCAACTTGACTGATTTTATCGTTGATTAACTGATCTATGATATTGATTGAAGTAGTAGTTGTGCCCTCTGGTACGGGGGATTCAGTCGGAGCAGCGAAGTCGGTTTGTATAACATCTAAAAAGAGAATATCTTAAAATTAAATATATTATAGTAGGCGGATACAAAACAAGTAGCCATACTCACCACGGCGAAACCGATTTCTCGGTTTGTTATTGCAGTTTAAGCAATGCTTTCTGTACTTTTCGAGATTTTCCTTTAATTCCTCAATTTTGTAATCAATTTGTAAGTTGATACTCTTGATTTCGCTCAATTGAGAAGCAACTGTATCATTTTCCAATTCTTTTAAAAAATGGATATACTCATCTTGTAAACTCAATACTTCATACATAGTAGTACCAAATTTTTTCACTGCTTTCCTTTTCAATTGGGCTTTAAGATCTTCGATGTCGTTTTTGATGCTTTGATCAAGTTTATTAATTTCAATTCTTATGGTTGCAGTATAGTTTTGTAAAAAAATATTCAGTGAAGTATTTACTTTATTACTGAGCTCTACTATAGTAGAACAATAATGTAAATCTTCGTTTAAAGATCTTTTAACCAGCTTTTTTTTATGCATCACTGTTCCTGAAAATAATTAAAATTAGTCAGCAAAGAACGTTAGCTTTTATTATAACCGATTATTGAAATAATATTGAAAGATTTACTGAATTCCGTCGTTTTATCGCAATTCAATGCACAAATTTGCTTGTAATTGTTTAATTTTCCCAAACGTATGTGAGCATCATTTAGTTTCTGAACAAATAAACTATCGAGTGAAGAAATATTTTGCAATTTTGAAGTAATTTCTTTCGCAAGTGGTTGAATTCTGTCAAGCCCTATTTGAGCCATTTCTTCCAAAATATGTTTCAAATGTTTTGGTCTGTTTTCAAATGCAACGAGGAATGCTTGCCACATTTGAGTATGCTTGTCACGTACTGAAATTGCATGGTTAAAGTAACTTCCATCTATAGCCTCAACTAATTTCATTTCTGAAGCTAAGTAGTCAATTATATATTTTAAATCTTGTTGAGTGTAGTAGCTCTGGCCTTTTGGACACACTTTTATGTTATTTTTCTCTGAAACAGTCAATTTAATAACCTTAGATACATTTTACAAATCCCTACTTCCTTACTTATTTACTTTATTAGTTTATACTTTATTACTTTATTACTTTATCCTCATCCTTACTTCCTTACTTATATTATAAATGCGAAAGTAACTCTGTCTGTTGCTCTTTCACGCCTGAACTACTGAACCGATTAAAATGAAATTTGGTACAGAAATAGTCTAGAGCCTAGGAAAGGACATAGGCTACTTTTTATCGCAAAAAATGCATTGTAAGTGTTTGAAATAGGGGATGAAAGTTTGTATGGAAGTATCGTCATTTTTAAAGATAGAAGCTTCAAATTTATTTTTTAGGCTTTTGATTAGATATAAATAAATATGACATTCTACGCGGGTGAAACCGCGGGGCGCAGCTAGTACACAACATATTTCTAACTTTGGTAAAAATATATTTATGAATATATATTGTCTTTTAATTCGGAATTACCTCGTAGAGTTCCTTTTTTTCCTTCTTCAATTGTAACCTTGAGTTGCTCATCACCATCAACATAGTAATTATTCTCAGTAGCATATTTTTGTGTATCGTCTTTAAATATCTCTTTGGAAATTGCAAGTGTATGATAATAAGATTTGTGCTGATTGCGGTGTGAAGTCAAAATACCGACAGCCAACACTACGTTACAAACTACTAGGAAGCTACACAGTTTGATTGCCATGGCTCTATAGTAATATATTGGTATATAGTAATGAGAAACAGAGCCCCAAGCCGTCTTTTTATACTATGTTTGAGAAATTTAAAGAATGCCCAACATATTACGCCGAAGTGTTTTTTATTGTCACTGCATTTTCGACATACAACATAATAGTTTTAATGGCATGAATGCATTTTATGGGTTTTGTAATACATTCCCAAAGATAATGAGTATTGATTGGCTTGCGTGCAATTAAATATGTCATTAGTGTGAAACGACAGTATTTCAATAATGTTATCATCAATGCGCTTAGAGTCAAAGGTTTCCAACAAACTATGAAATATTTCAAGCAACTGTCATGCACTCGTGCACATCATACAATTTAATGAGGCCTGTGTGTCTGCAGGTAGGTAAGCGGCAGGGCTGTAGCCAGAGATAAGATGACGGGGCAGGGTCTCAATACATATAGGGTAGGGCACAAATGCGTAAGATTAAAGCCATATGTTTTTATGATGGCACAACACAGGCTTAATTTCATAATTTTTGAAGTATACAGACGAGTATATAGAAAAACCATCATAAAGCAACATTTTGTTACTTTATTTACATGTATAATGATGATGATTTAGGATTGGCATCAACTGGAAATCACTGTCATGTTTTAGATTATAGGAACCTATCGCTGTACTATGCTATGGTACTTTAGGTACAATTTGTTTGTGACCGTACGGAAACAGTGTTTTTAAACTAGTAAGTATAAAGTGCTCAGTAATGGGATAATGTAGGTTGATGATGATGAAGCACAATACATTTTGTACTTCTAAATTGTATCATGTGGGCAATAAAGTTTTGTTTTTAAAATTTTTGGAATTCCCATTAGCCGCCCTGAGTGTGGCCCTGTAGCCAGGCAAGGTGTGCGGTGTCTGCGGCGACCTCGCATGGTCACCATGCTGTCTAGAGGACGCCCGGACGGGGCGGCCGTTAATCTAATACCTAAACTTGCAATTTCTAATCGCGAAACTGTAATTAAATTCTTAGTTATGTTGTGGGGTGATTAATTGCACTTGTTGTTTTGGTTGCGTGAAATAATTTTAGGCTTGAGTTTTTGTACTTTCATCTGTTACAAAGCAAGTCACTTTGGAATAGTTTTTATAATACTCGGCTAATTAATTTAATTCTGTTTCTAAATTTTAGCACAACTTGATCAATTTCGTGAAATTAATAAGGTAATGGACCATGAATCATTTATAGAGGTATTTGTACAAATAAGTTCTTATAGAAAAATGTATACAAATCGGACTTTCAATCTCGTTTTATAATAGATGTAAAAGTGATTCACACAAGAATACAAAATCAAATGTTCCTAGGTAGGATAGAGGAGCTGTTTGCTAAATAGTGAGTCAGCGGTCGCGGCACAGATACCTATAAATAAATGTATTAAGATTAATGTGTCTCTTCTACATTATTTTATTTAGCGTATCTTGTGAGTAGTCAGTGTGTGGAGCCCTACTTAAAAATTAAAACAAGGGTATCGATTTAATTCCTACTGTTGTGCACGATTGATCTGTACAAAGGTAACCAGCGATCTAAAAATAAGTTTTATTATCAGAGTTGCATGGGGAGATGAAAGAGCTCTCTACGAAGTAGGTACCATCGTAAATTCTTTTTCAGGAACATGGAAACAAATTCGTTCTTGCGTGCCATATGGTGAACTGATAAAGGTGAAATGAAAAAAACTAACTTTTTATAGACTAGCATCTATAACAACATGTCATATTAATTTAATGTAAATATATTCTGAAATACCGAATGTTTTCAAAAATTTTTGTGCGGTGACGCATACAGAATGACAACGTACATCGGTTATGAATTAGTCGTTCATAGTAGACCTCTCAACTACACAGACTAAACAAATACGAAAACATTATTTCCCTCTTTCAAACAGTTGTTAGTTCGAAACGAACAGACAGACGGGCAGATAAACACTCGAATATGTAAGATACAAGTGTAAGATGTAACTCTGATCGTTCGAGGTTCTTAGAAACGATAAGAACAACAAAACGAAGATGTTTGATACTGGCTTGTGGTTTACAGATGTTTTAAAAGTCATTTCCTTCTAAGACGTCCTGGCATTAGACTTTGTAGCTCAGTTTTTTTTGCCTTGGCGTATTTAGTATATTCTGTAACTTTATTGTCAAGGTTTTTGTGTCGTAGTAGTTCCATATACTTACTGTTATGAGTAATTACCTAAGTAAATGATAGAAAACCTATTGCCCTACCTGTAAACCTATGTTTTTCAAATGTATATCTATTATTTTGTACTCCGTACTTTAGCTTAGTTTGGATCTGTACATCCAATTCTAAATGTGTAGTAAAGTGTCTATAAGGATAAAGACCTATAAAACAGCTTTATTTCAGCTCGTCACACTTTAATCAAAATTCTGGGCTGGATCGAGTGGAGACAGAATTAATTATCCTTGTCCATCCGAGCTAGAGAACGAACGTTTATTGCGTGTATTTAACACGATTTTCGGACTTACTGGCGCAAGTCGAGACGGGAAGCGACGACGGGATCGGAGAGGGTATTATTCTACATATTGTGTTCACGCAGTAGCATGGCACACGCCTTTTAGGATTATTTTATTATTGTCTGCTGTTAACACATGTTTATAAGTCTCTTGGCGCATCGTGTTGTTTCGTGCGAATAATAGGTAAAGTAACTGTCAATCTAATTGCTGATAATAATACTTTGAACCTAAAAACGACAACCTCTGTGAAACATTTCACTTTAAAAAAATGTTCCGATTCTGTTAAAAAATCCCAGACTTAAGAGGATAATTATGTGCGTATCGTCGAAATGTTTAAACAAAAATAAAATACAAAGCCCTTCTTAATAATATGTGATACTGTGGCAATCAGAGCTACTAGTACGTATTGGCAACTGCTCATGATAACCCTTCCATCTCATCATCTTCCATCATCCAACTCACGTTTCCATTAATATAGGGTATGAGCACATAATAATATAAAATTATTACAATGCTACGTCATATTTCGATCCTATGTGCAACGTTTTCCCAAAATGATGTCATTGTTAAGTAGAGCTGCTTCTCCAGTAACATATTATTTATAAATAATTACGTCAATACGCCCTAGCTTGGGACGTATCCTAGAGCCATTCATCTTCGGCGTACTTTAGTGTGTGTGATTCAAGTTTTGCAAGAAGCTGAATCACTGCGTCATACTGATGCCGTCATAAGGGTGTGAGAGGAGGTGGGTGGCAGTCGCGATGACGCGGGCTGGGGTCAGACGGCGGCGTTCAAGGTTAAGGCCACCCCCGCCCTCTACACGCAGCCAGATCGCAATCACGGCCAGCCCTGCAATATGCATAGGGCAGGTGCCAACCCTAATATTCTGTACACAGAAAGTGAAATTATGCTATCGGCGGCGGTAGTTTTAGTAATTTTATCAGGTTTTTTTTTCAATTTCTTGGAGAGATGATATAGAACTAGAACAGATTTAGGGCTAGCGTGTTTTATAATCCTCAAATATGGGAACATGGTCACTTCAATCAGGTGAGATCATAGATTTAGAATGTACAGCGAAAAAATCCTAAGTATATGGGGGAGAAAGTGGTCTAACGCGAGCCAAGAGACATTAAAAAATCTACGAAAATAATGACTTTCCTTTTCAGTAAAGAACATTACAAAATTCATTAGCTTTGGTTTGCTTAATATTATTTATTTGTATTCATTTGAATTTTTTTTATACTATGGGTATAAAGTACTAAATATATTTTATTATTTATGTAATAAAAGTTTAGCAGCTCATCATTTAAAATACCAAACTTCAGAATTATTTAATTTTGTCAATTAATATTAGTGTAAAGTAAATTTAAGTGAACATTATACCTTTCCAATAGATTAATATCTTATAAGTATGATACTTAAGTGACGCCTGGCCCATTAAAATATGATTACTGGAATACAGAATGATAATCATGATTCGATAGAGCGGGCTGTGAATAAACGCAAAGGGCAGGCGACGCAGCGTGGGCGGAATAACTACAATATGTTACGGAACACCGACTCTAAAACTCCTTCTCGCTCTAACAAAGAACCTACTAAGTAAGCGCGATAAGGAGAAAAAATAACAGACGTCTTCGGAAATCGGTAGAATGCCGGTAGCTCGGCTCGGGCAGACTGTCCGTCGGCGCAGACGAAATGCTATTAAGTGACGTCACAGGCACCTCGCTCGTGTAAGGGGAAATGGCATTATAACGTAACGTCTCGCCGCACGACACCACCCGTTATGCAACATACAATAACAATTACCCATATGACTCAAACCGATGCAGCCATTGTTCACTCAAATACATATCGGTTGCAAAAATACAATTCACATGTACGCATTCTAGGTATTGTTTTATCGGACAATAGCAAGAGGTTCTCAAGACCTCGATTGAGATTAGGTGGGCAGACTACAATGCGTGATAACAATGGTGATAAATATTGGTCGGGAGGGCAATGAAAGTTAAAAAACTATTTTCACCGGAGTAAAACATTTCTAAATCGTCACAGAACAACAGTACGTTATTGTTGATTGACCACTCGCTTTTACAGTTTGACATCAGTAGACAATGATGCAGTACGCGAAAGCGTATATTGGTAACTTTTATTTGGCAGAAGCATTGTTTGTTTGTTTGTAATGTTAATAGAACCTATTAGTTTGTTGTAGTGTTATTACAGCGCAGTTTGCACCTACTGAGCGGCGAATCACGAGTCCGCGCGACAATTCGCCTCTCGACGCGGACCGCGCGGATGCATAGATGCCTAGACTTGAGATGTCAGATTTGTAGACTCAGATGTACCGGTGAGCAGTGCCGTGTGACATACGCCTAACGACGATCATGAACATTAAAAGCCTGGCTTGTTTAAATATGTAGCAGCAAATTAATTTAGGTGTTTTGTTGATTAGATTTAGAGACAGCCGGTTCCAGACATAGCGGATATGAGTGCTTCCTCCGTGTTATCGGCGGCCACTTTTATTAAATTAAAATGGATGAGGTTTAAAGTGGATCGGCCATAACTAACGGTTGGCGCGGCGACGCGGCCGACGTCTGCACAGCCAGTGATTGCGACAAAGGATGCTACTCTCTGCCAATTGCATATTCTAGGTATATTTTGATACCTCACAGACTAGGTAGAGGCTGTTGAGGTACTATCTATTGGTAAATGTTGGTAACCAAACCAAACCTTTGGTATTTTCAGATTTGTACCCATTTACCACTAGTTTGGATTGGAATGCATATTCGCGATCACCGTGTGAAACAGGAGGTAGAGTATGTGGGATTATTGGGCCGATTCTTCGATCAAATTGTTGATCGAGGGGACGATTAGTTAACTTTACCACGGGTAATATATAATAATACATATTATTGTTACCATTACCATTAGTTATCTACTTTAAATATTGAAAAATAGGTATAGGTCAACAATTAATGAGAATAACAATGAGTTAAGTTTTTAAAAGAGGAAAAAAGCATAAGGCCAATGAGGTTTAATGGTAACCCCCCGCCCCAAACCACACAGTGGAAAATCGGACGAGGTGGCGACGCGTGGGGTCGGACTCCTTGTCTCCTCACGATTAAGGAATATAACCCAAATCCGCCGACACTGCCGTCAGTTTGTGAACCAGTCCACGGAGCGGCATACTTTCTGATAAGCAATTAGTTATCATCAATTGCAGCTGGCGAAATACAATTGACGACGGTTGCACACTTAAGTATCTGTGCTTAAATTCGCAGTAAGTTGGCACTTAGGTACATATCTTTTCACTGTATGACCACACGTTATAGATGCTTTGTCATGTTTTCTCGAAAGGTGACTAAGTATAATTGTTGGTGACCATTGTTTTAACAACTCGTATTATAGTCATCGTGATAAGCTAGATAATTTAAGAGCCAATTTTGCTTCAATTTTGACTCTGGCACTTCTAGGTTCATCTGTTTTTATTACAATAACGATATATACCTATACTACCATCGAGCTATTACAAAAAGTCACGGGTAAGATACCTGTGTGCTCTGCCCATATAATATCTCATAGAGTAGCTAAACTGAATAACATCATTAGATGATTCTCCGAAATAATGTCAATTGAGTATTCCCAAAGTTTAGATACATTCAGACGGCTAATCGAACTTTAGACGTGAAGAAGTAATTTGATTTTATTTGTGGAGCACTTGGAAGACTGTCTGTTTACAACAAACCAGACCAATAAACAAAGTACTTCAGTATTTGTAATGTAAAATACGTGGGAACACAGTAATAAAATACCCATTAGCCGAAGAGCAACCACGATGCCTACTACCTAGTAATTTACGATACAGTGCCAATTGACGTTTGTCTAGCCGGCTCTAGCCAGAATATTTATACATAAATCTATATATAAAAAGCTGATTGACTGACTCATCCTTTTCATTCTAATCACAAATTTTCTAAGCCATGATTGTTTCCTTTGGTTACTTGGTGCTCGCTAAAATATATTATTTGATATGGAACAAAAATAAGGCATATATTAAAGAACTAAACTACTCGTCGAAATAAGCATGAGGTGCTTGTATTCAAAATGGTTCTACAAATGTTGAAAATATATGTTAAAAGTGTTGAAAATATATGTAGTACTAGGTTTACATATATCTCCTTAAAGGTTTAAGTAACGAGAAAAACTAGTTTCATCAGAAAATTAAACATCACAAGAAAGGAAATAAACATTACAATCTTCAGGACGCCCTCTAGACGTGCCCTAGACGCTTCTGTTCTTTTGATCCTTGTGTTAAATCAGGTACCGGAGTACCTACTAACATCTTTTTATTAAAATTAATTAAGTACTAGAGGTAAACTGGGAATACAACCTATTTTCGAATTGGGTACCCACTAGATGAAAGTAGATTCTAAGCAAACTGAATACATCTGTATATTTATTTGTTTCTTTTTTTAAATTGTCCGATTATAATGAAGGTTGGAATAGTATTATAATCTAATTCACTTTGGGAGAAATACGAGGGAAACTTGGCGTGCGCGTTAAAATGATTCTAGAGTTTTCCATTCTATTCTATTCTACAGGTTACACAGTAATAGTTTAGTTGAAACTATATTGTCCTGATGTGGCTCCTATAATAATTAGAGAAATACTATATATAGGTAATAGTAATAGCCATGCCTAGAACATACTTATATCATGTAATATATATAAATAAATAAACACTCTAACAATGATTGTGTTGGGATGCGTTTGTTCCATCAACACAACAACATTGTTGAAAATAATTTCCTTCGAAAACTTAAATTTTCAGTGGTACTTATTAAAAGCTCTAGAATACATTATTTAGTTACCCTGTTAGTTACCCTGACTCTGCCTAATACAATCAATAGAGCAATAGCAAAATCCTCCAACGAATAATAAAAACATGGAATAAAAAACACTGAGTTCCCATGGTGGAGGTCGCATGTTTAAATCCTGCTACGAGCGCAATCTTCTTGCCCTTGTACCTATTACTTACATAATACTTACGAGTATATTATACACCATAAAACAAATAATCTTTGTAGGTATAATATATAGCGGTGATAGATAGCGGTGGTAGCCTAGTGGGAGAACGTCCGCCTTCCAATCAGAAGGTCGTGAGTTCAAATTACCAATGTGTTTCTGTAAAACATATGTACGTAATTATCACTCGCTTTTCGGTGAGGTAGCCCTACCCGAGAACTATTTCGGAGGTAGCATGTTATCCACCAATCCGGACTGGGCCCCCGTGGTGGATTATGGCTTAACCCTCCTCACGAAAGTGGGGAGAGACCCGCGCCCAGCAGTGGGACGTTATGGGTTGATGATGTTGAGGTATAATATAGTCCTATATCTACCATCTACCTAAGGTATGCGTTATGTTATGTCTCCCAAATACTCGCAATACATATAATACATATGTTATATTTACTCATACTTATTTAACAAAAACACAATGTTCGATGAATTTTAAACAGCAGTACTGTAAAAACAAACAAACTTTCGAGTTTGTGTGAATAGTCGTCTAGGTATATAAATTTCCATAATGCAATTCGTCTAGACTAGACAAAGTGCGCCCGCTCGGGCCGACCGGAGCCAGTCTAGAGGACTAGAGGTGAACTAGATGGAGAGCTGATATCCATCCAGACTAGGGTTTCTTTAGATACTACACGTACTCAAGTAGTTCCAAAATTGTACTAAAACTGAATATTTGACTAAATCACTTAGTACACAAACTAGGTAGGCCTAGTTACTGTACTATAGAGGGCTCAGGTGTGTGCTTAGAGTAACCAGCTAACTGATAGTACTTTTGCGCTGAGCAATTCTCTCACAATGCAAAACAGGTTGGTCGGCGCTTTACCCGAAGCTTACATAACACAACTTACATTTAAAGCCTTGTAAAAAGAGTAATTCAAATACTTATCCACTTGTTTGTAACAAATAAAGTTCTGCTAAGCATAACTTTCTGAATGTTTTCACAGAAACAGGGCTAAAAGTTTTATTATGTAAAAAAGTTGTCAAGTACAATCATTGCTATTCATTTCTATGCTATTTAACGTATTTTTATTACTTCAAGAGAACTATTTAACAATCACCAACATTGTGTTAAACCCCGTACTAACCAAAATATTCCTATTTGCTGATTATGGTATCATGAATTGCCATCTAAACCACGGACCTCGGGTATCGGTATAAAACAACAGCATTATCTATAGGCCAGACGCAAATAGGTTAAACGTAGGTAGGTATGGTCAGTTATCATTTTGATTGCTTAGTTACCCACCTACCCAATTAGACGCATTATTTTACCAAGCTAAAATTGTATGACAAAATCTTACCTTAGTCTAAACGAGTGCGAGTTCCCTGCCTATGCTAAGGCAAGCCGAGATTGAGACCGAGACGTGCTGCAGTCTGCTCTGCACATATCGGTGGTGGCCGCCAGACGTATCGACGTACTCGCCGCCCTTCAATGACACGCTGTCAAAGGGTGTTAACTGCAGCCACATTTAACCGATTGGAAAACTTGACCAACTTTTTGTCATTCGATTTTAGTTTCAAATGGCTAAGATTTATGCAAAGATTTCAAAGATTCGGTCGGTGTCTAGACTGTCTAGGGGTTTCCCTCAATATTGAAATATGACCTATATATACGGGTACTCTGTTACAATCACATGTAGGTGTGATTTTTTTAGTTAAACAAAAAGTCTAATATTATGTCTCTATCGATGTACTCGTTTGGTTAGTCTGCAACCGATGGCCTTTAAGCCTACTCGCTTTTCGTTGCAGTTATTGAGCAGTCCAGATCAGAGGTTTCTATGTTTATATAACAGGTCCAGACATACTTAATACGACTTAAGATGCGTTAATGTATAAGCTCTCCAAAACTCTCCAAAACAGGACTCATTCTAGCCAATGATTACCTACTACAGAAAGTATTCAACCAGAATGCATGCGATCGTAAAAGTATCCTTCATCTGACCCCCAGACAGCCAAATGTGTCTCAATAGCTCGCCTTAGTTTAGTGCAACTACACATCTAAGTTGCCCTTTCGAAGAGATGCCTACAGTCAGATCAATTGACGGCGGCACGGCGGCGCGCGGTGGCGATGGCGGCGCGGCCCAGATGCATTTGGCTGTAAAGACAGCCTTTATGTCACCTCCAGATGTAGCTTTTTCTTCGTCGTGACCTATTTTCTTATAAGAGACTATATTTTGTATGTTTTATATAATAAAGTAAGTGTTAAAAAGGTAGATGGTATAAATGTTACAAATAATAAAGGTATATTTAAAAGGCTTTTATTAATACTAAGAAAAGACAAAGTGCTTTTTTTTCACCCGCATTCTATCGGTTTATTTGTACAAGAAATCCTGATCACAATACGGTAAAATAATGCTACAACTCTGACGATGTAGCCAGGAGGTGGGTAATGGAACCCTTCATTCGCTTCTTGTACAGTTTCATTTGTTTTGATGGGTCCTATTCGTTCCACATACCTACCTAATTTAGTGACGAGGGTCTGATGATGGAGCTGGAAGAAATTCATGTTACATTCCTTAGAGCGTTTTACAGTCTGTTTTTAGTTTAATTCAATTTATTCTTAATCTTACTGTTGTCAAGACCCAAACATGGATTGGTACTTGTATAGTGGCACAGAATAAACTCATATATCCCGAAGTGGTGAAAAAAAAACAATCAGTCAAAAAGTGACACTACCGGTAAAGGATATAAGATAAAATCATTTTCATTCCGAACGTAATGTCATTAGCATTGTAGATTCTGTGTTGTAGATATATTGACGCGTGTAAAACCGAAAGGAATAAACAAGTGGATTATACATTATCGAAAAAGCGCATCAAATAAATAAATGCTCGTTTACCTAGCGGGGTCAAGATAAAAGGAAATACTGGCTTAAATCAGACGATGACTCAGCTAGCAGGAAAGCAATTTATGAGACTCGCAGAACCAGAAAAAGTGAAGAGAAGCTTTTATAAATAACCAACGGATAAAAATTGTTAAAATAGAAAAAATATTTGCTTAGCGAGTAAGGTTCCATTATCTGACATAATCCTTGATAAATATTAGGGTACCCACTATTATTTCTAGTATTATTAATTACTAGTTACATCTCGCAGTTCCGCCAGCGTAATTCCAGTTTTCCTGCAATAACTCTGCATTTCCCAGTTTATAAACCACAATGTTAGTTAAGAATAGCTGATAATCGCGAAAAAGTCAAATGTCAAATCGTGAGTTCCTACAAAAATATTATAGAAAAAATAATTTTCTTTTGTTCCTAAATTTTCAAATTTTCCGGGCAATTTTTCAAAATTTTTCTCTTCCTAAGAACCTTCCTTGGACCTCAACGAATATTTGAAATAAAAATTGCCGAATAGGTCTCCTCGTTCTTAGGTTATGGCGTAACCAAGGGAAATAGGGATGCATTTTAATACATATAGACATACATTTTTTTACATGCTTCTTAAGCTTACGAATAGAGCTAATAAAATGATTTAAAAAAACACTTTATAGTAATATGTACAGCAAATAGAACAACACTATGATATTAATATTTATAATAACTATCAAAGGCCTTTGGGAGCAATTTTTAATAACAATCCCCTTGTGTATACGTACTCACGAACTCAAAGCCATTATGACTCATTATTCTAATCTGAGAGCAAATTTGAGTATTGAAAATAAGTAAGTATTAGAGTAAACGGTGCACAAAGGGGTGCGTTGGCGGTGCACGTAGACGGAGCGAGGGGTGAGGGCAGGGGTAGGCTGTCTAGACTTCACCCCTGCCTACACGACACTAATTAATATTACCGTCTGTCCGTCTGTTACATCGCTGCGCTGCGCTGTACACAACTCTCTAATTGCCCTTGTACGATTTCATCATTGTATTTTGATGGTAAATGTAAAACAGGAATTGTATGCCCTGTGGCGGGTTTGTATAGATTGTGAATAGTACCTATGCGTTCGTTAATTCAGAATATATAGAATCTTGTTGCACTTAGGTATCAGTTTCCTGTCTTGTCAACTAGATATTAGTATTAATGTTCTGTACGAAAAATGGTAAAACAGATCACTACCCCTGCCAATAATTTTGTACCCAAAAAACATAGTCTTAATGAAACCGTCTAGCTATAGCGATATTCTACGACGGCCTTTATTGTTTTTAATATTTTGCGACCTCTGAAGGTAAAGACAAAGGTACACACGTTATGAAATTTCTAATAACCGATGCAGCTGAATGTACATTAGATGACGTCAAGCAGTATTTGCTGAGTCTAGACGTCTGTGGTGAAGGACGCAGGATCCGCGTCTGGAGGTGACACCGGCGCTGCTATTACGGCCTAGTGCATTGTCAATACAATAAATTATGATTACATACAAAGTGATTACATATAGTTGCTGTATACTGTTCACTTTCGGGGAATATTATAGATGTTAAAAAGTATAATACAGGGTGGATTTTTGAGAAGGGCGGTCATCGCCAAGTCCGAAACCACGAAAGTTAGGGAATAGTCGTGAAAGGAGTGTCATGCCCTCGATTTTTCCTTCCTCGCTATTTCCTTTAATTTTTAGTAAAACATTTATTTGCAGAGATTGATCCTTATCAGCAAGAGAATCCATTGGATCAATAATACAGGGTGTAATGTTTTTAATCTTTCCGGGTTATTCAGTGAAAAGTAAAAGTTTTTTCAAAAAAATGCAGTTATTGTTTTCTTATAAATCGAGGGCATGACTCCTTTCACGCCTTTTTCCTAACTCTCGTGGTTTCGGACTTGGCCATCACCGCTCTTCTCAAAAAACCCACCCTGTATATTCAACGTGATAGGGGAAAACGTCTCAACTTACTAATTTTCAGTAACTACTTAAGTTGTTATTAATTAATATTAGTGGGATGCCAATGCGTATCTAAGCGGCTCCAGTTCGAGAGCGTAGCGGTCGTGGTGACGAATAATGGAGGTAGACGACGACGTCTAGACGCGTGGGCGTGAGAAACGAAAAGGTTAGGTACTGTAGTCCCTTTCCTTTCGCGACCTTTCAGCCCCACTGCCGCTACCGACGGAATTGGGTCACGCACACTACCAAATGCTCAGGAGATGAGATTTTCCTAAGTAAAAATTATAGGTAAGCTGTGATAATGTTCTCAGAAAATAGGACCTAATACCTAAGTGAGGTTAAGTCTTTAATTAACATCGTTTTCAGGAATACTTGGGGAAAAGCTACGTCTTTATTAAAATCCGGCATACCTAGGTTTATGTATTTTGTGAGAAATATCTACATTACATGTTCCGGCTCACAAAAATATATTTGCTACCTACTACACTAACTAAATTACCAAAAGATTATATTTTATGAAGTTCTACGTAAGCAAGTGAATGAAGTGTATTCAATTTTTGCCACGTCTAAGACAGTGTGGTAATAGCGCAGCGTTAACATTAGCTAAGACCATCTTTGTCACAATACAAATTAGACATATGCCTTTGATAGGTTAAAATAAGTACTCATGCTTTAACTGCAACAAGATGGTATAAGTACATACTTACATTTAATATAGCACTATCTAGATGCTGCAGGAACTAACGAGACGTTATGTCTGGCGTCTACGCCAAAGCTCGCGTAGCTTCCGTTTAAAATTTTATGCACAACATTCTCATGAAATAAAATCTGCTGTAACAAATATTTACTTACGTGGAATGTAAAAACTATAAGGACAACAACATTAACTACATTTAACTACATTTTAGTGACAAGAGACGTGGGAATTTATTTCCTGAATTATTTGCGGACGCAGCTAAGTCGAAACTATGTGAAATTTCCTAAGCGAGATGTTTGAATTTCATTCATCATCAACCCATAAAGTCCCACTGCTGAGCACGGGTTTCCCCTCTCTTTCGAGAGGGGGGTTAGGCCAAAATCCACCACGGGGGCCCGGTCCGGATTGAACATCCGGTCTGGTAACATACCTACCTCCGAAATAATTCTCGGGTAGGTATGTGGGTTTCCTCACGATGTTTTCCTTCACCGAAAAGCGACTGATAATTACGTACATATGTTTTACAGAAACACATTGGTACGTGCCTGCACTGGGATTTGTACTCACGACCTTCTGATTGGAATTTCATTAGTGAGATTTAATGCTTGTTGGTATTTACTTGTTATTTTATTTATTTAGGCTAACATTATAGTAGTACTATATACGTGGATACTGCAGAAGTTAGTATATATTTAACGAGGAAGGTCCTGTAGAGCTTTGAATTACTGAACTGCCGCCCGCCGCCCCGGCGCGGCGCGCCGGCACGTTCTCTCACTAAGTAATTTAATCCTTGATTATTACTATTTCATGTTTTGCTATTATCCTATACCCGACCTACTTTTGTCATACATTGCCTATGGCGAATAGTTACACCTAATTTGATTTTAAGTTACATGTACAATAGTTCTATTCTATTATTCGATTACGTTGGTTTACGGATCACCAATAATATGCCCATATCTCCAAATAGTTCGGATAATCGATGCTCTACCATAATCATCATAATACGTTACGTACCGTAATATATGAGTATTTTAGGCTACCCAAACCCATCCATTACTTGTCCCTCTATACCCCCGAACGTAACACTTACGCCACGAAACCTATATCCTAGGATTATTTCTACGTGACGACATTACACAGAAATGTAAACATCAAAGATATTGAAAAATAACAATCGTCTGAGAGTAGGTAGGCGTCTGCACATAGGTCTAACACGCGTTATTAATAGCGTCTAGACTTCGTTTAACACAACTGAATTGCTAAAGCACTAAAATCGCGCGTGTAGAGTGTAGACATATACACCTAGTGCTAACATTGGAAGGTCAGCTAGATTGGGACGCTCTAATATCAATTATACCTTAGTAGTTTAAACATAGCTTGTGGGTTCATATACTAAGCTTCAATTGTGTACGTACCTACCTATTGACCTGCTAATACGATCTAGCCTAAAGGAGATTTTAGAATAAGAAATTTAGCTCCCTTTTCTTGCTACTTACCTCATGGAAACTTGCAGATTTTACAATAGTGCTGTATTCGTAAGGTTTAACGTTTTTCAGAACTATGTCCTATTTAACCGAGTCTAAGTGGTGTCTGACTTCTTTTTTTTTAATCTAGCTTTATTTAGGGACTTGGAGTAGTTTGATGACTATGTCAACCCCACAGTGTCCACTCAATATACAACCCAACTAAACGTTCTGAATTTAATTAAATTATCTAAGCCTCGCTTCGACGTGGTTGGTTAGATGACGATTATGCGAAATTCTACCAAAATTATCTAATCTATAAAACCACCGAGGCAGTGGCGGTAGCACCGTGTCAAGAAAACTAGGTAGGTATTCACGTACTAACGTAGGCACAAAATAAACAGGTGTGCTTCATTAAGACATTTAATGCTTTTATGCTCTATATCGCAGGTTATAATGTTGTTATAACCTCACGTAGGAGTGTTTACGGTTATAACCTAGCTACCTAATCCTTATGAAAGTTATAACGTAGCTTTAATGGGCCATAAAGTTGGCAAGACCTCGATAGAAACAGTTTATGTTACAAATGTGTCCTTTGTTATTTCTATAAAAATATGATCTAAAAGCCATTACTGAGTTTACCGTAGCGCGTAGGTAGACTGACATACTAAGTTCCTTTCCTACTTAGAAAAACTGCGACGTAGGCTCAGTTCATACAAATTGTCCTACACTGCTTTGTGTTTTATTTATAACCAAAAAATATGACGCAATTAAGTTAACAAGCAAGCACTAAGTAATTACCTACTAAAATCGCGACTTCAAAGATCGGTGATAATCTAACTTTTGCGAAAATTTCCTTCTTAGTTATGTAACGTTAATTATAGGTACCCTACTATCTACCTATAAGTTAGTACTCTAATAATTAACAACTTTGGACTGATTAGTAGGCCGGACCACTTAAACTGACTGCTTTACTTAGGAAGTAACTGGTTTATAATTATTACCCAATTGGGTAAATATTTACCTTCTTGTCTGGCTGCTTCAAGAAACCAACATAATCTAAGCCGTCATCAGAAAGTAGACAAAACAAACACATAGATTAGATAACAAAACACTGGTGAGGAAATGTGAGCTAATTATATTTGCAATATTATGTTTGCTTTACATTGTTTCGATTTTCAACTATTATACTTAAATATATACTAACATAATACATACATCGAAACGAGCAGCTCGTTAAAATAACATTTGAATACATTACTTTGACATCTCAGCTATGTATTAGGCGTAGAGGACACTCGTAAGGAGGTACTCGGGGCTCTGTTTAAATTCACACAGAAATATTGAAACCGTCTGAGTGCAAAATGTCTGCCCTTCCGTCGCCCTTTGCAGCTTCGCTGGTCGTCCTTACACTACAAGTAACACTCGCTACGACACTAAGTAACTTTTGTTTATTATGAAATACTTAAGTATGTGTATTCGGCACAAATATGGTTAAGTCTAAAGTACTAAAGTATATTTGAGTCTTGGATGGTTTTGAGCACGATCTCACATAAATAATGTGAAGCTATGTATGTGTTTAAATATTATGTAGGCCTACGTAGGATAATCAAATTTCGTCAGCTCTGGAGGTGAGACCGCAGATGGCTGGCAATACGAAGCCAAGTACTTAGGTACCCACGTAAAGTTGTTAGTGTCTGACACTTTGTACTACATTGCAAAAATTATACTCCAGTCATAGAGTGTCTACTTTCTTCTCATACTAGTCTAGTGCATGGTACTAATCCAAACTATGAATATACCAGATAAGCTACCTAACGCCTACTGCGTAACTTCACCTTTTTCAGTAATATTGAAAGCTAGATACCGGGGAGAGTGCAGACAGTCTGCCCTTCCGTCGCCCTTACTGCGTCCGTGTCCGTCTGGTCTGACGGCTGTCCGAAATTAAAACAGACGTGGATATATCATAATTACCTAAGTACGTAGAATTCATTTTTTTTTAAATTATGGCTTGATTAAGAGTGATTTTTACTAGTTTTATACAACATTATTACTACTGGTATAGCTACTCGTAACTGTTATAGGCAGGCGTGGCGCTTATGATCAAAGGGACGACTCGCTCGTCCCGTTACTCAGTAACATAAAAAGAAGTAAGTACCTAAGTACAGACCGTAAACTTTACCGAGTAGGTTTTACGCATTACCTAACCATGCCTTTATGGCACAATAAGATAATTACCTTTGTAGTGAAGTCATTTACTCGATGGTTACTATTTCAAATAGAGTAGGTATACTTTACAAACTTGCCTAGAAGGATAAGCTAAGTGGTAATATGAAAAATGTCTTTGCCAAGCTTCAAAGTGCGCCCCCGCGCGCCGCCGCGCCCTATTACCAGGACACAACACGGTCACTATCATAATTACCATTTTTTTTGTATTTAATTATCTCAACCAAAAGCACCCCGCATAGTTACACACACACACACACACATATCATACTGTGCGTATGTCGATACGTCGTACACGTTCTCTACGTTGGCGCTACTGTTTAAATTCATTGAAACCGTACCCTCTGGGTGCAAACCGTCTGCCCTTCCGTGCCCTTAGCTGCGTCCGTCTGGTCCGCAGACGTTCTAGCTAGACGAGACTCGCACGCACATAAAATCATTTAACCTTGCGGATCTTTCAGAACAACTGTTATGGAATTCATTTCAATAAAAAAAATATTTAACAAGCTTTTTTTAATAGAATATTTAGACTTTTAGTAGGTGAAATCGAATGAATTTTATACGTAATCAATACTAGAGCCTAGTTGAGTTTACGACCCGTGGATGGAGTGGGATATATTGATGTTACGAATGTAAGGGAAGAATCTATCGTAACATTGGTTCGGTGCGTGTACAAACAACTATACCTACAGGGATTACAGGGTGAGTTTTTAAATAGGGGATCTCTATGGCAGCTATAGGAAGATGAATTCACAGAAATAAGTACATCTAGATATTTTCAAACGTGTTAAAATTGCATCTAAGATTTCTTTAAATATTTTTTCTACAAACAAACCGTGATTCGGTTTTTTTCTCCAGTAGCTATAAGTTCGTGAAAAAGTAGTTAAACTTCTTTGTTTATTTTAAGCAGCAAAAAGGGTTCTTTGTTCAAAAACTAAGTATTTTATAAATAAAAAGGGTAGAAAAAGAATAAAAATAAAATAAAGAGTAAAGAAAGGTAAACATTGGTAGGTAGATGAAGTACTGAAACTGGGTACAGCATTTCTTTTCCACTCGCATAAATACTAAAATAAAAGTAATATTAAACCTGTGAAAGTTTATAGGCCGTCTGGTCTAGACGTCTTCATTGCGTAAACCGTCTGAGAACTGGCAGGCGCGTCCGGAGCAAAACTTTGAATTTGTGATTGACGGGCCAACACTGCCTACTCCGTAGATCTAAAGCTGTTTCTTTGTTTTATATAAGACTAGTTGCGCCCCGCGGTTTCACCCCCGTTATGTATTACACAGGAACTGTTCATTTTTAGGGGGTAAAAGGTATCTTATGTCGTAATTCAGGTAATAAACTATCTGTGTGCCAAATTTACCTAACTGCCTACCTATGTATACTATCAACGGAAACAATATGTAGGTATATCGACGATAGGGAGGAATCGGAAGTAGGAAACGATGGTCTCCTTGTCCCGTTTGATCGATCGTTGCTTTCCATAGTTACAAATAAGCCCTGAGTGACTAAACAGTTCTGATAGGTATACGTAGCATAGTCAAACATCATCTACGCTAGGTAAATAAGTAAAAGTTGATATCGCCTGGGTAAGAATGGAAACTCAACCGCAAGCACCTGCTGCAGGCGTGGGAGGTCGCCGAGAACCATCCATCGACCCTGTGAAAGCTCAAGGAATCTTGTAAATATTTGTGCTTTCTTATTTCTTCTTTCCACTTAAAATATATTACGGAAAAATAAATGTCCGATTTCTCAGTCTGACTGAACTGAAATATATGAAATAAATATGTATATATACTGTAAAATGTAAATCTGATATGACGAGCTCAGGGTACAGAAGGTTAGCGATTTTTCTATAGCATTTCTGCAATTAGGTTTTGTGTTCTTTTCAGAGAATCAGTAAACAAGAAAAACAAGCATGCCGCCCTTCTCTGGCCACAGCGATGGTCATTTTACAAACATATGCGTGAAACACAAGAGGAAGAAGCCCAAAAAATTGGTAGGTCACTTTAATTATGTGACTAGGCACCTTGCACCAATCAGAAACTTTAAAAGTTAATTACGTAATAATAGTATAGAACGGGAACAAAAAAATAACTATATGATGTCTTGTCATAATCAGTTGGTCACCACTGGTGGGGATAATGGCAGTCATCAAAAAGGGCTCCATTTGTGATGACAAACCAAGACAAGACACAGGACTTGACAGTCTAGTGTGGTTTGAGATAATATATCTGACAGTTTAGTGGTTTATTATGGTTGGGTCGGTAACATTTTTGGTAAAAAGGTGAAATGTAAGTATAATCAGTAGGCAAGGTAAAAATTTACTGTTTTGTTTTTTTTAGGTTGGTCAGTGGAAGAGTACCGGAATGCCCTGCGTTCGGTGAGCTGTACTCTGGAACCGCAAAAGTATCCAGTAGTTGTGGACCCATCGCCCAATCCACTACCTCCTACGTCTTCCGGTAAGATTATTGACTTTCCTAAGATTTTTCATTACTCGGATAACACCAATAAACTGTTTCTCCTGCGTAGATCGGTTTTCTATTATCTGTTTTATTTCTCAACAAATGGTTGCAAGACTTGCAAGTGCAAGCAACCAACAACAAATATTAATGTTTGCTAAAATTGTATATTTTACGATCTTCTAGAATAGTATTGTTGAGTGCAAAGTAAACTCTCTTGGCACTGAACCGGCTGAATAGATTTAGATGAAAGTTTGTACACATATAAATAGGATACTTTTTATCCCGTAAAAATGAAAGGTCCCTGTGGGATAATAGTTACCGCGAGTGCAACCGCAGGGCTCTGCTAGTAATAATATATTTCCAGGCTCGGAGCAACATTCCTAGGGGTACTAATCTATTATATTATGTGCATAGGCCTACGGGAAAATTAAAATAATGCAATAAATACGAAACTGACAAAAATCGTAGGCGTTAGCGCCTGCGTCTATGTCGTCGACGCCGGCGGCAGCGCGGCGTCTTCGTTAGCGGCAACGTTGGCGCTGGGGTTTACGTATGCGTCGAGGCGCCCGCCTGTATCACGTTGACGTTGATTGGTTTCAATGCCTGTGTCTTATCGACGTCTGCGTAGAAATCGGCGTCAGTGTCAACGTCATCATCCGCGCATCCATCAGCCCTTCGTAAAAATGGCGCTCTTTTTTTGAAGTTATACTTCTTTTGGCGCGATGGAGAAAATTGATGAGTGAATTTTTACGATGCGCGCGCACACCGACACCTAAATTTAACAGCATGAAGTTAGTTCTAGGTGGTATGAAAATTGATAACTATGTTCAAGTTGTATATTCTAGTATTTTTATATGTAGAACACGTGTTTCGTAAGGGTACAATTAAACAGTGTGAATAAATAAATATTATTTTGGTGTTTTTATTAAATCAATTTCATATACGACGGTGATACTAATAATTTATTATTTATTAGTATATATATATATATATATATATATATATCAATATATATATATATATATATATATAATGTGCATTTATAGATTTGAGGTTAATTGTCGGTATGTATAATTTATTTACATCGTTAATTAAAAATTATTACATTATTATCTAAAAAATATTTTTTTTTTCGTTTTGTTTTATTTCTGGTATATTAACAAATTTTATGTATAAATAAAAAAAATAAAAATTCTATACTTGTTTATATTAACCTTAAATGCTGAATGTTTATTTTATCTTTGATCTTAACTATTCGTTAAAATTTGAGAGAAGAAGTAACGAGAAGAATCTACGAATGTAAAATAGTTTATTTGAAATATTTATTAATATATTTGATTCATTGCCTTAATGATAAATGATTGTATATTTTTACTGTGTTGTCATATTTTTAAGTTAATAAAACCTTTTTTATTTAAATAAAATCTTTTTGATTAATTTTAATATTTATCGTTATGTAATCACTACTGCATTTTAGTTATTTTTTTTCCATACGCCAAAGAAGTATAACTTCTAACGCGTGTACATAAGTACACACACTGTTTTTTTTAATTCAAGCCATAGTTGGTCGTCGCGCGACCTGTCCCCTGGAGCGATACGGGCGGCTTGTGAAGACTGACAGAGACTTCCCAAAGCGCCCGCCTCTCAAACCTGGCCAGTTATACGACCCTTACAAGCAGACACTCATATTTCTGGGGTAAGCTCCTTTAACCCGTGCATGTGTACCTAGTGTTTATCTCATTAACTAAACTGAGCACAAAAAGTATTGAAAGTGTGAGCCCGTGAGTAAGAACCCGTGCTCAAAAGGGCTCAAAAGGGTGGATGTGTGTGTGGTGATGATGGAAAAGGAATATAGGCAGGCTGCCGTCAGCTCTGAATGCTACTAATTAATGATACTCTTCACTGGTCAATAATTATAGTCATTTCGCTTTCCACACAAAAAAAACTCACGAGTATAAAAATACGGCCAGTGACTATCCTTTTGTCTAGTCTATTCTTTCAACAAGCTTCGTGACAGCGAGCTGATATGATGAGTGATGGGAGGTATACGCCAAGGTACAACAGTGAAGCTCTTTAGTGAATTGAGTTTTTGGCCCTGCTTGCAATACCGAATACGTATTTCATTTGTTTGTCTGCTAAATATACTTTGAATAAAAGATTCAATTCTTTTGCAGAAGCGTTGACGGAGACCCGATATCGTTCAAGCTACCTCCGTCGCGGTGCGAGGTCACAGACGAAATGTGGTCACAACCCATGCAACTGTCCATAACGCCGTTTGAAAAGTTAGAACATATTTAATTCGAATGGGGTCCAGCATCATACATGTCTACGTCTAGTTGTGAGATGATTAGGGTAGGCATTACGAGCGACCAATATTATAAAGGCGTGTATTCACTTCGGGACAAAACTTCCTCGCGAAACTTGTCATTAGATTCAGAGAAGTCTGGCCAGACTTTGTACAATCCTAGCAACATCGATCTAAAGAAAAAAATACGGGAGAAAGGCTGACGACATTGCGCGATTCCGGCGACTTCACTCTATATCTCTAACGACACTGGCGCGGTACATTTGTCCTCAAGTGAATACAAGGGTTATGGATCTGAAAAAATGTGTGTGTGTATGTAGTAATAAACATTAACATGACTTGGGTGAGCCGATTGATCACTTTTATAGTTCCTGTCGACTAACAAGAGTACCTTTTATTTAGAGAACCAGAACCTACAAGATAAATTGTCCCACAACACCCAAATTTCTTTACATCGAGCTAAGTTTCAAATGAAAGTAGACCGATACGTTACTAAGCGAGTATAAGTTATTAAAAAATGCTCGGGTATACAAACATAATGTATTTTTCCTTAACAATAGTAACATTACACTTATCTATGTCCTATTTATAGTCAATATCTGGTGCTAATGTTTCTTCTGAGCGACCACTGGGGGCAGCTGCGCGAGTATGTTCCCTGGGAGCAGCTCTATCGTCACTGCCTCATCTTTCCCAATCCAGTGGAAACCAGCCAAGTACTGGAAAGAAATATTGCTCTAGTAAACATCGTATCATTTGTGAGTCCAAGCCCGACGGCAAAACGGGAGTAGCATTTCAATATTTTGAAGTTTGTATTCATAGGTACAAAAACTGAAAGTCACTATAGACCAGTATTTATTGACTTACTTTTACGGGTACTATTTTGAAACAAAGCTTCAAATTGTCTTGAGATCTTCTTTTTAGCTTATCCCATTGTTTTTTGCTCTTTTTACTTGGCGTTGGCTCGGGTTTCAATTGCTGCAGACAAAGAAATAAATAATTTAAAAATAGAATAAAAGGGGCATTTTCCAAGAGACCGAGCGGTCGCGTAAGCATATTTCTATACGCAAACTCGCTTACTCGCTTGACCAATGAGGCTAAAATCGTTCAAAGCCAAATAAAAAAAGAAAGATGGCACTTTTCTAAATGTTTTGGCTACGCACGATTTTTCTGTTTAAGAAGGGATCGCTGCAGTACCTTTTCAACGACCCAAAAGGAGTTCTGATCCTGCAGCACTACAGCATTCCTGGACGGGTGCCCGGAGACGGACTGGATGGCGGCGGTGCGCGTGCGCCACGCATCCGGAAACACTGACGCTGGCCACTCTGCTAACGTCTTGGTTGCCAGCTCGTATTCTACTATCTGTTAAAAAGTTAATTAAAATATAGCTTAACTATTGGTCACAATGGGATAGAAATTTCAGTATAGCATCCACCACTTTAAAGAACGGTGTTGGTCAGTCATGATGACTGTGACATGACCAGACTACTGATTATCTGATTCAAAACTATCAAATACTTGAAATATGTTCATACCCGACACTGGCTAAATGCACAAAACATGCACAGCAAAAACTTTAAAATTAAAGAATCTTACTGTCTGATCCACATAAACGATATAGAGCAGCGCTCGGTCGCTGTCCACGGACACAGCGGAGGGAACACATTTGTAAGACGGCAAGGTGGCGTAATGTTCAAATTTCTTTCCGTTCAGGGTCCAAACGGCAATGCCGCTTCTCGTGTCCGCTGCGACCAGGTATGTGGCGCCACTGGGAGTCTTGTTCGATATTAACAGATGCAGCAATGTCTTTGCTTTGAAATCTGAAAGAGATTACGATTAGTTTTAAAGAATTATATGATTTGTTATGATATGGAATTATGTATATCAATCTACAAGGGGTTAGGTAAAATGGTACTTATTCTGTCGACACTAAAATTTAATTTGACAGCTCTAAAGTTGTCATCCCTGTCATTTTCATAAGATAAGAAAGTGACAACAAATTGTTACACAGGACTTAACTTGACTTGTTTAGTTCTTGAGCTACAATCTGCCCAATGATCAGTGTCTTTACAATAGAACAATCTATAATACAATGGATAGATTTCAACAATACTGGGTTCTATTTTGGTGGTCTATCTATGTGAGTGGTGAAAAGTTAGGATACTATGAGCTAAAACACACATTAGACAAGCATTAGATGCAACTAATTATAAGATACCGGATACTTACATTTGTCTGTGTTGATGGTCTGAACAAGGGTAGTGCCAACATCAGGGTCTACTTGTAGGACATGCAACACACCGACGCAGTGCGCTACCATCAGCTGCGAGTCTTCGGTGAAGGCAACGCGATCGCATGGCGGTTTCACACCGTTTACTGACAGCTTTGATACAAATATGTTGTTTTGTTCATCGTCCTGATAAAATTATACAATGTAAATGAGAATATTGTGCATATGTGTTTTTTTATTATACAGTATTGTATTATATAGTATTAGTATTTTGCCTCGTGTTAAGTACTGATGGGATGAGATTGTATTGGTTAACATTCTAAGCATAGAAAGGGACTGGTTCTCTGGGAGTACTGCTAGAACTCCTCGAGAGGAGCTTAGCGACAAATTTTCTGTTTGAATCGTAGCTATCCAGGAGGCACTTCATTACCCTACCAGATTTCAAAAGTAATTTCGTATTTTATATGTGCCTACCCTCAAGGACATGACATATGTAACAATAGTAAGAGTGAATGGTAAACTTTTTGAATACTCACTGTTTCCACTTTAAGTAACCTTATATCACTACATGTGGAGTAAATAATAAACTCTCCAGTTGGTGATAGTTCACAGCATAGCATCTGTCTTTTCTTTTTTGTCTGTACTGAAATTAATTTCACTGGTTTTTCTGTAATTTTCAAGCAGATTTTTTTATTTTCTAAGCTTGCATCTTTGTACATAGCATCTGTTGAATCTTGTTCTACAGTGTTTGATTTAGTTGCATTGTTTTCTTTCTTGTTGATTTCGCCATTAGTAATGCTGTTGTTGGTGACTACATGGCCGCTTATGTTAGTTTCATAATTGCCTAGCTTCCACACTTCTAAGTGATTACTGTACCTTTAATAAAAAAAAATATGGTAATGGGCTCATAAATTGCAGACAAAATAACAGACATCATAAAAAATGACTAAAAATATTATAATTTATACCTCAGTAGCAACAATTTCTTCCTGCCACAAACAGCTGACCTTGGCGGTGGAATCATTGGTGGAACTCTCATGATCCATTTTGGAGGGAAGCCGGAGAATGTCACATATCCATCAACTCCAACCGATATAAGCTCCCGCTCACCTAATGTGAGTAGAACCCTGGAAAATAAGGAAAGCAATATCTATAAAGAAAAGTACTCAATGAATAAATTGTACAATTCACATTATGTCATTTTGGTGAATGACATTGTAAGGGTTTGTATACACTGATGCTCCCGAAAAAGTCATACCAGAGTGATTGTACAGAAGTGACAGCCTGGTTTTAAATGCGGGAAGTTTGAATAGCATGAAACAAGCAACATAGTCTGTAAGAGCCTTCGGTCTCAGATGTATTCTTGTTAATAGCATACCTGACATCATGTTCATGAATATGCCTTTGAACATTCTTAACCCACTGCACCTTAGCTTTTGAAGTACTATCGGTGCAGTGAGCCACATGAGTGAAGTGCAAGATGACTGGATCCACTCCACTGCAGTACAAATTTTTTTCATTATCTGACACTGCTATAGACGTTATGTCTGCTTTGTGTGTTGCAAATGATTCAATCTGCAATTATATGAATTACCGGATTGTTAATATATAAGCATACAAACAGGACACGGTTCAGGAATTCATGTTTTACTCTATTAAGATTAACACTTTGACTGCTGAGCTGATTTTCTTGTCTAGCCACAGGTGCGGCTCTGCACACACCATTGTGTTTTCCCACACTCTCTGCAAGTTATGAAAAACACCACAGTTGTGTTTTCAGCCATGAACATATTAATTCAGAACTATTTAGACTTTAAAGGAAAAATTTCTTGGCTTCCAACATCCTACTAATATTATAAGGGCGAGAGTAAGAAACTCTGTCTGTTGATCCCTTTTCATCACTTAACTTAATGGAAGACACAGGGAAGAATATGGGATATTATTTAATTATAGTTTTTTATTGTGCATTGTGATTATGGGCTAATCCTCCTCACGAAAGTCAGGACAGGTGTGTGCTCAGCATGTGGCCGATATTGGTTGTTGATGATGATGTAATATTGAGGGCAAAAGCTAGTAAGTCTACAAAATTATAAGTATTATATAATATTACCTCATCACCTAAAATGCTATCCCAAAAGGTAAGTCTGCCCATGCTGTCTCCAGAGACAAGTGTGGAGTCAGACAGGAATGCAAGGCACCACACAATGACCTCCCTGCCTCGCCGACTGACTGTTATCCGGCTGGTGGCCTGGCCTTTCGCTACATTCCACACTCTGATTGTGTCTATGGATCCTGTTAAGAGAAATGAAACTTTTATAAAATCACAATAAAGTTGAAAATAATTAGTTGTGAACAAGTTCTTGAAATAGTATGATCATAATCATCATCATCATCCACCCATAACGTCCCACTGCTGAGCACAGGTCTCCCCTCACTTTCGTGAGGAGGATTAGGCCATAATCCACTACGTGGGCCCAGTCTGGATTGGCGGATAACATACCTACCTCCAAAATAATTCTCGAGTAACTATATGGGATTCCTCCCTAGGTTTTCCGTCACTGGAAAGCAAGTGATAATCACATACATATGTTTTCAAGAAACACATTGGTACGTGCCTGTAGCCGGATTTGAACTCATAACCCTCTCCTTGGAAGGCATACTAGGCTACTACTAGTATATTATTACTAAATAAAAAAATCATTCTTACAAACTTATAGTGACATTACCTGTGGCAAGTACTTTTCCACTTGTATCGAACTTGCAGCACAGTATTCTTCCCTCTTGCTTATCAAAGAGTTTTTCATATGCAATACCCTCATTTTCGACATTGAATAAATTGATGTAGCCTTGTTCGGTGCCGGCAGCTGCCAAAGTATTGTCAGGACTGACGTCCAGACACCATGCTGCATATCCGGTCAGCATTGTAGTGTTCTTTATTTCAAGTCTCTCAAGGTCCCACTCGACCAACGCCCCGCTGAGGCCAGTGGACAGCAATCTCTCGCTAACCCAACACAGAGCTTCCACTGATCCATTCTCAATGCTTGGAATAAATTTCAGGAGTAATGGCGAATTATTTACGTCCCATATTTCAATGGAAGCATCACCTCTATAAAAGTTGATACAAAAACATTGTTAGCATAGCTTACATGTACTAAGAAATCCAATATTATTAAGCTCACTAGGTTATTATTTACCTGGCAATAGCAAGTTGCTTGGTGAATTTATTTAGGGAAGCACATGTAATAGGTTGTGGTTTCGGATTGTAGTATCGCACTCTATGAACTTTACTAGTCATTTTGCAATAACTTTACTGTAACCGTATCTAAATTAACACATGCAAACGCAAATCTAACCTCAATTTTCATGTCCGATCAAAAATCATAACATTGTACTTCTATCTAATACTTCTGAGTTCCTGTTCACTCCATTCGTTCCAATTTCCGTTCTTCCACCAATACTTCATTGATAGTTGATGTCACCAATGTAGTTGAATATCAGTGTCAACTTTTCTACGAACAGTCAAACTACAGCTTATTTTTGTACAGATAATATTTCTAAGCAGTTATCAAACGTTCAATATTTCATCAATTTAATCTGAGTATAATAGACGATCGGATGACCATTAATATGTGATTCACGTGAGATCCCTGTCTTTCTCTTTTTCTTGACACAGCCTGAGAAATTGAAAAATATATTCTGTGTCAAGTAACTTGATCATGCCAGTTGCCATAACAAATAAAACAAGAATTTACTATCACTGAATTTCTACCTACTACTACAGAGTTCAGTTTAAAAAAACATCGGCCATCTGTCATTTAAAGAACTAGTATTTTTCGACTTTCGTCAAAGGAAATATAATTTAGAAATTAGCATATTGCGCTGTAAACCGCTGTAATCAAGGATGGGGGACGGTCAAAGTGAAACTCAACCTTTACTTAGAGATGGTAAGAAAGTCAATGATTCAATTGTTTGACAGCCGATGATTCAACCAATTTAAAATCTATTTGTTGCTAAACAATACGAAAGATGGCCCTTACGTAGTAAAACGTAGTGTTCAAGTTGTGTAATTGGTTTACTACTTATTACATGATGAGTTACGTGTTCCCTAGTTTGTACCCATCACGCAAGTTGTGTGCTTTCAGAGGAGGTAAATGTCAGCACAATATCTCCTATCGGGCCGGACGAGCTGCCGCCGCCGTACCAGCAAGCGGGGATGCCAATGGTGACATGTCGTGTGTGTCAGGCTATGATCGACATTTCGGGCAAGCGGGAGCAACATGTCGTTAAATGTTCAGAGTGCAATGAGGCCACGGTGAGCACACTCAATTCATTGAAATTGCCTAACAGTCTGGTTTATTATACAAACATTTTAGTCATAGACTATAAAAGAAGTCATTGAACCTAACTGTTGACTATTTATAAACATTATATTTTTTACTCACCAACACAACTACAATAACTTAACTACTACTTTGTGATTAAATACAAATGTTGTTTCCAGCCAATTAGAAATGCCCCGCCTGGCAAGAAATATGTGCGCTGCCCATGCAACTGCTTGTTGATCTGCAAGTCGTCGTCTCAACGCATTGCATGTCCCCGTGCTAACTGCAAGCGGATCATCAATCTTGCACCGTCACCTGTTACTCCCCCGGTGCCCACGCTGCCTGGCATGTGCAGGGTCATCTGTGCCCACTGCCAAGACACATTTCTGGTAAGCTTAATGTCAATGCACATCAATTAACTTTTAGGCTGTGTAGTCACAGATCTGGCTAGACAACATCTATTATTATCTCTTTAAATGCTGCCTGCGAGAGATTAAACATTTCTTTTTGTTATGAACTTCAAGGTGGACTACTGTTGAGGAACTCATTTTACCTTAACCTAGTGACTATTAATTTAAAGTTGTTTATTATTTATTAATGTGTATTGAATGATGTTATCTATATTGATGAGTCATAGATAAATATGTATGACCAATAATTGAACTCGATACTGTAATACTTTATGCCTAAGTCAATATCCTCATTTTATTCTGAAATGAATATATTATTATCTTCCTTGTTACAATAATGATATTGAGTTATTTTTTATTTTGGAATATAAATGCTTTGTTGTTAAATTTAACAGTGATGTGACTTATTTTTTCCAAGTGTTTATTTTCATTCTTTGTTTCTGTTATTGTACATAAAGTGTAATGTCCTCAATATTTTGCTGTACTTTTTCCATACCTATATTAATTATTCTTTGGTTTCTAGTATCAACGGTTGAAGAATGCTCCAGTGCGATGCCCCCACTGCCGTAAAGTGTCATCCGTAGGTCCGCGCATGGCTCTTGTACGAGGTACCATTTTCGCTGTACTGGCGCTCATCTTCTTAGCGATCGCTCTGGGCGTCACTCTCGGCACTCTCTCGGCGGCCAAGACCCACGGAGGTGGGATCTATGTGGCGTATGTTGGAGCATTCCTTGTTGCTTTCCTCTTAGGCAGTCGTGCTGTCTACTACTTTGCCATGAAAGTAAGTATGATTGAAGGCCCAATGTAGAACCAGGATACCACCTGATATTGTGATATGTTTGTATGACTAGAAAATATACATATTGATAGAATATTCATAATTCCACATATATAAATGTAGCATTATTATTGTTTTTGTATCATAAAAGCAATACGAATCACAATCAATTTTGTTCTATCTGATGGTGAGATAGGTTTAATAAAGAAATAAAGTTAATTATGTTTTCCAAATTTAGAAAATATTTATTATTATAATAAATTAAAGTATTGTATGGAATGTCATAGTCATGAAATTGAATATGAACGCTTATGCGAAACATACAGCATGCCTTATTAAATTATATGTTCATTTATTTATTCATATGGTTATAAATATTTTGAAAATATGCAAAATTAGTCAAGTTTAGCTTACTGTCGTGTATTTATAAGGAATCTCATGCACATGATTCTAATTACATAAATCTTTAGTCAAAACGTATTGTTTTGAACTGAATCAGTGGCCGTCATGCAAACATACAGTAAGTAAACATTGTAATCTAGTTATCAGCCGAAACAGATTAACGAATGTGGAGTTACGCTAAACTCCAATCTAATTAACGGCTCAACTATGTACCATTACACATATAGATAGAGACACGCATTGTATCTACAAAATATGGCATCCATTCATTTAGGTAGAGTGGTATTCTTGCGACTATAAAAGGCAAAAACATTTTATACATTATGCTTGTATGTTAAGTATGTATCCATGAAATAACATACAATTAACTTTAAGGACTTTCTTATTGATTTTAGTATATTATATACATATATATAAATTAGCGCATGCTAGGGCTAGACGAATGCCTAGGTTTATATTCTAGGAAAGGATAAATAAGGTCATAAAGTAACGGCCAAAGCCACAACTCTCAAACCCCATAAGACATAAATAAAATGAAGCAGAGAATTGACGATGCCGAATCAGCAACGGCATAGTTGGTAAAGCAAAAAGAAATGACATTCCAGAATCGTCAGTTCAAATTCTGCATTGTGGTTATTTTCTTGTCATGATATCCATACCCAGTAATAGACGTTGAGTAAGCTTTCTTATTTTATTTATATGAAGTTTGAGATTATATAATATTTGTAATGTCAAATGGATAAGCTCCTTATATTTTAGTGTTATATTTTGTTTAAAACAGGGTGATTGATTTGTTTTAAAGGCAATTATAAGTAGTTATAAAACAGTGTGTTAAATATATTTAAAATCGTTTATAGAAATATGATATTCAACACTTCTTGAGTGTTTGTTTAATTTTATTATTGGTCTAATAATAACTTCTAACCAATTAGTGCAAGATCTAATCGGACTTAGAAAAATTTTACAAAGGTAAATTATAAAACAATACTCATTACAGAAATTTATCAGTCACCATTTTTGAGTGAGAAAAAAGGGGTTATTCCATAATATACTCTCTCTTTTCAATGTAAATCTAATTCAATCGGCCAAAACTTAAGCCAAGAAACAGAAACTAATTCAAAGTAAAATCATTGCTTGCTTTTTCCATATCATATCTAATGCATATTATATGCTTCGTATCTTATAGAACATCATAAGAAACAAAAAATAACCTGTAACATAGAGACAAAAACCAGATATTCCAATTAAAAAGTAACAACTGTAAATCCTGTTTCTAGAAGTCGTTAGAACCTGATTAGCTTTAGTGATGGGGAGACCTTTAAAGCTAACATTATTATATCCATCAGTTGATATGTTAGTTCATGTTATTATGAGAGACGCGATTAAGGAATAAGTCATACTTGACATCATTGATCATTGATTGATTTACATCATCTCTAACATCATTGACTTGTAAGGAGGATAAATCATACTTTATCTTAGTACTAATACTAAAGAAGATACATTTTATGTGTGAATATATCGCACTCTTGATATTAAAAGAGAACAAAATACTAACTAACTAACTAACTAGGATGGCGCAAGGAACCAAAATGAGTCCTGGCTTCCGATAACAAGAGCCCGTCCTCCGCCTGGCAAGTCTTTCCCTACTTTTGGTTTGAAAACTGAAATGGTTTAATGTAATGCTCATTTTAACCTGGTCCATGAATGCACAGATTCTAAATTATATCTATAAAGTACTGATTTATTTGCTGTCTACGTCAAAGCTCTCAGTTCGCAGCTAAGCCCCATCCAATCCATGATTTCAAAAACAACTGAAATTTAAGAAATGGAAGCGCTACTCTTCGCTTAGCTGCGTCTCTATCTCCTTCCAGTACGCTATTTAGTGTCGCTGGACGAATGACTAGATATTCTGCCCCTAAAATCGATCGCAGATTTCTGGTTTTTTAGTATGTGTGTGATTAAATAACAATATATTCTACACACAAGTTTATCGCGTTATATTTTACTTTTAGCATCCACCAAATTGAAATTGAATTCGAAAGCCATATTCATAATGTATTCATTCCTACATTTAATGCGCTATTTTGTTTATTCAACATTATAAAAAAATATGAAAGCCACTTGGAATGTCTGAGGTTTTATTTTAGACATTATCGTTATTCTACGCTTTGGTTCTAATTTGTATATTGTATTATAACTAATTTCAAAGATATATAGTTAGAAGCACGTCCATTTTAGATGCGTCAAATATAGAGACCACAGTTCAGGGTTATGTGATTATGCAATATATTATGTTAAGCCAATGGGCACAAAGGCATTCACTAAACCATAGGTTAGTTACGTAACTTTGCGGTAGGCACTCGTAATGGTTCATTATGTTAATATTTCAAGCCTTCAAATAAGACGAGAACTGCGATGGTTCGACGGCTGTGGAACGAAAACAGTAACTAAATGGTTACCTTTGGTTTACGTGCTTATTATTTATTCTATCTTATTTTTTCGGGGTTAGGACTTAACCATTACACTGCTTGAAAGAAAGAGCACGATGTATTGTGCCCTGACATAGCCTGTTTTGGTGGAAACATCGTGGTGACAGGATTAGCCTGATTATATGTACCTGCATATGGCATATGGATAGACTCGCTGATGACCCAGCACAGCCTAGTTGCCCGGTGTGCGAGGGACTGTTTTAGATCATTAGGATCGATCGACTTCAACGTAATTCGAAGAGATCCCTGTTTTGTATCCCTATTTATTGTATGAAACATCTTTATTAACTAATCTACACGTTTATAATTATCTTGTAATTTTACGCATTATAAATAGGTACGTATAATTGGTTGTTATATGTTTTGACTAAACACAGTCGTCGTAACTGCACTAATATAAATAAACTAGATACCGAAAATGGGAGTATATTCGATAACTAATATATTTCATAAAGATAGTTGAATGAATTTTTTATATACTTATTATAATACTGGCAAAAGCAGTCGATTTAACAGATCAATTTAAAAATCTAAACTGCTATCAAATGCTGCGATGACAAGGTACTTTCTGAATTGTGTATTCCATAAAAAATCCTTTATTTGGCTCTGTGTGTGTTATTGTAGAACTATATACTTGCTTGTCCTACATGTTTTAGATTTGTTGTTTGTTGAGGTATATAAAGCTTCGATCATTCTGTGGCAACGAAGACTTTGTTGAACTCTGTAAAATTTGCTATAGTAATATGTGCATTACCATTTATATAATTAATAATTTCTTTAAAAAATGTTAATCCTTTACACGTGTATTTGTAGATTTAAGTCCAATAAATTGTACCAACCTACTTATAAATCTTTGTATTTTATTATACCTAATAGTTTTAAAATCCCCATAATAAAGAAAAGTTTTTGGAAAAGAATATATTATTTCCAGTCAAGCTCAAATAAATTACGTATTCGGTACTGCCAGCTGATCAAAATGAGTCCCAACACCATCAAATTACTGTTAGTCACTGATGAGTTCCGTTGTCTACCCTCCGTCTCCATCATCAGATGCTCGCTGACACCATAATATTGTATTGTCTTCGTAACTTGATCATCATCAACAACCCATATCGTCCCACTGCTGAGCACGGGTCTCCCCTCACTTTCGTGAGGAGGGTTAAGCCATAATCCACCGCGAGGGCCCGGTTCGTAACTTGATAGGCATCCAAAAATTCATCTCAATCGGTTCACGATAACTGCTTTATAATTCAGTTGCAAGATTTGACTCGAACATACAAACACATACATTGCAACTTCTAAAAATAAAAATGCACACGTTTTGAAATTATGTTTAATATTATTTAACAAAATAATTTTACATAAATAGTTAGGTACTTAATTAAAATAATGTGCAGTCATGAGCTCTAAATTAAAAACTACAGATTGTGTTATGTAAATATAATATGTCAATATACGTTTACAAAATGTTGGTAGATGATGTAGACAGATACATTACAGACAACAAAATGTATCGTTATTTTTGCATGAATTCATTGATAAGCCAACATTATTTTCAACATAATTAACAACATAACATGAACATAATTCAGAGCACTTACATATTTATGCAAAACATTCCCCGTATATTACATTTCAGAGGTCGTGACTGTACATTATAGCGTTTTTGAGAGAATCATTCAAAAATATTATAATCAGGCGTTATAGTATGAATCGCCTAACATAGCCTTAAATTTATATGACACATTAAAACTACAACATAATTTATTACTATTTCGAACAAGCAAGTATACCATTTGCACTTTGTCCAGTTTCATACAAATGTGTAAAAACAAACATGTGTAAGTAAATAAACATTTCAACAAATCGTCAATTTCAATTCATGAAAGAGTTGTCCGAAACTGACAATGTTCTTGCACGGTACCTATTACTGATATTACGTTATTCATATTACCTAGGTATAGTTGCAAATCAAGCAGATCAAGCAGCTTGCCAGGTGTAAAGCTTAAATAACGAAACAAGACAACTTATTGTCTAAGAAAAGTTAGTAAGTTGATAGTTCCTTTGCAAGGAAGGAATAACTTTTCCACATAAGTTTTATAATAGTTGTACGTAGGTATTGTTACCATTATTTACTCTTATATAAAGTAAAGACACATGAGGTACATAGAAAATAGTTTAAATTAATGATTTTCTTATTATAAAAGACCACAACTCCTTCACAGCATGATGGAAAATGCTCATTAACCTACTTGTCTATATTACAATGGGGGTTGTCCATTCTTTGATCGAAGATGCATCGCGGTTTTGGCGGGAAGTAGACAGACTGGTTGATCTTATATTTTGGACATTGGTAATAACTTATTTGTGTCAATATTTTAATCGTTGTCCTATGATGGGCTCTTTTGATAGCAATTTCGTGGCGGCAGGATTAGCCCCTTAAAACCATTCGATTTTGAAATGTCTTTGTCACTAGTACAGTGAAGTCATCCTAGCTTCTTTAGATTTCAATTCATTTAGAACTCAAATTACCCGAGTTTTTGCGTAGAACTGACTCTTCATGCAGTCGGCAGTAGCAGTTGCACTGAGTTTCCTTTCCAAAGTACTTTTCGTACTTCAAATCCCTGTTACAACTTTGCGATACAATTGCTGTTTATTTGACTTAAAGTTATGTATCTGGAGCGTTTCAAGTTGGTCACGCTGAGACTTGAACTTAAACCTCATCGATTATTAACCTCTTCTCAATAAATCTTTCCTGGCATTCTATACAACATCTAAGAACCGCAACACCCCATTGCACTACCTTCAGCTCTTAATTACCCTTATCATATGAGTCCTTGTGCTGGTACCCAGAGACGTAACCGGATCCATCCACGAGGTCCTTCCGTCCGGCGATGCCCTTCCCTTTGCCTGTTTCGTCGAACCGCTGCCTGTGGGAGCCAGTGTATTTGGTGGTGTCAGTGAGGCGGTCTACTGCCGCAGCAGCTGCTGGTGACTTGCTGGTTACCTGCAAATCAAAGCCATGATGTCATGTAGTGAAAACGATAGTGAAAGATTAGATCGCTATCTAGACTGTGCCGCGGCCCACCGGATGTTTGTTTACTATAGCTAAGCATACACGCACAGATTTGCCCGGCGGATCTGCCTGACAGGTGCAATCTCTCTAGGTTGCTATTTTACGATCGACGATTTCACGGGTGGCTTAGAGCTAGTATATTTAATTAAACAAATAACTAAAAATGTTAAGCCAATAATAACAGTATCCACAGACAAATTATGGTAATTCACGTGGTGAACAAATAAATGAAAATTGCTCGAAGCGCTAACGCTTTCTGCTGAATGATCGGAACCTTAAGTGTGTAGGTAGGTACATACTAAATTGAAAAAAAATCCAAGGTTTCTTAAATTCCACTTTGAAATGAAGAGTTAATTGACAAACACATTTGGTGTAATTACTTGTTATCTCGGTGTAAATGTGGCGATGAGTAATGGTTGAATAACAACGTGCGACCTTATTGCACCTAGGCAATTAAAATATCGATAGGTACGCCTGTTGACGTGTTGTCTTGTGAATATACCTACCTCTTCTCGTATAAGCATATCCTAGCAATCATATTATTATGAACTCAACTTATAGGCAACCTTTCCATGAATTACCCACAGAATGTACTCGTACCAATGATACGATTATCAAACATGAAGTTCGGTAAAATTTATTGAAATACAAGAAGTCCGTAGGTATGTAGGTAGCCAACTAAGACCCTGTTAACTAATTAACAAAGACCCTGTTCACTAAGATGTAGGAAGTTATGAAAATAATTATGCCGCTTTTACGTACATTTGATGTGAACCCAGGCTGGCCGCAAGTCGTAAGCTTCCGCTTGATCACGTCCAACTCCACTTTTTTGCTCTTAGCTAGCTCATCCAAGTACTTCTGGTAGTCATCTACTCCAACTTTGAGAGACTTGAGCTTCTTGAAGTGAATCGCCGTGTCTGTCGTTGTGATCTTCTTGCCGTCGATCACTTTGGCCTGCTTCATCCATTTGTCGCTTTGGGAGAGCGTGATCAATTTGCCGTCTGACTTAGGATCGCCGAATTTGGAGAAGGCCTTGAATGCGTCCTGGAATAAAAGAGTTATTGAGGAAATGTTGCGTGTGGGTGGTGAAGTATTTATAGGCCGCGTTAACTAGTCTGAAGATTTATAGATCACGTTAATTTTCTATTCCAATTCCACCGCATTGTGCTGATATGGCGTCTCTATAAATCTTAGCTCAAATTTATATCCTGACCTTGGTCATTTGTTTAATCTCGAGATAAAGTTGCATAAAACGATTTATAAGTATCTAATGTTAGATAAGAAGTAGGTAACAGGACACTGCGAAGCGAGGAGTCTAATACTTGATCCTACTATACCATGATCTTGAAATGCTATTAACATTCATACATTGAGCATTTTTCAGCAGTAGCAGAAGCAGGAGCAGTCGGTACTTGTCCGTTGGTTCCTCGTCTGCACTATTTCTCTTTTTACAGTTTCTCGTCATTTTGACTTTTCTTACCTTGAAGGGTATAGCATTGTCTTCCTTGGGCGTTCCGTTGGCTGCTCCCGGTGCGGTGCCGTTTTCCAGCTTGATATCCTTGACTTCCTGCGCCACTTGTTCCACGGCGTCTACACCGTTTGCTTCAGACATCTTTGAGATTTACTGAAAAGAAAAGAAAAACGTAAATCAATCACTCCATCATCTACGAAATATAAAAAAAAAATATATTGTGGTATTCTTCTAATGCGAAGAAGTTACACTTCATGGTGGGTACAGACCAACCGAACATAAGCGAGCGAATGGTCACCAATTGGTGGCCACCGAACGGTACAGTACACGCTCGTTTTCGCTGTTGTGTCCACACCAAACGAACGCATGCAGAGTTCGGCGAATCACGCCGAACTAGTGATGTGTCGTTACCATACGGATTAATAACCAAACTATCAAAACCGTGCGATTATTGTAGTAGGTAACAACTATACGATAATAGTGGATTGTACCACAAGGGAACAAAATAATGTAATTACGGCGAGAGCGATTTTTGAATCCAGAGCGAAGCGAAGGATTCTATAGTAGAAGTAGTAGAAGTCAAAGTACTTCGCTCGAGCTTAAATAATTTTGCTACCGTGTGGTACACGATACTTTTCATCCCAAGGTATGAGAAAATATTCATCATACGAGAAAAAATCTTTTGACGTGACAACGTCTAATAAATCGATGAACGCCGGTATGCAGCCGAAAAAGTTGACACATTGTCCCGTTACGCTCATTGTACGCTTGTGCCGCATCTATCTCTCTTCTCTTCTTGACAGGTTAATTATTCTTGCATTTTAGAAATTTGAGTACCTTAATTTAATTTAATAAAAAGTAACAAAAAGAAAACAAAATTTTAATACCATCATACGAAAAAAAAATAAAAAAATATAAATATATAATAAAAAAAAAGTGAATAATATTTTAGAAAACAAAATAAAAGAAAAGCAAATAAAATATTTATTTATAATTAATTTTTATTTTTTTTGGCAATAAATTTCCTTTTTATTGATTCATTCATTTATATTATTACCACTCTTTATTGAAAAAACTCTAAAAATGAAGTGCCCGGGAATGACCCACTTTGCTCGCACTTATCCAGAAGCAAAATGTCTCTTTTCGAATACATGGGATTAAAACTTTCTTTCGTGTTTTTCAATTAGTCGTGACATTTAACATATATTGCATTAATTTGCTTGAACAAATGAAGACAACTGTTTATTTGAGTTGTCAAATTCAACTGAACATATTATTGTAGCCTATGGAGTATAGCCCTCCTACTCGCACGCATCAAAACGCTCTATCTGGCTTATTCACTTTCTCCAGCTACGTTGACAACTTCAAGTAGATACTTTATAGTTAGCGGCGATTTATTATAGCGTTCTGACAACAACTATGGTTTCTTATCGTAGGTACATATCAAGTGAGTGAACAAAAGTGGGGTATAAGGGGTGGCACAATATCTAGTCACCCAAGTCAACTTCACCTGCACGCGGTATACCCTGCTGACTTACAAACGAGGCTCTGACGAAAAACTCACCAAGACGCACTGGCCAGCGTGGTGTTTTAAGGCTAAAACCCCTCTTAAAAAATGAATTACGCCAATATAGTACGGCCCTCAGTCCCCGGCAGCCCCGCTATTCCGAGCTACGGCAGCGGCTCTGGTTCCGGCGGGGCAGAGGGTGCGAAGAATCCCCGGCAGAGATCCGGCTGCCAAAAGATGACCCTGGCTACTTTCAACACAAGGACCTTGAGTACAGATGATAGACTCTGCGAATTATTAGAAGAACTAGACCAAATTAAATGGGACGTTGTTGGTTTGGCCGAGGTGAGACGGAGAGGAGAAGATCTTCTAAAACTATCGAGCGGACATCTGTTTTTCTACAGCGGACAGGAGGATTCTTCGTATGGGGGGGTAGGATTCCTGATCAATAAAAGGCTATCTTCGTCTGTTAAACAGTTGAAGTCTATTTCCACTCGAGTTTGTTATACCATCTTGACTCTCAACAAAAGATACGCCCTTAAGATAATCCAGGTCTACGCCCCTACTTCGGACCATCCCGATGACGAAGTGGAAGCCTTTTATGAGGAAATAGAGACAGCATACCGAGATAACCCATGTTATTATACACATATAATAGGTGACTTTAACGCAAAAATTGGATCCCCAAAGTCAAATGAATCTTCAGTCGGAAATTATGGAATAGGAATTAGAAATTCACGAGGGCAAACCCTGGTTAATTTTCTTGAGAAACACCACCTTTTTGCTATGAACACTTTCTACAAAAAGCGACCCTCGAGAAAATGGACTTGGGCAAGCCCAGATGGTTGGACTAGGAATGAAATTGACTTCATTCTTACCCCTCATAAAAATAACATAACAGATGTAACTGTTTTAACAAGCTTTAAAACTAGCAGTGACCACCGTTTGGTAAGAGCTACATTTACATACAATTTAGTTAAAGAAAGACACAATCTAGTAAAACCACAGTATCGTAAATACGAAAGAGAAGAGTACTTCCTTCTCCAAAAAGAATTTCAACTGGAACTCTCCAACCGTTTCGAAGGCCTTGAGGAAGAAAACATGGACGTGGACTTGCTAAACCACACACTAACAAACATCGTAGCAGAAACTACTAAAAAACATTTAGGCAAGAAAACACCAAAAGAGAGGAGACTAACAACCCATACTCTGACATTATTAAATGAAAGACGAAAATTAAAAAACAGTAATACAATAGAACAAAGAAAATTAGAAACACTAAATAGAAATATTAGGAAGAATATAAAGCAAGATATAAGGAAACACAACACAAAACTCATAACAAGAACAATTAAAGAAAACAGAGGCCCGAAGGTTTTTAGAAGAAAATTGCGTACACACAAAACAGAGATTAATAAACTGGTAAATTGTAACGGAGAAAAGGTTACAGATAGAGATCTTATCGTTAGCACTGTAGAAGAGTTCTACGCGGAATTGTATGCGTCGAAAGCAGCGGCACCACAATCACCAGATGCTGCGGACCCTAGAGCAGACCCAGTTGAGTATCTAGAAGATGAAACATTACCACCGGTCATAGAAGACGAAATTGAATTTGCTCTGAGTCGAATGAAACGCGGTAAAGCATCTGGAGAAGACGGTATATACGTAGAGATGTTGCAAGCTGGTGGTCTACCCGTATTAAAACCGCTAGCCAATCTCTTCAACAAAGTGCTCTACGAAGGTATCACACCTAGCACGTGGAAAAGTGCCACAGTATCCATCCTGCATAAAAAAGGGGACAAAACGAAATTGCAGAATTACCGTCCAATTAGCCTCCTCTCCCAGGTTTACAAATTATTCGCCAAGATCCTTTGTAACAGATTATCTCGCCTTCTAGACGAATATCAACCTGTAGAACAAGCTGGCTTCCGGAGTGGATTCTCAACTATGGACCACATTCACGCTGTCAGGCAACTAATGGAGAGATGCAGAGAATACAACCGGCCCTTGTGTCTCGCCTTTGTCGATTACGAAAAGGCATTCGACAGTGTCGAACACTGGGCTGTGTTTCATTCTCTCCGGCGTTGCGGCACTGACAAGCGGTACGTCGAAATCCTCCGGGAACTGTACAGGACCGCCACAATGCAGGTGCGCATGCACAGACTGTCTGACCCCATCTCAATTGGAAGGGGCGTACGGCAAGGTGACACCATCTCGCCAAAGTTGTTTACATGCGTCTTGGAGGACATCATGAAGACCTTGAACTGGAGTGAGAAAGGTGTTAATATCAATGGCCGCTACATGTCGCATCTGCGCTTTGCCGATGACCTCATCCTGGTGGCTGAGACCGCTACGGATCTCCAACTCATGCTCACTGAGCTGCATGAGGCATCTGAGAGCGTCGGTTTGAAGATGAATAAGTCCAAGACTAAAGTCATGACAAACCAACCATCGCAACGACTAGATGTGTCCGTTGATAACTGCTCAATAGAGGTAGTAAATGAATACATTTACCTTGGACAACGTTTATCTTTTGACCGAGGCTCTCAAATGCAGGAAATATCTAGGCGCGTGCAACTTGGATGGGCAGCCTTTGGAAAGCTGGACGACGTCTTTAGGTCAAAAATCCCGCAGTGCCTGAAAACCAAGGCATTCAACCAATGTGTCCTGCCCATTTTAACATATAGTGCCGAAACATGGCCGCTCACAAAAGAGCACATCTATAAAATAAGAGTTGCTCAAAGAGCAATGGAGCGCGCCATGTTAGGCATTCGCCTGCTAGACCGTATACCAAACGTCGAAATTCGACGTCGCACTAAAGTTGAAGATGTAGGTATACGGATAGCAAGGCTAAAGTGGAGATGGGCAGGACACTTGGCAAGGCGGGATGACCAAAGATGGACGAAGGTAGTAACGGAGTGGTGGCCAAGAGGAGCGCAACGCCTGCGAGGCAGACCACCAGCTCGATGGTCGGATGACATCGCAAAGCACGTCGGGATTGAATGGATGAGACTGGCACAGGACCGGAACAAATGGCGTGAAACAGAGGAGGCCTATACCCAGCAGTGGGTGGATACGGGCTGAATAGAGAACAAAAGTGAAAAATTATCGTTTTGAAAAATAGATTAGGTAGTAATGCTTTAGTTGAATAACGACTTGTTGTTTCACATCACTAGCTGCTACTAGGTATAATATCCATCGTCTATGCCTGTTTGAGATCAATGTTAGTCATCGTAGTTCACATGCCACCCGCTAGATGGCTCCGTCAAATGAGCCGTCCCGCCTACCTAAGGTCGTTTTAAGTAGCGTTCAAGATAATTGTAAAGTGCGTTCATAAACCTTCGTATTAGAAAATACAAATTATTTTCTCAAGTAAACGGAGTATTATTTTGGGGGATACCAGGGCGGCAACATAAGATAGATTACGTGGTCAAGTAGGGGCACTTGACCACGTAATCTATCTTATGTTTGATGCGTATGAATTATTGATTTGATTACATACACAATGAATATTAAAGTCAGTCATTTGTAATTAACAAATGAAAACAAACCTTTTATATTTAGGCTACCTAGATACTATGGATAGTAGAGCCATGCATGCTAGATGCGAATAGAATAACTAATCAAAAAGTTCGTCAATCAAAAACATCAAAAATTCTGGTGGTTTACATTTTCCCTAAACTAATCCTTATGTACCTCCTAAACGCGTGGACCGATTTACATGATTCAAATGGATAAAATAATTTTAGACCTATTCCTTTCATTTGACACCAAAATCATTAAGATATCACCACAAACAAAAAATCGTATTTTCAGGTTGCTCTCGTAATTATATAGGTAACTATTATAATAATTATTATAATATCCCACTGCCACAGCCTAAGTTTCTGCTTATACAGCTCTATGACCATCAGCAGTTTTGAGTTAGGCCATTCCATAGAGTTTATAGTTAACTGAGATTTATTATAGCGTTGTGATACCAACTATGGTTTCGTTTCGTACATAACAAGTGAAAAAGTGAAATATATCGTTTTGAAAAATAGATAGTAATGACTTGAATAACGACTGATTTTTGATTCACATCACTAGCTGCTACTAGTCACACCGTTGCAGTGGGTACAGACCAACCGAACATAAGCGAACGAATGGCCATCAATTGGTGGCCACCGATCGGTACCGTACTCGCTCACTTTCGCTGTTGTGTCCACACCAAACGAACGCATGCAGAGTTGGGCGAACCACGGCGAACTAGTGATGTGTCGTTACCATACGGCTTAATAACCAAACGATTTGAAACGATTATTATAGTCGGTAACTATACGTTATTAAACTTTTCTTCGTGTACACCTATCATGATATTTATATTGCATTTCTGCGATTGCTAGAACAAATCAAGACCGCTGTTTATTCCAGTTGTCAAATTCAACTGAACTAGTGAAATTTTATATTTAGGCTACCTAGATACTAGGGATAGTAGAGCCATACATGCTAAATGCGAATAGAATAACTAATCAAAAAGTTCGTCAAACAAAAACATCAAAAATTCTGGTGGTTTACATTTTCCTTAAACTAATCCATATGTATCTCCTAAACGCGTGGACCGATTTACATAATTCAAATGGATAAAATGGTTTTAGACCTATTCCTTTTATTTGACATCAAAATCATTAAGATATCACCACAAACAAAAAATCGTATTTTCAGGTTGCTCTCGTAATTATATAGGTACCTATTATAATAATTATTATATCTCACTGCCACAGCCTAGATTTCTGCTTAAACAGCTCTATGAGTCTACAGTTTTGAGTTAGGCCATTCCATAGAGTTTATAGTAAACTGAGATTTATTATAGCGTTGTGATATCAGAATCAGAATCAGAATATTTTTATTGTATAAATTGTGTACATTATGCTGTTGTTATTACAATAAGAAGTTTCAACAATTTCCCATTTCGGGCGCACAATAATTAACTTACTTATACACTAGATAAAATTGGAAAACAAAACAATTAACCATATTTTAAATAAATTGTTAGGAATTTAAAAAAGTAGTTATTATATAGAAAAGTATTCTTTTAAATTATAAAAACTTTGCGTTAGCAACCAAAATTTTAACTTTTTGTTGAAATCTGGTCCACTTTGCATCTTAACGTCAAGAGGTAGATTGTTATGAACTTTAATAGCTGTGAAGTAAGAGCTCTTTTGATACAACGTGTTATTGGCCTGAAGTATTTAAATATTATGCTTGTATTTGGTCCTTAGAATTTCGGATCGGTTGGATTTTGTTTTATAAAAGTACTCGTAATTGCTTTCGACAAATATACTAATTTGATAGATATAAATACAAGTAAGTGTAAGGAAGTTATTCTCTATGAAAACATTACGAAGTGTTTCAGTACTATTTAAATTAAATATACATCTTAGACATCTTTTTTGAAGTAGAAAAGTAGTTCCTACTTCTACAGAATTACCCCAAAGTATAATCCCATAGCTTAAAAGAGGATAAACGTAATCATAATACGTGTTTATAGCAATTTTTTTTGATGATACGTTTTTTAGTATTGAAACAGCATATATGTATTGAGAAAGTTTTGTGTTAAATTTAGAAATGTGAGATTTCCAATTTAATTTGTGTCTATAGTAACTCCAATAAAATTGGTTTCTGTAACAATATCGACTTTTGTTTTTTTAACAAGAACATTTAACGGTAATGATTTTTGTCTATAATTTCTAAATTCTATTAATTTCGTTTTATCAACATTTACATTTAGATTTAAATTTTCTAACCAGCTCACAACTGCTTCGATAGATTTGTTAATTTCTATTTCAAACTCATTCGGACTTAGGTTTAATTTACTCATGTAAATAGTTGCATCGTCAGCAAATATAACACACAAATGTTTGATAACAACTATGGTTCCGTTTCGTACATTAACAAGTGAGTGAAAAAGTGAAAGATATCGTTTTGAAAAATTGATAGTAATGCTTTATTTGAATAACGACTGGTTGTTTTTTCACATCACTAGCTGCTACTAGTCATTTGTAATTAACAAATGAAAACAAACTTTTAATATTTAGGTTACCTAGATGCTATGGATAGTAGAGCCATACATGCTAGATAGGTACTAATTATTATTAAAAAGTTCGTAAAACAATAACATAAAAAAATCTGGTGATTTATATTTCCTCCAAATTAATCCTTAAGTATCTCCTAAACGCGTGTACCGATATACATGATTCAAATGGATAAAATGGTTTTAGACCTAGTCCTTTGATTTGACACCAAAATCATTAAGATATCTCAACAAACAAAAAAGCGTATTTTCAAGTTGCTCTCGTAATTATTATATTATATCCCACTGACTAGGCCCTGCAACCTAGGTTTCTGCTTTTATACATCAGCATCTATCATTTATGAGCATCAGCAGTTTTGAGTTAGGCCATTCCATCGCGATCGTAGTATAAAAATCAAAATTATTGTGAACACGACACGTCCGTTCAGTGCAACCGTCGCGACAGAATGAGCATTCGCCTGTCCGTACACACCGCGCTCGTTCGTACGTTCCATTTTTCTTTGATGTACCGACAACCGGTCGGAGCACGGCCGCAGGCAAGCGAGGGCTAGCGGAAGCCACCGTTTGGTTTCGCTCGCTTTCGCCAGGACGTCCACACCAGTATTTTGTATTCGCTCGGTGGCATTCACTCGCGCGTGCTCGCTTGGTCTGTACCCAGCAGGAGCACGGCCGAAGGCAAGCCAGGGCTAGCGAAAGCCACCGTTTGGGTTCGCTCGCTCTCGCCAGGACGTCCACACTAGTTTTTGCATTCGTTCTGAGGCATTCGCTCCCTTATGTTCGCTTGGTCTGTACCCAGCATCACAAGTTCTTCAAGTTAATATTAAGTCGACACATAAATATTTTAGAAGTTGTTTAGAAGACACTTATTGCTGTAGGTGTGGAGCAATAGGTGCGTCCTGTAACTCCTGTATGTACGTACTGTTAATTAATTATATAATTTAGTTGCGTTGTTTAATACAAATTATCACTATACATAGGTCTCAATTTAGGCTATGATTAGAATTAGTAAAAATAAGAATTTGGGAATCTTTTGTCCACTCATACGTCTCTGGGTACCAAAGAAGCTAGTGCGCCATTAACTTCAAGGCCCATGATCGTCTAGGAAGATATTGGTACAGAACTTCGCTGTTTCCATGGATATTGGATTAAGTACTTAAAACACTGTAAATACGAGTATACCTAGTCGTATGTTGAATACTACACGGTCATCCATTACCAACGTCAATAAATTATTGCAAACGAACGGCCGCCGTCAGGGACAGGAGTGATGTCATGCTAAAATAACCAAACAAAGTTGTCTATCTAACCATACCTACGCAGCAGAGTAACATACCTATATATTCGTGGCTGTTCACGTTTGAGTGCTAAACACGGCAATTACATCATCGACCTTGGCGCTGGAACGATTTGCTGCAAAACCGTAAACATGGGCGATTCCCATCTTGTGCCTTGCACTGCGTGCACCATGCTATTTTCACACTATCGCGGCACTTCATTTGACATGAAGGTGCCTTAATCTGACACTGAGCAAACGAAACCAGGCCACAAGCAATGACTATGAAGCCAATCTTTGGCCACAAGTGATGATATTATGTACCTATAGGTATTATCATCATAGCTAGGCTAAAAGCATAAATCCTCTCAAGCTGAAAGAAGTAACTAGGTAGGTATTACACTCTTGACATTTTCTGTGTGTAATACCACTATTATTTACCTACCTACACGTTTACAGTAAACTAGTATTTCCTGTTGGATCTTTAACGGCAGAATAAATAATAGCTTTAGCTATAGAAACTAGCATCTTGGTAAACCTATGTATAACAATGAGACGTTACACGACATTTCGTTTTTCGGTTGAGATTAATAGGCATATTCATACTATAGCCTAACTAAATACTAAGCCTAGCCCTAGGTATATAATTTACATAATATAAAAGGCGTCCAATTTAGACTAGGTAGGTAGGACTTAGGCAATAGCATCATCTCTAGAAGCTCCTACGCATGTAAGTACTACGCCAACATTGACATTGCAACATGCAAAATACGCGGCGTAATGAACCGCGTTAAAAAAATATAATGACATAAGCTCTGATTTCAGTGTCATAACTGACCTTGATTATCCAATTCAGGAGTAGAGACAAAATACCTAAAGAAAACAATTTCAGGAGTCAATTAGCTTGACAGCGCTGCGGGGGCTGCCCATGCCGCGCCGGCGACAATGTGCTATTACACCTCCGCTGATTTGTCTCTGTGGGTGCCCTGCCTATTGCGCACTGGATCTAGACTAAACGATCTGACCTAAAGATCAAGGTGGACACTCAATTCCTTATTCGTTCAGGAACAATGAATCAGGTAGGCAATGGTTTTGCTTAACAAATGACTCCCACGTTCCTTCTATATAGACACCTGTCTATTTCACACACCATCAGTTTGATATTTCAGTTATTTAACAATGCTTGAATGTGTCCGCTAAGGACGTTTCATTCATTGTTCGGCTACTGCGTAGACTCTATTCAGTATTTTCACAAGGACGAAAGGTACTTTGACTAATTGAAGGTACCCGGGCCGTCTATTAGGAAGGCACATTTCTTATAAATGTTATTCGCAAATCTATAGTGCTCTATTCATAAATAACTTCCTTTGTCGTTTGAAGTTTAGTTTGAAGAAATGTTTTGCTATAATGCGTGGACTTTATTTGACTTCTAAGAAGTTTGTAAGCGTAAAATATAATGAAAGCTATTAGCCCTTCGTGTTGAACTACTTACCTATTCATACAAATTGCGCACGTAAGTCTATAAAGCGAGCGCGGCGAAGTGGCACCTCTATCCGACCTAGTTTCAGTTCCTGCCCTAGCCTATATAATATACCTACCTACATGTAGGTATGTTGATACAACTGAGTCTGCTACAGTTCCGCTGATTCGCGTCATTATTATTTTTACTTTCGTAGCATCGGGAAATAACCGCTCTGCCACGTAGTCGAGACAAAATAAAAATGTGGGTACATGTATACATTACATATTATACGTATCCATAGTCCCCAGTGCGGCCATATACCGATGTGTTTCCTGAGATACATAATATGTGTACGTAACTATCACTCGATTTTCGGTGAAGGAAAACAATATGAGGAAATCCTAATATGTACCAACCGGAGAATTATTTCGGAGGTAAGTATGCATTCACGAATCCGGACCTGGCCCCCGTGGTGGATTAAGGCCTAATCCTCACGATAGTGCGATAGTAAAGGGATACCCGTACTCAGCTGTGGGCCGATAAGGGTTGGTGATGATGATGACGACATATTTTATGGGTGTATGTCTGTTTGCTCCCTATTTACGACAAAGCGGGTAACCAGATCTTCATAAAATTCGTACTTAGTGAGAATGTTTGAAGCCTGGCAAGGACATAGGATACTTTTTATCGTGATAAACTGTACTTCTTTTATTTTATTTCAGCGTGGACGAAGTCGCGGACAAAAGCTAGTAAACTAATGTTAGTGAAGTTAGCAGAACATTTCCCAGCAGATCATAAATAAATGAGAGTTCCCTTCGCATGCAGGTGAGTTCTATAGTTCCTGATACTTTTCAGCGATAGTTCTGGCTATTTTCCTGAAAAAATTCCGATTGAAAAAATGATCTGCCAACTTCCGGTAGCAGATCAATTTCTTGGAAATCAAAAAAAAAGTTGTTTTATTTACGGATCCTTATGATTTACATAGTTCCTGATACTTGTTTTCAATAGTTCTGTTATTTTTATGGAAATAAAAATTATTATAAAATATCATCAAAAAAAATTCCAAATTTTTTATAGGAAATCTAACAACGCTTATACTCACTCCCAGATACTAAAACTCTACAGCGTCTCAAAGACAAGTACAATGCCTATAATCTATAACTAAGCGTCTGTTCAGATCTTCAGCAGGTACTATAGGTAGTCCGTTAGCGTTAAAAAGTATACTACCAAAAGTAAAGTCAGCGTAGGTACATAGTTTGGTTATACTTACTTATGTTCATTAGAGACCATGTAGGTAAATAACTCAACACATAGGTACTACCTACCTAATCTTATCATCAGTGAAACTAATCAGAGTAATCAGTCTTATCTGTTTGACAAATAAACCCGAAAATGAATAAAAAGGTGATAAAAACTTAAGTCTATAATAAAAAGTGCATGTTTTGATAATTTCAATGGCCTTAATTCAAAAATGCATCTCTCTTCGAAACTAAATAAATAAATATGTAGGATATAGTATATATAGATAGGTATGTACATAACTAAGGTAGATATATAAGGAACCTATATAATCATACTTTTCAAAGAATAGCCATACAAATACTATGCAAGACGACATAATATGAACTGACTAAACTAGGTTGTTATACTTATGAATGTTTGCCCGCAATTCAACTGGGATAATACGTGTTTGACCCATTTCGAGGTGACGCAATTTGCGTCAGTTGACGTAATTTTTCGTTTATGTCATTACCATGGGACTTGGGACTATGACTCCATTTTAAAACGACTGCGACCATGACTACTATGACTCAGCCAAAGTCATAGATTCAACATCTAATAATATACATATATTCTACCACAAGGGTGATTGGTCATCATTGGTCTCTCCTTTCTCATATATTGATATTGCTACCGTTACTGATCAGAAGTTTACTATTAATTCGACACAGCTTTTCAGTGACGATAAATTTATTCATAAGCTGTGTCGATGTAGGTATACTACTACAGTATACAGTTATACTACGAGTGTCGCACGCACATTTACACAAAATAAATCAAAACACACATTATGTGCGGCACGCGACCGCTAATTTAGTTTTCACCACGACGAATGATTCAACCCTGTTCCTTCGAGCCTCAACCCTATTATATCCAAAAGTGGCATTCCTGATTCACTTCTATAAATATTATGTAAATGTCCCTACGTGTAATAAACACTAAATGCGTGTGCACAAATGGGACAATAGATGACCCAACTCTACCTCCGGACGTGATTGGTGTCCTAATGGGAGAACGATAAGTTCTTCTTACTCATAGCATCGTAACGTATTAGTCTCATGATGATAATGATGATGATACAATGTAGTACGTAGGTACTTACTTCTATAATAATTATGAGTATTTAGAAGGACTGTCTATGAAAAAAATATTATTCAATAAAGCCAGTTAGGTAGGATCATTAAAAGATTTCAGAAACTCCTTTCAGTTCCATTTCGATTCCTGAAAAGAGTATCTGAAATAAAATAAAAACATCGGCAAAAATCTAGCTTGATTCCAAGAACTCAAGGTTGTCTGGAAGAAATCGCTTTCTGCAATAAGACCGCCCATTGTACTACCCTTGTTTACCTATTGTATTTTTTCTGTACTGTGTTTATTTTTGTTTCTGGTGTTCAATAAAGAGTTTTCTATTCTATTATATTCTATTCTAGGATACCAACCTGCCTCGAATCAACCTGTTTTTTCATTTGTTATAACTAGGCACAAACCTAATTAATGTTCCTTCCTAACTTACAGCATACACCGCTTTGAAACTTCCAACTCCTTGAATCAAACTATACAATGTTACCTACCTACTTGTTTGCTAATTATGCTATTCGTGTCGCACGTCAGTAACCTGTTAATTAAATAGGCACAGGCCTAAAAGCGAAAGTTTTGAAAAACTTATTAAGCCCAACTACAAATGGAGGGAAATCGGGAAAGTGAGTTAGCGTGCGAAAAATATAATGTGAACGGCCTTGCAAGTTTCTATTTGAGTTTATAGCTAACAGTTCTATATAAACTTTCCCTAGCGGTTAATGCGGTTTTACATCATTTGCTACTCTTTGCAATTTAAATCGCTCTATCGAACTAAACTTTTATGGAAAGCTTACTTTATGTTTGTAAGTACTTAGTGTTAATCCAGTTCATGTATACTCTTAATGAAAGATAGACTAGAACTCGTTTCATCACATACCACAAGTGCATTGAGTTTCTAGATACTTCATACTGACTTAGGCAAGCATCTAGTATACTTCCTTAGCAAGTCCATAACATTACACTTACCACGAACGCTTTAGCAATTATCACAAGGTTAGATAGACTGCAGTGTCCTTACAAATGTTGTGTGGAAAATTAACAATGAAAACCGTGTCTTCCTATGCGGAAGCTATTGAATTCCGAAGTTGTACCAATATTAAGGTGAACAAAAATATCGATTAAAATTATTGTTTCTCTATCCGTATTGTAAACCAACTTTATAAAGAAGTAGTTTGTTGGACCTAAGTTTGTTTCGGCTAACCTACTACCACTACTGAGCGCATTCTGATAATTATTTTACTAATAGGTATATAATATAAAGCTACACTATTCCCGATCCTGCGTTACATAATTATATGATACTAGCTGTGCCGTGCCACGCTTCGCTGTGGCACATTCGCACATTCGCTGATATGTCACTGATGAAAAAAATAGATAAAAACAATCCTTGATGCAGATTATATATCATGCTAAAATTTCAGTTCGATCGGTGCAGAACTTTTTGAGTTTTTGAAGCGTACACAAACCAACATAACATTTTTATATATAAAGATGTTTATTTGCTGTGTTTGTTTTAACCCGGGAAAATGCCGAATTCCTGCAAGAAACATCTACAGATAAAAAGTTAATCTCTGGCGCGACCGATCCGATTCTGAAAATGATTTCGCTTTTAAGCTCACGCACCCAAGTGGCAGACGATAAAATGCTGAAAAATTATACGAGGGGGCATGAGATCTTAGAGATAATTACATTCAATAATAAATTCTTAGGGAAATGTATAGTATACTGAGTAGGTAGGTACCTGCCTACTTATTTTTAAACAAAGAACAGCAAATTGACGTCCGTGGTGTACTTCTTGGATTAATTATAAATAATCTGTCTGCGGTGAAAATAAAAAAAAACTATTTTATTTAGCTACATAAGTTTGTAAAGCTGATAATACATTTATTTCCCTATGCTAAATCAATATTTAGATAATCCAGAGGAATTGAGTAAGGTACGGCACGCTTTAAGTACGATATCTATAACCTATGCAGGTAAGCCCACAACCGTAAGACCCATACTACATAATACAAGACTACATAATGTAAGGAAAAGCTGTGTTAGTAGGTACATGCCTATTACAATTTTGTTTCCGAAGGACAAAGTATTTTTATCAATGATGAGTATAGTAAATGGAATTAAACTGAATAGAATTAATTTTTTAACGGTCAACTGTGTTTTTCAATGAGCTCAGACTTATTCATGATATCACGTATAAACATAGGCAATCGTTAATGAACTCAAACTGGCTTTCAAACGTGACCTTTCAAACGAAGGTAAAAAAACACTAAATAAAAATCTAAGGTTGATAAAAATTCAAGTTTATGTGAAGAAATCCCCCTTTACTACATTTAAAAATAACTGCCATATCAGTATGTAAATAAACACCCTTCATGGGGGGAGGCTTGCGTGACTTCTTTTATTATCAGACCCTATTATCTATTATTTTAATTTTGAATAAATAAAACTCAGAAGTAAGATGCAGATAAAGCCCTGTGTCATTTGACTGTGTTACACATATAGGGACGGCTGTGGCATAACCTACGGTAGAGCCACATAGCATTGGTAAGTATCTAGAACTGGTAACTAGCAAAATCCAGGACGGTCGAACCTTACTGAAATTTCAAGCTCAACAAAATCTTCGGTCAATTATATTACTAATAATTATATTTGAAAAAAGAACACTGTCCATGCACTCTTTATTATAATATCTACCTCAATCAATCATCAACAACCCATCGTCCCACTGCTGAGCACGGATCTCCCCTCACTTTCGTGCGGGCTAGGCCATAGTCCACCACGGGGTAATCGCTACCTATTCATAAATAATAGACAAAAATACTGTATTTGGATGTTTTGGGGAAAAGTCCCTACTTTCGTAGTGCATCTGTAACTCAATAACAAAGAATCCTGGCGTGGCAGAGAACTGCTATTGTTATATAATTCTGTCAATGTAAAGAATTAAATAGTTGTATTAAAATAACAGTATGTGCTCAATCAGTTGTCCTTCCTCATATCTACGTGCCTAGACGACCGACGGAGGCTCGCTCGGGCATAGTAAATCTAAATACAATATCATGCTATGCTCGGGGCCCGATTGGGGTTTTCCAGAAGTTCAACATTTCATGTCACGATCCGTCTAAAAAACGTGTCTAACTTTATCATATTCGATCTAAAAGTAATTATTTACACGAATTAAGAATACTCTCCTAGACAACAACCCGCTTTTCAGATGATCGTGAAGTCGACAGGAAAACAATGAATGAGACTGACATAGGGAAATATTATAACGCAAAAAAAATATTTTCTGTTGGTCTTAATTCTAAATTAATGGCAATTATAAAAAATATTGGGTAAGTATTTGTAGAATTAACATTTACATTTATTAAGATTAGAATTATACAATTGTAGAATTGGTAATTTTGAGAAATTAGCTATTTGTAGAATTCGCCAATTTAAGCCATTGGTCCTTTATAGATTCATGTGGCATTTTGAGAATTCTTCATTCTGAGCCTAAACCATTGGATAGGATGGGGACCCCAAAGTAAGAAATCTATGCTCAGCAACGGATGAAATATAGTTGAGAGGAGTTAGTTAGAGATATATTTCATGACCAGCCATATCTATGACGTACATGACGGGATCAGATCAGCTACTGTAAGCTAGTTAACCGTAACCAGGCCGTATCATGAAATTACTCGATGAAATTCGAGTATCGTAAACAGTACTCCAGATAACGTTTATCGCCAGGAAACTTTTAATATTACGGGTAATCGCTCATTATCGCGAAGCTATTGTTAGATACATACAAAAACAAGGCCGGTATACACTATACAACTATACATACTATATCTCAGCAGATATACAATGAACACTACCGTCGTCGTCGTCGTCACACGTTTTATTGTTGTTTAGTTTTTCAGTTGTCTGTCACTGAATATTAATATTTTAACCCATTCAAAGGCAATATCTATTAGACTATTGGATGATGCTTACATACCTATACATACATACTTATTTAACTGATTATACGTAGGTATGTTCTTTTAATATACCAACCTACTTTAGTAGGTAGGTACTTATTTATTCTAACAAGAAGAATCTAACAAGAGACCGAGCTATTCATAAAAAAATATTGTAAGGGCGCACTGGAACCTAGAACACCGTGATTTGTTGGGAAAGTGTCTTCGAATATCGATATAAAAACCAGTAACAGCTTGTCTACACAATAAAAACACTGGCCACAATTTACATATAGTTACTTAACAATTTTATTTTTTTGGTGTCCAAGAGAATAGTGCAGACTGGTAGGCAGACCAGCCCCTTGGTCAGACGACCTTGTAAAGTTAGTTGGAAAGCAGTGGATGAGTCTCGCACAAGACCGGAATAAATGGCGTGATGAAGAAGAGTCATATACCCAACAGTGGGTTGATGCGGGCCGAGATAATGACGATGAATGATTTTACCATTAGTTGTTTCTCTTGATTAATCCAAAATCCTACCTTACAAAGAGTTACTTACTTAGCCAGTAACATAGTGATGACTATAATAAATAACGATTAAGTAGTAGGTTCCTACATTATTCCTTATAGAGAAGCGTTTTCGTATATCTATAAATCTTTAGGTAGGTATATAAAGATAACCACGTCGTTCTGGCTCGAATCTTCCATAAAAATAAATAGGGGAGTGCCATCACCCCCATGAGGCAGCGGGCGCCGCCGTTCGCCGGGCGCTTCCACCCCTCAGGTCTCTTTGTTTTCGACACTCAGACAAAATGGAACCAACTCAAAATGCCGGATATAATCCTACCAAAAAAAGGGAAATCTGTATTAATTGTTGTGTTTAGAAAATGGTTAAGAAGATACAGTTACAGTAACTCCTAATATTTTCAGTCAATGTATGTAAATCAACAAGGGTATCCTAAGTACATAATATTTAAAGCAAATATTTTTTTCTTTGCATTTGCAAAATTATCATCCTGGAATACACGAAATAATAATAGTTAAATGTATTATAAATACTTACTAAAAACTCACGTTAATAATCAGGATGAGCTAGTAAAATGAGATCACTAGTGTTGCGCGCGTGGTAGGACGCTTTTCGCTGCGACGCGCGTCTTTCGCGGTTGCACACAGACTGGCGGGCGCGAAAACACGAGCCGAGGGCCGAGCGCGAAACGCACACCCAAATGTTGTCAAGCAATGATTGTGCGCGGCAAATCTCCAGCCAGCCTCGGTTACGCATGCGCCCCCAGAACATTAAGCGCGCCGTATCTACTAAACTGTGCCGGTACCTACACATCAAATCCCGAGATTCAAATAGCCCAATCGTGAATGGCCCACATTTATTTTAGACGAGCTTTGTAGGAGTGCTATTGCATAAAGAATGTAGCCGGCTTCATAAATCTGTGCATATTTTGCTGGACGTACCTACGTCATACGTAATTTTGTGATAGAGCTACTATAAACCTTGTATAACAATGTCCACCTACCTACGCAATGAAGATGGACCTAAGTGATTTTCATCATCATATTTAGTCACTTCCCAGACAGTATACTTAGCCAACTGCTAGATAGCTATAAGTAGGTCTTCTTTCGAAGTTGTCACATTTTACGGTCGTCCGTATTACGACCTAATTCAATCTAATTTTTTGATAAATTTCAAGCAGTTTTTTTAAAAGCCGTTCCTCTTCGATTGAGTTGAGTAAATACAGGACTAATAATAATACGGTCAGAAAAACAAATATATGAAAAGCACGATTGTAATAACTATTGTTGTAATTTGTACCTATTTGTACCTATATTTATAAAACGCCAATGAATACATTAGCAAAATTTCTATGAACACGGTGTTCTAACAGCAACAATAAAATAAGACTTTAGTTAAATTTGTTAATTTACCTATAATATCGGGTTTTCCTATCGCTTGTCAACAATCAAAGAACACAAGCTCGATTCACATCAGCAGCGTGCACTGGGCGTTTCCGTCCATGCAGACACGGGCCAGCACGGACCAGCATCCTCGGCAAGAATGTTTTATATGTGACGGCCGGTGTCGATTGCAGTTACGATTTGTCTAACAGCATCTGTTAGCGGCTGTCGGTAGGTTTTATGTGTGAATGCATGCGACTGGTAGCTATCCCTCTCGCTGCGGGCTGATAGATGTCAATCAAGCTTTAGAATAATCGGGACAGTATAAGCCACGCCTAATATACAGGTCCCAAAAATTTGGCATTAACAAAAATGATACGTTGGAGACTCCAGGAACCCACCGGAATCACAGCCGTCACGGCAGTGCCGTGTACGTACTAATTGTTCTCTATATTTTATGAATTATATTAATTTTAATGTGTTGTGTTTTATAAGAGGGTTTGATTTTACACATTTAACTAAAAAAAACAAGTAATTCTAGTTATTTTCGTCCCAATTCCTAAGATTGTGATAAAATCATGTTACCATGTTTATGATAAAAACAAGTAGAATACATGCGAAATTATTAATAAAAGCAATTTTGGTAGCCCCCGGGGTCCCATGCCTCCCATTTATTTACGTCCCACCTTTTAGGGACACCCTGTATAAACAATAATTACGTATTTCTAAACTATACAATAATCACAGAAAAAGCTATTATTTAGTAAACATACAAATTAAATAAATAAAAAACCTTACGCATTTTACAAATTGTACATTGAATGCACACAACCATGTTTAATAGTTTAACTATTTTTGGTAAAACCGACTGTATTGCGAAGTTAGTTAATACTCTATTTCATACGTACACTTAACACTAGCTATGCTCCACGGCTTCTCTGCGTGGAAAAAAGAATCCATTACCAGTAACCATGTACTTAATTTCACCTAAATCCCGAATCAGAATACAGAATCGAGTGGTAACCAAAAAGTATACATACTTTCGCATTCATAATGGATTTTTTACAATGTTGTCTTTTTTGACATACCATTTATATAAAATACGATAAAGACTTGTAAATCAAATAAAGTAAATCTTACGGAACTCGTTAAACTTTTGATGATAAAACAGCCTGTATCTATCTGGAATAATAAAGGTTTCTAGCAATGATACATTTCATGGATTTGTTGGTCACTGAACAACGAATAGTCACAAGAAGACCCAAGCCGATAGGATACCGATACTAAATTAAATAAATGAGTTCTCGTATTTTTCAACATCAAAGTGTTGTGATAAGTAAATAATTGACCACACAAAATGTCATCTACTTTCAACAGTGCAATTACTAAACATTATGACATATTTTTTGCACATAGGTACTTTGAATTCAGATTCTGTGTGTACATACTGGTATACTAATAGAATATTATATTATTATTTGATAAATATATTATCAATTTAATTACACCTACTAAAATTATACATTCATCTGCATCAGCCATTTTGATATTGCTTTGAATATTTCATAATATAGTTAGGTACATATTTGTAATAGGCTATCCTTAAATATAGTGAATCGTGTCATATAAAATTGATCTACTACGCGCGAGTACCTACTCTACTAACAAATATTGTCTAAATAGTACTATGAGGGTACTAGAGAGAGCATATCTCCTAATTTCGGCAAGACGACGTCCGGCAGAGGAGGTTTCTGTTCGTTTCGGATCTTCTCTAAATCTATTTGAGAGGTGACGCCGGATAAAACTAGTAGAGTTTGGAAACCGCATCTAACTCCAAGCTCAATGTCAGTGTTGCATCTGTAAATAATACGGAAAATCAATTGAGTAATAGAAGCAAATGTTTTGGCAACATCTCACGGCACCTTTGGAATGAACTTCAATGAGAATCGTTGGAAAAGAATGGCATCTTAATCACCATTTCGGCCTGTATCAACCTACTGTTGGGTATAGGCCTCTCTTTCACATCATTTATTCTGGTAATAATAATTAATTCATGGTATAATAACAATAAACAGCAAGATATAATACCTGTCACCAATCATCAATGTCCTTGCTGGATTCAGTCCACATGATTCCAAGAACTTCCTCACATATGCGTGAGGCTTTCCCACCACTAAAGCTTTTCTCTCAGAACAAGTTTCAACAGCCCTGACTAATGTGCCAGTACCAGGCACCACAATGGAACCTCCTCTAGGGAACCTCTCATCAGTGTTTGTGGCAATGAATAAACATTCTTGGGAGGACAGGTAGGAGGCTGCCTTCATGAACTTGGGATAGCTGACGTGTTCATCAAAACCCACTACTACAGCTCCAACTTCTGGGTCCAGATCTGAAGCCTTCATATTTTTGAAATCTGGTGTCACATGGTCAGGCTAAAATATAAAATGTTATTATAACATATTTCCACATTTAACTACCTCTATCATTCTGACTTTCTTGAGAAAAAAAAATATATGGATAAATATATAAATAAATAATGAATGAATATAATTTAATCAATATGTACTGTACAGTTATTACTAATTAATTATGTATATGTATTATTACTAATTAATACACATATGTATTACTAATTAATTAATTATTACTCTTAATTTAAATCAATCATTATAGTGTATGAGGTTCCCGAATGGATCATCATCATCACAATCCAATCCCCGCATTTAAGAGTATTTAGTCATAATAAACTGTATCTCATCAATCAAAAGGAATCCCAAACTCCCCAAGAAATGAATGCCAGAATAGACAACATACTCATTAATTTCAAGCAACATTATAATAAAACTATGTAAAACTACTAAAAAGGTTGCTTGCTTTTTAACTGAAGTGCCTTGAGTTGAATAAGTTCACATTAACATGATAAAGACATTATACATGCTGTAGATTGTTCGTAACTCATGTGTACACTGATAAGGATTTGTGATGTAATCATTAATCATCTTGCTAATCAAATGACATGGTATTCTGCAGTGATTTGCAAATGATGTCATGAAATTTATGTTGAATTTGTATCTATCACAATTTTCAATGCATCATAAAATAAAAAGAACAAACTTACCCCAACACCTGTGTGTCTAATCCCAACTGCTTTCAGTTCTTCGGCTATGCCATTTGAACCTAACAGATATACTTTCTTTGTAAACCCAATACCTTTAAGGTAATGAGCTGCTAAATATGCAGTAGACAGGATCTCATCCTGCAAATATAACAAATATAAAAGTATTAAAAACATATTCAATATCTGAGTATTTTATTAGAAAAATAATGGATACCAAAATGAGTTTACTAGGCGAAAGTGTGAATTCCAATTATTATCTATTTCTGGAAGAGAATATACAATCAAAAAAGCTGGCACCCCTTTCCCCCCTGGCACCAGCCACATGTCTCATATTGCTCTAAGGCCAGCCCTGCATTAGGAGTGCATCTCACTGTTCCTGATGTGAGTGGCCAATTCATCATGTAATAATACCATTAAAAGTTGCCAATCCATTATCTATTTAATAAACTGTTTTACCTGAGTAGCGATAAACCCCAATTCTTGCGCTTTGCTAGCAAAATCACTGCGAAACTTAGTAGAATTGTTTGTCACATAGAATATTTTCTTTCCAATTTTACGGAAATAGTTCATTACATCCGCAGAGCCGGGGATAGCATTATTGTCAATCCACAGGACACCTGAAAAAGGGTAAAGATTATCAGAATAGTTATGTGAAATAATTTAACTTGAAATACTTGATAGAATTTGAAACAAAAAGCTAGATAAAAGTACCAGGCTATTCCAGAATTATTTGAGTGTTTGTTTGAAGCAACACAAATGCTGGACTTTCTTTCGGACTAAGATTAATCATTGCCATTCAATATTGCACTGCAGCCAGAGTTTTAGGAAGCATATCCATTAATAGTGACTTGTTAGATTAATTAGTAACTTGGTAGGTCAATTTATCTTATTTTTTATCTCAAAAATAATTATTATTATTTGCTTATTTTTTAATAGATAATGAGAAAAAAAAATTTTTTTCAATAAATACTGTACTTACCATCGCAATCTGTTAAGACAGTGTCGAACGAGTTTAAAAACTCTTGAACCTGATCCTTGGTAGTTTCCTGAAGGTTAGTAACTGATGACTTAAACATTTTGTTACCCAAGTGGAGGCCTCTTGCTCTGTTTAATACTGTACCATTACAGAATAGATTAAAATTAGAAAATAAATGCTTTGAGTGTATAAATTGAGAAATGAATTTAACCATTCCCGGTTTTATAAACTGAAATTATTTTTATTTTATTTCCAGCGAAGGGCGAAGGGCTAGGTCAAATGGTCTGACAACGACAATTCTGTCACTGTCAATCAAATCGAATGACATTGATATACTTGATATGAGTATCTTTTTAGTTTTAGTTTCGCAAGATTTGTGCGTTTAGCTAGTGTCAAGTTCTAGTCAGTTCGGTTAGTAGTCACAGTCTAGTCAGCAGTTTTATCTAAAAAGTACTAGGTATGTACTGTATGTGTATTTAGTTGATAATTAAAATGGGTTAATAAAAAAAAGTTGACTTTACTGGTGACATTGACAATATTGACAGAAGTTTTACTCATAATCAAAAACTGGATTTTAACAAACAAAATCAAAATAATTTGCATTTAGTTTTCTCTCCACAACTAACACAGTTACTTACGTAGACTACCGGCTGGGCGTTTAGTAATATCTCTAAGTAATGTACCCTAAATTGACGTAAAAAAGCTAGGTCCTACTGATTTTAGGATTCAAACATAATCCTCGACAGTAGTCGGCACTTGCATTGCACAGGGTCCGGAAGGGAAGTAAACATACATCATGAGTTTTGTTGGATCTATCATACAAACTCGTCAAGAGAATATTCAAATAGTCAGATACAATAAACCAAGCCGCAAAAATGCTATCGACGTCGACATGTATCAAACTGTGAAAGATATTTTGAACGCAGCGGCGAATGATGATGAGATTTCTGTTATGGTGCTAACAGGCACAGGAGATTTCTACAGTAGCGGTAACGACTTCAGGGCTGCAGCACAGACGCCTGAAGAAAATAACTTGGAAGTTCTCAGTGATTTTATTAAAGCATTTGTAACATTCCCTAAAATACTTGTGGCTGTTGTCAATGGGCCTGCCATCGGTATTGCTGCTACTACACTGGCTCTCTGTGATTTAGTTTTTGCTTCAGAAAACGTAAGCTTTATTTACGGTCGTATTTTTGTACCTAATTGGAATTTTAAATTACTAGTACTTATTTAAGTACGAGTTAACCTTCTAAAAACCCTGCACAATATAGACTTACAACATCTTCTTAGAAATTGGTGGTGGAAATTTAAGTATGTCACGATCTATGTATGTGAAAGTGATGCAATATTTATTTATTCAGGTAATCTAGTTAGATTTTCTTTTTTTCAGTCATATTTCTACACACCATTTACCAAACTTGGGATTGTTGCTGAAGGTTGTTCTACATTTACATTCCCCAGGTTAATTGGTGAAAGAAAGGTAATTTTATTATATTTTTCATTACCTAACCCATCTGGCTATATAGATTAAACTTTGTCCCCATTATTATCTATATTGAGATGTACTTATAAATCAGGATAGCAAAAAGATAAATAGGTAATCGAAAGTGATATTATAACTTTTTATGACATAACAACTCCAATGTTACAAAATTATCAGCTGGTCAAAGTTATTATCTTTAGTCCAAAGTATATTTTACTATAGGTATAAACTATATAAATTTATACTTATTACTTCATCATAAACATGTAAAAGTGTTAACACTTTGACTGCAGAGCTAATTTTCTTGTCTAACCACGGTTACGGATCTGCACACACAGTTGAGTTTTCCCCGACCGCTGCAAGTTATAAAAAACACATTAGTTGTGCTTTCAGCAGTGAATGCGCTAATTGCACTATAATCTTTTCAATAAAAGTTTAATTTAGGTACTTAGTTAACTGTATGTCACTTTGCAGGCTGCGGAAATGTTACTCTTCAATCATAGGATGTCTGCTAAAGAAGCATTAGATTGTGGATTTGTAAATCACCTTTACAACCCTGAAGATTACCAGAGCCAAGTGTGGAACAAGATTATTGAGGTGTCCAAGCTTCCGATGTCGTCAGTGTGTTTGACAAAGAAAATCCTCAGGGGCTCATTACATGACCAATTGTTAAAAACAAATGCTACAGAAATAGAAGCTCTCAATCAGATTTGGTTAGCCGGATCCAGGCTGGAGAGAAGTAAATTATAAAGTTGGCAAAAACATTGTAATACGTTATTATGTACTTGATGAATGTCTAACATATCAAGTGCCTAAGTCACAAATGTGTACTATCCAGACAATGGTGGAGGTTGTCAATTAAATGTAAAAGTAACCTTGATCAGGCAAAGATAAAAATATTAACCATGTTGTGACAACATTATCTGGCTGTAAAAATTAAGGATTATTTCCCTTTGAACAGAGCTTCCTAGTAAGTTAAACAATTTGGTTTAGTGATCAAAATCAAAAGATGGTCAATTGTATTTTTATTGTTATTGTTGTAAATGTGAAACATAAAAATAATAACCAGTTACTGCCATGAATTTTTAGCCAATATTTAAATTAATGCCCATAATCCCCAGCAAGTTTGTCTCCATCATGAAGTGTGTCATTTTTTTATGAAACTTTCCATAAAAAAATAGGTTTTTGGAAAGTGTCAAATCCCTACTGGTGCTAGGGACAACTTTGTAGCGATTATGGGCATAAATAAACCAATATTTTATACTGTTTAACAAAATATATACCAACAAAATATATTTATTTTTCTGTATTTTAATTGAGTTTGTAAATATACCCATCTTACACATGCCAGGAACCTAGCATCCATAAAAACATGTCAAGAAATTATCACGAGTAGATCGTACATCATAGATACCTGTAAAAATGATGAAGTTTTCTGCTTTCTTAGTCACATAATGCTATAGTTAGGTGCAAAGGTATTCTGCAGTGCCAAAATCAAAGTTGACATTAATGTAGATATAGATACCTACTTTTATATACTTAGCTAAATCTAGACATCTAGGTTGTCTAGATTTAATAAAGCCTACCCGATTTATATACCTAAATCATCAATTGCGGATGAGTTTATAGAAATTAAGGCAAAGAGAATGGCACTGAAAGAAAACGACCGATCAGAATCCATATCGGATCTCTTCCGCCCGAATAAGCCTAAAGGGCTAAGGTCAAGAGATCTGAGCAGTACTCGTTTGAATTTACTTAAAAAAGAAATCAGGACTGATTCACATTTAATACCTTTACGTAAGTATTGTTTCATCCGTAGTTAAAAAAACAGCCGTAGAAACTTGTTAAAAAATATATATGTTTTCTGGACAAACTTTTATAAAATATGCGTTTAAAATGATCTGATGTCATCATGATCATATCAGCTCGCTGTCACCATAGTATTGTATTGACATCGGAAACTAACAGGCGGGTACAATTTCAACGGGAAGTGGGTCTCAAAATTTACTTCCGAAATTGAAACTACAAACCTCCATCCCATTCATTCACACTAGCACATGTACGATAAATCAGTAGCACGAGTGCGCAGTACCTGTTATGCAGTAACCATTGTCTACCTAATGATGATTTTGCCGTCACTATTTCTAGCCGAACTATATGAGGAATTGGGCACCGATCCCACCCTGGGTCTGTCAAGCAGCAAGGCTGAAAGTCTGCTCCACTACCACGGACAGAACTCCCTCACACCTACGACACAAAACGGATGGCCTATTGTCTTATTCAAATCGCTTTGTACAGGTAGGACTAAACCCAGGAATGAATCCGAGAAATCAGCTGTTGTGTGTTCTCATTTCTTCCACCTACTTTTCATGGGCATAATCAGAACTAACCTACATGGGTACTATGTCTTATGTCTTACAGGGTTCTCCATTTTGATATGGCTAGGTGCTCTACTGTGTTTAATCGCCTACATGATAGAGGCATCTACCAAATCGAATCCTTCGCGTGACAATCTTTACCTTGGCTGCGTGCTTATCGCCGTCGATATCATATGTGGCCTTTTCAGCTTCTATCAAAACTTCAAGAGCTCGAAGGTAATAAAAAAGAATAGGATGATCCTAGAACGGAGTATCTAACTCTTGAAACTATAAAATGATTTCTAGATAATGAAAACGTTCAATAGTATGATACCAAGCTACGCGACCTGCATTCGCAACGGCATCCTAAATGAGGAGACTCCGGTACGCTACCTGGTGAAGGGCGACATTGTCCGCGTGACGGCAGGAGACGTCGTGCCGGCGGATATGCGTATCATAGATAGCAAAGGCTTCAAGGTTTGTGAACTAGGAAAAGACAAACTTTATGACACATCAGACATAATATTATAGCAGTAGTGGTTACACAGGAATACGTTTGCAGGTCGATAACTCTTCATTGACGGGAGAATCTATGGCAGTTCCTAGATCGAATGTTGACGGCGTAACTAACATCCTAGAATCGCCCAATGTCGCTTTCTTCTCTACAATGTGTGTCGAGGGATGGGCCAAAGGTTAAGACACTTGTTTATTTGAAATTCTTTCGAGAGCTGAAATTTGTTCTATATTGAACTCTTACTATAATTAGATCCAAACCAAAACCAAAAACCATGAAAAGCATGTTTAGTTACGTTAACATTTTGTTTTCAGGCGTTGTGCTATGCTGCGGGGACTTAACCGCTTTGGGCCGTGTAGCAGGATTAGCGGCACGTCTCCAACCTGGCCCTTCGCCATTGGCTATAGAAATTAAACGATTTATGCGCTACATGTCCGTGTGGGCTCTGGCACTAGGCATCTTCATAGCAGCTGCCTCTCTCGCTCTGGGCTATCCATTCATTCAGACAAGTGTCTTTGTAATTGGAATTATCGTCGCGAACATTCCTGAAGGTAGGTCGACCGAGATACGTTTTATCTATGTAATAATGCTAATGATACTTATTATATTTCCCGATTTGGTTACCGGTTTTGGTTTTGCCTGCCAGGATTGCAACCAACAGTGACGGCCTCACTCACGTTAACGGCACAAAAAATGATCTCGAAGCATTGCCTGGTCAAAAATTTAGACGCCGTGGAGGCTTTAGGGGCCTGCACCACTATTTGTTCCGATAAAACCGGGACTCTCACAGAGAATAAAATGTCTGTTCAACATGTTTGGATTTACAATAAAACTTATTCTGTGCAAGCAGTGGAGTTTCCAAGTAAGCACCTGTCAGAACTTACTAATTTTCACCTTAATTAATTAAGAAATTGCAGCTTGTTACGCCACCCACCCTACTATCGAAAAATGTTTTTACTGTCCATCCAAAGGTTGTCTGGAAGAAATCGCTTTCAACGATAAGACCGCCGATTGTACTACCCTTGTTTACCTATTGTAATTCTTCTGTACTGTGTTTAATTTTGTTTCTGGTGTACAATAAAGAGTTTTTCTATTCTATTCTATTCTTGTTTGCCAATTTTCGGATTTTTATTATTGTCAAGGTTAGCTCTGAAATTTTCGTATTTAATGCAATTTTATTAAATTACAGGTGTGATACAAAATAACCAAGGTATGTTTACTCACAATATGAAGTTGATTATTATAATTTACATAGAGTTGGCAAACTCTTCCAACTTTATTTTACAGCTCTCAAGAATTGCTGCGCTTTATGCAGCTGTGCCTCTGTAAAGATCGGGGGTGGCGTTATCGGTGACGCCTCGGAGACAGCTATCCTGAATTTTATTTTCAAATATGATGACCCGATTGAAATTAGAAATAGTTACCCCAAAATTGTTGAAATACCATTCAACTCTGTTAACAAATTTCAAGTAAGTCAAATGCTTTGAAAGTTTCCACTATTGCCATTGTTAGCAGGTATAATGTTAATATAATATTGGGAACTGTTACCCGCGAATTCGATATGGGTGGTATTCAAATTCGATTTTCTATCAAAGTCCTGAGGAAATTAAAAAAAAAAAAATTTAAATTCATTTATTTCAGGCAATTTAGCCCATAATTCAGCATACAAAAAAATGGTACAATGGTATTAAATAAATAAACATTAGTTACGAGGTATACGCATTTATAATATTATTGTCTCTAGTTAGACCTCTATGCTTGTCGCTCGGGCAAATAATATTACCTATTGTTGTCTCTTTGATATGATCCAGCTTAGCGTCCACCTGGACACGTCGTCGTCGCGATACCTGATCGTGATGAAAGGCGCCCCAGAGATTATCATTGGCCTATGCTCCAGCGTCACAGTAGACAAGAGGAACGTTACCCTGACGGACGACATGAAAGCAGCCGCCGACACAGCTACCGACAACTTGGCCAATACCGGTATTTTTAAAGCCACTTTCACACAGGTGCGATTTATCTCCACCAAACATTTGAATCCCCTTGGTGGAGTTATGGGCATAAATCGATTTTATCAGTTGATAATATCGTTTAATACCATTTTTATCACGGCGATATTTAAGCAGCGTTTCGAATCGATAAATCAGGTGCATTCTCATAAAACATAATTATCCTTCTCAGGTCGGGTAAAAAATAGTTACCTAATAGTTATTATACACTTATTTTTTGTTCAATTGTGAGCTTGTGTTCAAAGGTGAAAGGATAATGGCGTTCGCTGATTTGTTATTGGACTCCAAACAGTTTCCTTTGAATTATCCATTCGATGCCGACGATGTGAATTTTCCATTAGAGGGACTACGATTGCTCGGCATAATGGGCATCATGGATCCGCCGAGAGAGGAGGTAATCATATGTTATTGATACCTAATATAGAATGAGTAATTAAGTATACAGGACTTTGTCCCCTATTAGAATAGTGGAACACGATGGGCTCATAAATAATAATGTATTATAACTAGGTACGAATATGGGTTGATAAGAAAGAGGAACTAGGAAGTTATATACTTAAAAATAAGCTACGGCGCAGTATTTACTATTCTATGGTCATAGGTCGTAGGTATAAAATAATTAAATAGCTTAATTAGGTATTCCAATATAATTATTATGTACCTACTTAGACACAGTAAACAAGGCCAGTGTTCTAAACGTGGTATGATAAATTACTCTGACGTACTGCCTGCCTTATATTTCTTTATCGAGGGAACCATCTGATATCTGTATTTTTTTTCAAGCGGCTAGTAAGTAACTACTTAATACAACGTAAAACTTACTAACCACTATATACCAGAGTTGGGCAACTACAAATCATAACAAGCTGATAAGTAAAAAGTGTTCGAACACTTCTAACACGCTACCAGGTAGTAGCGTACCCAGCATGTATACTTAATATTTTATGTAGATCAGAACTATCTAAAGAAGAATGATGTGTTAATTTTTTTCTGTATGGTCAGGTGCGTTCAGCGATAGAACGCGTGCGTGCGGCGGGTGTGCGAGTGATGATGGTGACCGGAGACCACCCCGCCACCGCGCGCGCCATAGCGATGGATGTAGGCATCGCCACCACTCCAAAATGCCACGTGGTCACCGGCACTGATCTGATAAATATGACGGAGGATTTGCTCACTTGGACCTTAGATAAGCATTATGAAATAGGTATATATTTCATATTATATAGGTAAGCGGTGGTAGCCTAGTGGGAGAACGTCCGCCTTCCAATCAGAAGGTCGTGAGTTCAAATCCCAGTGCGGACACGTACCAATGTGTTTCTGTAAAAACATATGTACGTAATTATCACTCGCTTTTCGGTGAAGGAAAACATCGTGAGGAAACTCACATACCTACCCGAGAATTATTTCGGAGGTAGGTATATTATCCACCAATCCGGACTTGGCCCCCGTGGTGGAATATGGCCTAACCCTCCTCACGAAAGTGAGAAGAGACCCGTGCCCAGCAGTGGGACGTTATGGGTTGATGATGATATATTTCAACTCTATTTTACTTATTATGAGGATAAAATAATTTATTGATACAAGATTTTATCAAAATCCGTTCAGCCGCTATGGAGCTGAATAGAAACAAAGACATTTACAAACACTTTCGCATTTATGACATTAGTAGGAAGGATACTTCGCCCTGCGTACCAAGTGCATCTAATGTTCCCACGTTAGATGAGGATCTATAAATCGAAATAGAACCCTAGGATAAATAAAGTGCTACGTGTAGAGCTCCGTGACTATCACCCAGGCAAAGTACAACTTCTATGGTTAGCTCTGAGTTTCCACCCCTTCTTTCCTTCCCATACCTACATACCGTACAGTACTTAAAACAGTTGTCAAATTAAAACTTCAGTGTTTGCCCGGACATCTCCAACGCAAAAGCTACAAATAGTGGAAGCTTGTCAACGGCAAGGCGCTGTGGTGGCTGTCACGGGAGACGGAGTCAACGATGCGCCGGCTCTCCGCCGCGCCGACATCGGCATATCTATGGGCATCACCGGCTCTCAAGTAAGCTAGTTTTAGAAGAATGCCGTTTACAACCCAACAACACCGGGTTCGGTTCTCGGTTCATCTACAATTTTCATCGCTCCGTGCTTGGGAGTGCATGTTACGCTGTCGTTCCCGGTTGTTAGCCGTCGTTAAGTACGTTTGAGGTCCTTGGGCGGCCTGACTAACTCCAACACTAGAGGCGGGCACTACCTCATTAGACAAACAGACTTTCTAAAGCACGAAAGTGATACATAACATAAATATTATAATCGTATCAATTTCCTTGTCTTTTTGGATCTTACGTTCACAGGTCTCTAAACAAACAGCTGACATAATTCTATTGGATGACAACTTCGCAACAATCGTGACGGGCATCGAAGAGGGTAGAAAGATATTCGACAACCTCAAGAAATCTGTGTGCTACATTCTCATCTCCAACGTGCCTGAAATTCTTCCAGTCTTCATGTTCATTTTGTTCTCGATACCGCTGCCACTAGGTTTGTTATCTCACATACTTGCCACCGTGCTTTGTTAAAACAAAAAACACTGTAAACAACTAGTCGAAAATAATAAAAAAAAACTCACAAACTGTTTTTATTTTGTTGTTCTGTGCGGCTTTGTTCCTCCCCTCAAGAACGTGCCGGGTTATAGATTGTTTATCGGACTCCCTGTATATCTAGGTATATTAAGGTGCCTTTATATTTTTTCCTATTCCTGGCGTCTTTAATTTCTTACAGGTGTTATGACAATATTATGCGTGGACCTCGGCACGGACATGTGGCCAGCTGTAGCGCTGGCATACGAGCCTGTAGAGAGTGATGTCATGGACCGCCCCCCGCGCACTTCGGAGGCGCTAGTGTCTTCGAGGATGGTCCGACTGGCTTATGGACACCTGGGCCTCATAGAGTTCGCGGCCGGAATGTTCTCGTATTTCGTCGTCATGGCTGAATTTGGTTTTCAACCGAATGATCTTTTCGGTAAGATACAATTCCGACTTAAGAATGTGTTCGATAATCAAGGCAGACGCAGAAATTGAAGCCTGCCAAGCATCGGCAATTGCCACGACTGCAAGATTGAGGCATTAAGTACTGCAGCCCAATAGCTCCAAAACTAGGTACTACCATAACTAACAACATATTTCCACCAAAGGTATACGAAACCAATGGGATAACGAGGCTGTAAGCGACGTAGTGGACTCTTTCGGCCAAGAGTGGACGTACCCAGAGCGCAAGGAGGTGGAGCGAGCCGCACAGGCCGCCTACTTTGTGGCCGTTGTTCTTACGCAGATGATGAACGGAGTCATCTGCAAGACTCGATACAATTCGCTGTTACATGTTGGTGAGACGATTCGGAGTTCTAAAACTAGATCAACTATTTACGGTAAAGAGGCAATGTCAAAAAGAAAGTAAGACTTATAGTTGTTTATTATAATAATTGAAATAACTGATTTCCAGGAATGAAAAACAAAGTGTTGAATTTTGGAATGGTGTTTGAATTATTTCTTACAATCGCTCTATGCTACACTCCGGGGCTAAATACCTTCCTACGTACATACCCTCTTCGAATCCGCTGGTAATCAATTTTTACCTGACTATTAAAAGGAGGGTTGTTTTTATTGTAAATATTTAAACCTAGACCTATACAAATCGACCGTCGGTATCGTTACTCCATTCCAGTCACGGCGTCCCGCAGCTGTTTTACATATATCGTTTATTTGTGTATCCCTAAAAGTCTTGTGCAATGCGGTTGTGATGCTCCAGATCTAACTAGGCATGCAGCGTCTTACTATCATCCCTTTAGTGTCCTTATCTGGACATCGAATGAGAATGAAGCTCTGGACACCGATTTTTAAATCTCATTGGGTGATTATCACCAAAATGGCCGATATCCTATTAGAAATCAGTGAGAATAGACCTTTTTCTCACCGAATGAGATTGCCCCACTGTGTACCGAATACCTCAAGTTTAAAAATTATAGTTTCTAAAAAGTGTTACCTACTTCCGTTTTCAGGTGGTTCCTATCACTGCCGTTTATAGTCTTGATGTTCGCATTTGACGAGTTTCGAAAATTCTGCATACGGAGAAATTCTTTTGGCGGCTGGTTTAATGACCTTACATTCTACTAATATTTATTTGATACGTGTAAAAAAAATACTTAGACTGTTCTTAATTAATTTAGACCTAGGTATAGTGTCTTGTTAATTGAAAAATAAAACAAATCTTTCGAGAAAATAAATGTAATAATTTTAATTCCCATTTTGACACATTCTTGATCCCACAAAAACATCTAACAAAACTAAGAGGGTTTAAATTAGGTACGTACACGTTATTATGAGAAATGCAACTTTTACATAACTACTAAAGATCATTTCATAAGATCACAAATAACATACCTACCTAATTATATTGACGTCAAATTGTTCATAAAATACAAGTTAAAACACAAGACATCAACTAAGTACACTACACAAAACAACATAACCTCAATAAATAAATGTTACTAAAATTTTCTGTCGATATAAAGTTTATTTGTTTTGGAAAATATCACAGGTACGAGAAAAGCAGTATCATTTTTTATCTATCCTCGTCTATTTTGGTATTTATTTATAGGTACTTTTTAAGGCACAGAATATGGTAAAAACATAATATGCCTCATTTTAATAAATATAATATGCTCTTTTTAAAACTAACTTAAAATGATTTGTAGTTTATTATACAAATATTAACGAACCCTCAATAATTTCTCCATAATATACATTATACAAGATAAATAATACTTATGATACATAATATAAAGTAGACTATTCGAGTAGATATCTCAAGACAAGGAATTAGAAGTATTTTTTTAAGAAGGCGCTCATTGATTTGGCATATTTAGAAACTTTAATATAGGTCACAGGTAGAATAAATAGAGAATGTTTAATTGGAATACTATAATACTATAAATCAGTCAGATGAAATAATAGGAAATGTCAATAGATACAAAAATACTTTTAAATTACCTACCCCTAAATATGATGTTTCCCTTTAAATGTACATGTTTATTAATTACAAAATATATCTGGATTCGTACTACCACAAGTAAATACATTTCTCAATATCTACATAAATTCGAATTTATTTATTATGAAAGAAAATATTATGTTACGTAAATTCAGGCAAGTTTGATATGATCAGTAAGTAAAGAAACTTACATTCTAATATTTATACTACTGTATATTTTAATTTAAGTTAATAGGATTGAAAGATCTACATTAATTTGTATAGGTGCTAGAAATTGTGTGGGTACTTAGTATCTACAAATATTATTAGAAAAAAGAGAAAAATTTCGTACTACTAATTCTACCATAGTTGAGTAATTAACAGCGTGGTTGTTTTTAGAATTAAAATCTTTAAAAAATATGGCATCCATGATACGAAATATAAATAAACGATGAAATAATAGCATGAACATTTAAATACATATAACCTGTTCAACAATTTCAAGTTATTTAGAATTTAAATTTTAGCATCTTTCATTAATTGATAGAATTTCAGCAACATATGCAAAAATAACAGCTAGAAATGGCTATCAATTCGACCGTCTTTGAGTTGGGCAGATCTTTTTGAACTTATTAATAACGAACTAACTAGCTACACCCCGGGGCTACCCGCCCGCTGATTTCCCGCATTATGATTAATATAAGTAGGATAAAGATAAAGCTTACAAATAACTGGTTTCATCTTTTGATAGGAATTCTACAGGCAGTTCAACACCAAATCACTATGTGACATTTATAGATTTTTAGTGTCCCAATCGATCTACGATTTAAAGAGACAACTTAAGATGCGAACTCACAAACAACAAACGTAGATAAGTCTGTACGTATTATGCTCACCTAAGAGTTTATAATCGAAACAGTAAAGCAAGACGCTACCAAGCGAAGTGATTTTGCGTTACTCAAATTCAATAGTGTGGAATTCAAATAATAATCTTTACAATGACAATAAAGATGCGATAATGGCTACAGAAGAGATTCCAACTACGTGTTTCAGACACCTGACGTTTTAGGGATTTACAAAATCCCTTTTTCCCTAGAATAGTCAAGATGCCGAACGGCTGGTAAAGATTCACACATAAAGCACATGATCTCGAGCAACGTCTTGATGTCTGAAACACTTAAAAAAATACTAACAAGGCAACATGGCTCACAGGTGGCGTAGTCTGGAAGCTAGTATGGCAGCGTAGACGTTCGACGGAGTCCGCATGTCCGCGATGGAGTGGCGCGCTTTCATCAGTGCCTCCTCGCGAATAACGTCGTCCTGGAGTATGCAGTCCATTATCTTAGCTACAATTGTCGACGGTGGAACATGGGGATTCCCTGAAATGCATTTATGTTTTTTATTAGTCTATTGTAGAAAGAAAATATTACTAAGTATTCTACCATTGGGAGGTTCGAGACCTAACCAATACGACAAGAGTAGAAATGATAAAGTTAAAGGGACCATGGTCCATGTAGTTCCGGATTCCCTAGATACAGGGAATCCTAATTAGGGGTGAAATACAAATACAATGTTATTTCATATATTTTGCACCCACACATACCCAAATGATTATTTAAAGTCTGTTAATATAGTAAATACATTGTTATATACTCACTGGACCACAGCAATCTCAGGAACTTGATAGGACCTATGGCAACCCGGCGAAACTGGTTTCATAAAGCGGCACACGGGTGTGCAGTGGTCTGTTAGTTTGGTACAATTGTTAGTAGCGTTAAACAAAAGCATGTGTTACAATAATTCATCATTATTGGTAATAATTATTCATGTTAATTGATAAGCGTGGTGAGCACAGTTTACAATATCGATATCCGATTTCATAATTAAAAACTAAAGCGCCCCGATTTAATTATAAAAATGATTAACTCTTGAATACCAGGAGCTATATATATAACTGATAGATAATTGATTTGCAATAATTGTTTTCCAACTGATTTCACTGGAATCGTTACAAACGTATTATCTATTTTAGATTCTATTATATTGATCTACAAATGAGGTATTTAACAACAATTAGATATTTAACAACTGTACATACGAATGGAGCTAGTCAAGGACAACATTCTAACTAAATCAACATATACTACACCAAAAGCTTGCTACATAACGTAGTTATGTACTGTTTGACATTCTGGGGGCATACTGATAAAATAACAAAACAGATAGTGTATAAATAAACACTACACCACACTTCTCAGTATTAGACGGCCTCCAAAGCAGATAACGAACCCATAGTTATTTATAGCTGTTTCACATCCCAATTATGAGGAAAACAAATGTTATTTTATTAGAGCCAGTTATGCCAATAATGTGGATTATAACAATATTTAGATTTCCAAAGTCAATTCGGCAATGACGCCAATGAATTTGAGAATACCCTTATTTCTTTTTTATATTGGTCTGAGAAGTATTAATTACACATAATAAAATAAAAAATTATGTTTAATAGCAATTGAGTATTCTGTTAACACATTCACTGCTGAAAACACAACTGTGGTGTTTTTCATAACTTGCCGCAAGTGTGGGAAAACACAACTGTGGTTTTACCTGTATGGTAAAATACTACGATGTGTGCAGAGCCGTACCCGTGGCTAGGCAAGAAAATCAGCTCAGCAGTCAAAGTGTTAACTGAATATGGTTAATATTAGACAAACTACATAGCGCTCATTTGCGACAAGAATGTGTTATCTCCTTAACACATTCAGTGCTGAATCTTCATAACTTGCCGCGAGTGCGGGAAAACACAGCGGTTGTGTTTGTTGTATGGGAAAACACTATGGAGTGTGCAGAGCCGCACCCGTGGCTAGACAAGAAAATTGAAGAGATAACACATTCTTGTGGCAAACAAGCAATAGGATCTTATTCAAACCCATAAATTATCTATCATAAATTAATTATGAAATGTTTGAATTATTAATGTGATACTTATTAAAAGTCAAAAATTTTATCAACTCACCTGTTAATCCCCTGTATCCAAATATTCCACAATCATGCATTCGCATTGAATGCTGCTCATCTTTAATGAACTTCTCTGTACTGATGCCCTTAAGCTGTGAAGAAAAGAATTATAACTTAAAACCCGACAAGGATACATAAATTCAATGAAGGTAATAAATATGGAAATGTGAGTTAATCTGTCGTTATCTAGGGATGTTTTTTATAGAATCATAAACTATAACAGTTTGAATTGCCATGCACACTTTACTTTCATACATTACATCAAATATTTTCTTACCAATACGGTAGCTAAATTTATACTGACCGTTTTTTATAAAAATTTATTATGTACAGTATTGGCGACAAAGTTTAAGTCCAAATGTAATTTACCATAGATGGCATGTCCACCTTGAGCCGTGGTTCGTGGTCTTTACCTTAGAAGGAACTAGGAATCTGTCTGGTATCCTCTGCAATTTCTGCTGCTTCTCACTTGGTCCAAAACCTAGCGCTATGAGCACTGACTCGGCATCTACCTTCCTAGCTCCAAGGACATTAAGGACTGAACTTCCACTTGAACCACTTGCATCAGACTGTAAAACAAAAAAGGTTTATTTAACAACATATAGCAATTACAGATAGGGCCTTTGGATTACATCTGCTCATGCGAAATTTCAGGAGTTCAGCCACTTTTTTCAATGTTTATTACTTTAGTGAACAACATTTCTGACAAAAAAGGATATAGCTACAGTAAATGTGATTCTGCACAAGCAGACGGAGTCAGGCAATACAAGTTATAAAACTGCAACGTTAACTTGTTTCTAACTTTTAAATTAACCATTTTCTAGCAAATAAATGATTTGATTTGCATTTACCTGCAGGGAGGCATCCCTGAACAGAGGATTTTTGAGCTTTGGGGAATAGCCCTCGGACTGAATAGAATGATCTCTCTGCAGCCTCTTGACGTTCACTTTCTGGGGAGTGCTAGTCAGTACTCCACTCTCCAGGGACTTCCTCTTCCACAAATCTCTATTAGGAACATCTAGTTTTTCTTCTTGTATTGGTTCTTTACAAGGTTCTATTACTGTGTTTTCAGTCAATGTTTCTTCTACTTTACTGTCATCAGATTTTAATTCTTCTACTTTTGTGCTTTCTTCAGCCTCTTCCAAATTGTTAGGTTCTGTTGAAGTGCCACTGGGGAGGGAGTCTAACCATTGTTGTACTGGACTGCTGCGCCGCATGTCGTCTATGACACCAACAAGCCAACCACGCACCTTTCTCTCTAGGATTGATGATACCGACTCAGTAAATGTGTCTGAGGGATGAAAGAGAACACACTTAGCAATCTTCTAATGAAGAGATCATTGGGAATAAGTGCAAGTGCTACATATAAGTGCGGTTTTTTAATGATATCAATCTACTGCATCATCAATAATTATGCTACACTAATTTAAGCTGTACCATTCAAATCAATCACAAAACCGGGATGAAGAGTATGGGCACACGTTGTCTAGATCGCTAACAAACAGGATTTTCAACTGCATGGCTACTGGTACAGTTACTACATAAATCCTGCGAGTGGAACCAACCTTGAGAGGGATCCATCTTCGATTCAAGGTAACGCTGCATGCAATTCCAAAGGATAACATGAATAACCGTGCAAGACGCATCAATACAACTGGTCAATAATGAAACCAATGGCATCTACTACGAGTGTAGAGTATTTACAACTTACCTATATTATTAATTTCTGATTAGATTCTTCTACACGCACAATATAACTAGCAGTCTTCTGTCGAGAGAATACAGATATCAAGCTTCTGAAATTGCTTGCAAGTTTAATTGCGTGTGTCCCTCTCAGACATTTAATTAAAACATAATCCAAGGGTTTTTTTTCGTAAAATGAATTGGAATTTGGAATTATTTGAAGTTTTGAAGTAGAATATTGATTTGACAATACGCATTGACATGACAATTTTTGTCTCAAATTGACAAAGTCAGGCAGGTTGAAACTTCCTGACAGCTGTCTGCTGACCCCAAGTGGCAGTCAGGCTCACTCAGGCTGGCGTCACGTGATCAGCTGACGAGCCATAGACAAAATAGCAAAGTTTTGCGCGGGAAACTGTAAATGTGACGTTGTGTTTATATATATTTTTTCTCAAACTTGTGTATCTTCGTGTGTCGTCGTGTACCTTATATTAGTGGAATATTAGCGTTCAACAACAAGTATGAATATGAGCTAATCAATCATACAACAAATCAGGAATATCATCCACTGCTTTAGGAAACGTGACATTGACGGCGACTTGCTTGACTAGACTACTGACTACCAGGCTGACTGGATAGTGGATAGGTATTTGGACTTTTTTAGATTTTTTAGTAAAACTTTGAAACAGGTATGGAATACGCAATATAATACTTGTCCCTACACCAACAAGGAAAGCCGGATGGATTATTATGTATCGAACATGTAAATGAGAATCGAAACGTACAATCTTCCATAAAAATAACATTTATATGAATCGATAATTCGTAGGTACTTACGTAGAGGTACTTGTTCTTTTTTTCTATCCTAACTAATATTAATTATGTTACTAACACTCCGTTCTGTAACGGCTGAACAGATTTCAATGGAATTGGTCCTGAAAGGAAAACGTATACCAGTCACCAGTCTCAATGCGGGTGAAGCCGCGTTGCGGAGAGAAGTTAAAAATAAGAAGAAATCGACCCCATAACCTATGTAATAAATAAAAAAAACCAGTGTGGTTTAGACCACACGACTGAATTATAACTTCTTTCTTTTAGCTCGTTTTTATTTTATTTTAATTTTTTTATTGTATAAGTAACGATATATATATTTAACATTTAATATAATGTAAGTATTATATTATTCGTTTTGTATTTTTTCATAAACCTTGTTTTTTTTTCTATCATTTATCCCTTATCCCCTATCCGGTATCTCTTATCCCCTCTCCCTTATCCTTTATCCCTTATCTCTTACCCCTTATCAGTTATGTATTTTTTTAAGTATCTACCTCTCAACTTCCATTCGCCTCGCCCGATCACACGTTTCGTACCGCCTTCACCAGCTTACTCCCCAAGTCAAGTGTGAGTAATGAAGTTCTACTTCAATAGAGTTTCTGGTGGGTGGTATAATTATTATTAATAAAGCTATTGTATGAACTTTATGGAAGGCCTTATTATTGAGATGCATTGACACAATGAAACTTGCAAATTATAAATAAAGAATATTTATTTTTCTATAAACACATTATTTTAATCTTTAAGGCTCACACCTTAGATCACGGAACGCATTGGGCTTTCGTCAACGAAGTCATGTGCATGGATGGAGAAGAATTCAGCGCGGCAGGCCGCGGCGACGGCGCGACGAAACGCCCAGCGCGCGAGCCTCCTTAGCTAAACAATTTGTGCATCGAGGTCAGGTAGAGATACTTTAATCGCTAAATCACATTTGGACACTAATATACATGTATAACTACTTTCAACAAGTGTCAATATTGAGCAGTACGAGGGTGGCCGCGGGCGCGCGGCGAGGAGCCGACGTCACGCGGCGCCGTAGGCGCAGTCGCCGCGGCGCGCGCCCGCCGTCTCCTCGCCGGGCAGCACGGCGGCGCGGCGCCACTGGTCGCGCACGCGCTCCACGTGCTGCAGCACGCGCACCACGTTCATGCCGGCCAGCTTGCGCACGTCCTCCTCCGACCAGTCGGGGTCCCGCAGCAGCTCGGCCAGCAGGTGCGGATAGCGGGACACGTCCTCCAGCCCCTCGGGCGGCCGGTCGATGCCGTCGTACCCCGCGCCCAGCCCCACGTGCTCCACGCCCGCCACGCGCCGCACGTGGTTGATGTGCGCCACCACGTCCTCCATCGTCGCGCGCTCGCTACACGTCACCAGCTTCGCATAGAAATTGATCATGATAACGCCGCCGTTCGCGGCTACCAAACGGAGTAGATCGTCCGGGACGTTTCGACTGGAGTTGCACAGAGCCGCCGCTCCGGAGTGCGAGAACACTACGGGTGCCTGCGTCGTTTCCAACGCGTCGCGCGCTGTCTCCTCGCTGGTGTGCGACAGGTCCACTATCATCCCGAGGCGGTTCATCTCGCGCACGACGGCTTTGCCGAACTCAGTGAGTCCCCCGACAGTCCCGGCGGAGCGCGCCCAGTGATTGTCGCAAGTGTGGGTGACTGTGAGATATCGCGCGCCGAGCTGGTAGAAGGCGCGCAGCACCGCCAGCGAGTCGCCGAGCGCGTGTCCACCCTCTAGGCCGATCATGGACGCGATCCGTCCGTCCCGATGCGCCTCGAGCAGCTCCGCCGCGTCGGTGACCAGCGCCAGGTGCGCGGCGTTCATATCTACGATACGTTTGATGACATCTATCTGTTCCAGAGCGAGTTGGACCGCGTCGCGGTCTCGCGCGCCGCACGGCACGTACGCCGACCAAAACTGAGCGCCGACCTGGCCTAGCCTCAACCGCGGGATATCCGTGTGCGACCAGCGCGAGTGCGCCCACGGCTCGAGCCCATCTAGGCCGGCGCTCAAATTGAAGTCACCGATTTTATTATGCAAAAACTTTCTAACGTTCCACGCCAGATCGTTGTGTCCGTCGACGAGCGGGGAGTCCCGAAGCATGCGGCGCACGGTGGTGAGCCGCTGCTCAGGCGTGGCGCGGCCGCCGCCGCCGAGCGCGAGCGGCAGCGCCAGCGCGGCGCCCAGCGCGGCCAGCACGAGCAACGCCGCCAGCGCGATGCGCCAGCGCGGTCGCCGCGGCGTCGGCTTCTCGTCCGAGCTGCCCGACGCCGACGCGGACAGCGAGTCGGGCGCCCACCGGCCGCAGCGCTCCGCCACGTCCGGCAGCGGACCGGGGAACGTCATGCCCTCCGGCACAGCGGCCTGGAACAATACATACGTTTTATATTTCCTTAAGAAAAGTGGTTTTAGATAAAAGGACACACTATATTCTGGAATTGCCTTTCTAAAATAAAGAACGACTAATCTACATTATGTATACGAGAAGCTACCTCCGTGGCTAAGTAAAATATTAAAGCACACATTAAATATTTTCACTACGTTGGTACGTATATTCTCGCTCCAGTATCCATATATCCTGATTAATCCTAATCTTACGCGCACGGAGCGCCCCTAACAATGGATTTAAATGACTCGTTGCCGAAAGTTACATCACATCTCTGTAGCGACGTGAAAGCTCGCGGGAGAGCTTATAACATAAATAATTCTACGTAAGTGTCTTCATCATGCCAACAGTTACCTACATAGATTACTTTTATGTGATGTGGGCACTGAAAAATCAAATATGGCTGAATGTGTATATTACGTATTGTGCCTTGTATGTGCTTAAGTTAGTACCTGCTAACTTAAGTAAGTAGGTACATGAAATGAAATCAGTGGGCAAGATAGGTGCGCTCTACGTAGAAATCGCACAGACAACCGTAAATCACGCGAATTCTATTTCTCCCTGACATCGCTTCATAATGTGTCAAGATTCAGATGTTTTATCGTATTGCATAACGAGGGAGCAAACGAGCTGATAGAGTTCAAGGGTTGCAAATATTTGTAATAGGCGATTCAGGCGTAACAATAATTTGCCGCGTGTTCAATTATGCAAGGGGCACACACAGTTATGGGACGGGACGAGGGGCCGGGAGGGGGCGCACGGGGTGAGCCTGAATAGCCTCTGCTCTGACCCATTTACAGGGAGCTGGCGCGAAGGCCTCCCGTCGTCGCCGGGATTTCAGTCTCGGCTAAAAACCTTCATTCAAATTACGTTGCTCATTTTTCGCACTCATTTGTTCGAATCTACTTAGTGCAAATGTTATTGTTATTGTCGGCAAATGAAGTTAATAACGCGAATGGTAAAATTACATATAAGAAACGCGTATTCCTTTTAGGATTTGCCAAGTAGTTAATGAGGATGTGTAAGCTTACTAATATAAAATTGTATTCAGGATATTGAAGACGAATGTTGAATAATACCATTGAGTATATTCATATGTAGATACTTATGGAAACTTATAGAAACTCTAAAAAATTGCGTAATGAAACAATGAAAATGTTGATGAATGCAATCAGATGGAAATGTGTCGGCATGTTCCGATGCGTTCGTCCTACTAAGCCAGATCTTGCTCGAGCACAAATAGGTACTTACATAATGTCTACCTACCCTGTTGTTACATACGAGTACGTCCAGAAGCTTCTTGGACAAATGTTCAAGTACACACACGGCATGAAATTAATAAAATGAATATGCGCCTTAGCCTAATGCTAAGCTTGTAAAAACATGCCGATTATCGTGTTTTAAATTGTATGAAACAGAGATCACATCACTCTATTTTATTCATACTAGCACACTCCAATTCTACAAGAGAAATATGGCATTTTCCCGGGAGAGGTTACCGAATTTGAGCAAAATACAAATTAACAAATAATAAGTAACCAATGTATGTTCTACAACAACAACATTCATGGCTGTTTATATTCTTTGCAGGCAGTTGTAAGCGAGACACTTCACATTAGATCGCGAGAGCTTCGAACTTCTTTCTCACTTAATACAAAGCTAATTAATGTTACCTAACATACTTAGGTAAATAATCATAGCCTATAATTAACTTTTACTTTTAGGACTCGAGCTACAGCCAGCCCGTGAAAGGTAGGTGTTAATTTACATAACACAAAAAAGCGATTAATGCCTGCAGAAAAAAGTATAAGTAGGTACCTACTTAACACTTTGACTGCTGAGCCGTTTTGCTCGTCTAGCCACGGGTGCGGCTTGGCACGCTCCATAGTGTTTTCCCATACAATAAACACAACAGTTGTGTTTTATTGCACTCGCGGCAATTTGGGAAAAACACGACAGTTGTGGTCTCAGCACTGAAAGTGTTAACTCAAAATAATACATATAAAGTTTGAAATCTGATAAGATTTTAATAAGGTTTTGGGTACCTACTTAGGGTTAGAGATACCTAATACTAATAATCTTAATAAAGGCCACAAACTCATACCAGCCCTCTCTTATAGTACCTACGAATTTAAATCCATCAGGCGAGTTGGTGATCAAACATCGATAAGTATACCATGGTTAAGAAAAAAAGTACAGCTATTTGGCCTAATAGGAACAGATGGCGTACTATCGTGTAGAGGATAGTGAGGGAGGTCGTGACCCTCGGTAATGAGGATAAGTAGGAGGAGCAGGAGGTAAGTAGCTAACCTCTGTTATTATTACTTTACATTTTTGTTCTATTCTATAGTGAGGAATATTCACATTTTCGCAGGTTTTTGGCCAAACAGAAGGTGGATGCATTGTAAATATTATTGGTTTTGTGATAGGAACTTAATACTATCTACTGCAGATAATGTACCTACTTAGTAGGTAAGTATATTATTTGCATAGAGTAGGTATGGCGGGGGTGCCATAGAAAAAACAAATAGCCTAGGACTTCGCCCGAGTTACCAGCCAAAACTAATAGCGCTGTACCTTTAACTAATGGAATATGTTAGTTTAGAATCTATTGTTATTCCTAAGCCCTTAGCTCTCCCCTCTCCCTCTCATATTCCAGGTACAACCAAGCATTATCCCCTTTTAGTTATTGGTATCAAGATTTTTATTATTAACTAGCTGTACCCTGCCACGCTTCGCTGTGGCACATTCGTACATTCGCTGATATGTCACTGATGACAAAAATAGATAAAAACAATCCTTGATGTGGATTATCTATCATGTTAAAATTTCAGCTCGATCTGTGCAGAACTTTTTGAGTTTTTGAAGCGTACACAAACCATCATAACATTTTTATATATATAGATAGATGTAGTATATCTACCATCAACCACGTCTAAAATGCGTTCAGGAGGCCTACCATGACATCTTATAGCGATTCAATCGAAGACCTTTATAGCGATTATGCGACGCGGTTCAGTTTAGGTCTTCAATTGAATCGCTATAAGAGGCATGGGAGGCCTCCAGCTCTTTTTTATAAGTACAATCACATTTTCAAAGCGGCTCACTCTGTGCGAGATACGTGTAAGTCTTCTTCTTTATTTGCATTGATTTCACGGTAAAAGTCTCAATACGTAGAATTTAAACTACAATAACGTGTTCCTGTATACATTTACAAAAATCGACATGCAGGAACTGCTCTCATTTATACGACGTAGCTTGAACTATTCCTCGCCTAGTGCCAAGCGGATGATTATGAATGGAGTTAATTGAATTATTTGATTATGAAAACATCTCGAGTTATCTTGGACGGAGCTCCATTACGAGCGATGGTTGTACTAACTTATAATATAAACAATGAAGGCAATTCGGGCTCTCAGAAACTAAGCGCTTTACCAATGTTCAACACATTTCGAAGCTTATCGATACACAATGGAAGCCTTTTCCTCGATTATATGTACCAAAGCGGGTGTAAAGCGGTCCATTTAACATAGTTGTCATATCTGGAACTACAAATTAATTATCTACTAGCTGTTTGTATGAAACAGTTTATTTTCGATATCAAAATATCAAGTTATTTATAGAAAGCTTTATAGAAGCTTGAGGTTCTTGGTGCGATTCCCATGCAGAGAAATATTTGTGCAAACCGCGGTATGTTTGATGGTATAACTAACATAAATTAAGTATATTATACTAGCTGCGCCCCGCGGTTTCACCCGTGTAGTTCCCGTTCCAGTGGGAAAGTCTATGTTACTCGCTGATTAATTAGTCGCTAAAGTAGCTTTCCATTAGTGAAAGAATTTTTAAATTCGGTGCAGTGGTTTAGCCGAAACCTTACATATTTCCATACAAACGTTCATCCCCTATTTTTATTTCACCCCCTTAAGGGTAAAATTTTTAGTGTCATATTTATTTGTACCGAATCAAAACCCTACAAAATATTTTTCAAGCTTCTAGCTACAAAAATAACAAAACTTCCATACAAACTTTCAACCCTTGCAACACTTATTTTGCTTTAAAAAGTAGCCTATAAACTATCTGTGTTCCAAATTTAATTCAAATCCGTTTTGTAGTTTTGGCGTGAAAGAGGAACAAACATACATCCATCCATACTTACAAACTTTCGCATTTATAATATTAGTATGATGATTTATATAATGCGATTTAGATAAATAATGATAAGAATGTATAAATAATGAAATAGTTATTATAGTTAGAAATAGTTATTATCAGACGCCCCCGCCCCGCTATCCCCCGTCCTTTGCGAGATGCCATTCTACACAATCGGCTCAATCAGCCAGCATTCGATAGACGTAGAGACCATCGAGGATACCGCAGTGTTCGCGATACAGTAACTTGGTTTAACACCCTGACTGACTCTGTTTAATTATGTTGTGCCAGCATTTGTGGTTGTACGCTTCATTAATGGCGATGAAACATTCCGGTATGAAATGGAATTACGGTTTCCACGGGCATCGGTTTGCCCGCGGCTGCATTAGCGGCTTGGTTTCTTTTATATGGTGCTTTATAAAATTAACCATAATTTGTCGTTTAAATTAGTTAAAATCAGTACCGACGCCAACCTTTCTTTACTCTACTTTTCTACAAACTGTAGGAAAACATCTCATTTTTTTTCTTCATTTCTCTTCTTTTCGATAACTTTCATTTTCTTGTTTCGAATTCAACAATGAAAACAACATATAAGTTGATGACAACTCAAAGTCCCAAGTGGCATATTACATTTCCACGCAAGCGAACCGAGAAAATGGACTTATTAAACATAGACAACGCGGCTGTATCACTGGTCAACCATGGCTCATGGCCCACCGGTCACAGCCCTACCTTCCCGTCGACATAATGTTGCGTAAAATGTGCGCCCCTATTGTTGCCTCACCAGCGCTGCCTACAGGCGCAGAGTAACTAAACGTAAGCAGTTACCTGGCTTTCGGAATATCGTTCGATATGGTACACTAAACTTTATCTTACGACGTAAATTGCGTACAATAAAACTATCTAGAGCTTATAGACGTGCAAGGCAAAATTTAAATATTTTATTTGGTGCCAAGTGGTGCATGGTGCCTTACCGACTATACTAATATATCTAGGTATATTAAGTTTTCTTAGTTTTTCCAGTGAAGTTTCCATAATGTCATTGGATCAAGTGAAGAAACTTTTTTACGCACGCCTGACTTAGGGAGTAAGCTGGTGAATGCGTGACGAGAGCGTTACGAAAAGTGTGATCGGGCGAGTCGAACAGAAGTTGAGAGGTAGATATAAGTTAGTGAAGATAGAAAGATACGTTTTGTATATCACTGTAGGGGCAACAGAGGGTACGAGCACATATTTTCTTTCTCTCATAGCCAGTTATTACATACATTTATATAGATGGAGCTAAAGCAGTTTTACTTCAGTCGTGTGGTCTAAAGACTCTAAAGCACACTCGTTTTTACCTAGTAATATTATCAAAACATAAACAAGGTGTAAAATTCGTTAATGCTTGCGACAAGAAGTAAAAATAATGATATGTGATAATTTTATTCTTTTCTTTAGTAACTTATAAATAGCACTTTTTCTCGTGTAATGAACCGATGTTGAACACTGTTCGTATATACAGTGTGTGGGCAAGAAGGCGGTGCGGCAGCCGGTGCAAACGGGCAGCCAACCGTACGGACCGCTTTTATAGAGCGCGGCGCACGGGCCTTGCTCCATGGACCGCGCCGTAATCGGACACATACCCATTCATGAACTCATGTAAATTCAGAAACATAAATCTGCACACGTTTAATTTTACGGTCGAGTTCATGGCCTCTATTTAAAAGTTTGACGTGTAGGTATTTATAACGGAGAACGTATTTTTTTGCGATTATATTTGGATTAAATTCAACGTTGTATATAAAATTCGTTTTATGTGTGAAGGAATATTATAAGTACTTATCTAAAAAGTAGTTAGTAACAGTGTTAATATTTCTTTAAAAAATGTTTGTAGTTAACAGAATATATATTTTGAACCACTATCTTAATTTAGTTTACATTTCCACTATTAGGTATGTTCATTCATACTGAAGTAGAAAGATAGGTATACTCGTAAATAGCTCAATATGTTTATAAAAAAACACTTAAGCATGACTATCAAAAGGAAATAATAAAATATTAAGAATACTATGTTATAATATGACAATGCTGTTTTAATAATAACGTGTGAAATTGCCTATACTTTTGTCGTCGAGTTTTCTTACTTACCGTTTCTAAGCTTGGAAACTTATGAAAAGGTTCCCGGAAAATATTTGTTAAAAACGGCAAACGGGGAACGCTTACCCGCATTATTAAGGAAGAGATATCTGATATTTTCCTTCCCTTTTATGCCTTGTAGCACCTGTGTCCTGAAAATTAGCTATCTAACAGCGCCAATGATGCTTGTGTACAAGTTTATGTCGTTGCAAAGTTTAATCAAAACATCGTTATCATGTCAAGTAATGTCTTGGAAGTCTTTTTTTTATTAGATTGAGTGACGAGACGAGCACGTCGTTCACCTGATGGTAAGCGCTACGTCTGCACATAACAGTCACAGCGCCACCTAGAACCCTGCATTGCATAATCCTGCGCGGCACTGCACTGCGCTCGTCACCCCGAGACATCGGCTCTAAAGTCTCATAAACCCAGTAATTTCGCTAGAAACAATGCCCTTCTAACCGGAACACAGTAATGCTTTCACACTACTGCTTGGCGGATGAATATCTGGCAAAGGTGATCTACTCTTGTTGACATATTTAGTATATTTAACATGTAATAATACCATGTAATAAAGCTCTGTGCAAAAGCTTTGACAGCAACGGCCAATTACTCTAATGCCCGTTTTCGCTAATCTTAGGTACCGCCTAAATAAATGGTAGAGCTAGTTACAGATATGTACACTTAGGAAGTCAATTATAAGTTAAGGGATGCTAGGATGATGACTATGTTTAGTGAACATAGGCATTATCTCGTATTATTTCCATCGATAATTATAGCTCTTCGTTTCAGGATAAGTCGAAAATAAAATACTTACAATAATGGCTTGAAACAATAAATAAAAATTTAAATAATTTTATAAATTATAATAATATCTAACATTAGGCAGTGAATTACCTACGGCTTGCCGCGACGAGTAAACAACCTCTAAGCGCCATACGACTTCACACATAAAGGAGTTTAATCTGCTACAAACTCGTATGTAAAATAGAGGAACTTCAAAAGAATTGCGACGGTAAATCCCTTTTTAGCTACAAAATTGAGTGCCTCCTGAATTTAGATATAAAGAGAAACAGCGTCCTGGCGGAGCGAAATCAGCACGCGTAAAATTTTTACACATTCCTGACTATACCTATGTAAAAATAAAAGACTCGGTTTTAGGTATGTATGTAAGTATAGCCAAACTTCAATAACATGAGATGCATCGACCAGTCTAAAAACTTTAGAACAAAATGAACGAGATTGCAAGCATCGTATTAACAATAAAGCGTCACAATCGCATACATATATCCGGACCTCTACCTACAACGTAAACATTACAACGATAAATAATATTTATGAATTGTTATCTCTAGTAAGGAAAATAATCGATGAACATCAGGCGTATCAGAACCATTGGGTTGGATGGGTTCAGTACCCCTTATAAGCATTTTCCCATCTACGATGTCAAACCTAAGCTCACATCGAAGCTTCCATTTAAGTAAAAGTTTGTACTACTCTTATAAATTTATTAATTATTAACCCTATGTTTCGTACTGAAACAGATTTCTTTTCTTTTTATTTTGAGTGTTTTCGAACGTAACTACACAAAGACTATTCCGCTTAATATTTTGTGTTGGTACGAGATGATTATGGCCCACGACTTTGGGTTGGCAAACCGAAAGTTAAATTTCATTTCTAATCGACGAAACATTACTACGCCTATGGTGATGGACTAGGAATCCGAATAGTTACATGTATAAATGAAACCAGGAGAAAAGCTCCACGAAAGAAATGGTAGGTGACAAATTAAAGCTAGAGATAGAAAGCTTACGGGAGAGACTTATTCTGCAGAGGCGGTTACCACGCGGACAAAAGTACATTGAAAAAATTAACATGAAAATATTAACAAATCAGACACACCTATACAGACCTATTGTAATTTAAAATCTATCAAAGTAATGAGATATATTCTGTAGTAATGTGACATAATAGCCCATCGTATTTATTACCTGAAAGGTTTCCAATAAAACGTAGTGTTATATTCTCTTTGGGTTTCCACTTAGAAAATTGCTGACAAATAAATATTTTAGTGCACGTTAGCATTACTAATGTGGCATACTCGTTATATAATAATAAAAAAAGTTTTGTTCTGCCCGTCTCAAAGGAATTGGTGTGAGAATAGTAAATATCCTTATTGTATTCTATATTGCTTGGAAAGAGCTGTTTAGGTAATTTTATACATTTCCCACGCTTTGTTTTAAACTTTTTGCATGCAGTAAATTGGACGCACAAGTAAAATACCAAGGGATCCATACCTAATCAGCTAACTTTTGCTGTGAAGTACTTTTGGTCATAAACTTATTTTTATCTCGATTCTGCGTTCGCTACAATCTACAATGCGGTATATTATAAAATGGATATTAAAGCATATAACCACTACGCTAGATCCAAACTTCATTGATATTTTTTTAGATATAAACATTGAAGGATTGTGCAGCCTGTGCTAGCGCGCCGCTTTCAAACAGTTTTTTTTGTCAATAGCTCAGTTTCTACTCATTGGATTTATATATTACATACCTTTCTTTTTTAGCCAGATTCTAATCTATCAAACAGTAAAAATTTAAGTCTTCTACAAAGATTCTTTTTAAAAAAAAATATACATACTTACATACTTTTTGTGGTTTACTTTTAAACTCTCTATCGACAATTTTTGTATTTGAAGGTTCTTTTTGAAATCTACGTGATTTTAGGATAAAGTAGGTACACGAAAATAAGATTTGATTATATTTTATGATGTCATTTCCATAAAATATGTGTTGTGCCTGTTTGTTGTTGCAGTTATGTTGTTGGTACGCTACTTCGGCAAAATGTAAATAAGGCATTTCTTTTGAATTATGAGCATTTTAACTCTCCCCTTTGTACTTTATTTAACTTATTCAGGCAAACGAGCTGTTCTGCTGTTATAACAAAATATAGTCTGCACCAATATTACATCGTGCGTGGTGTTGTGTTCTTTCAAAAGGCGTGTTTTGGACTTTATGGAAGTTGCCCTCGTTCTGATAATTATTTTGTATGCCTGCGGGACGCCTGGACATTGATCTACACCTGTCTAACTTACTTATCTAAATAGAACGATATAACTGACCGCACACAGACTGCGGGAGCAAAGACCTCGTCTCGTAGTTCCTAACAGTTCGTAGGTTGATGGCGTAGGCGAATTCAAATTTGGAAATAAAATTACTTACTATTGATTTGAAATCAGTAATTTTTAAATACACACGTGCTCTTAAGACCCAACGGATATCATACCTACATACCGGTGCGGTAATGTCCCTTAAATAGAATTCATGATCTTTAACGAAGTTTTCCTGTTTCAGGAATCAGGGTATCAGGAATTACAAGGACCATGATACCACCAAACCAAATATCTGTGATTCACACAAATATTTACCCCATGAGGAAATCGAAACCTACAGCCTCAAGTTGCTTTATCACAAGCTAAGGATAAAGTCGACCACAAAAATAGTTGTGCTCAATAAGATGTGAATTGTGAAACTTCGTAGCGCTTGTTTATCATATCATTGTTTTAAATATTTATTAATTATTTTTTTTTAATTTATAGTGCTTCTTATCAATAAGTACATCATTAAAATTACGATCTAGCCTGAAAGACTAATGAGTAATTTGCGTTTAACATAAATTGCTAAGTAGAGTTATTCTATAAATAATATTATATAAATAAATGATGATATAGATGCATTGAAGCCACGTGTGATATTATCCTAGTTTATCCATACTTAAGCAGTACTCGATTTTAATTAATTGGCCAAGTGTATATCGGCCTACGCATAATGTTGGGTTACTCACAGTAACTAGAAAAGTTTTCATCTTATGATACCCGACATATCATCATCATTCATCAAGAATTTTTATCATGTTCCACTAGAATCTGCAACTACAATTTTCTAGGTTAAAATATTGAGTCACAGTCTTTGATTACAACTTTGGCGGGGTAGGTATGAAAAATGTTATTAGGAAATGCAGATTTTTACAAGGCCTATTATTCAGACGTATCACACAAGGGAGATGCGTTTAAAAAAGATTTAAAAAAAATCACGACGTCTAAATTATTTGGAATTAGGATCTAAGTATATTTAAAGCAATGCTTTTGATTTATGACTATATTATAGTAAGGAAGCCGCAACAGACTTGGACCTCTTTGGAGTACGAAATAACGGTACCCTGAATATGTGCGGCACGACTCGCACTTGGCCAGATATATTTTAATTGTTGTTTTTATGCTACAGTGTTTGTATAGAATTGACTGGGTTATATAATTTACTATTCATTTTACTCGACTTCAAACTGGAGAAGGTAAACAATATTTAAATTGTGTACTGGTACATATTGTATCATAAAATGTTTACAAAGTTTCAAAAACTTGGGAAATAGGGGTGAATGATTAGTATAGGAATGAACCTAGGGTTCCTACGTTGGAAGATATTGCAAACATGAATATTGAGTGAGATTATGATGTAAAGTAATTATAACAACGAGAACGAATTAACAATATGAGAATTAACAACAAAGACCAGGTGGATATTAATAAAAGTAGGAAATACGAGTGCAATAACACTACCAACAAGTCAGCATGGAGCAGTCCCTAGCGGACCGGCGCGAGTGGCGTGAGAGTCATGCGGGGTGAGACGGCGGCGGGAGCAGCCGCATGCGGACACGTACGTGAGCGTGCGGCGAGGTGATCGCACGACACATGCAGGCGTGCGCCGCCGGCGCCACCTGATAGTCCATGTAGTTCCCGTAGCCCATGTGGTCGCAGGTGCACGCGCAGGTCTCGATGTGCCGCCGCAACTCCAGTTCCAGGTCCCAAGGCGATTCCATGAGCGCGTCGAGGCGGGCGGGCGCGCGCTGCGGCGTGCCCGCGCCTCCGTATTCGGCCCCGGGCCGGGCGCGGGCCGCACCTGCGCGACGCCACCTGCCTCCCCGCCCTCCGCCCGACTCGCTCCACCATAAAAATCGTCTGTTAGCGCGGCCCGGCGCCGGCGATGCGGCCCTCGCAACGAGCCCGGACTGCAGCCGGGTAGCAGCGAGCCGCGGCGCGCGCGGAGAGTCGCGTGTCGGCGCGCATAGCGAGGTGGCCGGCCGCCGGCTGGGGAATGCCGCGCGCCTGGAGCTCGCGAGGCTGAGCCCGGGCGACCCGGCCGCGCCGGCGCCCAGAGCTCACGTGCACCCCAGCCCGCCCACGGCCGCCCGCCTCCCTCGCCCGACCGCTGCTTGCCTGCTGCGGCCCTCGCCGCCGGACACATCTTTCAGATGCACAATCGTCAACCTACAACTCTCTACTCGTTATAGGTACTACCAACATACTTTGACCGGATATTTGATTGCAGATTAAAGAAATCATTTCCTCGTTTCGAGAACGTCGCGCACGTTTATTATTTCGTGATCTGTTTACTCGTAGACATTTGCTTACAAAAACATGGTTATGGTAATAAATCACGAGGTCCACTTCATCCAAAATCAATGGTTTTGAACTTGTTGAGGACCAGTAAATTTTCGTCTTCCACGTCTTATGGCTCCTTGGGGCTTTGAAATAGGTGTATAGTGTAGGTAGTTTTCAGTTTGTAAAACTACGGGTCTAGTGAAATTGTACGTAACAGCATACTCGTAGAAGCGAAAGTCTTATATCGCGGTTGAAGGACCATCACGTGCAGAATATTGAAAAGTACCAAGGGGATTTCAACATTATATCTCTAAAGAAAAGATTCTTGTTACAAAAGCTAGTTTTCATAGGTGGCCCATAAAATTACAGGGCAATATTTAAGAGATGTTTTTACTCAACTTAGTGAAAATGAGTCAACTTAGGGAACAATGCTTTAGAACGAGGCGGTTTCAAAGTTAAATGTGAGTGCTCCGCTGCGGTTTCTCTAGTTTTCCAACAATGAGAAAGCACCAAATGTACTTTGTTAGCGCGTTATAAATGGCGTTAGAACTCAGGACTTTATTTAGTTGGAATAAAATGGAATCCAGTATTAGGTATTATTTTAACTCCAGTAAGATAATTCTTTAAATAACCGATGAACTCAAACTTTTGATTTATAAGCCATCGCAAACATAAGATGGCATAATATTTTTTGCCAATGTAGGTATATATAAATAGCATACATTTATAAGTGCGAAGTGGGAATATTTAATTTTCAACAATTATATTTTATATAATTTTATTTATTGTGAATGATTTTTTGCTACCGTACGTGCTGAGTAAACTCTCGAAATGTTCTGTATTCGCTATTTCAAAATCAGTAAGTAAATTCTAGCTGCATGTCTTATTCCGGACGCCTTCGTCTAAAGACATACCTAGGTAGAAACTTTAATTTCGTCAAACAGTTGGAGTTTAGCTAAGATCAAGCATCGCGATATCTGTTAACAGAATTAGAAAGCAGGTGCCCGGCGCTGCGTGGAGCAGAGAGGCTGCGTGCGCGCGCAGGGTTACTGACTTTCAGCTAATCTGTGGCCAGTGCTCGGCGGAGGATGTCGCCAGTCGGCATGCAACGCGCCAGAAGCGTCACCGGGCCGCTTCGGCGCGCCCACCCCGCCTCGGGAGCCACCTGGAACGTCCAGGTACACTTCTAACCTCAACCCAATTAAAGCAAATGAATAATAACTGCCAGGGTGCTCAGTGAACCAGAACAAAAGCGCATCTTGCGCAAACCAGTTCACGTTACACCTACGTCTCTGTCATTTACGTACCAAACACAACTGTGAATATTAATTATTCGGGATGCGTCGGCGTGCATTGATTTCTTCACTCGTGCTCTGTTATTTTAGTTAATCTCTTCAAAAACAATAGAGTAATAGTGTGATTGTTGTGTTGCAAATCAAGATGAATGTAAAATGAGATTTAACAACGTATCAAATATGTTATTCGTTATTATCTAGTGCTTCTACAGTGGCGTGAGTCAAATAGCTATGACCATTGTCTCAAGTAGGCAGTTCGTTAAAATGACCAGTGGAAACTGGAACTCAACAGTTGGCTAAAGAGACTTGTTGCATGACTACAATCCTTGAATACATTAAAACTAATGTATTTGTATGATAACTGCTGAATCGTGGCAATAATTTTGTCGTATTTAATACTGACTTTGTTTCTTCAAGTACTATTTAAAAAACAATTATTTCATCCGTAATTTTACATAACTGTGTCAAACAGTGGTTTGCAAGTGTATAAGAAAGTTTGAAAACGTACAAAAATTTATGTAAAATTTATTAAATTAAATTTAGAAAAAGACAATTAGATAAACTAATTGCCTTTTTCAAAATACCTTTTCACCATATACGAAACTAGCTGAGCCCCGTGGTTTCACCCACATAATTACCCTTTTTCCAAGAAGAGCACTGGATCCGTGCTGTGCTGTGTACTATTTCTGTATAACTGAGAATAATGCATCTTTCTTTCAGTGAAAGGATTTCTGAAATCGGATCAGCATACGCAGAGTTAAGCCGTTACAAACAAACTTTATCTCTTTCTAATATTATTATGGTGTAGAAATGCAGAATTGTTTCAACTAGCTACTACAAAATACAGTTGGCAACCCTAAATGCCATTGCAGGTCCATGAAGGCCAAGTTCTTTTAGACTGGTGTGGGACGCGGTCAACTGCAACAGCGCCTCTAATGATAGTGGTCTGATGACACTCAGCTAATCCGTCCTGTGATGTGCTTTCAGGTGGTCCGGGGCAAGATGAGCTCCAAGTGCCTGTGGCACGCGTGCCGCGCGCTTTCCGCGGGGCTGCTGCTGATGCTGTTGGGGGCTGCTATGGCGGTCATAGGTTAGCATCTTTATACAATTTCTGCAATTTTTTTTTTTAATACTGGTGACCATCTGTCCCTGAAAACTCGATTAAACACTTATCTTCGTTCTGCTCAAAAGGCACGGTTGGTATATTGGCTTGCGATAAATTTACCGTGCTATAATGTGAACTATAAAAGTTTCTTGTACACTATATCAAACACACACACATATGACACATCTGTTTGCTCACACTCTAAAATGTTGAAATCTGAGTTTGACCATATTAACTAAATTATGCATTAACTCTTAAATAGGGTAAGCATATAAGTTTAGTATTCTATGACTATATCCAAAATCGCTGAACATACATGGGAGGTTTAATCAATACCCTCAGGGGTGTAATCATTGTGTTCTAGCTGGGGCCTCACCACGAACAGTTTATCCAGTTTAAGGCCTTAAACTGAACTGCCCTGCTAACTGTCACCACCAAGATCGCTCAGCGTTCCTAAGTCGGCCAGAGACATTTATTCAAAAATTACATTAACAATTTGTTTGCATTTATGGGAGTTTATGTAGCTCCATCTCATTCTCTATGTTTGAATGACGTCACGTCACGTTTGTCATTTATGAGTGTATGGTGCCAATCTAGGCCGTTCAGTTTAAGGCCTTAAAATGAACTGCTTGGAATAAGAATAAGAGTACGTGGTTACCCCCGGTCTCTGTTTCTATATATTATAAAGGCGCATCCTTCCTGTAAAAGTAATTGTGTAAAATTGTAGATAGGGGCAGCAACTCTGAAATGAGTAGTACAACAATGCCCTCGTCTCTTTATTTGGTTTAATAAATTAAATTAACCATGCGTAGTCGTGCGTAGCAATAATTGAACGTAGCGCTACGCTGCTAAGAAGATGTGCTACGTGTGGCCGTGCTACAAGCTACGGATGGCGTAGCGCCACAAGAGACGTAGAGCTCCGTTAAAAATTAAATCCAAGATTTATGATTTCTATATTATACTAGCTGTACCGTGCCACGCTTCGCTGTGGCACATTCGCACATTCGCTGATATGTCACTGATGAAAAAAATAGATAAAAACAATCCTTAATGCGGATTATATATCATGCTAAAATTTCAGCTCGATCGGTGCAGAACATTTTGAGTTTTTGAAGCGTACACAAACCAACATAACATTTATATATATAGATAAAGTTAAATATATAGGCAAGCTACCTAATTACGTTTTATATCGTTCATTTATTTTTTTAATACTCTCTTTGTAAATCTATATACGATATCCAAGATTGAAGTTTCAATCGAGATGAAAATGGAACACGTATTTCAATTGACCATTCAGTAACGATCAAACGTCATCCGCACGAACACGCCGACATTTGTGTAGGTAGACACATGTACACACACATGACGGTGGATGTTGGGAGATGCACGCCGGAGGGATGGCGTAGTATTTCCGGCTTCGAGCGAGGGTTCCGGCTCTGACACTTCCGGTTTAAGCCTCCGGCACCCATTTCACTCTTTGAATTAACTGTGACACTACATGCTTTTGTTATTTTTTGTTCGGCGGACCCATTTGTTGCAAAGTGTAGTATAAAGCTGCGTACTCACACGGGAATCGATGTGTCACAACTCTCGAAGCTTAAAAAATAATTCAAAGTTGAGAAATATCGCGGTGAGACCTTTTTGTGATCAGACCAAGCTCCGGGTTAAATAGTTGTAATTTAATTTAAATACATTGCTTCGAAACCAATCTCATTGGTAAGATTTAGAAGGCTAAATAATATAAAAATATTCATTCTTTTGATTCACAGGAAAATTGCCACCATAGAGTAAAACACAGCCGTATTAACATCGACGTTCATATCACCTTATTCATTTTAGAAGTTAAAATAATAAATAGTTTTATTTGAGTATTCTGTGTCAGGTTCGGCAACGTTTTAACACTTTCAATGCTGAGAACACAACTGTCGTGTTTTTCATAACTTGAAAGAAATGAATAAGGGAAATAGAATATATCCATACATTTGTCCATAAAATAGTATCCAAAATAGGTCTAATAATTTAATAAAGATCTAAAGCGAACAGGATATAAAAGCGTGCCTTAAATGAATAATAAAAAAAAACTTATCATCGCTGGAGACATTGGATGATACACAAAACGTTAAATACGCAGAAAGTCAAGTTATAAAGTCATCTGTTAAAAGCACTTGATAGGTATTACATATTGTAATTTTAATGCCACCTATGATGCGTTGATGATAATTCCAGGGTATTACGCGGACACGCTGTCCGTGGACCAGGAGGTGCGCGGCAACTCCACGGTGTCGGTGAAGGACGAGGCGAGAGGGTTCCATCTCAACAACCTGTCGTACGCCGGCCCCATCGTCATGGGCTTCGGAGGTACTTATATCTGAAACTTACTATACAACAGATTAACAATACAACCGGCCTCCGTGGCGTAAGTGGGTGATGAGCCAACTGCGAAACGTCAAGTTCCGGGTTCGTTTCCCGCACAGGGCAAAGATTTGTGTGACCTACAAATTTTTGCGCTGTTTCTCGGTTTTTGTGGGGCTGCTTACCTAGTTACAAGAAATCCTAGTTTGGGGTCAGGATCTATGTACTCGTATGTGTTCGTAATGCGCTTTTATCATCATTATTATTACTATTAATATGAAATTTCAACTTAAGCGAACAACGAAAACTGAGTCAAAATTGATTCCAAAAATGTTACCTAAACAAACATATTATAATGCACATGGTGTTTACAATTTTTACCAAGTTATTTCAGTTTCTTTAAGCGGTGTTTTGTTAAGCACAGAAATATATTGCCTGAATCGATACATTTCCAGCCAGACCAAACTTGATATGTTTTTATAAGTGCAGTGACATAGAGGGCCAGCCTGTATATTCACTTAATAAAATATTTGAATTGTACGGAATTGATTTAAAGAGCTCGAGCGATATTAATTAAATAGTTGTGCATGTTTCAGGATTCATCGTGGTAGCAGCGTGCGTGATGACGTTCGAGGCTCGCGACAGCGCGGCGAAGGTGACGCCAGCGCGGCCGCAAGCGCTCCCGCGGCCGCTGCCGCGGCGCGCCGGCGCGTGCGCCGCCCCCGCGCGCCTCGACCAGCTCGGCGTGTACCGCCTGCCGCACGTGCTGCCGCTGCCGCACTCGCTGCCGCTCGTGCCTCTGCACGCGCACCGACATCGACCCACGCAACTCAAGTAAGGTTCATACGAGCCGTGTCTCGAACATGTTAAAGGTGTTGCTGCTGCTTATTGTTATTGTTCCAAACGTTGTAAAACTCATTCAGATCATTACTATTATGTATATCCATATATACTCGTACCATGAAACGTTAAACATAATAATAATACCCACACGCACCCGATGCTTAGTTTGATCAGTCCCTTGTTGGTGCTAAGACTGCGGCTAGGGGTGTGTTACTACAGATGATTTCGCGTCTTGCTTATTTGCGGCGGAAAAAAAAAAGTAAAAAAGTAAAAGTAAAAGCTCGCTCTTAGTTTATTTTCAAACTAAAATATTCTTAAAAAATGAACAGAATAAAATTCTAATGCCACTTTGAACCTGCACAGTGTTGCGTTATGTTATAACAAAAAATATCTAAACCCCATGTTATGGTAACTTATAATGAAATTATTTACGCGAGATTTTTTGTAGTAGTTACGCAAACCCAGCGCTTTAAAATTTACATCAAAGCCCAGTTGTCCCATTGTCATTTCATTATCTGCGATGTTATTAAAATTGCATCTCCTGTCCCCTGCGTAAAACGTGAATTGATTAGCTTCTCTCGAGATTCATTTCATGCCAACCATCAGTGGAAACGGAAGACATGCAGGTCATAATTCGTGAATCGCAGGATTCTTGAGGTGTAGGGTTGTGAGTGTGTGGCACAGAATCGGTGTGGAGAGGGTGAAGGGGAAGGCTCGGTTCGGGTCCGCGCCCGACCTGCGCTGCAGCGGCGCGCGCGCGGCGCTGCCGGCCGCGGCGCTGCGCCGCCCGCTCCGCCGGTACGCGCTCTCCGTCGACGAACCGCGCCACTCGGCAGTCAGGTAACAACATTGCGGGTACTAATACATTTTTGACTCATTTCATTTGGCTTCCTGACCCTTATGCTGTAGTTGTAATAGTAGTTTGAGTTTGATCGGCTATTGTAAAAAACACTTACATAGTAATAAATAATAAGTACTACTGAACACTTTGGTAAGTTGTCTATGTAATTAAGACTCGTCGGCTTAAAAAAATACAAAAGCTACCTTTTTTATTATGACACAAAATAATACAATTACAAGTACGAAAATTGTTGATAAGATAATAATATTTTTTTGCACCTCAATTAAATAATTTTAGAGAGATTTTTAATTACATTGAATGAAGAAGATTTAATTTTATTAGGTTATGGTAGAGTATGTTCCAGTAATTTTTAAATAACGTGAATACAGTGCCAGTGCAGCCGAGTCGGAATGCGGGTCGCAGTCGTCGCTGGCCATGGACCTGCACGCGAGCGGTGCGTGCGGCGGCGTGACGCTGCGCGTGCGCGACAACACGCGGCGCCGCCCGCTGGCGCGCCAGCAGCGGCTGCGGGACGATACCGTGCATCGTAAGTATATGAACACCGTTTGAATGCAGTGCCACTGTGTTTCGCTTGGCGTAGGCTTGGCTGGCGATGGACAAGGACACAAGCGTCGGTGCGTCACTCGCACTTTGCACATATATTTTATTACATATTCACACCATATAAAGTAGTCAGTGTTTTGAATATAGGAACGGTCAATCACGGCGTAGTTCTCAATTCTTCGTCCCAAGTAATAATGTGTGAATGCAAGTTTATAGAAGTTAATAACATTTTAATATTTTATTGTTTCAGCTACGCCAGTGGGCAGTACCTACAATATAAGCCACACGGAATTAGAAACGCCTAAGTAAGTAGCTCTGTACTTTCTTGCTCTCTTGCGCATCATTATTTTTCTCGTGCTTTTTGTAAATGGACGATTGCGTGAAATATAGAAACGAAATTTAAATGACCGAAAAAAATTCTAGGTATTTACGTCGCGTCCTAACTAAATTATATTTTATTCAAATATGCGCATATCGGGTAGGGTTTCCTCACGATGTTTTCCTTCACCGAAAAGCGAGTGATAATTACGTACATATGTTTTTACAACAAACGCATTGGTACGTGCCTGCACTGGGATTGGACCTCACGACCTTCTGATTGGAAGGCGGACATTCTCCCACTAGGCTACCACCGCTTAATTAATAGAATTATTTCGGAGGTAGGTATGTGATCCACCAATCCGGATCTGGCCCCCGTGGTAGATCATGGCCTAATCCTCCTCACGAAAGTGAGGGGAGACCCGTGCCCAGCAGTGGGACGTTATGTGTTGTTGATGATACGCATATAAGTAAATTTTCTCTAATTACCTAGGTATCTGACTCTAAATAATAAGAAAACACAATTTGATTTTACTATTTAATTTGCAGAGCACACGACGAAGGGTTGAATAAAAACACATTGGAAATGCCGCACCTAACCGTCGACAGCGAGGTCCGAGCGCACAGCGCGCCGCCGGCATCTTTAGCATCACCATTGTCACCTACATCGCAGGCGCTGGAGCCTCTGGCGTCACCGTCGTCACCCGCATCACAAGTGCCAGCGTCTCTCGCGTCACCGTCGTCACCCGCATCACAAGTGCCAGCGTCTCTCGCGTCACCGTCGTCACCCGCATCAAAAATGCCAGCGTCTCTCCCGTCACCGTCGTCACCCACATCCCAAGTGCCAGCGTCTCTCGCGTCACCATCGTCACCCGCATCGAAAGCGCCAGTGTCTGTAGCGTCGCCGTCATCACTCGAGTCACAGCCGTCAATGTCGTCCGCGTCACCGCCTCTACACGCGTCTCCACCGCCATCGCCGCGGTTCGTCATCACGCCTTGCGCCTCGCCATCCGACCCGCTGCCCGAAACATGCATCACTATTGAGAATTTGCAGCAGGACACACCGGTAAATATATCCTAACTCGTATTTTCTCTCTTTCCTCCTAGTTAGCGTACTTCATAATCACTGTATTTTAGAATTAAATGTAAAAAAATATAATTGAAAAAAGTAGGTTTAATAAATGATCATAGTCATCCTTTAAATCTATAGGAATCACATACATTTATATATTTAACAGACTGAAGAAGAAATCTCTGAGGACAGTGAATCGCCACCGCCACCTGACATTGAAGAGCTGCACGCGCCACGCGACCGCCCCGGCGACGCGACGCAACAAGACACGCCACGCCCCGCGACACCGAAAGAACTAAGCATAGATCCTTGTTGATAGCATTTTGTACAAATTATACAACGTTTTGTTAACCCTTTTATATTATACTAAATTGTATGTAAATTCACTTGTGAACTTTTCGATGTGTCTTCGTAAAAACGATGACAGTTATTATCTATTTTTTAGACTCACTGTTGTATAATATTTTAATATTTAGGTAATATATGTGTGTATAGCGATAGATAATAGTGTGTAAGATTATGAGATAATTTTGTGTCACCCATCCCGTGTTAAGTATCGTATACTCGTAGTTAATCTGGAATTGGTCATTAACCAAGCTGTGTTTCGTGAAAGGAATGAGTTTCGTATGCTATGATATAACGAGACCGTGCTTAATAATCGGCCTGCATGTTTTTGTAATGTATGTAGCAATGTAATAAACAAACTGTACTAAACCCCGTAGCATATCGCACGTTGAACAATGAGGACTCGTATCTTAACTACGACGCGTAGTACGCCGTCCTACGATTATTCGTGTCATGTCGTAGCGCAGCGTTTTAACAAATGAAAATGTGCTTTGCTATTTGAAGCAAAACAATTTTAACCACTGTCTCTGCTTTACACCAGCTGCATCCCGTTAGCTCACCCAGAAGCTTCTTCTTGTTTCGAGTCAATTTTTCAACCATTGTGCCCTCCGATGCGGTGGGATGTTTTGGTTGCAATATCGCGGTGACAGGACTAGCCATCTAGACTACGGTTACAGTCTAGCTGCGAAGAGTGTGCCGAAATTGTTGGAATTATATGAATCAATTTGCTAAAACGCTCTTCGGAGAGGCTCCTGTCATGCACTAGCCTTGAATGTATATACTTCAGGATTTATCGATTCTTATAGCCATTTGACCGGGTATTCTCTTCATATTCAATTTCAATCTAAATATCTCATGACTCACTTCATTTAAACGTGATAATGAGTGATAACCATTGACGTTTAATTTAAACGTTATTGGAAATAATGCACTAATGAATTGTAGTATATTATAAATCTGTATTCATTTTTTTATCCGACGATAATAAAATAAATAAAGACTGATTAAAGCGAATTTTATAAGAACGCATAAATGAATTGCAATTAAAACAATAATTATTAACAATGAACAGATAACTAGTATGAAACGTAGTGATAATTTGCGAATGCAAAATGATTTATTTCGTTAGTTTAAAAACAAATGATTGTGTAGTAAATTATGTATTAAATATAACGTCATGCATGGCCAATAAATAAACTTAAAGAAATTTAAGCAAAAGTTATCCACATACTATAATATTATATATGTAAATATGAAGCAGCACGTGTGCTTCATAAATTATTATTAACAATTTTATTAATAAATCAATAATATTCAAAGTTGTAATTCTTGTGTATATTGTATGATCTAAACTATTTAATATGAGCAATTATTGCTGTACCCACTTATATATTGTCACTTCTTAAGCAATTTTTGATCCCAGTAGTCGGCAGGATGGCAGCAGGCGAATAATTATACCTACATGGTAACAATAGCCCGTCATTGTCGCATACAGATATACATAGATCCTTGCCTATAACTAGAATTTCGTTACGGCTTGCATAGTTTTGTTCTACTGAATAACATAAAGAAGTTTAAGCAATATATTGTTATATCTTTCTTTCATACTTATTTGGCTTAGTAAATCGCGAGTGTTTTGTTTTCTTTTAGATACCCGTGACAGACGAACGGACACCCAGACAGACAACATTACCACCCCGTCTCGTCTGCACAAAATGAACATAATTGTGGAACTTCAAAAACAGCTACTGTCCAAATGTTTTAAATTATACTCGTACTCTGCCTTCTTCCCGACTACTGTATGTAGGTACTTACGTAAATATTTTACATGTAATTCGTCCAATCGGGTACTTTTGGTATGTAAATTATATACTTACTGCAATACTCCCGTTTCTATAAATGTACCTTTATACACACAACACAAGAGAATCGGAAATATTCCATATAATGATGATTCATTCAAATAATGATGTCGTGGCCTAATGACGATCAAAGTGGAAATATATTGCCAACCTCGGCTTAGTCTAGCTTTATTGTCTTATATTGTTTTATATTTGTGAAATACAGAGATATTTTTTTTCACACTTATACACGTACGTTCAATTGTATTACTTTAAAAAAATTATGTTTTTTTTAATTATAATACATGGAAAACGTATTTCAATTATAATGATATTTTGAAATAATATGCTTGAAAAATCTGTTTTTTTTTTTTTATAAATATTAATGACGTTTAATGATAACATGAGACATGGGACTGATTCTCAAGCGTTGAGTTAGTATGGAAAAATTATATTAGCTATCTGTAATTAGCCACTTCTTGTTTTAGTAGAAATGTGTACTCAATCCAAATGGTTGTTGTGATGTCTATTAAATTTGTTGATGATTGAAATTTTGTGTTTTTAAATGTTTTGCATTTTTACCTATGTAACAAAACCTTAAGTTTGTACAAAATAACGATTTTAGTTAAAGGCTTTTTTGTAAAAAAAATAGATATTTAAGAAAAAAAGTATTATATGAAAACAAAAACAAATTGAATGAGGTATGCGATGTGATCAAACGTTTACAATAATGAAAGTTTCGTAACACTGTGAGTAGGTACAGTAGGAAATATTAGGATATCTCCAATTGTACGGCTTCCTAATGACCACCATCGCTATATCCATGTTTAAAACGTATAGAATAGTAGTTCAATAAGCGTAAATCTGTGTCAGTGCGCGAGCCAAAACCTCGGCTAATCCTATAAAGGGCGTCAGCAGGATTATCCGAGGAATCTTGTTAGTGTATAACTGATATAAAACTGAACAGCGGCAGGCAGCGGCTAGCAGTCAGTCAGGGCAGTGGACGCACTACCGAGGACTGCTCACGAGCACCACTATAATCAAATTTCAAGATGGAAAATGACACAGGAAATTATTTTCATGTCGCTCATTTTGCAGCTCTCAAGTAAGTACACCTGCTGTTTATTTATTTTAGTGATTATTCAAATATGCTTAGTTATATCAAGATTACGGGATGATTCACGTTATGTTAACTGTAAACCACCATTTTGGTAGGTAGAAAGCAAAACGACTAAACTTTTACCCTTCAAAGTACCTAATCACCAAATATCATGTCTCACAAAAAAAATCCATCTCATTTTTTTATTATGTTTCTTTTTGCTTCTAGATCAGGAGATATAGAGATGCTGGGCGACGGCCTCACTGGTGAGGACCTTGCGGCAGTGCCCGAGCACTGGCTAGCGTACCCGGCACCCCCCGCTTCAGCACACACCGCTCTCGCCCTCCTCTACATGTTCTTCACAGCCGCGGCTTTGGTTGGAAACGGACTCGTCATTTTTGTATTCTCTACGTAAGAGTATTGAAATTATAATTCAGAAGATGTTTTTTGGTACGTCACCGTACCAAATAATTTCACGCTTTTTAAATATTTTCAGGACAAAAAGTTTAAGGACGTCAAGTAATCTTCTAATCCTACAACTGGCTATTCTGGACTTTATAATGATGGCAAAAGCACCAATATTCATCTATAACAGCGCCATGAAAGGCTTTGCGGCCGGTAACATCGGCTGCCAGGTGTTTGCGCTAATGGGAGCTTACAGCGGCATCGGCGCCGGCATGACCAACGCCTGCATTGCTTATGACAGGTACGAGAAGATTGTGATCGTGATTTTCATATAAAATAAATCAACGAGCTCGCACTTTCGTCAAAAATCAATATTGGAATGGTCGCCTCTTTTTGTAGAGAGAAGGTACATGTGATTGCATATTAACTAGTTTCTCTCCACAGACATTCTACGATCACACGACCACTGGACGGCAGACTCTCTCGGGGGAAAGTTCTTTTGATGATGGCCTTTGTATGGATTTACAGCACGCCCTGGGCGCTACTACCATTATTTAAAATTTGGGGTAGATACGTTCCAGGTAAATAATATTATCAAGAATAACATTACCACTAAAAATAACGAGAATCATTAAAAATGTCCATCTCGGTGCTCGTTTTTCAGACATACCGCAAAGTTTACAGATTTTGTTGAAACTTATAGATTTTGATACAAATCTAATGAGTAATCCTATTATAATACTTAGTTGAAAAGACATCCAATACAAGTTTTTTGATTAAATCAATCAAACACCTACCCTCAATAATAAATCTACTCTATATGCCTATTTAGATTATCTATAAACAAAAAATTTATCTCCTCACCGACACCTAAGATGCTGAATGAAAGTGATGATTAATTTCAGAGGGCTACCTAACTTCCTGCACATTTGACTACCTGACGAACACGTTCGACACGAAACTGTTCGTGGCGTGTATATTTGCCTGCAGCTACGTGTTTCCCATGTCAATGATCATCTATTTCTACAGTGGAATTGTCAAACAGGTGTTCGCGCACGAAGCAGCCCTAAGGTAAATTAAAATCTTCATCGGCCCATATCCGCCCACTACTGCGAAGGACTCTCGCCTCACATCGTGAGGAGAATAAAACCAAAACATTGGTATCAAAAAAAGTATTTTCATATAACAACTAAGGGACCTTAAATCTAATAAACCGGTGGTGTGGTAACATGACTTATAAAAATTCGTTTGGTACAGCCACCGAAGAAAGTCTCTGAATATATTATGTATAATTTACAATTTAAATTACGCGCGTTTTTACGCGCGTACTACAAAACAATGTTTTTTCTGAATGAAATATTAAATTGACAGTTTGGACGTATTCAGTAAGTTTTTTCGCGGTCTGGACTTGGTATTTTTGTTATATCATACTATCTGAATTTTACTTATGGAAAAGAATTATAGGTCCAAGAAACAACTCTTGCCTGATATTGTATCAACTTTTCAGAGAGCAAGCTAAAAAAATGAATGTGGAATCTCTTCGCGCGAACCAGACCGCTGGCGCTGAGTCTGCTGAAATCAGGATAGCCAAGGCGGCACTCACCGTCTGCTTCCTGTTCGTGGCCTCGTGGACGCCTTACGGAGTCATGGCGCTGATAGGGGCTTTTGGGGACCAACAACTGCTTACTCCTGGGGTAAGTTATACAACACTTGCTTATGCTCAAGACTTAATAAAGAGCATTATACTCATACGAGTATAATGCTTTTTACTATACATATATACATATGTCCTTTCCCAATGTTCAATCTATCTCCATACCACATTTTATCAAAATCCGTTTATCCGTTCAGCCGTGAAAACAGCGCAAACAGGCAGAGAGAGTTACTTTCACTTTTGTAATAATAGTAGGATTTCATAGGTAAAACCTATCAATTAGATGCACATGTACTTACTCCCTGTAAGTACATATATTATAATTAATGTAATTTTTCAGGTGACGATGATTCCTGCTGTCGCATGTAAAGCAGTAGCGTGCATAGACCCGTGGGTCTATGCAATAAGTCATCCAAAATACAGGTAACGAACACCATTATATCGTGGAATGAAAACCTTTTACTTAATAGTTAAGAAGGTATGACGGACTGCTTAGTTGTTCGGCCCGAATCGAGGCATCCAAATCAGGTTTTTTAAATATTGGCTTATGCCTTCCTTACAAAATTCAAGGTCTAAAACTTAACAAATAAACTAGAAACTATTTTTAAATAGTAAACAAAGTCCCTTTAAGTGTCCTTGCGTAAACCACGTTGCTCTGAATCTGGGTGCTTGTGGGACGGTGGGACCATATCACAATGTCTATGGCCTCTGTAGTTCCTTATTCCCTAGGTACAGGAAATCTTTATTAGGGGTCATCATAGCCTATATTCATTTGTAATCGTGAATGACTAATGACTTTACTATTAAATTGACAGAACTTAAATAACAAAATAAATAAAAGGAAAACTAACTAAAACTAAAAATTTAAAAATCTAACAAAAGTGGGTGTCCATGAGGCATGGTGCCAAGAACACTGCCTGCATTTCCACGTTGAATAGCAATAGCTATTCTCTGTGCGAGAAATGAGCCAGCCCAAATTAAAATTAAATTAATTAAGTAAAAAAAAAATAATTAAAATTAAATTATATTAAGTAAGTACCAAAACTAAGTAAAATTATTATTTCATTTTTTTTTTCATTTTAGGCAAGAGCTCCAGCGACGGATGCCTTGGCTACAAATTGACGAGCCTGACGACACAGCCTCGACAGCGACAAGCAACACAGTGAATGCAGCCGCACCTACTGCGAATGCTTAAACTGAAAACTACACGAGCGACGAGTAAACGACGAAAAAAAACGACAACAGCGACCGCTTTAGTACATGATTAGCTTTAACACGTAGTACTATTATCTATTATGTGCTTTAACAAAGGCACATAAAGTACCCTGCACATACTTATGATACTCACCACTAATTCCCTCATCCTTATCCTAAAACATGTTTTATTTCTGTAAGTTAAAGCTCAAAATGAGTGTTCACTGCCCCCTATCCTGCACAGGGAGTCCCTATCCCTATCATGCACCTAGTTTAAGAAAACTAGTACGATAACTGACGACAATGGCTTACTCAAAGGATTTTGATGCGATAAATAAATAAGCAATTCAAATTATAGCATTTACGTCTTTATTTGTGTCGTTTAATTTACAATATACTATGTCCAATGAGTTCGATCGGGCTCATCTACCCATACAGAACGACACTACTTTTGACTTCCATAGTGCCGGCTTAAGTGTTCGACCGACCGTCGCGTCGGTGCGTACGTCGGTCGCGCTTGTCATTCGTATGTAAGGTTTCGGCTAAACCACTGCACCGATTTAAAACTTTCTTTTACTAATGGAAAGCTACATTATCAGCGAGTAACATTTATCCCCGTGTTTCCGCGGGAACGGGAACTACGCGGGCGAAACCACGGGGCGCAGTTAGTATTTTATAAAAAAATATCTCAAAAAAAATCATTTATTTTAAAAAATATGCGAAACGTAACTCTCTGTCTTTCTATCTTCCCTGACTTATACTCCCTCTCAATTTCGCCGCGTACCTAACGCAACGTTCACCAGCCTTCGTAACGCATTCACCAGCTTAGGTACTCCCCAAGTCAAGCGTGCGTAAAGAAGTTTTACTTCGTAAAACTCAAAATATCTTTACAGTTGATACTGGCTAAAAGCAAATATAAAAATAAAGTTATCAATGAGAAATACAAAGATCTTATATTTAAACGGGATAGTGTACCAACATTTTTTGTTTGACTACAATGAGATCTAATAAGACGCTGTTAGGGTAGCTTTTTCCATAATAAGTGATAGCTAGCCAAACCGGTCTGAGCGAGAGAGCTCCCTAAGGTAGTGTGTCCTAGTCAAGTTTATCTATAAGGTCTTTGGAGAAATGGCAAATATCATGCGTAGACGGAACTAAAAATATGTTTATCTATCAGTTCTGTGATGCTGTCAGTTTCTTCCGTCTGTCAGCTGTCACTATAACAATCTGCACTCAAATCAAACCTATCTACCTAATTGTTTGTACAAAGAGGAAGCATCAAAACTGCGAATATTATTTACGCAGATTTTATTTCAATTTGCCATAACTACGAATAATAAGTACTTGGCATTTTCTACACATATTCATCCACTTAAAAAAAATGATATAGTACGATAAGTCAATTGTAGCATATTCTCTAAAAAATGGATAAACTAACCGTGATATCTGGAACCCTTTTCATGGCCGCTGATGTTTTTGCTATTGTAAGCCTTGCAATGCCTGACTGGATAATTACAGATGTCGGTGGTATGTAATCATTTTACTTTTTTCAAAGTATGTTACCCAAGGCCATGCCTTGGATAGTAATAACTGTGTAAGAATCAGTAAATGGCAGTGACAATGATCACTAAAGACTAATTTTAATGCTCGACCGAAGTTAATTCTTTTTTTAGTTCGATAATAGTAAAACGCAAATCAAAAATGTGTGTTATTATTTAATGTTATAAAAATCAAGATCTATTTAAAATGAATTGGAAAATGCAAACAATTCCTTGTCCGAAGTACCTACAGAACATTTAAAAATTGGGTTTGTTTTCTGTTTCAGGTGATACACGTCTTGGCTTAATGTGGTCTTGCATAACTATGTACAATCGGCCACAGTTGTGCTACACTCCAGATCTCCAACCTGAATGGCTACTCGCTCTTGTTAGCATTTTTATTGGTTGTATCTGCATTACAACAACTGTAATCTTACTGGCCACCAGTCACTTTGACCGTAATGTAATCCCATATGCTAGATGGGTTGGATTTGCTGCAAGTAAGTTTATCTAAACCTATATTTCTTATCTTATTTCTTCTACGATTCACAAATACTTCCTTAGTTTCAAAATAAAAAAAAACTGTTTATAATAAATTACAAGAAATGAGATACTCTTGAATCTGGAACTGATGAAATCCTTGAATCAACGACTGTTAATTTTACGAGGTTAAAAGTATCCTATGTAGGTAATATGAAAATATCAAAATCCATTAATTAGTAGCAGTTTGAAGAAAGAACAAATACACAAACTTTTTTATTTATAATATTAGTGTGATTACGACAGTGAAGAGAAGCAACTAATTTAGTTTACTAATTCTTCCAACTGTACTGCAATATGACTGTTTTTGTTCCAGTGGTAATGTTCTGCCTGGCAGCTGTGATTTTCCCCATGGGTTTCCACGTTGATGAAATTGGAGGCCAGCCTTATCAATTACCTAACAGCCACCAAGTTGGAATCTCATATATTCTGTTTGTGCTCTCATTGTGGATAACTGTCATATCTGAGCTCTTTGCTGGCAAAGTATGCCTTCCTCATTTCTAGGTATTTTTGATTATTTACATTCTGTATATAAAATTGAGGTAGTCGTCAGTCAACACTGTAGATAATTATTCAGGAAAAATAATGTTCCATTTTATCATGAATGTATAACTTTTAAGAAACTGAGCAATGTTTTTTTAGCTCTTCTGAAGTAATTAAACTTGGTCTTATGCCATAATATCTTGTGTCAGCAAAAGTCCTTGATTTCCCATAGGCCATTGAGCTAAATGACTAAAGGATTAAAAAATTACCCTGAATTAGGTTTATTTATTTTATGTATAAATAGAAAGCCGCAGTCCAATCTCCTAGTTACTTCTCTCCATGCATGGTTATCTGGTAAAGATTGCTCTGAGTGATAAGACCGCCCATTGTGTTACTAATTGTTAAATTTGTTTTGTTGTAGTTTATAAGTTTTCTTTGTTCTGTGGTGTTTCAATAAAGAGTTTATCTATCTGTCCTGAGCTCATACTTTGACCTCAAGTGTACGGTATATGCAAACTGCACAAATGACATGCTTCCGCGGATCAGCATTTATCGCCAGTCGCCCTAACGCCGTCATAGCCTCAAAACATACATTACTATTGTTCTTTCTGCAACTTAGCTGATTGAACTGAATAACTAAACTATTCCTTTTAACTTTCTAAGATTTTGCGGTACTCACCCTACATAGAGGTTTATAATCAATCATGTAAATTTATAGAATTTTATTGTTGTTTCTTTCTAACTACATGTATGTGTGTGTTGTTTGACATCAAAGTTGGTTATCCTCAAGATGAGTAAAAACTTGGTTAACAACCATGATGATGATTGGAGTTAGTAAAACAGTGCCTACCATTTCCCAAAAGTTGCAACACTGAACAAACAACATATTTTTCCTCGATTGTAGTGTTGACTATGGGGTGCTACTGACGGGTACAACGCATACATTCCAATCTGATATTCTAGAGCTGATATTTATAAATACATATGTGCATGTATGGTATCCAATAAATAATAAATTGTATTATATTGTACATAATTATTATGTTATATTTATTGTAAGAACAAAAGTAGCTATAATTAAATAAACTACTTTGATTTACTGTGACCTTAATGAGTTTTTATTTTTTGTAAACTAGCTGCGCCCTCGGTTTCACCCGTTTATTAACTAGTACCTGGATGGCCGAGCTTTGCTCGGTATTTTTTTTTATGACATTTTCTAAAAATGATTCCTAGCTAGATCGATTTATCGCCCCCGAAACCCCCTATATACTAAATTTTATGAAAATCGTTGGAGCCGATTCCGAGATTCCAATTATTATATATATATATATATATATACATACAAGAATTGCTCATTTAAAGATATAAGATTATCCTACAATCTATGTCACTCTCAAATACTTATTTCGAGTCGTTGCTGTGTGAGAGGTCAAACCAACCAACAAACACACTCGCAAACACGTTGACTGCTGAACCGCTCTGCTAGTTTTATTGCTGCGCCTGCAGTCCGTAATAAGTACCTATAGGTGATGCGCTCTGGGGTCGCATTAAATGAGAAAAATTTCTTTTAGAATTTAATTTATTTAGTAAGTATATTGTGCTCCTCCAACCATTCATCTGAGGCCACATGACCCACATTATACATAACTCGATGTCTTAGGATTCTGTCTCTACCTAGGGATTAAGAATTCAAAAATCATCATTGACAGGTATTATTAGATCAATGATCAGGATTCTCATCATTCAAAGGTGAATGATGTCAAAATAAAAGACCTCAATTTCTAAAATAACCAATATATTTTAAATAGACACTACTGTGCATGCGATGATCAATTTACTTAGTAACTGAAATAATTGAGTATAAAATAACTTTACAATATTTACATTTATTTTTAAAATGTTAAAACAACACGAAGTCCTTTTTGCAACACATTTAAAAGTTCACGACAGTTCATTTCTGCACTGCACTATTGCATAAGCATTCCCAGCTCCTGTTCAGCTCCTTGGCATACCTTGGCGTAGCTCTTCTGTATTGGCGATGTTCTTCAAATTATTCTCTTCTACTGCACCACTTTATCAGTGTTTTTCCTTTGTCACATATCCTAGTAAAGCTGATTAAAACTAAGGTGAGAATTTGATGAGACTCGTCAACGTTACTGCCGCCGAAGTGATGCACCCTGATGCTGTGTGGTTGTTACATGACCACACAGGTACAAGCTATTGTAACAGGATGTCTGCTTAACAGAAAATGTTAAATATTCCCTAAAGCTGGGAAGCTGGCCTTGCAATCTATTTGAGTTTGATCGCTGCCAGCATATGACAGAGGAAACTTATTTAAGAATTCAACCGCCTTAGAACTGGATTCAAACGCCAACTCTCGAATGATGAAGTCCACAGGAACATTTTGTCTGTAGCTGTACATAGAAAACAAAGTCAATACACAAGAACCAGCAGGGCTGGTTTATGACAATTGTTAACGGTGCTAAATATGCTAGGGACCAATAATAATTAACATTGGCAATTACCAGCTGCCATTGGATTTTGAGGGGGTTTTATGGTGATGTGACCAATATAATACTGTAGTTATGTTAATGACAACTAAAATTACTTTGGCCGCTAAAGCTTCCACATCAAAGTTCTAGCTAGGTTAGACCAGGATTAATAATAGCTAATATTAATATAAATGAGATCATTTATTTATACTAAACTAATAGATGAACACCCAGAAAAATCAAATGTCTGCATAGTAGAAGCACATTTAGTTAATCAATCTACATTTTCCCATATAGAGATAGGAATTTGACATCTACGGAGATTGTTGTGAAAATTGAATCTATTATTTAGGAGGAAAATTTGATGATAGATAGAAACTCATTTTCAGGGGATAAGAACTACTATAAAATCAGTTCAATTGTTTCATTCTCTTTGTGTTTGGACACAATACTTATATTACCTGAAAAGGAAGATCCTAGTGTGCACCAGACTAAAGTTGAAGTAAGTAAATAAAGGACGTACGACTTTATGATGTACTTGAGGTATAGTTTCCTCTCCCTTTCCACAAACCAGTCCATCAGGTAGCCCGCCATCAGAGGTGCCGTTTTATATAACAAGAAAAACTTGTGCAAGTTGCCAGTGGCCCAAGCACATCTCGTTTGAAGAGCATGTTTTATACATTCATTTTCTCTGTCATCTTTGGACAAGAATTGGAATATTGTTGTTAAATCTGAAACAGAAATGGTATTGTAAAATACATAAAAACAACACAAACACAATATTCACGTTGCTATCTAATACTGCACTTACCTAATGTGTTCTTGGTGAAAATATAATACAATATTCTGTATGCAGTGAATTCAGCTGCATTAGTTGTGCTCCCCGGCAGTTCACAGTACAGCATTTTTAATTGTGTTTGACATTGATTGAATTCCTCATGGTCACCCTTTTCCAGAGCTATTCTTGCATGAGTTTCATACACTTCAACTGTAAAACCATCTCTTATGCCTTGCACCTACATCATAAGACAAGATTATTTTCTGAAGATTCAGTTAAATAGCACACAATTTCTTTTTTAAATTTAAATACTTACCGTTAAGTCCTGTCTGATAGACTTCAGCTGATCACATGCATATCGGTAGTCCTGTTTTGCAATCCACCTCTCCTTGACATTCTTCAGTGAACTGACTAGCACAGACACAGGCCTGACTTCACAAGCTTCTGGAGCTTTTGTTAACCTAAGGAATGATTTCTCAATGTCTAAGCATGTGCCAACAATGTGCACGTCATCAACTTCATAATATCCATCGTGATCTTGAATAATAGGCCTTCTGATTGTTGGTTCAACTCTCTTGTTACCCACCTGTATAGAGCTAGCTATGGTGGGCACGTTAGTTGAGCCAGCAAACCTTTCAGCCCTTTTCTGGAGTCGTTCAGCATTACCCTGTACATCCTCCACAACAAACTGATTGTATTGTTTCTTTTTACCATTTTTACCAAACTTTTCTGCTTTCTTTTGGTCTAACGACAACCTATCTTTGACTTTTAGTTTGCTTTTACCTTTGGGATTTCTCCTTTCCTCAATTTCATCACCTGATGTTGATGAAGCACTGGAAAAAATAAGCAACATAAACATTACACTAATTGTAAACAGCAGTATAGTTATATATTAGAGAACTTTACAAAAAAATATACATACCTCAACCTTTTCCGTGGAGGACTCCTTGACTTTGACCTACTCCTTGAGTGTTGCCTACGTCTTCTTTGTGGAGAGTTCTTGTGTACACTATACCTACCACCTAAGCTTTGTCTACCCTTACTCGACTCTGCAATGTTCTCACACTTCTGATACAAGCTCAGTGAGCCACGCACTGGCTTCACAGACAAGTTATTGCGCTCACTATGGACACTAGGTATTGGCTCATCGTCCCAATTCCTGGTCCATATTTCATCTTTATTAGCTGCCGCTGTTATTCGTCCTTTCAAGCATATGTCTATTTGATCCCGATCAAAGTCTGATTTGCATTTCTCATAACATCTTTTGATGTACCTTTCGAGACTTTCAGGCCATGTTCCGGCTGATGTGGGGCATATGGAAGATGACTTCAAGATATTTTGAGGATTGCTTTGATATGAGTTCCCAGCTGCCTTACTTGTGTCTTGAAAAGAATTATTCCTGGGCTCTTCTGGCGGCTTAGGAATATCTGCAGTAGCTAATGGAGGCGGCAGGGGAACATCTAACGGTGGTAGGGGAGGTGGAGGAGGCGGTATGTCTGGAGGAGGCAATGGGGGCAATGGCGGGGGCTGCTCTGGCAATGGGGGGACTACACCATTCATAAATGGCGTTTTCTCATCGTCAGATATGTTGTTGTTGTTGTTGTTGTTGTTCCTCTTACGCTTCTTTTTAGAACCATTGTTATTCAAAAGAGGATTATCATATTGTGGCGCGGGCTTTCGGACATTATTAAGATTAAATTTTATTGGTTGCTGGTTGAAGAATGGACGATTCACATCGAGCGGCGTTCCTAGTAGAGGCCTCCCGTTGGTGGGAGGAGGCTTGGAAAATGGAGAATGCCCAAAATCAGAATTAAGGTTGTTGTTCTGTTGGAACTGATGAGGGCCGTTGGAAAATCCTCCATTGTGGCCCATTTGATCAAAGTAAGGGTGAAATTGTGGTGGATATACACCATAGCCGTTATATCCATGGTGAAATCCAAATGCCCACTGATGGTGACCTGGCCCCATAGCATTCATATTGTGCAAAGGGGTTTCCTTAGAACTATTCTCAGACATAGTAATAACTTCAGCGATAAAAATAAAGCACTACTGTGCAGACTGATTGAACTTTCGATGACCTCACACGACAAAATGGCGGATTGTCCAAGTCGCAACTGATTTGATAAATTGACGAGTAGATGTTATCGGACTTGAACCAATGTTCGAACGTTAAATCTAACGAATGTTTAGCGCGATTATTATTCTAAAATCAATTAAAACTATTGCATTGGATCCAATCACAACTAATCACAAGGAAGTTAAAATAGAAACGATGGCGCAGTTCACTTCGCGACTCGCGTTCACGTTCGGCGACATTTTTATTTTTTGACGTTTCTAACTTTCCACAGACAACGAAAGACTTACGACGTTTCATTCGTTTACTATCAGCCACTACAGACTACATTGAGAATTTTTGAGTTGAATTGAGATCATGAAACTATGTGTACCAAGTATGCACTACCTATTTATTCTGTAGTAGTACGTACTAGCTCCATGGTTGAATACTGATAATAATACTATACATACTACCACAAACAAAGCTTATTTATACCCGTCACTCACATTAGCTTTTATTTGTTTTGTTTTTCATCTTGTCTCCCAGTTCTCTCACTGTCTAATTGTCTATGTCTATTTCCGTACCAGTTTATATTGCCGATCGAACATACATTGTCAATGTCAGATTTGTCCAGTTGTCAATGTCAACTTGTATTTGTCAGTTGTCACAAATCACACGAAATCTCACGAAACCAAACAGGACGAAACGATTTTACGATTTTTAGTTTTACCAACACAATATAGAAGATAGTATTTATTTTACCACTACGTTACGAACTGTGGAGATATTATGTAGTAGACTCCCAATTTTTTCCTTATTTCTAATAATGGATTTACTTAAAACTCCTTCAGTTCAGTCTTTATTAGACTCTGATTTGGAATCAGTTGGAAGTCTTCAGTTTTTGGACATTGAAGAGGTAAAAGTTATTCATTTGCTGTAGGTACTATGTAATGACGCCCCTTTTTAATTTGCATTCTGATAACATCTTATAATTAAACAGTTTAACTCATATCTAAGTCATTCTTTAAATATCATCATATTATGTTTCTAGCTTGATGAAATTGAATATGCATTGCCTGCTAGCGAAGCACTTACTTTAGAGGAAGTATTGTCTACTGAAGATGAGGAGAATAAATTAGATAATGAGATAAAGAAATCACAGGAAGAACCAGCTTCTTGCTCGGCACTACAGGTTGATTTCCTACAGGCTGTTTCTCAACAAGTAAAACAAGCACAGGTATTTATACACTTTGTCTTGGCATGGATATTAACTATGCAAGGGAAAAGACATTCTGAACTATATTGTACATATAGTCTGCCATTTTTGTTGATAAAGTTCATAGAAGACATCAAAAGAAACAAAAAAACATTCCTAGATAAGAACTAATAAACTGATACTGAGATAATCAAGGTTAAAGTTGTAAATTTTAAAATTTTGTTACCATTTATATTGGTTCCGTTCCTAGACATTTTAGTCTGAGCATGAAGATATTTTATTGAATCTGATCACAACACATTATTATTTAATTTATTTGTTGTTCTCGTTCAGGCTCGACTTTACATAAGCTTAAAATATAAGTTGTACGAGACCCTGCAAAGCTATGATATGTACAGCAATAGGCCAGTGTCGCATTACTTGTGTTAATGTGAAGATGCAAGACTGTCATGATACTGATGATATACTTATCCTGATTTCAGGAGAGATCTTCCGCAGGCGCAGCTACAGCATTAGGAGTTAGCAATGATGGGAAAGTAACAGTTGGCACAGCTCATGGACAGCTCCTTTCGTTTTATGAACAAACCTTGCGTTGGGTTTGCAATTCCAACTCAGGTGGATGTGGAGCCGTTTCTTGTATATCATACAACAAAGACAGCACAAGACTTCTCTCAGGATTTGCAAGGGGCCTGATTTGCCAGTATGAAAGTATACAAGGAACGATACTCAGGCGAGTCACACTGGGAGGTGAAATATGGGGTATACTACGAGTGACATGGGCAGGAACGTCTGGCCTTGCACTCGACACTGGAGGGTCCGTTTGGCTAATGAAGTTCTCGAGACCGCTTGGAGTGCGTTCGGTTCGTACTTCTTGCTTGTTCTCTGGCGCTCGGGGCGAAGTGGTCGCTATGTCGGCACGCGACGCCCGCGTCCTGGCCTTGGCGACGCTCTCTCGGGTGATCATCGTTGCGGGAGGGCGAGCCGCCGGTCTCCGCCTAAGCGGCCCGTCCGACACGCTCCCCGTCCTAGAATGGAGCGAAAGCGACGAGAGAATACTGGTGTGCGCCCGGGCGAACTCTATGCAGTGGCTCTCGCTAAACATTACGGGAGCGTCGATATCGCTTCGACCTATAAAACGCGTGGAGTTAAAGCACACTCCACTGTGGCTCGGCTGGCTCGGAGGAAACATCGCAATTTTCGATGCAGACGAAAATCTGAGATTGTGGGGAGAAGACTACGACAAACCTCTCGAGCTCTCGCACATCGAGCCGGTATATGCGTCGGCTCTCTACAAGGTAAAATCTCTTTTTAAGGACACCAGGGAACTGCAAATAATAAAATAATAAATTTTTGATATTTTAAGTAAGTCCAGGAATAAAACGGGATACTCTTCATCCACATCCACGCGGCGGGGTCCAGCCAGATCGAGACGGTCGGATCCAATGGCATAAGTTCGCCCGCAGGGCCACTGGACGGACGGGCGCGTGTCGCGCGCGATGTGCGCGGCGGGCGCCAGCGCGCTGGGCGGCGCGTGCGTGGCGGGCGGCGCGCTGGCGCTGCTGGGGCGGCGCGGGGTGCTGCGCGTGCGGCCGCGGGCGGCGCTGGCGCGCGCGCGCGCGCTGCGGGCGGCGGCGCGCCACGCGCCCGCGCTGCGGCTGCTGTGCGCGGCGCACGGGCCCGACGCGAAGGCCTCGGCGGTGCAGTTCGTCAACGACCTCGCCGAGAGGCCCCAGATTTTGAGCGATAAGAACGTCGCCGATCTGGCGGTCAAACTGTGCGCAAAGTTTGAGCTCCGGTGAGTGATCTATTTCATTTATTAGTTTTAGCCGAGTTTACCCCTATGTTGTCAAATGCCGTCCGTGCACTCTGATATTAGTGAGAAAGTGTTCTTCGGTATTTAGCGGTCGGGTAATAACGAGTTATTCTCGGTTCTAGGGAGGAATTGTGGACAACTTTGTGGGAACAGTGTGCTGGCGAGAGAGTCTTCGTGGAAGCGTTGGGCGACGCGGCGGTACGCGGAGAATTGTCGTCTACCGTCCCGCCGTCACCGGACTCCACTCAGGTAACAGCTGTTATTGGAGCGCTGCTTACCGCGAGTTATTCCCTAACGGTCTAATAGACGTTCCGCGACTCGATTCATGGTTCCGTTAAACAACCAAAAACCACAAGAAATACTAAAATAAAACTTTTTCGCAGAGTGCGAGAACCTGAGCGAGACGCCTCTCGAACTAATTAAACTAATAAACATGCATGAAATCATTCGCGCGGACCGTCTAGTTACACGATACGTGAATGCGTTCGAGGAGCATTTCTCGTGCGCGAACTCGCATCGGACAGCGTCAAAGTTTATAAAGCCTGATCAATGGTCAGCGTAGACAGACAGATGACGGAGTGGCGGCGAAGAGTAGTCCCGAGCGCGGTGGTTATCTGCGCTTCGCGGTGCTTTGAGCCATTTTATTGCGCTATACTAATTATTAGTCCTGTGGGAAAGCAAATTAAATTGAATTTAGATTTTATTTAATTAGTTACTACGCCGTCAATCGTCCGCCTGCGCGACCAATGCAGCGCGAGAATCAGTGAGTCTTTGTCACAGTACATATAGCTGAGTGATGTTTGCCGTCGCCAGGCCCTTATCGAGCGGCTGGCAGAGCTCGAGCCGAGCCTGGTGGAGCGCGTGGTGGCGTCGCTGCCGCTAGCGTGCCTCGACCCGCACCGCGCCAGCGTGTTCACGCGCGAGCGCGGCCTATGGCGCGCCGTGGGCGCCATCGCCGCCGCTATAGGTGAGTCTCGATCATTTATATAAACATTAATATAATTATATCTACTTTTTTTGACTAAACCTGGCGACAGCCCAGTGCGGAGAAAGGCCGCTTTCCGAGAGGGTTGCGAGTCGGCATGCCGGCACTTGTGTATATATGTGTTTCTTGTAAAATGAGTCGATCGGTGTCGCAGGCGGGTGGAGCGGCGCGATGGTGACGCTGGCGGCGCACGTGCCGGCGGCGGCGCAGTGCGGCGCGCGGCGCGGCGCGTGCGCGTGCGCGGGCGCGGCGCTGGTGCTGGCGGCGGCCGACGCGCTGGCGGGCCGCGCCGCCTCGGGCCGCGCGCTGCCCGACCACGAGCGCCCCGCGGCGCGCCACGACGCGCTGCAGACGCTGCTCGCCGAGGAGGTACGTGCGCGTGTGCACGCTGACATATATACGTACTGATCCGCGGTATCCCGCCGTATGACAACACTTTCTATTACGTTTGGCATCGCGCTCAGGCTTCGTGCGGCGGGCGGTCACCGCTGCGCGTGGCGACGGAGCACGAGGCGGCGGCGGCGGTGCGGCTGCTGGAGCAGTGCGCGCGCGACGCGCCCTTCGCCGGCCCGCTCGCCAAGCAGAACCGACTGCGCGTCGCCAGGCATCTGCTGTCCTTCGCCGCGCAGCTGCCGGTGAGAACCTCCCTCGTCTCGAAACATTCTCATGTCGATCTGCCGAGGCGAGGCGGCCGTCGAGTGGTGACTCGTTTGCGTAATATTTAAGTACTCTCTTAGTTTGTGGTTTAAATTCACCACCTTCTTAGTCGTTTACAATGTTCATATTTTCTTTTGTTAGATTCCTAAACACGTGGACCTTTGTAATGAATCTATTTCGGGAGCATTATTGCAAAATTTTTACTTAGCCGATAGAGCCTCCAATTTTTCTTTGAATAAATCAGTAAAATATAGGTATATTTCCCTAGGAGACTGAAGATCGCGTCGAAATTCTGGAATTCCTAACGGGCCAGCTGAACTCGGGAGCGCTCCCTCCCGACCGAGATACGATCGCGGACTTGACGGCGCTGGCGGCGGTTACGGAGGGCGAGCGCGCCGACCGCGCCTGGCTCTCGCTACTGCCGCGCTCGCGCGCCGACGCCGCCGCGCTCGAGGAGCGGCGCGCCGCCGCCGCCGGCCGCCCGCGCGTGCAGTGGCGCCTCGACGCCGCACTAGGCCGCGTCGACCGCGCGCTCGCTCACTTCTTCGCCATCGACAAGCCTTCGGAGGTGGACGTCGATGAACTGTTCGACTTCCTGCGGTCCCGCATGGCGACCGGCGACGCCGCCGCGGAGGTTCTCCGGCCGATGCTTCCGGCGCTCATCGAGCTGCGCCCGCGTGCGGCCGCCGCCCTCGTCGGTGACCACCTCGCGGACGCAGCCGCGAGCGCGCTCGGCGCGGCGGCCGGCGAACGAGCGCTCGAGTTCGGCGAGAGCCTGCGCGAGGCCGGCCTGCTGCGCGGAGACGCGGCCGCGGCGCACCTGCGTGCCTTGTGCCGCCTGCGCCCGACCGCCGTGCGTCGCTTCCTAACCGAGGATGCGGGCTCCGTGCGGCCCGAGGAGGCCCTCGCGATAGTGCGCGAGGCGGGGCCGGCCGACGCGGAGCCGGCGTGCCTCGAGGCGGCCGGCGACGCGCCGGCGGCGCTCGACGCACTGCTGCGGCTCGCGGCGGCCGCGCCCGACGAGGAGGCCGCGGCGCGATGGACCGGCGAGGCGGGCGAGCTGTGCGCGCGCGTGGCGCCCACCGTGCCGCCGGCCGCCGCCGCCGCCATGTGGTCGCGGCTGCTGCGCGCGGCGCGCGACGCCCCGCCCGCGCTGCTGCTGGCGGCGCTGGCGTACCTGCCCGCGGAGGAGACGCTGGAGCACGCGTGCCGCTCGCGGGAGGTGGCGCTGGCGATGCTGGCGTGCGCGGCGAGCGGGCGGCGCGAGTGGCAGTGCTGCGCGCGGGCTGCGGGGCGCGAGGCGCACGAGGCGCTGGCGCGTGCGCTGACGGCGGCGCGGCGCGGCGTGGCGGTGCGCGGCGCGTGCGCGCGCTGCGGGCGGCGGCTGGCGGAGCGCGCGGCGGTGCGCACGGGGCACTGCGCGCGCGCGAGCCACGCGGACTGCGCGCCGGAGCCGAGCTGCGGCGCGTGCGGACGGCGCGCGCCCGACGAGGCGCTGGCGCTGGCGCCACGTGTGCCGCGCCCCGCCTCGCCGACCGACGACTTCGCTTTGTTACTGGTGGCGCCGCCGAGACCAGACCTCGAGGGCTCGGTTTGACTCCCCCTCCACCGAAGAACGTCCGTTCGAACGTGCAGAATCGGCATAGATTTGTACAGATAAAATACCGGCGACGACGAATGAATAGAGTGGCCCATATAATTATGTTATAGCAAATACAGTTAACTTCAAAAAAAACTTGTTTCGTTTATCTTCCCTATAAGAACGGATTTTGATGAAATTTGGCACTCATTGTTTATTATCCGGATTCCTCCTTACGAAAGTGAGAGGAGCCCCATGCTCAGCAGTGTTGATATGGGTTGTTGATGATGATGATGATGATACTTTTTACCCCGAAAACTAACAGTTCCTGTGGGATAATACTAAACGCGGATGAAACCGCGGTGCGCCGCTAGTTTTACATTACGAAACACACGTGTAGACCTAGTGCCAATCGCTGAGTACTCGGAAATTCCTAGACCGACGCGACGTTCACCCGTTGACCAGATGTACACAGCTGACAACGCGGCGTCCTCCCGTGGACCACCTGGCGACGAGCGGTCGCCGAACGAGGCGGCGCGGCGCTGGTCGGGGCCGCGTGCTTTAATGAGATACATTATGACCTTAAGGCTATGCGCATGATTTCTTTCAACTTCCTATACTTTACATTTTTGATGAAAATTATAATAAGCGTGTGTAGCTATGGCCGCGATGACACGGGCCTAGTGACCAGGGATTATTAAATAAAACTCGTTTACTTACGAACTATCTATTTATTTATGTAACATGTTGGCGTGACAGATCAATGTTACCTTATAGACACACACCAAAAATAAACTAAATTACATTGACTCAATGAAACTAAGCATGTATTGGAGTGTGGAACCATTATATTATTGAGAGGTGATAAAACATCACTGCAAACACTTTATTATGGTAAACCCACTATGGATGTATATCGTAATGGTAAACTTATTCAATTTGGCATTTGGCTCACACCACCTCATACTACAACTGCAAAATGAAGCCGTTTATTATTACAATGTGTATCCGCAGTTATGAACTTTGTGTCCGCGGTCGACATGCATTGCTAATACTCTTAGTACTAGTAAATATATAGTCTTTCAAAAGTTTTAAAAACATAATAATTGAACTAATTTTTGATTATAAATTGAAATATATCCCCTTTATTCATAAAACGTTATGTGACGTTTAATAAAATTGCGCACAATAATATCGTACTGCGCAGTACTAATTGACGTTTGATACTTTTTATAAATAAAGCGTAACTACTTTATTCATAAAAAAATATCAATCGTCACTTAATACAATATTGTAGTGCGTAAATTTATTAAACGTCACATATGTTTTTATGAATAAGTGGGGGTTGATATACAAATGAGTAAATTACTATATCGTCTCCGTAATATTAGTAACAATAATAAAGATTTGCCGACAATGTACATAACCTAATCCTTTTCTAAAATAGCTAATAAACAATGTACGGCTGAAGAGACTCACTAACTCATTACCTACTTGTAATAGCAAAATATGTCTATATTCAAATATGTTTAACGTTTTCTTGCAACTTTTATTACTTTCATGCATGACCCAAAAATTTAAAGAAACCTTAACAAATATAATAGAACAAAACTTAAACAGCAATATAATCCATGCCTGTATATTTTTATATAATATATTTAAATCCTAAGAAGCTATTAATTAATTAATACACACAATAATTATAGACTATTTAGTTATCCGGGACCGTTTATTGTATACTTATATAATTTGTCACATAGCCTGTTTAGTATTTTAGGAATTGTAACTAACAAATTCTATTAAAAAATAAAACAAAAATAAAAGATTTTCAAATGTCACATTGTTATGCCCCAGTAATTTCACCAGCATGGTTAACAATAGCAAAAACTAAACGACCACGGATATAATTAAAATCAAAGTAGGTCATCATATTAATATTGAACGTGTTTATTATGTAATTATTATTTCTGAATTAAATTTAAAGACAAATGTTGACTGAGGGCCAAACAATGCTGGCCAAATACTTCTAATGCGGCGATTCGTGGCATTCGCTTGTGATCCATATTATCATTGAGCTATGAAACAAGACTTCAGGCTAATGGCTCATTTATAATACCGCAGATTGGGTGAGACTGCGGATTGACAATCTATAACCACGCATGACTGAGGTGAAGAGAACATTGCGTGCCCGAAGCGGGATGGTCCCGCACGCTGCGCTGTATAACGACCGGTGAATTTCATGATAAAAAATCTAGTTTTTTTTTATTTATATTTGTTTCAGATTTGTGTGTACCTACAAATGCGGAATATCACGCTATCATACAAAAGTAGTAATTATGTTCATTCAAAAATATCAATGTTGATAAACGATCCAGTATCAATGTTTAATACTCACATCTGTTCACATCTAAGCAATCAAACAAACAGAAGTAAGAGATAATGTATTGAATTTCTCTTAAAAATATTTTAAACATTGGAGTTTGTAACACCTAACCCCCGTATTCATATATCTGACGTATAATGAAATACAAAAATAGCGAACTACATTATTGTACTGTGCAGTACTAAATGACGTACGATAACTTTTTGTGAATAAGGAGGTAAACCAATAGACAGCCCTATCCATATACAAAATAAAATTTTATTCTGAATCTTAGTTTTTTTAATTAGTGTACATCAGTAATGTTAGTATGCGACTTCACCAGTACAGAGGTTACTCTTAAGGTCCATGAATTCGAATCAGAAAAAAGATATCCATGTAATTTATACTCTGTTCATAAATTCATCAAGCCTTAACACCAAACTTGTGGTAAGGACGTTGTATGGAAATAATTTGCACCTATAGGGAACTGAGTTCTTACTCACACCATGTTGTAGAAGCGAAAAGATTTAAATTTATAAAGTATTTTATAAGAAAGATATATGGCTATAAATTAATAAGGGTTGGTGATAGAAGGGTGAAAATTTAGGGTTGTATGAATTTTTAATGCCACATATTTATAAGCCATTAAAATAAAATAAAATCCAAAAAAAATGAAAACAAATGTTTGGTGTGGACCACCCTTATCATTTAGGGGTATGAAAAATAGCTTAAAATTTATTCTCATATCTACCAAATATACATATAAAATTTCATAAAAATCGATGAAGCCGTTTCGGAGGAATAGGGCAACTAACACTGTGACACAAGAATTTTATATATATAGATTACATGGATATCAATATCGAGACTTCTCGGGGTGTTGTTTACGAAAATTGCATCCTTTTTCTGATAGATGGTGGCCTTTTTATTTTAAATGATAAGAGTTTGACAACCATTAGACCAGTGTCATGCGGTGTCGGCTTTTCCACAAACATCAGAGGCATTGGGGACTACTGTAGGTAGTCTTTACACTGTGTCTACCCCATATTTTAATATAATTTTTACACATTGCACTTGATAAAAGTAATATAAAAAGCAGAAAAGAAATATTTGTGGAACCATGCAACTATACAATAAATTGTGCTCAATTAAATCAATAAAAAAATGACATCGAGCAGATACATTCATGTTTAGTATGTAACACACTCTTACCTAAGGTATTTGGTACTGAATATACCGTGTACAGAGCGCTTATTATTCAGCGTTGTCGTAACGTACTCTGAAAACCATAAAAAAAACTATTTACATCTGAAACGTAAACAATAAGAAATGCGAAAGGAAAATAAAAATTAATTCTATTAAAAAAGTTCTTATTAATTCTATTAAAGTCCTATGCATGCCGCATAGATAGGCGATGGTGACATATTACTTATTATTATATTAAAATAAATGGCTTGTTCTGTGTACAAGCAAGGCGCTTTGTGGTTACCAGTTTTACAAACCCATGAACGAGAATGTGATGTTTTTATAATATTCGCCGTGGACAATGGGTGCTTGAAAGTGAAGCACTTACTGCGCGGAAGTATGTCATTGGGATCCTGCTTACCTTTGGCGCTGACCACATCTCTTGCTGAGCCTGCGACCAGCGGTTGGAGCTTGTAAAGTGAATCGGTTAGTGCTCTCTGGAGCCACACGCAAATTTCGGGAATCAGATGTTTTAGCAGCGCTCACCTAATGAAATGAAAATGTTGTTTTTAAAATAGATTTCTTTTACAATAATAACATCATACTAATATTATTAATGCGAAAATAACTCTCTTCCTATTTGCTTGAGCCCTTTCAGTGCTAAATGGCTAAATGGATCTGATTCAAATTTGCTATCGAGATAGTTTGAACCCTGGGGAATGTTAGTATATTTTTTTTATTACATGTGAGTGAAGTCCCGCTCCAATGCTAGTCATAAATTTACCACCCGGTAATAAATTAACCTGTACTATGTATGAACATACGAGTACAAATTCAAATTATGATCATAAATGTTTCTATCCTACTCTATTCTAAATAAAAAGATAGTTTTTTCCATTGGATGAATACAAGCTTTAAAATTATAAACACAAACCTTGTCCATAAACTTTTTGATTAAATCTGGACAGTTCAAGTTGTCTTCAGGCTCCCATGAGTCAAACTTAGTGGACCACCCTTTCCAGTGGATAAGAAATTCTCTTTTCCCATTTTTCTTATGATGTACCTCCAAAATACGATCTACCTATAAAATAAAAATACCCTTGTAAAACTTTATTGCCTAAGTTACTAAGTGGTAGAACTCTTCTGCCACAGTATGTACTTGGGGCTTTCCTTATAAACTCCCTTTAAAGCGAAAAAACGTCATCAAAAATTCTGTGCACTTCAAATTTGAACTACGCAGAACTTAAATGTTGTTCAAGAGTGAACTATCACTATGTACAAAAATTACCTCATATTCTGCATTTTCATCAGCATCCTTGTCATCCCATTCAGTCTTAGGTCTCTTGGAAGGAGACTTGCCGGCATCTCTCTTGCCCTTCCTCTTAGTGCCTGTTTTTGCCGGTTTCTTTTCTTGCTTAGATTTAGTCTTAGAATTCTCCTTCTATAAATGGAAAGAAAATAATTTAAGACTATGGAACATAGTATGGATGGGCTATCATTAGATAAGATAGGATAGGATAGGATTCTAGAGAGAAATAGATCTGCTTTAGAATAGCATGACATGATTATTTGAATAGTTATGAACATTATATTGCAGCTGGCTAACACATTGACTGCTGAAAACACAGAGGTTTGTGCTTTTTGTAATGTGACACGAGTACGGGAAAACACACCTGTTGTGTTAACGCAGTTTACGTGTCAGCTGTGCTGCAAAACACAGATGTGCATTTAATGCGGCGCTACTACAGTGCGGCTCACACAGACGGAAAGCAAGTACTGGAAAACACACACAGTTCGAAAAGGTGCCCAAATGTAAAAAATGATTCAGCAGTCAACGTGTTAACAGTCACCACAATATTTACATAAAAATAGCTCATCTTAGCCCACCGTGGTTGGTGTGCCCACACTTATGATCACCATTTTCACACTATATTCATCAACTACTCAACATAGGCCATTCCAAGTGAACGCTACTGAGCCCAACCTTTGGATCTCCTAATTTTATCTTTCTTTAAGTTTTGGCTTATAGTCTAGGTCGGTCAGTTGGAAAGCTAGAATGTTCGGATGCCTCTTCAGTTGTTCTTGGTCAGTTTGTATTTACTAATATAGAAGAACAAACCTCATCGTTATATATCCTGATGAGCTCAGGACATGACAAAGTATTTTCTGGCTCCCAAGTGTCACTGTCAGCACCATATCCCTTCCAGCGGATTAAGTAATGCAATTTTCCTTTGATTTTTTTTGAATCCATAACATTTTCCACCTAAAATAAAGACGATACAAAACAGCTGTTTAAAAATAATTATCCAATGACCTTAGCAGTTGTTTTTTTTTTAAATATGAATCAGAATAATCAAAGAGTTTTACGGTTATAGATATTAGAACATTAAACAGCTCAGATTTTAAAGTAGAATTGAAACTGTAAATTGCAGACATTTCCATAGAAATCCATTCTGTAGTTTTGTTACAAACTGACAAAAATTCTAATTTCAACCATTTCGCCAACCCTTAATTTCGTAACATTTATTTTCACCCCATAGCTTTATTCCTGTAGGTAATTATGAATAGTATTCAATGTGTAATATTGGAACATAAACTAGGTGCCAAGATGTAACAAATACATTTAAAAACCATAATTTCGTCATAATAATTTTAAATAAGATGATTCAGTGTCTTAAATTATCTATACAGATTTATTTTCAATAATCTGTAAAATTCAAAAAACGCGCGCTACTCGATGTGCATTTCAACAACTTTATCTTGTTCGGCTTATATTTTTTTACCTCGTACTCTTCTTCTTTCGCTTTTTCCTTTCCTGACTTCCGCTTCTTGCCTTTGCTCTTATGTTTAGCTTTCTTGGGAGTTTCTTTAGCGTTATAATCGACGTCCGATTTATTATCATCGTTGACTTCGTTATTTATGCCATCATCATCATCGGAGCCCGCATCTTTCCCGATATCAGTAACAGGGGTATCAGCCCGCTCATCGTTTAATAAAGATCCGTTCGTAGAAGAAACCATATCGTCGTCTGCACGGCTTTTAGATATTTTTCGCATGATAAATTTCCTTATGATAACAAATGGGGGATAAAATCACCAAACCGCTCAAAAGGAGGGAAAATGTTTCTTACGTACGCGGTCGAATACGTACGGCGCGCCGTACGTACGGCGTCGGCTTTCGTTTTGCTTGGCTTTGCTAGGGTTGAAACTTAGTAACAATAATTCATATCGATTTTTATAATAATGTGAATGTCGATTGTATATACGAGACATCTCATTTGTTTAACAATTATTGTTTAAACTACTAAGTAGGTAGGTAGGAAAGGTAGGTGATTAATAGAGAATTATTGTATTGTTGTATTGTAGGGACGTACGTCTCACAGAACATATTCTAACATAATAAGACTGATATTTTAAATCGCTTGAAAATTATAGCATAATCGACATACGCTGACCAATCTTGTATTTTAAAATAACTAAAAATAATTATTATTACCACAGTTTTTAAAAGCTATCGATTAATAGTCTGTAGTAAAAATCTAACTTGACTTGACTTGACTTCTTGATTATGGTCTCTGTGACTAGAGTTGTCACAATTCTGCCAATGTCCGTTTAATGTTTTTTTTTTTCTTTTTTCAGAATCAGAATATTTTATTGTTCAAATTGTGTACAATATGCTGTTGTTATCACAATAAAAAGTTTCAACAATTTGCCCATTTCGGGCGCACAATAATTAACTTACTTATACACTAGATAAAATTGGAAAACAAAACAATTAACCATATTTTAAATAAATTGTTAGGAATTTAAAAACATAATTATTATATAGAAAAGTATTCTTTTAAATTATAAAAACCCCGCGCCAGCAACCAAAATTTTAACTTTTTGTTGAAATCTGGTCCTCTTTGCATCTTAACGTCTAGAGGTAGATTGTTATAAACTTTTATAGCTGTGAAGTAAGAGCTCTTATGATACAAAGTGTTATTGGCCTGAGGCATATAAATATTATTCTTGTATTTGGTCCTTAGAATTTCGGATCGGTTGGATTTTGTTTTATAAAAGTACTCGTAATTGCTTTCGACAAATATACAAATTTGATAGATATAAATACAAGTAAGTGTAAGGAAGTTATTCTCTATGAAAACATTACGAAGTGTTTCAGTACTGTTTAAATTAAATATACATCTTAGACATCTTTTTTGAAGTAAAAAAGTAGATTCTACAGAATTACCCCTATTATAGTTTCATAAACTTTTGGAAGAGGTGTATTGTGAAAATAATATGGACGGTGTTGTAGAGGGAGAATCAAGTTGATTTATTTGCACTATCTGTAAAGAGACATCACAACTAAGACAGTACATTGTTAGTAGTAACATATTAGTAAAAATCTAAATACAATATTGTCGTTCTGACACCCCTACCAAGATGTAACCATGTGTCATCCATCAGTGCTATAGCCAACCGTATAAAACTAATTATGCATGCCTCGAAAAACAACAACCTGAAAAAAAAACAACAGAACCTACTACGGAAGATAGATTAGAGCAGGCAGACATAATATTATCAGATTTACCCTATCGTTAAATAGTTGTCTTATTCGTCTTTTGAATAAAAGAAAATTACGGTTGGTTGAGATATCCCCGAAAAGCGGGACTGAGCCTGTACCGCGCGGGATATTTAATTTTTGATTTAGAAATCGGAACGTCAGGCAATGCTGACCCGCAGATCTACACTACACGTCGGGGGTGCATCCGGAGATTGTATCTATACAATCTCCGGATGCATTCATCGACGCGAGACGTGTAGTGTAGACGGGGGTATTTGGTCGTATGTGGTAGGTATTTAACGTCAGCCGATACGTCTGCCGTCTGCCGTTAGACATTGGCATTTGATTTCATGTCAAATTAAATGTCAATGAAATCAAATGTCAATTGTCAATCAAACTAATCAAAGTCAAATTCTGAATTCAGGCAAGACGAGGCACTATCTCCACGATCAGGCAGTGAAGGAAGAGAGAGTAGAAAAGCTCAAAGCTAAATGAAAATAAACCATGACAAGCAGACCTAATTTTAAAAACAGTCGAATGAATTTTAATGCACAAAATGAAACCGAAGGCAAAGGTACTAAACCCATTAGAGAAGCATCTACTGTATTGGAAATTTTCGCCCTCATGATTGTGCACATTTGTAAGAAGATACTTTTCTTTGACACCAATTTAAAAATAGCTGTGTATTTGGGAGCTCTCTTCCTACTTTCGCTCATAGCTGATGTGCTCACATTTCCAAAGTCATACTTCTCTAGAAGTGATAACATCTTCAATCAATATTTTGTAAAAATTGGATGGTTTTGGACATTATTTTTAACAGTGCCTTACGTTTTGTTGACATCTTACACGACATGCTGCGGCAAGAGACGAATTATGGCTACTTCTCACATGTCCAGACTGCTTATTGCGACTTTCTTCTGGTATACATGGACTAATGTATTCAATTATGTAGAAACTCAGTATGGTCGCTGTAATCTCAAAGGTTTCAATGATAAAATATCTTGTTTGAAAAACGGACATTTCTGGAATGGATTCGACATATCAGGCCATTGTTTTATTCTCATTTACTCAAGTCTAGTAATGATAGAAGAAGCAAGAGCTATAAATGGCTGGGAGCGCATTAAAGATTACATTAGAGATGAAAAGTATGCCAGAAGCATAGACGACAAATCAGCCAGTGTGAACCCTTTAAAAAATATCAACACTGATGAGCTTAATATTTTGAAGATTTCATATGAAAACTATACTCCATACGTGAGAGCATTTCTGATTGCCATGGCTCTTCTGCAGCTGCTGTGGGATGTGATGCTAGTATCTACTATATTATATTACCACATTATGGTGGAGAAGTTTATAAGTGGGGTGATAGCTATATTTACCTGGTTTGTTACATATAGGGTCTGGTACACTATTCCAAATGTGCTACCCAACTTGCCCGGGGAAGGAATATTTAAATACAACAAAGAGAGAGCTATGTCAAATACTCCTACTTATAAGAAAAGAAAAAGCACAATCAATGGAAGCAAGCACTTTATGGGTATGCCTATTAACAAAGGCCAAGAGTCAACAGAAAGTGCACCGGAGGAAACAAGATAATAATTATTTTATTTTAGTTTTGTATAAGATTTGTTTGGGAAACTGGTTTCTTTTATAATTTATTATTTAAAAAAAGGGGTGCTGTTTAGGCAATGTCATTTGATTTTTACATCCTTTGACTTGGTAACTTATTAAGGTAACTTGGTAAGAGAAATAAAAACTTAATTTAACAGATTTTGTATCATTTTCTATATTATTCATCAACTGAAACTAGACGACAGTAAATTTGTGTATGCTTAGGTGATAAAATAAGTAGATTAACCCATTCACTGCTGAAAACACAACTATTGTTTTTTGTACAACTTGCTGCGACTACAGGAAAACAACTGTTGTGTTATTGGTACAGGAAAACACAACTGTCTGTGCAGATTTGTAACCATTGTTAGCCAAGAAAATCGGCTCAGCAGTCAAAACTTAACTTGTTAACACTTTCACAGCTGAGCTGATTTGCTTGTCTAGACATGGGTGCAGCTCGTACACTCTAAAGTGATTTCCCATATGTCAAACACAATGGTTGTGTTTTTCCACACTCGCAACAAGATATGAAAAACACGACAGTTGTGTTCTCAACACTGAACGTATTAATAAAAGCCACTAAAAATTAAGAAAAATGTTCTGGACTGATGCTGCAGTTGTAAAACTAGCCAGATAATTTTGCATATTTTTAGTAACATATATTTTAAAATATTGTCTGGAAATCATTTTGCGAGGCCTTGGCCCACCAATGTGACCATACATGCATCATAATTATTTTAATATGTATTAAAATGTAGTTGTTAAACTTGGGATTTGAATCGTAATTTAAAAAAACGGTGAATAATCTTCAGAATAGGCCTTTTTTGATTATACTAAGTATTTTCTGGTTTTATAATGAAAATAATATCAATATTGTTTATTCCAACATGTTCCACCAGTTGAGCATTAGTCTTCGAATATTATTAAATGGTTGTATGGGCTTAGGTGTTGTATTATGATATTTATGAATATTCCATAGCATATAACTAACTAAATAACTTGTGTAAATATTCGATATCTCGAAGTTACATATTCGAAAGTTAATATTTATTCGACAATATTAATAAATTATTTTTTTGAAAATATACAGTGTTGCGAGTACGACGCCTATAGAAGCCGCGCCCGCGACGCCCACGTAGGCTGGTGGTTGCGACGCTATTATCATCTTCATGTGATGCGGTAAGTTGGGAATGGTCTGCTTAAAAGACTGTCGTTGTCTCACGCGGTTCAAATAGCTCTCTATCAAGGGCCGTTTCCCCCCAGTCCAGAATCTTCCCTCGAAGCCAAGCTCCCAAAGACGTTGCAGTAGCACAGCTAAGTTAATGTCGGCTATACTGAAGTTCTCGCAACACAACCAGCTCTCTGAAAGTAAACAATAAATTGTAATAATTAGTATCCAGCTGGCGAAAATATGTCATAAAAGGCAATAATTATAGTGTTTAATAAGATAAAAAAACGGAGGACCTTCACTTTGAGTTTTCAATTGTTCTTCCACCAAAGCCAGCACCTGATCTACAATATTCAGTATTTTCAAAAATTCTTCTTCATTTGAAAGTATCTCGTGTTTCCTGTCCTGTATCTCTGCTTTGTATAGCAGGACGCTTTTAGCTTTAGGATTTTCCTCGGCCAGTTTCCTCAAGTTTCTGGAACTGCTCAAATCTCCATCTGAAACAAGTGATAGATAGTTAGTATATTTTATCGAAAGGTCACAACTGCGCTGCAGTTAAAGAACGCGATTAGCAGTAAGCTCTAACCAAATACACTTAGTTTTCTTTCAAAATCCATCCATAGTTCATAGTCCAAAATAATATTTATTTATTTATTTATTTATTCTTTAGCACACAAATGGAGTACAAGGAGTACTTAATGCTAAGTAGCATTTTCTACCAGTCATCCTGGAGGTGTAGCTGAAATGGCCGAATGGGTGAATCTGTTAGTGCTGCGGTGACCCCATTGACCTAGATACCTACAGTGACAGGCAGTAGGTAAAGTACTAAGTTTCATAACCCATCACACCCTTCGCCATATTTGAGGGAGAGGAGCAGCCCGTTAGGTACACAGAGCCGCCTCAAGCAAATACTATATTTTAGTGAGCATGACCAATCAATCTTGTTTTTTTGGTAACAGATTTGGATTCTTCGTTAAAACTAAGTTGTTATGCCCTTGGGCATCCGCCACATATCGTCACAACCTTTCTTTGGGTAGGTACTGAGCGATTGGCTGAGCAACAGGCATCTACCCTAGTTATTGGTGTGTGCATCGACCATATCGTCAGCGTACGTAACATCAATTTAACCAACCATCCAACCATTTAATGCCCCAATGTCAATTCATCCAAAGGTTATCTAGGAGTTTGTACCGCCCCCAGGAGGTACGGATACGATTGGCGCATCTATTATAATATAGCTAACTAAATTTTTGAAGTTAAGGTATACCTACGTAAGTAATCTATTATTTTTAGCCAAGCATAATCGAAGTAGGTACCTATGCAGAATTTTCTTAGGGAAGTTAAAATTATTGTAAAATCCTATCATAAACATAAAGACCTTCGTTCATTCGATCGTGAAATGTGACGTGACCATACCGTAAACACTACCTATGCGAAATTACTTAGCACTTCTTTTATGATGATGACACACCACTGTAGGTATGCTAATGCACTTATATAGTTATATGTGCGAAACTACGTTTAATAAGCGATTATTTAAGTAACATTAACGGCTGTAAAAAAATATTATTTCCGTGCATCGCAAGTTTGAGAGGAATCTACGCATTCGGAACGGCCCGGCGCGGCGCAGCGATTAGTATAACAAAAGACCGAAAACAATGAAAAGAGGGAAGAAACTCTTTTGTCCAGGGAGACGATATGGCCTGATACGCAGAATTATGTAGGTGCCTAATTCTAACGGTCAAAAGTGCATTTACGCATATCACGTGACGAGCCTCTTTCATGTTTCAACAGTTGTGATCTAAGACAGACGTATTGGTTGTAGCATCGGTGTCTAGATTAGGTAGCTGGCTGGACTACGGCGATACGGTCTAGCTGGCCAGCAAATCTCCGACAAATAACACTCTTACTTTAGGTATCGCCTAAATACCTAGGTACATACCTACCTAGTCTTTTTCCTCTTGTTTCGACAGTCCTCAAGTCAGATATTCGAGAGTAATATGATTCATCACCAGGTTTAGGATGTTATCAATGCAGGTAGGTAAGTAGATAGGTACTCTCTCGTTTACTTTGTGTTATCTGATAAGCATTATTTACATACCTAGGTAGGTAATATTATTCTTAGCTGGGAAGATACGAATTATTGTATTATACCATTATGTGAGTTAACAAAAGAAGGATTAACACAACCTTCAGAAAACGTAATGCCTGCCTGCAAACGCAATCAACAATTCTGGCAGTTGAGTTTGCAGGCTTCATCTACATCAAAGCCTAGGGTTAAATTATACATAGTATAATTATTTTAATAATAATATCTAGGGTTAAATCATTTCATTAAGACATTAGGTAGGTACCTAGTCTTCATAATTATAATAGTCAACAGCAACTTACTTTTAAGAACTTCCCTGACTGGCAAAACAAACGGCAGCTTAGGAGCTCCACACAGCTGAGGGTGGACGAAAGAGCCCACAGTAATTAGTCCAGCCGGGAGGGATTCTATAATTTCCCGGAACCGGTTTATATTCTGTATTACTTTGCTGTCGTTAGAGACATTTATGAGTGGAGTCAGTTCTGTAAATTTAAATATTAATATGTATTAAAAACTAGGGAAGTATAAAATACCTAAGAATGTTTAAGTTTATAATACAAATATTATAACAATCATTAACTTTAATAATATGCTACTTTGTACTAACAAATAGTTATTTATCAAATATAGATATTGTATAGTACTGTTGCACAAAGAAACAAGCACAAACCTGGATCTAAGTAGAATTCCAGGTAATCCAAAATTCTTGTTGAATCAGGGATAGTTTCATTTTTCACTTTTAGCACAGGAATTTCTCCTCTAGGGTTTATCTCCAGAAACCATGATGAATATTGTTCCCCTCTAGTGATGTCCACAATTAGTGGTTCAAAATCAATGTTCTTCTCATAGAGGGCCATCAACACCTGCAAGGTACAAACAAAATAAATAACTTTAAGTTTAATAAACTGCAAAAAATAGTCACTGATTTATTTGAGAGTAGATACCTAAGACCTTGAAATGAGTTTTGAGCAAACATACTGAAGAGAGAATAAAAGTAGGCAGTGGAAATAATAATTATAATTATGCTGATTTTTTATTTTTAACAATAGTTTCACTGAGATACGGGTGCAGATAAGCTAGGTATCTAATAGATAAATATCTAAAAATACAAGCAAAACATACCTTTTGGGAGTAAAAACTATAGTAACTACAGTAAAGAGAAATATTTGATTTCTTAGCACCATTACATTGTGCATTTGGTTTGAGACTTGGCAGTTTCTCCAAATATTTTTGTACATAATGCATGATAGTATTTTATGATATATTCTATCGAACTATTTAAAACTAAAATAAATTAAACAAAAACTAAGAAAATCCATGAAAACAAAAACCGGATGACCAAGACTTTTGACTAGGCCGCGGTTTTTTCAACGAAAATATGAAGTGCCAACATTATAAATAATAAATCAGCTGACTGAATGAATGATAATGTCTTTTTAGGCAGATGTTACACGTTCAATATTATAAAGCAAAAATACTCCCAAATCAATCATTTAGTGCTGAAAGTACTCAAACAAGAACGTTCTGTCGCTAGTGCCGCGCCCGCCTTGGCTCCTCGTGATAAATGATAATTAAAAAAAAAGAGTTATATATGGTCTGTGGTCGACTGTTTCGCATCGCAAAACGTAATCTCGTTCAATTTTCGTTTTCTCACAATGGCACAAGCACAGTCCTACTCTCTCACCTCTGTTTTTTCATTTCAGTTCATTCATTCCGTTTCATTCATTCATTGTGTTTGAAGTGAAGTTTCATAATTTCTTTCTAGTTTGGCTTGGCTTTTTCTCTTGTCAAACGAGATTTTCTGACCAGAAAAATAATATACTAACGTTTTTTATTACCAATTACTCACTTCGCAAAAATCTGCTTCTTTTTCGACCGACATTCCTTACTATTGAAGTAATAGGACACGGGGAAAATGGAGACCTCAAACAACACCGACGCCGTCAATCTTGGCGTCGGTGAGGTAGATGCAGAAATCGGTGAAGAATTGAAACAGCTGGAAGAGGGTAAAGATTTCGATACTCGAAGCGAAGTATCTAGTTCGACGTCGTCCGAGTCTACTATTCCTAGTATTAGCTCCGTTAGCTCGAAGTCTAACGACAGACACTCTAATCGCAAACGCACCAAGTCCAGCAGTCAGTCCCCAGTACAAAACAAACGTAGATGTATCAGTGACTCAGACAGTAAGATAAAGACATACGACTACATGACCAAGCTGAACTACTTGTTCCGCGATACGCGCTTTTTCCTAATAAAGTCGAATAACGCAGAAAACATTACCTTGTCGAAGGCCAAGGGTGTTTGGTCTACTTTACCTCAAAATGAAGCAAATTTGAATCAAGCATATCGAGAATCGAGAAATGTATTATTGATTTTTTCAGTGAAGGAAAGTGGTAAATTTGCGGGATTTGCTCGGCTATCCAGCGAATCACGTCGTGACGGAGCACCCGTCTCGTGGGTACTACCTGCCGGACTCTCCGCTAAAGTATTAGATGGAGTATTCAAAGTAGATTGGATATGTCGCAAAGAATTACCTTTCAGTAGCACTCTGCATTTGTATAACCCATGGAATGAAGGTAAACCTGTTAAGATTGGCAGAGATGGACAAGAAATAGAGCCTAAAGTTGCAGAAGAGTTGTGCAGACTCTTTCCTGAAGATGACGGTATTGAAATGACTTCTATACTTCGCAAATCAAAGGATGCTTCAAAGAAATCATACCAGAAAAGTAGTGGAAACTACAGAACATATCGTGCACCAATGTCAACAAGAGGATCGAACTTCAGGCACCGCTTGGGTACAGCATCTAGAAGCAGGCGGAAGTCTTTTTTATCCCCCAGGAACCGATTAGGATCGAGTTCCTTTAAACGCAGATCCCCATCTCCCTTCATGAGAGATCGTTTACCTAGTTGGTTCAGCCATACCAGAGATGCTTACGGCAGCAGCAGCTCAGCTGCAGAAGCTTATGTTGCAGAGTATATGCGCTCAATGCATCACCAGTTGCCTCCACTGCCGTATGCACCACCTCCTGGTTTTAGTGGAGCGTTGACTGGGTATGAAGGTATGTCGCTGCCGCCTCCCCCACCGCCGCGTTACTACGACGTTCCGGAGTACCCTAGATCGGTGCTGGTATATGATAAGAGATCTTATGAACGGTCGGTGGATGAATTTCTTTGGCGCACTTCAGACCGTTCAAGAGACCGTAGTCGTGAATACGACACCAATAGGTCCTACCGTGACCGTCGTTAAGTTAAACCACCGATGTAATTAGTTATTGATAATTGAAAAATAAAATATTGTGTATGAACTTTGAACTTTTTTGAGTAAAAGTCAGTGTGGTGATGAACAATATTGGAACGGTTTATACTTCAAATTTGGACACTATGACACATAGGAAAAGAAAATGGAACTTTATAGTTTTAATCAATTGAGGTGCTGTTTAACTGTTGAATTTGAATGAACTGTTTCCTTTACAGGGTATTATGAGGCGTTTGTGAGCTGCATCTCGCACTCAATGTAGGGTAGTGAATAATATTGATGTTGACTATTTTTTTAGTGTATTTAAAACTTATATTGAAGTTTGGTCAACATGTGCTGATTATACAGACGACAATTTATAGTAGTTATTATACCTATTATGTACAACTCGGTTGAAGTTGTATTTACAACTGTGATATTTTTCAAATTATTAGCTTTTAAGAACAATGTGGTGATTTAATTACACCAAAGAATGCTTACGCATATAATATTTTGAAAAATAATATTCTGTCTTAAATAACTAAATCATTATGTAAGGCCAGTGTCTTATTTTTTTTTAATTTTGCTAAAATACAAATTGGTTTAGTTTATTCTTTTGTCAAATCATGAACCTTCGTTATTACTTAAACCTACCCTGTCGAATAGCTAGTAAAATCCAAATAGTGAGGTATGGGGTATGTAGACAGTATCATTGAAATTCTGCCAAATGTTTACTGAAGTTTATGAAAATTGAATGCATTAGGTATCAAACTACCAACTTATTTTTGAAAAATCATTTGGTAATTGGCAATAATTTTAATGTTTCCAGTGCTTGTTCTAAAGTCGAAAGTCAAAAATGTCACATGAGCCCAAGAGGGCACTTGTGCAGTTTACCTACTCTACTTAGGATTCGGAATACCTATTATAATTAAAAGAACTGGCAAGAAACTATAATCCCGTCTCTAAAGAGCATTACTTTGCTTTTTAAAGGCCAAAAGAGTAGGAGCTATTTCTGTTATATGGTAATGCTGTCTGTCCATCTACAACAAACTTGTCTACTCGACATTTACATATTAAAATCAGTTGGTCCGTGAGCCAAGCCAAGGCTTGTGGGGTATTGTTATGAGGATATTTTTAAGTAGAGCATGAATAATTCTTAGATTGTTTGTATATTTATAAGTTTTTTTGTGGACAAGTAGGTATTTCCAAGCAAGGTTTTATAAAATACGTATTTGTTACATGTTCCATTTCCAAACACCATCAGTTTGCTGTCACTGAGAAGTTCTGTTGCCAACTGTTCGTCGCTATCGTCAGATCAGCTTGCTTTTAGTAGAACACATACAATATTGTCATCAGACCTTGACAGGCATGAAGAATTTCAAATCAATTAAATAACAATATCTGGGTCAAAGAGCATAGAACATTTGTGGCATATCCACCTATCCGCCATTTTTTTTCCAAGTTTCCGCGCACTGATTGTAAGTAGTACATTATGTGGGTAGGGGACACTTATACAGTGTATATCAAACAAAACATGTCAGGTATATTATATCCTAAAGTGTCACGTTCTCGAGATATTTGGAGGTAAATATCCCCATATCAGAAGAATGAATATCGCTAAAAATGCAGTAATTAGTGTGTACAGGTTGATATATGTATTAAGTCTAAAATAATAGTTATTTAGTCCCATAAAATAATTATGTTGCCCTAAAAATCTCTACATAGCAATATATTTTTCATAGTTCTCAAATGGTGATCTTTATCTCCATATTATTTCTGGGGACGTGACACTCTAGGGTCCCATATTTTTAACATGCTGTTTGTATAAGTATTCTTTACTCAAATATACTACAACAATCAACACGCCTGAGAACTATGATGAAAAAAAAATGCCTGAGTGTGGTGGAACACTTGGTTGCAAGAAAGTTCCTTTCGTAGAATAAAAAAAAAAAACAATAAATTAAAGTAAACTAACTACTAATTTTAACTTTTAATGAAATAATTTTATCAATTTTTTTACGCGCTATGGATAACCCTCTATCTACACTAAAGCTTTCTTTAAAGAAGAGAGAAAGAAAGAAGCTTTTTTCTTTTTTTCTTTCTTTTTTTTCTCTAAAGCGTTTTTTTCGCCTAGCCCCCATCCGCCAAGTCCATACCGTGTGATAAGGAACTCATCATCATCAACCCATAACGTCCCACTGCTGGGCACGGGTCTCTCCTCACTTTCGTGAGGAGGGTTAGGCCATATTCCACCAGGGGGGCCAAGTCCGGATTGGTGGATAACATACCTACCTCCGAAATAATTCTCGGGTAGGGTATGTGGGTTTCCTCACGATGTTTTCCTTCACCGAAAAGCGAGTGATAATTACGTACATATGTTGTACAGAAACACATTGGTACGTGCCCGCACTGGGATTTGAACTCACGACCTTCTGATTGGAAGGCGGACGTTCTCCCACTAGGCTACCGCCGCGGGTGGATATGCCAGCTTCCATACAAAAATGTTTGAACCCTATTGATTTGCAAAATTTGACCTAAATAAACAGCTGTCCGTAGTAACCGCCTGACAACAATTTGATTTTTAAAATTATAACTTTATTACAGCAAAAATTGTGTGGGTCTTGTTCTAAGTAGGTGTACGAGCTACTGAGAAAAATTTAAGCAACATTTTTAAAGTCAAGGTTTTCGGAGGAATAAAAGATTAACCAAACCTGAACTGTGTGTGAGCAACATCCAAGAAATGGAGAGCCCGTGTTACATTGGTTTTTGTTATGAGCGATTAAAATAACAATCTATTACTGTGAAGGCCCCACTCGCACTTGACCACTTCTTAGTGTAAGGAATGTTTACGCGCAGAATGCCTAATTTCAAAATGACCAATTACTCAAATAGGTAGATATACTATTTATTTATATTTTTTCATTTCTTAGGTAATCGTGGCAGTGCATCGAAATTATAATTGACTAGCTGCGCCCCGCGGTCTCACCATCGTAGTTCCCGTTCCTATGGGAATACGGAGATAAAATATAACCTATGTTACTCGCTGATAATGTAGCTTTCCATTAGTGAAAGAATTTTTAAAATCGGTACAGTGGCTTAGCTAAAAACTTATATTTCCATACAAACTTTCATCCCCTATTTCAACCCTTTACAAGCCTTTTTTCGCAATAAAAAGTAGCCTATGTCCTTTTCAGGCTCTAGACTATCTCTTTTCCAAATTCATTTAAATCTGTTCCGTAGTTTGGGCGTGTAAAGCTAACAGACAGACAGACAGGGTTACTTTCGTATTTATAATATTAGTTGGGGTTATGTATCTCTATATGTAATTTATAAAACATAAAAAAGTTAAATAGCCGCTCGCAGCAAGCTCCAAAATGAAGTTAAACTCAACTTAATTTCGTTCCAGAGGTGGTGAATAAAGTGATTGGAAAATAATGACGTTATAAAAACTTTCTCTTTGGACTATTTCCTCCTCGAGTCGATCAACTCGCAAGATAACATGAAGGCAGATTACTAGCTGGCCACATTGAGCAGCCCGGGGCCCGGGCATACGATGTCTACACTACAAACAAACATAAGTGTGTTTTATTTTCATATTTTTATTAGACTTCTTTGCTATCTCTTATACCTACTTGACCTACTTTCGTCATAAAAAATACTATAATTTATGTAAGAGAAAGAAAGTAAAGCTAAGTTAACTATGTAAGTATTTGTTCTTGTTTATAGAGACGGGGTTCAGCTCGCTACGATAGACCCAGATAGGTAGGTATATACGCAAAACTATAATATGAAGATAGCTTACTATTTTTGCCTAACAACAATCTGCGGGCTTTGTCGCCGTTTAGTCCTATTATGTAACTGGAGGGGTGGAGTGGAGGGTTGAAAGCATGTCGACGCAGGCGCGGTAAGGGCCCGCGGGCGGCGGGGTCGAGGGCGCGTCAGTCGACGCTCGGCGGCGTCTGGAGGTGCTTAGCCTTTGCGCCGCGCCCCAAACAGCCGAAGCGTGGCTCGGGGCGTGGCGCTTACGTAAACACGCGTGGCACACAGCTAGCGTTGAAGGCGGCGCGGGGCCGCGCCACCGTCCGTCCCAGATCGACCCCATGTTGGCCCGCGCCGCCTACTGAGTGTATGTGGGAAGCTGCACGCATCCTGTCGTGCCGCCGCCGCTGCCACAGCCGCTACCGCCGATTATCGCGCTTATAGGTATCTATTATACATTTCTCTTGACTTAATATGGACGATAATGTTGTTGTTGAAAACCCTTGTTTTGTTCTAAAATAGTCACTTGTGAACCGTCCGAGGTTGATATTTGCTATGCGACGTACAAATTCTGAATTATGTCTCCAGCCTCCACCCCTCTACTCTCATGTTACATGGAAGTAGCAATGGGAAATAAACTGATATATTATGTAGGTAGGCATAGGTATGAAATTACAAGGCCGTTTGGATGAATAATGCTTTTTCATGATCTGGGTACCTAGGTACTTAGTATGATAAATTAATTTTATGATACATTTTCAGTAAAAAGAGTAGGCACGTACCGTACCTACCTGATAATATTTTGACAACTGAAATTTAGGGAGTACCTACCTATCGATTTGTACCCGAAAACAAAATTTACTTACCAAGTTAATAAACTTACTTAGTCCCATATATTTTTGTGCTCAGATTAAGGAAAATGCTTTCGTAAATACACATTTACTTTGCTGCTGTAATAGGTAAGCAATCAAATAAATAACTCGTCTTGTTATAAGATGAGAGGCACAATGCAAATTATCCAAGTAAGCAGGTAATACCTACCTATCAAAGCAAACAAGTTCTTTGTGTTTTTACAGACAAGCGTTAGGTATTATTTGAGCCCTACACAACTAAATCTAACCTGAGGAGTTCCTGGCATGTTTTACTTTTCCTCTCTATCGTCAAAATTCAGATCTGTGACCATTAATACTTCATAATAATAATAATATAATTTAATAATAATATTATTGTGTTATTGCCATCGGAAGGTGACAGGCATGCAAATATCAACATAAATAAACAACAGAAACTGTAAAAAACAATTTCGAGATTTGATCTAAACAAACCCTCTTTATTCCCAAAGACCTACTTAAGTACCTACCTACGAATTTTACAAAAGGTTGATTTACAAAAAACAAGAGCAAAATCTGTAAATTGTAAGGATAACTAATATAACTCCTCCCGTCTGACTCAAACGTCGACAAGTGAATTTTTCGAAAGAAAAATACAAAAAATCTACTAGAATAATAATTCCATTAGAATATTCCATGTTGTTTGCTGTATTGTGAAGCATTATCATTATCATTACTTTGCTCAATAAATTGTTAGTTTCTGCTAGGAGACCTACTTACTAGTGTAGGCTCAATGCCTAATTCTCAAAATGTCTATTTTGAGGTAATATATCAAGGGTCAATGATTTTGAGTAGGCCTATATTAGGGTCAAAGGACCAATTCCAAAATGACCAAATTCCAAAACGGGCAATTCTACAAGTGCTTCTGCTCATAATTATTTCTGATGTTCCATGCAAAGGGAAAATCAAAACATGATTGATTATCGTGCGGCTTGACTTGCTGCCGCCTTTCCTTTTACGGCTGACCTCCATCATTTACACTACGCGCGTCACCGCACCCCATCCCATCCCTCCAACCCGACGACGCGATGAATCGAGGATGCGATGACAATAATAATTGTGATCTTTTAAATCTGCGATCAAAAGTTCTACGTACTTGCTTAATAAGTCATCTATTTACTGATCTTTCATACGTAAATCAACTATACTTGGGTCCTAGTTACTTTTGTAAACTTTCGAAAATTTGGAATCTATTTAGACCTGCAGAAGTTGCTCTCACTCCTTCGTCGACTAGAAAAGAGCTTATCTTTAAACGGCTGAACAGATTTTGACGCTGGGAAAACTCGACCAAATTATTTTGCAAACAAAAAAACTAAATCAAAACCGTATGTTCCGTTTGGGAGCTATGATAGGTACCTACATAGATACCGTCACACTTATAACACCCCTCATTTTGCGTCGAGGTTAAAACACAGGTTTTACTCCTCATTAGAAAATGTGACATTACAATGCTATTGTTTGTTTTGTTCAGCATCTAAAGTGAAGATGCAGACGCGCGAAGTACTGATGGTGGTGGCGGCGCTGACAGCGCTGGCGGCGGCGGGTGCGGGCGTGGCAGCAGCGGAGCGCGGCGGCGGCATCAAGGTCGGCGGCGGCGGCGGGCTGGGCGGCGGGCGCGATAGCGGGCGAGGGGGCGGCGTGCGCGTCGGCGGCGACGGGCTGCGGCGCCCGCGCACCTCGCCAGCGCCGCCCCCGCCGCGGGCGCCCTCCGTCATCACCGCCGCGCTTGTCGTTCCTCACAAAGCCTTCGGCACTCGCGACTACACCAAGGCCGAGAAGGCGGCGCTCGCCAAGCTGCCGCGAAAACTCAAACTCTTCTCGCTCGTGCGCCTTAACATTACGCTTTCGACGCTGAGCTTGACGCCTAGTCCGATGTGTAAGTGACGCGTAGTATACCGTACTCTTCGATATAATAGATACTTCTTGATGCTATCGAATCTACTGACTTTTTTATACGCTTTCAGCTATCCTGGACTCGCTATGTAAAGAATTTCTAGCAGTCAACGTGTCTGCTATCCTCTATCTTATGAATCATGAACAATATGGCCGTTCTACTGCCTCTGCACAGTATTTTCTACAACTCGCCGGGTATCTCGGCATACCGGTAAACGCTTTTCCTCTCTATGCATTATTTAGTATCCTTTTTTGAATTTTTTAATAGATAAACACTTACCTTCTTTTTTATCTTAATTTCCCCGGTCAATTTTATACTAAAGTATGCTGAAACGCCGCAGGTGATAGCGTGGAACGCAGACAACAGTGGCCTCGAGAAGCGAGCGTCCCACGCGTCCTTGCGCCTTCAGCTGGCCCCGTCCATAGAACATCAGACAGCCGCAATGCTCTCTATATTGGAGCGTTATAAGTGGCATCAGTTTAGCGTCGTCACTTCAGCTATTGCTGGGCACGATGATTTTATACAAGCTGTTCGAGAAAGAGTTATAGCACTTCAAGTAAGTTTTTTTTTTAATCAGCCTAAATCGTTCCACTGCTTTGCAAAGGCCTCCCTACTCTCTTTCCAAGACTTAGGGTTCGTTGCCATCACTGGCCAATCTCTTCCATACGAGTCCAGTACGTCACACTACCTACGTCAGGGTCGAACACTTCCGTAGTTTGAGTGTTTCTGTTAATTTAGAACGAAATTATATGATAAAGCTATTAGTCTCGTCACTTAGTCAAATAAAAAAAAAGCTGGACGCATACGAATTTACCTAACTAAGTTCCATACCTCCAGTTCCTATACGATTATGGAATAAACGTACCCAGTTTAATTCATCAAACAATCAAATTTCATTCTTAATTGTCTTGACTTCATAAACGCACAGTTCAGTGCAAGTGTCTAATGCTTCTAATGTTTCCCTGTAGGACCGTTTCAAGTTCACGATACTGAACGCGATAGTGGTGAAGCGTCCGTCGGACCTGACGGAGCTGGTGACGAGCGAGGCGCGCGTGATGCTCCTGTACGCAACGCGGGAGGAGGCCGCCGACATCCTGTCCAACGCCGGCGACCTGCACCTCACCGGGGAGAACTTCGTCTGGATCGTCACGCAGAGCGTGCTCGGCTCCTTGCAGCAGCCGAACAAATTCCCTGTCGGCATGCTCGGTCAGTTTTCCTACAGTTGCTTTGTCTTCAGTGATAGTAGGATGCACCCATGCCATAATGCTTCACGAGACTCAATCACGTTGCGTTTAATGCTTTACTTAGCGAGTTTTCGCTTTCGAAACCACACACAAACCACCTCTAGCTACTACTGCTTTGTCGTAGTTATTTCTACAAACGCCACATTTCTGAAACGTTCGTTAAATTTGACTTTGTATGAAGTCTATCACTGTCTTTGTCTCGCACTATACCAATGAGAGCAATTAACCAAATCTATATTTAACAGACTTCTAGATTCTATGTTCGACTGCATGTATGTTAGAGCCGTTAGAGTTAGAACCCAATCCCTTTAACGCGAAACACTTTGCGCAGGAGTCCACTTCGACACGTCGAGCTCCTCGCTGATCGCCGAGATCGCGACGGCGGTGAAGGTGTTCGCGTACGGCGTGGAGGCGTACGTGTCCGAGCCGGACAACGTGCGCTACCCGCTGGGCACGCGGCTGTCGTGCGGCGCGGGCGCGGGCGAGGCGCGCTGGTCCACGGGCGAGCGGTTCTACCGCCACCTGCGGAACGTGAGCGTGGAGAGCGAGCTCGGCCGCCCCAGCATCGAGTTCACGCCCGACGGCGAGCTGCGGGCCGCCGAGCTGAAGATCATGAACCTCCGCCCGTCTATCGGGGAACAGGTGGGCTTTATTGTAATCGTGTGCTGGGGTTTACAGTAGGTACGCTGCTGGGATAAGCCTTCACTCAAAAGGAGAGAGAGAGAGAGATGTCAAAGGATCTCTATACTTATACTTATCTACTACGCTGGCCCAATGCACCTTGGGCAAGTTTTCGATATTTTTATTTGCTGAAGCGAACTAGTTGCACAAATACTATCCTTGAAAAGGTACATGTCTTATTAAATAAAGAAGAATCAACAACCAAAATCGATCACATCAAAACGCAAGAGAAGGCCACGCTGATGTTCTGTGAAAATTCGATAGAATCTCCTTTTTAAAAAAATCATGTGCAAATATTTTTTCAGTCTATTGAATAAATCTCACAGTAAATTGTAAGCAATCACAGTGATATTTTTTTTTTGCTCCATTAGCTGGTTTGGGAAGAAATTGGCACATGGAACTCCTATCCAAAAGAGCGGCTCATTATAAAGGACATCGTGTGGCCGGGCGGGCTCCATACGCCGCCTCAGGGCGTACCGGAGAAGTTCCACATGAGAATCACATTCCTGGAAGAACCGCCTTACATCAACCTGGCGTTGCCAGACCCGGTCACTTCGCGGTGCTCGTTGGATCGAGGGGTCATATGCCGAGTGGCCCCCGACTCGGAAGTTACCGGGTAAGCGATCCTTTAAATTATAGTATAGTAGGTAGTTACGTAGGTACTAGCTTTTGCCCGCAACTTTATCTGCGCGGAAATAACAATTATCGCGATAAAAGTATCCTAAGTATAGTCTTTCCCAGATTTCAAACTATCACCACACTAAATATTATCAAAATCCGTTTAGCAGTGAAAAGGACGCAAACTGACAGAGATAGAGAGTTAGTAGGATTGCCGAAATGTCGACTGCAAAGAGTATCTAATAGCAACCGATTTAAACTAAGCTAAAATCCATTTTTGATATAGACTACAAATTATTACCATCTTTATACTCGTTGATTTTCGAAGATATACGAAGATTACGAAACGCATAGCAAGTTTGATAATGGTGTATTGGCCCTCACCACGGCCACGTTCCAGGCTGGACCCAGGAGTAGCGCACGGCAACAGCTCCATCTACCAGTGCTGCAGCGGGTTCTGCATCGACCTGCTGCAGCAGCTGGCGGAGCAGCTCGGCTTCACGTACGAGCTGGTGCGCGTGGAGGACGGCCGCTGGGGCACGCTGCACAACGGCCGCTGGAACGGACTCATCGCAGACCTGGTCAACAAGAAAACGGACATGGTAGGGAGGGCTCGCCGCCGACTTGGGCGACAGCAACACTGATGCCGTACACTAGCCGCAGAGGTTCTATCTAACCCAGAGGCCGGGGGTTTGAAGCTCGATGGTACTAACGTTCGCCACTGAATGGCTAAGCTTTCGCTCTCCATTTTATATTATGCGTGGACGATCACGATGTATGACGTCACATAGCTTGAGCTGCAATTTTTAGGACATTGCATAGCAGTTTGATTCAACGTCTGTTCTAATGATCATCTGTTTTTGGTCGTTTAGAAAACTTTGTAACATATTAACAGTATCTTATATGTTCTTAAATCAATTAAATGTTTATGGGCCTTCGCAGACCAATGTCGACCTCGCGCTCGCGTTCGTTCATTGCCGCCTCCCGTTTGCTAGGACCTAGCTCATAGCTACCTACATACAACCTGAACGTACAGCTACCTTTCAGGTCCTAACATCCCTCATCATAAACTCGGACCGAGAAGCCGTGGTGGACTTCAGCGTTCCGTTCATGGAAACGGGCGTGGCCATCGTGGTAGCGAAGCGCACCGGCATCATCTCGCCCACGGCATTCCTGGAGCCGTTCGACACGGCGTCGTGGATGCTGGTGGGCGCGGTGGCCATCCAGGCCGCCACCTTCACCATCTTCTTCTTCGAGTGGCTCTCGCCGAGCGGTTTCGACTGCTCCACGGGCCAGGAGTCCAAGCGCGTGCCGCAGAACAGGTTCTCTCTCTGTCGGACCTATTGGCTCGTTTGGGCTGTACTTTTTCAGGTTTGTTCTCAATTCTTTTTTCAAGTTTTTATATAATAATATGTTGTATGATAACAACGCAAATATCTAAGTATGTTACTGTTTCACAACTGCAACTGAAAAAAAATACATTGATTTTACTGAAACTAGCTGCGTCCCGCGGTTTCAACATTCCCGTCGTCCCCGCTGGGGCCAACAGGGACAAAAGCCCGTTGAGGTCGCACGTTTGTATGTGGGACTCTATTACATTCCGTGGCGTGGCACTCCGCAGGCGTCGGTGCACGTGGACTCGCCGCGCGGGTTCACGTCGCGCTTCATGACGAACATGTGGGCGATGTTCGCGGTGGTGTTCCTCGCCATCTACACCGCCAACCTGGCCGCGTTCATGATCACGCGCGAGGAGTTCCACGAGCTGAGCGGGCTGGACGACCCGCGCATCGCGCGCCCGCAGGCCTACCGCCCGCCGCTCAAGTTCGGCACCGTGCCCTGGTCGCACACCGACGCCACGCTCAACAAGTACTTCGCGGAGCCGCACTCTTATATGACGCAGTGAGTCGCGATGCTTTTGTTCTCTTACGTCCCATAATCACCACTCTCTCAAAGTCACCCATATTGACAACTTCTCATAATGAGCCCTTTCAAAATGACTACTTTACGACTTAAAAAGGAAGGGGTTCTCAATTCAATTGTATTTTTTTTAAGTTGGTTTCCTCAATATCCGAGATTACTGAACCAATTCGTATCTAAACGGAATTCATGTTGCATTGCACCAAATCCTCCCCATATTATAAGTTGGTATACTTGGTTTATTCCGTGTTTCAGTTTCAACAGAAGCACGGTGAGTGCGGGCGTGACCGGCGTGCTAACGGGAGAGTTAGACGCTTTTATTTACGACGGTACAGTCTTGGACTACTTAGTATCGCAGGTAAGTTTCAATTAAATAAAAAAAGGACTGTGCTTTAGACCACACGACTGAAGTAAAACTTCTAATATGTATACGAAACGTTACTCTCTCTCTTTCTATCTTCACTAACTTATATCTCCTTTTTCTATCTATCTCCTCTCAAATTCCATTCGCCTCGCTCGATCACATTTTTTGTAACGCATTCTTACTTGCCAAATCAAGCGTGCGTAAAGAAGTTTTAGTTCAATACGTAGCTATCACCAACAATGGTATTTGTTGAAGAGTATATTTTTCGCTGTCACCATAATATTGTATTGTGAGCAGAGCTTGACAGGCACGCACAATTTCAACTCAATTGAAGAAAGAAAACTGTTTTAATTGCAAGATTTTACCATACTCTAAATAACAACTAAATAAAAGTTTCTAATGATCTAGAACCCTAATCTGAATCGTAATGGAGGTGACATCATAATGCATTGCATAATTGAATAGTCAAACGAACTTATTTGTAATTGAGATTCAACTGTGGATAATTATGCAGCGATGGGGTCTTGTTTGACTCACTGTATCACTCTGTATCACACTGTTTGATCACTCCTGTCAAATATAATAAAATGTTAAAGAAATATCATTGAGGACAATACAACATATTATGAGCAAAACAACTAACTATATACAATTTAATGGTGTATTGCACTTTTGTCTAATGGAGATTTATTAGAAGTGCTTCGGCGTCGGTGGACGAAACCTTTTGGAAGTTCACCTATTAAAAAGTTTGGAGCCACGCTATACTGTCTCTACTATCTAATAACTTCCCTATTATAAATGAACACTCGCACCCAAATATACGGGCCTCGTGTCTAGTTTTGAATTAACCGACAAGCCGGTTTCTGACAAAACTCGTTTCTTCTATATGTTTATAATCATATTTTTAAGGTAGACTTCTGTGGGTCACAACCCACGCGAATGACGCGCGTGACAATATAAATGTATGAGGAAGCGGCGGGGCAGCGGCGCCTTTTAAATCTGTCGCGCGTATCGGCCGCGACCCACGGAAGTCTACCTTTACTACTCTTTGGCACTAACAAATAATTTACCATTTATATTTGATTCTAGGACGAAGACTGCAGACTGCTAACTGTGGGATCTTGGTACGCGATGTCTGGCTACGGACTAGCGTTTACGCGGAACTCAAAATATCTCAGTATGTTCAACAAAAGATTACTAGACCTACGATCCAACGGAGACCTCGAGAGATTACGCAGGTTGGTAATTCTTTCTAATTTATTTAAAGACATTTTGCAAACAAGACTTTGGTATTTAGTAAAAATATTACTTATATCTATGCGTGAGGATAAAAAAATTGAATTTCAGTTGATAGAACCCTGCATTATACCTTGCGTTAAAATCTATTTAAATCCATAACTTTAACGAATAGATTATGAAGGTACAATAATTGTGTTTAGGATATTCCCATAATGAATATAGGTTTTTTTATATTTAAAAACAGTGTTTACCCTATGTATGACTGGAAATACGATTTCTCGAAATAGTAAGCGTTTGCAGGTATTGGATGACCGGAACTTGCAAGCCTAATAAGCAAGAGCACAAGTCCTCAGACCCTCTGGCGCTGGAGCAGTTTTTATCGGCATTTTTGCTGCTGATGGCTGGAATACTGCTCGCAGCGATTCTACTGGGTCTGGAGCACGTGTACTTCCGCTACATGCGGGCGCACCTCGCCGCCTCCAGCGCGGGCCCCTGCTGCGCCCTGGTCTCTCTGTCCATGGGTGAGCCAGCGAGAGAACCGTCTACAGGCCTGGCGATTGCCAACCTCAACATTCTACAATTTAAAATTTCCTTTATGAAAATCCTTTTTTATTTATACAAGCATATGCCCGCCATCTTCTTCCGCGCGAACTAAAGTTTATCGCGATAAAAAGTATCCCAAGTCCTTCACCGGAGATTAAACAATTACCACGCCAAATTTCACCAAGTTCGGTTCAGCCGTTTAGTCGTGAAAAGGGCGTAAATTAAACAGATATAAAGACAGACCTACTTTCGTTTTTATAATATTAGTCCTACTTAGGGATGTTACGGAGATGGTTCAATCGGAACCCAAGACGGAGTCGGAGTTTTCAAATTTGGTTTGTTGGAACCGGAGTCGGAGTCGGAAGAGAGATGTATTAAGGGCAGGCCTCATAAAATAAAATAGGGCACACATTATTCAATCAGCCTATTTAATTTCAATTAAACAATAATAAACTTACTTGACATGAGCAAAAACTATTCATGTTTTCAATAACAGTTAGCAAATTAAATGAAATGAATTGTCTATCAATGTAGCAAGACCTCCGATTAAAACCTCCGATTTAAAGATGTCGGAGCCGAAGTTGGAACCGGAGGTGTAATATCAATCTAAATTCCGACTCATCGGAGTCGGAGTCGAAGCTTCGTAACATCCCTAGTCCTACTTACATAGTTGGATTGTTTAACAACAATTTTTTCAAAGGGGATTAATTCTTATAAAATTAAATTTAAATAGACAAGAAATATGTTGATGTGCTTATTATTGTATTCGCAGGGCAATCGCTCACTTTCCACGGGGCCGTGGTGGAGGCGGCGACCAGAGGTTATGGAGCGGGGTCGCGCGGGCACTGTCGGTCCGCGGTCTGCGCCGCACAAGTTTGTATTATTGTTTTATCGTGTCATTTCTTCGGCAGTTATAATACTTATATATTTCTTCCAATCTGATCAGCATCGAGAATATCAAAAACAATCCTATGTACCCATGTGAACGCTGGTCGTAACGCGTTTTTTTAATCGTAGCATGCTGTTTATCTCATTCTTTCGCATCACATCTTCATTCCGATCGAGACAACTAGGTAGGTACGTTACATCATCTCACTGCTTGTCTTCCTTCCGATCAATATCGAGTGCGTCGAATCCGCTCGGCATCGGCTAAAGAGAGTAATATAACGTGGAAGAAGAGTTTTCGCGAATAGCTCTGAAAATAAACTCGAACAAATCGTGACGCCGACTGCGACTCGTAAAAAAACGATGTGACGTCCCGTGTGCAGGTGTGGCGCGCGCGGCACGAGCGCGACGCGGCGATGGCGCGCGCGCGGCAGCTGGCGGCGGCGCTGGCGGCGCACGGGCTGGCGGCGCCGCCGCGCCGGCTGGCCTCGGCGGCGGCGCTGCTGGCGGGCGGCGCGCACGACGCCACGCGCCCGCGCACGCTGCGCCCGCCCGCCGACCTGCTGCCCGACCTCGACCGTCCGCTCTCCTGCGGCGACTTGCGCGCGAGGTGCGTCTCCGAGTACACACCTTGCTTGTTCGTAGACTTCCGCCCCTACCTGACCGATGGGTCTGCTTTATTGGAAATTAAACTCATCAGTTATCTTTCCGTAAGGATGCTACCCGCGTAGCCGCTATTTCTTATCTCTCCATCCTGAGCCGGCCGGCATCGCCTAGCGAATCGCCCCCCTTTTCTGGTTTGTAAATCATCATCGAGATCGACCCATACCCGCCACCGCTGAGCACGGGTCTCCCCTTACTTTCGTTAGGAGGATTAGGCCATAATCCACTAAGGGGTCCCGATCCGGATTGGTTTGTAAAAATTACACCAATTTTTTTAATTGTTTCAGAGAGCGGACGCGAGTAGAAATGGAAACAGTGCTGTGAGGCGTATTTTGCGCCACCCTAATTCAATTCCTGAAGGCTGTTCTTACACCAAGTTATACAAGACGAAGTAGTTATACCTAATTGTTAAAATATGGACAGATAAAAGAAACGTTGTAATTATTAAATAAACTATCCAATTATTAAAACAGAGTGCTGGACGTAGATAGCGAAGAGTTGTTTTGGACGTGCGCGCGGCGCAGGCTGGGCGCCGGGCGCTCGCCCTCGTGTTGTCTACTACAATAAAATATATTTTTTGGACAATAACATATCTTTCTTTTTAACACTTGACTATTTTAACATATTTGAATGTAGGTACATAGTGGTAGAAACAACCTATAAATTTGGTTCGTTTCCTTTCCTCTCCTTGGTGAGAAAGTTAAATGCACAAATAGTGCAAAGCCAAGACCTACAAAAAGGTTCGACTGCTGTATTTTTTTTTCTTTGTTTTGGCTTCGCATGATTTGTGAACCTAAGAAAAAATACTATCCCCTATATTCATAAAAAGTTATGATAATAAGATATTCAATAAAATTGCGCACTACAATAATGTACTGTGCAGTACTGTTAAGTGACGTTTAGTAACTGTGAAAATACATTTTTCACAATTCACTACTTGTGCAAAGCAAAAAGATAAAATTACAGCAGATTGACAAACAATGTATCAATGTCAGACTGAACTGTCAGACTACTAGTGCCAGTGCCCGGTGCCGACTACCGATGTTTCGTTCGATCGATTTGATGACTCTTTGTTTTTGATTTTAAATTTTATTTCAATTTTGTAACCTGAACTATAAATTTGTTGGAAAATTAACATGTCTAAAGATATAACTGTTCTCACGCCAAACGGCAGGCGACAAACTATTCACTGCACCGCGGACACCAGTATATTACAGGTAACTTGAACCCCCATTGTATTTTATTAATAAAAGCTTATCACGTTCACTGCTGAAGACACAACTGTCGTGTTTTTCATAACTTGCCACGAGTACGGCAAAACACAACTGCTGCGTTTGTTGAATGGGAAAACACTATGGCGCGTGCAGAGCCGCACCCGTGGCTAGACAAGAAAAACAGCTCAGCAGTCAGTGTTAAGAAATGCATTTTATTCTTCACCAATCATATTGAAACTACATATGAATATCCTCATAGGCGCATGAACGTAATGCCATGCACCAAAAAGTAAATTGAAGTCGTGTTCTCAGTGAATATTATATTCATAGATACTGGAAGATGCGTGCCGTAAGCAAGGATTTCAGCCGTCCGACTATGACTTGAAACATCATAACCACTTCCTGGACTTGACTACGACCATTAGATTTTCCAACTTGCCCAACAAAGCTACGGTTGAAATGGTTGAAGCTGAAAAGAAGCGAGAAGAACTTAATGTTACAGTTGGATTGCTATTAGAAGATGGTAATGTAGTAGTCATGTCATTAGCCTAAACCCGTCCACTGCTGGTTGTAGGCCTCTCCCAGCTGGTGTAGTAGTAGTACACCATGCTAATAAATAAAACGCTTGCTTAATATAAACCACAATGTCTGTCAATGCATAAGTAAAGATGTACAGAGGACCAGATTTCAACAAAAAGTTCAAATCTTGGTTGCTAATGCAAAGTTTTTATAACTTAAAAGAATATTTTACAAAATAGTTTTGGTTTAAATTCCTAGCAAGATATTTAACATAAGTGCTTCATTATTTTGTTTTCTAATTGTATTTAGTCTTTAAGTTAATTATTGTATTCCCGAAATGGGCAAATTGTTGAAGATTCTTATTGTAATAACAACACCTTATGTACACAATTTCTACAATAAAAAATATTCTATTCTGAATGTCCAGAGGCAATCAAAGATCCTGTTTCTACATTGGTCCATGAATTTTTGTAGCTAAAGTTATTTATTAACACTTTGACTGCTGAGCCGATTTTCTTTTCTAGCCACTGTTCTGTATTCCCGCACTCATGGAAAGTGATGAAAAACACCATAGTTGTGTAATCAGCAGAGAATGTGTTAAGATGACATCGCCAGTTTGAGGGCATGTTACCTGGAGACTAATGCTGTTATTTTATTATTGTAATTATGTTTCTGAGAATAGGTTTATGTGTTTACTTGTGTTTTGATGTGATATTGCAAGAACCATTTTAGCTTTTAAATGTTCTAAAGTTATTTTATCATTCTATGACTATGAGGGTAATTTTATATTTTGTGGTTTGTGTTTATTTTTGAAATTAAATGTTTATGCATAAGAAAATACATTTACAGAGAACCATATTATATAATTTTTCTGGTTTTAGGTGAAAGAAGAACAGCTGATTTTCCACCTTATACTTCACTTTATGACTTGATCACTTCGCTGGCAGCGCCCGAGCTAAATAATTTGCATAACCCATGTATTCTATACATGCGCCAGGAGGTCACTGGAGTGTCCGCTCTAAGAGAGAAAACCCTGAGAATGCTAGGATTGATCAAGGGCAGAGCTATTCTTAGATTGCTCAACAAAGCTGAGGAATCAAAGTAACTATTTTGACCATATTCATCATATATATGCAATAAGATATAATAGTATTGTGGGAAGAATAAAGTCAAAAATATTAAAAATGCGTTTTTTTTAATTTTCAGACAAGCAAATGTATCAGCTATTTACAGTGTACCTCTCTCAGAAAACCCAACATCTAAGACTAATGAAAAGTCACAAAAGACTGATTTAGCCACTGCTGGGCCATCACATATGCCACTAGCATTGATCAAAAGTGTCAAAAATCCTCCCGATACCAATAAAGATACTGAAACAGAACAAAATGATTTATCCCAAGAAGCACACGAGAATGTTAATAAAAAGGCATTAAAGCCAGTAACATTGACAAATGAACCTAATTTAAAAAGTGATTCATCAAATACTTCCACAGAGGAAAACTATGAGCGACGTCTTAACATTGAAAAAGAGGTCACATTTGTAAGTATTTATAAATTTTCAGGCATTTAATTATATTCAAATTAAAATTCTATCATAGTATGATTTTAAGGAACTTAATGTATTGATATTGTACTTATATTTCTTTTTTGTATTAATGGTTTTTCGCCATGTGAGTTTGCACTCCCAACGCTGACAGGTTAAAGTAGCCTCTTTATTTCCATAGTTGGGAGCCCAGAAAGCTATTGCATTTATGCAATCTGACGTAATACAAGATGATATAGAAGACCTCCCTGATGAATTTTATGAATTATCTATAGCAGAAGTGCGCAAGCTGTACCATGACTTGCAACAGCATCGTATAGTATTGGAAAATACACCATTGATCACAGCTAATCAAAAAAAAGAACTCGACAACCAGGTAATACAATATTTCAATTTAATATAATCCAGATCTTACCATTTAACACGTTGACTGCTGAACCAGTTTTTACATTTAGGCACCGTTACAGATCGTGTTTTCCAGCAGTGGTGTGCCGTCTGTGTGAGCCACATAGCCGGCACGCTAACTCAACAGGTGTATTTTCCCGCACCCGCATAAAGTTATAAAAAACACAACATCTGTAATTTCAGCAGTGAATGTGTTAGGTTTATAAGACTAAGCCATGTATTGTGATGATTCTGTTTTGTGAGCTATTAAATAAATAAATAAATAAATAAATTAGTGAAGCACAACAGAGCGCGCATCCCAGTGTGCTAGCGCCTACTGCACACAGACAGCGCTGCATCGTCGACTCAATGCACACAGCCACACAACCCCGGCCCCCCAGCCTATATAAAGTAGCAAACGCGTGACGTACCCTGGATTGAAACTCAGCCCATGTGGCAATTTGCTCCTTTATCCCGTTCCACCAGATGGCTGCTTCTTCCTTCAGGATCAGTGGTACGCTCATGATGGCATCTTCATCGTTTATTAGTTTGACTGTCTTGTAGACCGTCGCAGCAGCAAGGAAAGTTTCTACCGTCTCTGTGTCCCTGGTTCCACTAAAGGATATCTTGCAGGCAGCAAAAGAGCCTTGTCAACAAAAGAGTCTTGTTGTTACATTAGTAATTTTCAGAATTCGGCACTCTAGGCTCAAAACATTTTTGGTAATATTTGTTTTAAATGTTGCAGACATCTCAACAGAGACTCAGTATGTATAAGAATGCAGTTATACGAATACAGTTTCCAGATAGGATCATACTACAAGGAGTATTCCAACCATCTGATACTATTCAAGTTGTTGTAAATTTTGTAAAAGAACACCTTAAAAGACCAGATAAGGAATTTGATATCTGTAAGTAGGTGATAATAATATAATTATTATAGTTCACCTGACCCCTGCATAGTTGTCAAGGGTTTTCTTATCAGCATCTTGCGAACAGATTTTTGTTTAATTGCAGTTACAACACCCTTGAAAGAAGCTCTAGACCCCAAAATGACATTACTAGAAGCCAGATTTGTGCCATGCGTACATTTGCACTTCAAATGGTTAGAGGAAGACTTAGAAGAAACCTATTTGAAAGAAGAAATCTATCTGAAGAAAACTAGTAGTGACGCTGCTAGCATTTTGGCTTCTAAATATAGGTACTTATCTAAAAGTTATTATAATTTACAGTTATTCCAAGAATTGTCATTTTAATTAAATAAAGATTATTTTTCAGAGCTCCCACCAGAAGGAAAATTGACAGTGGCGAAAGTTCAAGAACGCGAAATGTCCCATCAACATCTAAGAACAGCAAAATGCCAAAATGGTTTAAAAATTAAACTACAATCAGTTTAAGATAGGATCTCTTATAATTACCTAAGGATCCTAGTTAATATGTGTCATAATGAACCTAAAAACAGTTTTTTTTTATTCCTGTAAAACATTAAAATTCTGGATTATAATTTATTCATGTTTTATTCTGCATAGGGAGCAAACCCACTGTAGTAGACAATTTAAAAAAATTTTGAAATATTTCTTTGATTAGGTACCTGATTTTGTGTAAGTACTATGTTTATAACTATTATCTGTTTCGCTGTATTGTATTGGTGAATTAAATCTTACAATAAAAAACGTATTTAATCTAATATTTATTTTTATTGCAAATTATTAAAAAAATGTTTTCATAATAACTGTGCACAATCATCAATGGTCAATGAAAAAATTATTTAACCCAGATAAAACAGTGGTAAAAGAAGCAATTTGATCATGTATAGGGGTATATATTCTAGGCGCACCAAACTGCTTGGGATAATCCAACTGAAGTGGTATAAGGTGTTGGTCTTTTGAAATAGATTTAGTTTAGTCAGTCGGTGCACCAAAAATCGATACCAGTGGTAGATTATTATATTATAGTTTTATGATTATAAAGAAGGGTTACAAAATTGAAATAAAGCTTTAGCATACATAATAAGTATATTAAAAAATAATGTGTTCTTACAATTTGTTACAAAATAGAAATAAAGCTTTAGCATACATAATAAGTATATCAAAAAATAATGTGTTCTTAAAATTTATAATTGAATGAAAGATGGCAAAGTACCCAGTTTACATCTAGTTGGTTTAATAAAATCACATTGATCTCCTGAGGTAGAATCTACAGCTACATCTCTAAAGTATCTTTGATCTTTTTCAGATTCTTTCTCACCCTGATTTTCTATCACAACTTTTACTGACGTTGTGGCGGCATCTTTCTTATTTACTGTATTTTTTCTAAAAATTGTGGTTCTTTCAGTATGAACTCTTTTGTTTAGAGAGCTTTGCCTCCTACCCTTAGTCACTTTCAAAGCACTGTTAGAACTAATATCAACATGACGGTATATGCATTTATCTCCCTTCTCACAGTAACCCTTTACAAAATCTTGACAGATCTTAGTTTTCTCATTTAATTTTACATGCAGATATGGGCAGCTATCTTTGGTGCAAACACCATTTAAATAGAAATAGCATGTTGGCATTTTTTTATCTGTTAGGTCATGTGATAACAGGCAATGGTTGTTGTGGCAAATGCCTTTCAAGAAATTACGACATATCGAAACTTGTTTCTTATCATGTAAATACTCACAGCGCCCATGATCCATTCTTAAACATTTTCCATATTTCTTGAATAAAGGGCAAGGTATATTGTTCTTCTTCATAGCTCCCTTGAAAATTCTTCGTGATTGGCGGGGGCTAGTTTTAAGAATACTCTTACTGAGAGTTACCGAGACTCTTCTTATTGTAGTCTGTTTTGCTTCCGATGAATTCAGCAATGCAGTTGGGTTACGTTTTACAAATTTAAATCTTGTATTTTGTAAATTTTTTGACACCGATTTTGCACAGACTTTATATTTTGATTTTGGAATATTATGTTGATTTGATGGAGTCCTATTCATTGTGGTAATTAAACTTTTATCAGTGGCAAGATTCTCTTTAACAGTATTTAGGGATACTAGTTTATATTTATTGACTTTCACTGTTTGTAAAGTGTTTTTGGGCAGAGTTTTCACAAGAGGAGTTTCTAATACTTTATTTTCTTTTTGTCTTACTAAACAGTATCGTGACTTAGATAAAGTAGGCATTTGTGTATTTGCTGGATGTTTGTCAAATGCTTGAGGTTGATCACTACATGCATGATTACAAGTGTTCATAAATTGGGATACACTTGGCACTTTGTTTTTTTCAGACTCAGTAACAATAGAAGAATCTAGAGTATTTGGTCTAATGAAATTAGGATTAAAATGAATTTTTGGTCTGATGGCTTGATCCATTGCCGCGTGAGGAAAATTTGGGTTAAAATACATAATATTATTATTTGACAATATAGGAATGCCCTCTGTTCCAAATCTATGAAAATTACGATTTATGTAGACCTTTTTGTTAGATGCATAATGATAGTTCTGGTTATAATTCCCATACTGATCCATCTTATTGTAAATAATATTGAAAATATTTATTTCCACTTTTACAGTTGACTTTATCAATTAAAACAGTCTTCAAAGATTTTTCAATCTCGCAATGTAAAATCTCATTCAATTCTTCTAAAATATTGTTGGCCTCCGATTTGTAATTTCCATTTATCCAGAATATACTCATATGAAAAGACGGGTCCTGAAATTTAAAATATTTATTTATTCTTCCATTATTTGTTCATTATTAGTTTTTTATCAAATCAGTATACTAGAATTACTAAATGTATTTCATATTTAAACATACCTTATAAAATGTTGGCAATTTGAAATCAATCAATGTTTCATCAACTTTTTGAGCGAGGTCTAGTAAATATTTTTGACTAAAATGATCAGCTTGTAAAGCTAAAAATGTTCTTGAGTTTTCTTCGTTACAATAAACTTTGACACCACTGAATCCCAGCTCGAAACTGTAAACAGAGAGCAGACTTTACAAAAATATTTCAACAACTAAGGCAAAAACTGCATTAACTTGTTCATAGCCGAAAAAACACAACTTTCATAACTTGCCACGAGTATAGGAAAACAACGGTGTGTGCAGATCCGTAACCGTGGCTTTACAAGAAAATCGGCTCAGCAGTTAAAGGGTTCGCTTTCTGTTAGCTTAGTTTATAAATGACTAAAAAGTATTTTCACTAGAAAACATATTTTAACATGTTCACTGCTGAGCCGATTTTCTTGTCTAGCCATGGGTGTGGCTCTGCACACACCATAGTGTTTTCCCATACAACAAACACAACAGTTGTGTTTTCCATCACTTGCAGCAAGTAATGAAAAACACTACAGTTGTGTTTTCAGCAGTGAACATGTTAATTAAAGAATGTTTGTAGGAGTTTGTTGTCTTGCCATACCTCTCTATATTACTAATAGCTTTCTGCAATAATGTAGTGAAGGGTGTTATTAAATGATAGTTTAGCACAACTGTCTTTGATACACTGATGTGGACATCGTCACATCTTAACCATGATTTATTATTTACAAACAATCTCTCTTCCAATTTTTCAATAAATTTCAACAGAACATTTTCCGCCGTATCTGCAAAATTAAACATATAGATAGTTAAAGAATTACATCACAGTCGTCAGTTCTAGAAAACATCTGCAGTATAACTATCTAAATCTCCATCAGCTCTCTCTTATTAAACTGAAACTAAATCAAGCACGCTGCAATTAAATTATCTAGAATTTTCTATTAGCAGCACATATGTATACTAAACTTATTATTGGTGTTGTGGTATTCAACTCTTGAAGTCTTCAGTAAGATATTGTATAATCCAGGTTACTCACACTTTACATACACAAACGTAGCCCAGTTTCCTCTCACGTGGGGGAAGGAGCGAGTGCGTCCGCTGTGCAATTCAGGGTCGTCAACATGTGATTCAGACGCCACAACTGGAACTCTGCTCAAGTCAGGCGGCGGCAATTTCGGTCTGATAATCACAAAAATTGGAAACTATCAACAAACTACATAATTTTTTGAGGTTTCTGCGGCGAGGTCACTACAATTCACCTGTGTCGTGTCGGAGGAAACTATCTTGGAAAATAGTAGCTATGCATACGCACCTATTTATTTGAGCTTCGCAGTCGCTTGTTTCAGACTCGGATCCGTAGTCACAGATGTATGACAAGCTAGACATTAGAAAATTGAATAATTTAACAGACTAGCAGTACTTAATTGGTCACAATTACGTACCTGCAGAACTGATTTTTGAAAAGTTGTGATACGATACGATTGATGATAAGTTACGTTTCTGAGTAGTGCACGACTTGTACGAGTACGAGACACACAAAACACAAATTGAAATGAATGAATGAAAGCAAAACGAAATGACAATGTCAATTTTATTGTCATGTCCTTGATTTTTTCTCTAGTTTGGCTTCGCACGGCTTTTGCATTTAGCCAGTGTCAAGTAGCGTACATAATATTTTTCAAGTTTTGCAATATGTTCTCAATTCTTGGGAGCTTTGGAGAGAACATGAAATGGCACGTTTTTTAGGTTTGTATTATTTGCCGTACACATTTACGAACACTTACTCACAAGTTTAAGAAAAAAACACAATATTTTAATATTTTTTAATCACCTTCATCTTCAACTTTGGGCTGGGTGGCTTCTGCGACGCTGCCCGTGCTGCCACAATCATCATCAACCCATAACGTCCCACTGCTGGGCACGGGTCTCCCCTCACTTTCGTGAGGAGGGTTAGGACATATTCCACCACGGGGGCCAAATCCGGATTGGTGGACCACCTACCTACCTTCGGAATAATTCTCGGGTAGGTATGTGGGTTTCCTCACGATGTTTTCCTTCACCGAAAAGCGAGTGATAATTATGTACATATGTTTTACAAGAAACACATTGGTACGTGCCTGCATTGGGATTTGAACTCACGACCTTCTGATTGGAAGGCGGACGTTCTCCCACTAAGCTACCACCGCTTAATGCCACAATACAATATTTTAATTCTTTGTTCCTTTTGTCTGTCAGTCTGACATATTATCACTTGTCAGTTGTGACGTAAGTGAGTGAGTGTGAATTTGTGAATGTGATTGAGAGTTTGAGATTATTTCTTCCTTTGGCTATAGGTTGAAGAATATAAAAATTATCGGCGAAGTTGCGGAGTTAAACGAAATTACCTACAATCTATATTAATATAGTTAAACTGGTGAATCGGAATTCATGAAATCTTTAAAATTTACAATATGTTAAATAACTCTGAACCCTGTGACGATGATACTGTTCAGTGCTCCTTTTTTGCTCCTTCGCACTCCGATAAAATCTCGTGGGATAATTTTTGCAAGAATATCAATACTAGTATAGAATCTATAAGTAAAGAATATATATGGCATAAAGATGAATTTAAAGTATTTCTTCCTATAAATGAGCAAAACAATGAAGGTAATAAATACTTTCCATACACCTATTTCAAATTCTCGGTAAATACCTAACCTAACTTTTGATTGAATGTATATATACTAGCAGGCATATTTATTTATATAAGTACTAGCTACATAATTATGTCTGGTGGTTTAACTCGAGCATGAAAAATATCTAGAGAAGACTAGGCCAAGTGCACACTCTTAAACCGGTTATCCGGATAGCACACAACTGAATAACAGTTACTAGTCAAAACATGTCTTTATTCATGTTTTCATTCGGAACCGTGACAAGAAACACTTTACACTCATGCTCTCATATTCATAATATTAGTGCAAAGATTATGTAGTATTTATATTTTGAATGTTTGTAGAATTCCAACTTCACTTGGCTAGCAGCACTTCTTTTGGAGACAACATCGAAGATGAATGGTTTATTGTTCACATTATCTTGAATTTGACCAAGGAATACAAAGATTTAATTGTTCAATTAAAAGACAATGATGGAGATTTCCTTCTCATAGAAGCTGCCGATTACTTACCGTCGTGGGCAACCCCAGAATCTACAGAAAATAGAGTAAGTGTCCTTTTTATAATAATAATATCAAAACCTAACAATTAAACTGATTAAATGTCAGTGAACTTGCGCCTTAACACACTAGCTGTTGGCAAAATTTTGTAGATGCGCTGACTATTCATCAGTTAACTTTGCATCAAGGCCATCAAAAGCATTAACATGTTCACTGCTGAAAACACTACTGTTGTATTAGTGGTATGGGAAAACAGAATGGTGTGTGCAGATCTGTAACCGTGGCTAGACCAGAAAATCGGCTTAGCAGTCAAGTGTTATTGTAGTTGAAATATAGTTTTCTTAGCCTGCCATTTAATGAATACAGCATTCTTTTATGTAAAATTCCATCAATTGTTACTGGTTAAACCGTTTGTAATATATTGATTGATGGTTTGCTGAGATTTCCAATTGTCAAAATGACTTTCCGTTTTTCAGGTATTTATATACAATAACCACATTCATTTAATTCCACCAAATGTTGCCAATCTGGATACAAAGCTGTCAGTCAATGACGCCATACAATTGGTCCTAAAGGCGTCTGATCAAACCCAGGTATCTGCTGACATAGAACAGGCAATCTTAAACAGAGTTGGTTCTTATCCTGATAAAATAAAAGCTAACACTCACAATGCCATAGTGAGACTGCCACTAGAGATTGCTGCAGTACTTAAATTGAAGCCTAATCTGATAGCTCCAATCATAGATGCATATTGCCACCATGATGTAATTGATGCAAGACAATTTAACAATTTGTCTTACAACAACTGGATTACTATGTCAGTAAAATTTACTAAATGCCTCTATGCAATGCTGTTGTACTCAAAAGTTGTCAATAGTGTTAGACAACCTAAAGAAAGAGAGAAGAAAAGCATTTTAGGGATGAAACTAGCTCATGGCTTTCAAATAATCATGAATAAGGCGGGTGACAAATATTCATCCAAAGAATATTTGAAATTTTTGAATAGTTTAAAAGTAAATGGATATTTTAAAAATAATATTGAAGGTTCAGAAGAATATAAAAAGTTACTTCAAAATGCAAAAGATTTCTTCTCTGCAGTAGAATGTTCAACATCATCGAATGTCTCTAACGATATAACACAAATTATGACTACTGATGAATACTTAAAGACAAAGGATCTTCTAATAAATCAAAATGTCACAGTATCTAATCTCCCAGAAGATAATGATGATTGGCTAACAATACACCCGGAGCAGTTAAATGAATTATTGAATTCTCGATATGGCAAAAAGACGAAATTCCAAAAAGGTGATGTTCTGACACCACAGAATATTACAACAGAATTAAAAGACTTTCTAAAACAAACATCAGACTTTGAAGGAATAGAGACAAATAATGAAGATTCATTGGAAAGCAATATAGATTTTGATGCAGATCAGTTCAAAGATTGTATTGAAAAAATGTTAAAACTTTTGTCTTCCAATAATGACAATGAGGAAATGGAAAGTATAGAGTCAGATTTAAGCGACGAAAGCTTGTCTCAGTCGGAAGATGAAGATGCTGTTGATAAAGAATTAAAAGAGAGACTGCACGGAGCAGTGGGCGATTGTGGCGATAGTGAAACTATTTTGCAAAATATGGTCAGAAGTATGAAAGAAGAAAAGGCATCAATGGGCCCTTCTAGTAATTTAATATCAAGTGTAGGATATAACAAGACAGATTTTTTGGATTCTGATGATGACTTAAATTAGTATATATATTCCAAAGTATAAAGTATAAATAAAGTAACATTTAAATAGAATATATTTTATATAATCATATACCCCAACCAATACATCATACAAAACCATGCTTCCATCGGAGCTCTAATCCCAAAGAATGACAACTTTATATAAATAAATTGTGACTTGAATATATTATATCCTTTCTATAGTAGATGTATACATTTAATAATATAATGGTACAAACTATTTGTTATATGTATACCATAATCGTGCCTAGTTCAGTTTGAGCAACTTTTCATTTTCTTAGTATTCTATCACCACTTTTAATAATACATATCTATTTTATAATAAACAACCTTTGTACAAAATTACAAATGACTAAACGATCCACCGGCCACTACAATGGTTTCCCCAGTTATGTAGCTGGCATCATCAGAAGCTAAAAATGCAGCGGCACTTGCAATCTCTGATGATTTTCCAAACCTCTTCATTGGGATCATGGACAGGCTGTGCTCCTTTGAAGCTTCCGATTCTGTGATCTGTAATCAGAATTTCATTGATTTCTATGACGCTAATAAGTATACAATTGTAACAAAATTATTGCAATTTCATCGGAAGACCAAAACTTTACTTTTCATATCAGATATAATTAATAGATATTTTTCCTAAAATCTGTTTAAATAATGTTCTGTTCAATAATGTGTAGGTACATATTATGGCAGATAACTATTAAGTAGCAGGGTATCACATTAGGGTAGAGTTTCACATAGTCTGGAATTGATATAATGTACTGAGGTGGTCGAGCGAGTAAGAAGAGTCGCCATGTAAAACTGTAAATAGAGTACAGACCTGCATCCAGACCAGACCTTGCTTCGCCATCATAGTAAAATGAATCCTAAGGTACCAGTAACAGTTATACTATAAGTTTTTTATTCTATACCTATAGAAGACAAACCACTGAAGTGGAGTCATCATAGAAATCTTTCTATTAGTTGTTCACGTTACGAGTCACTATCACGTAGGGCTGCCATCCGTCCAGATTTCCCCTGATTTGTTCAGTTTTGCGGGGCGTAAGGGCACGTCCGGGCGGAGTTTTCGAGAATTCCCCGGACGGCCGTATGGCGCATAAGTTGTAAGGTAAAAAAAAAATCTACGGCGTCTAGGGAAATGTCTCGATTTTGATCAAATATCCAGGATTTTTTAAATCTTTGTGGGGTGTTGGCGAATTAAGTGACCGCAGCCTACTTTCACGCATCCATCTCCGCTTCAGTGGATTATCACTAAGACTAGCATTCTCTAAATTCACTTACCGCAGACGCAAACTTAGTTGCGACGACTCCGGGAGCTACGCAATTCACTCTTATGTTGTCGCTAGTAACTTCACCTGCGATAGCTTTAGTCAAACCCAAAAGAGTTGTTTTGCTCACGCTGTAAGCTCCGAGAGGCTGAAAATTAAATGAGGCACACTTAAACCTACTTTGGTCACATATTTTATTATGAATATACTCCCAGACTTTTCCATACAAACAGCGGCGTATTCCCAACAAACCCCAGAAATTAAATCGCCAGCTACCCCATTACAGAATCGACAGTGGGGACGATGGGAAATAAAAATCCCATCTTTCCCACCGGTGAAGAAGTCAATGGGGATGTTGATAATAAACCATTAAAACTGCCGCCCTTGGTGGTGGTTAGTACAAATCAGATCGCGATACGGTATTACGGTACTACTTAGGTACATAAAAAAAATGAAACTTTGATCACGGTGTGAATGGCTGCTTGAGCACTGAGCACTACCTATTAGATTTAAGTCGCCCGCGAAAATTGCGGGAATTGGGTGCCTAAAAAAACTAATGGTGGTACCTATATGAAAATAATAGCTAGATTCATAGCTATAGCAGGCAAAGCCTACGTATTATAAACCCTATAAAACTTACTTCCATCGGTCGATAAGCAGCGATAGACGAAATAAAAACGATGCTTCCCCCTCCTCTCTTTTCTAGTTCAGGGTACGCTTCTTTGGCTAACAACCACGCACATTTCACATTGATTTCAAATATTTTATCCCACACTTCTTCGCCAGTCTGCAAAATACAAAAGTTACAATATTCGTCAAATGCAATCTTGATAAGTCGGACACACAATTTATTACCAAATTCTGTTTCAAATTGGCCCTAAGGTATATTTAGACACTTCAAACCACACAGCATTAAATATGGTGCAAATCACAGCACTTGTTCTGAGGAAGCACATCGTCAGAAAAACTGCATTACACGTGTGATTCACAATCACAAGTAATTATATTTACCTCTAAAATTGGTGAAACTCCAGGATTGACAGCAGCATTTGAAATAAGGATATCCAAACCACCGAATTTCTTGTTGGCCTGAAATTTTAGATCACTATACTTAGTATGGAGTATTTCCATATTTATACGTTTCTAGAAACCAGTAGAGGATGTCAGGGAGTTGGTGTACTGCTTTCCACAGGGAGCGTAGCATGTGGAAAGATGTAGTCATTGCCTATCGCAACGGGAGAAAGGCGTGACTGTATGTATGTTATACATTTTAAGTGGGTTTGATCTAAGCGTAATGTTATTTTTATTGTTTTTTACCACTTCGAATAACTTCTTCCTCTGTTCCGCTTTGGCCACATGACACACCACGCCCTCGACTGTGATGCCTTCCTTTCGGAGAGAATTTACAGCGTTTTCAACGTTTTTTTCTTTTCTACTGCTAATTACGACGGAAGCGCCTTCGGAGCCCAGACGTTTGGCTATTGCGAATCCTATTCTGAAATGAGAAATGTTTTGTAAATAAGTTCCTAACTAGGTACCTATATCATTCTTGAACCGGCTTTTTAGAAACTTAGTCGAACGATGTGGATATCGAAGCCAAATTGTAGAATTCGCCGTAAGTCGTAATTCATTCCGGGTAAACATTATCATGCTGCGGCGCGCCATAATACAATACGACGAAGTTGTAATACGGCGAATTCTGTTGTTTGGCTGTGGCATTGAAATCGTGTTTTTTACAAAGTAGATTATCTACTTGGCTTATAGACCTAACGGGAGGCTGGGTAGATCAGGTAGGTTCGTTATTCGTTTCATTGATTTTGTGTCACCGTAAAATATATCGTCGCATCTGTACATAGATCTAGTGGTCCACAGAAGACACCCCTGCCAAATTTCCTCCATGTCCATGTACATTTTACGTGGAGACTATAACCACAGAATAGATAGTACTACGTCGTATAACTCTCCAAGTAAAATAGCGGTGACACATGGAAGGACATGACGAATTTAGAAGTTTCCGTTTTTCCCATTTGACTACGGAACCTCAAAGTCCTTGGAGTAGGTAAACTATGTAGTTAGTTTACCTACTTACATCTAACTATCTAGTTTCCTAACAACGAAAAATGTGTCGCTATTCTCTACATTAAATACGTATATAATATCAGATATTTGTGGATTAAATTACCTACCTACAGATAAATAAAGTAAATGTCGTTATCAGAATACACTCTATAAACAAAGATAAATTGATACACAGGTAAGATAAAGTACACCGGTTTTGACCTTTACTCGGCAACTACTACTGTTGTCTACCCTACGTAGCATATTTCTTCGTAGTCTGTGTACCAAAGCACTAATTCCTGTAGTCTCCCAAGTACCAAGTAATTAACAATTTCAAATAAGTAAATAATCAAACCAAATTGCACATCGTGATCGTTGTGGCGGGCGGCGCGGCGCCGGCGCCGCCTGTGATCGCGACTATTATTACTATTACTATTATCTTTCTCTATTAAACCTAGCCAACAGCGCAGCGCCTTAATTGATACCCAAAATAAATAAATGATTCAATTTAGTATAAAGTTGCCAAGGTTTGGTAGAAACTGGCATTATTGGGAGACTTTGTCGCCACGCGTATGGCTGAACGGATTTTAATGAAATTTGGTAGATGTATGGCTACAGGTAAACTTTAGGTCCTGGAATAACACATTCTGATACTTTTCATGAAATAAATGTGGAGGGCTTTATCTAAGGTATTGGGAAATCAATGTTTTGGTCAAAGTGTACCCTTGAAGGCTGTATGAAAATAATACCACCCAACTTGCCGCAAAACACTTCCAAAGTACAAAGTCCTCTTGGGTACCTACGTAAGTACTCTGAAGTGTTATAGAGGAAGCGTCAGAAACAGTAATCTGAAACGTCTATTGTTTTTCAATTGCACTCGGACCGATCGATGGTTACGCAGGTTCAAGTAGGTATACAACCACTATTGTAATTGCAAAATAATGTTCGTTTGGTCCAAGTTCCTGGGACTCACTTCACCTGGTTACCTCCTTAAGCTAGATTATTGTTATGCTTACCCATCAGTAGAAGCTGTAACTATTGCCACTTTCCCTTTGAGTCTTCCATCGATATGATGACTACGAACATTGTTGGAATAAACTCTCGGCATTGTCGGTTTCATTAACAATGTTAAATTTCGTAACATTATAGTTATGTGCTTGTTGCATAAAATTATTATACTTCTATTCGTCGTTTGTTGTACCTATCGGACACATGAGTACATTGATCGCAAACTTTAACAAGTGGTTATGAATAGAGAGGTTTAATAAGGGTTTAATCAACAATCTCTAATTATATAGGTAGGCTTTACCTCCGATAAAGCAGGTAATAAAAATAAACGAGTACTACGTACTTAACTGCGATGGTAGTTATGTACGTAGTACTCGTAATTTTTAATTACTATTACTTTTATTAGTAGTATGTACTAGTAGTCTATTATACGTATTTTACCTCCTACTACTACTACTGAAAAAAACTTTATTAATAACTAAAAAACACACACAGACAGAACTATGTTCACTTGTACTTGTTCACCTACTAAACTAGTAACTACACGAGGCAGATTATAAAAGCTACACTATTAGTAGAATCACTCGATACTTTATATCTATCAATAATTTTCTATCACTCTACCAAGTCCGAACGAGGTTTGTGATAGTAATAAAACGTTTCGTTTCATCAATTTTAATCGTCTCGAATAACAATAATTTTAGAAGGATTTCTGTCAAAGAAAAATACAGCTCTATTGTACAGTGCAGTGAGTGTACAGTTTATTTATCGTAAAATTACAATGAGTAGGTAGGTATACTTATAGATTACAGTGTATCTGGAAAACACTGGCCGAACGTATAGGTATTTGCAAAAAGGAAGAACATGAAAAAACGCCATAAAAGTTAATGGAGGGGAGAGACAAAACTTTTTGAAAATCCCATTCTTTCCACTGATGGTTACTGGAAATGTAAGCATCGCGCGAAGCGAAAACTATTAGAAAAGTAACAAAAAAGCAGTCAATGTCAAACAAACCTGTCAAATATATATCGGGTAGTGCTGCCACTTTAGCTTTATTCGGGCTAGATCTAGGACTTTGGTTGGTAAACTCGTAATAACAAAATATGACGCTCTAGCTTGAGATGGGCAACAGATAAGCAGTCTTGCCACGGCAAGTAATATCATAAGTCGCGCTGTCGCCTCGCCGTGCTGGTCAAGCCGACAAAAAACTATAGTCAGAGCAAATATTAAAGTGATGATTTTTCGAGGATTAAAATATTAGCCCTTTCGACTAGCTTTTTTTTGATTGGCCTATGGCTATTAATACAAATATGGGGTGGCAACACTACTACTGAAATAACCTCAAAAATATATAAAATAAATAGATCTATTTTATGGTTGCAGTTGTTTAGGAAAAGTTACAAAATTATTACAATGAAAATCAACAATCAACAAAAAATTAAATGAACGAGTACGTGCAGAAATGGCAGTGATATTACGAAGATTATGTTATAGATATACAAAATGTATTATGATATCAGTTTTGATTGCATTTTTTGTTCAAATTTTAATCGCAGCCAGTTTTTTCCCTTCTGTTAATGATACCTTGTTGAAGAAAAATGGATATGTGTCAATCGCACGACAAGAAGTGGGAGATGTCTCAGCCAGAAAGAATAATTTTGGATACAGTGATGATGAAGATTTTCCTTCAAACACCAAACAGCAGACAAAGCCAGCATATCAGTTACGAGTAGAGGAACTTGACTTCAAACCCGCTTGTGAAATCGAAAGCAGAGAAGCAATATCTGCTATTCATCGGGCTAAAACCCAGCTGTGTAAACATCAAATTGTGAACAAAACTTGCTTAATACAAGAAGCTAGCTTTTACCCTGAATCATTACCGAATCAATGCCCTTTTCAAGGGGTGACTTATGGTGTGCATTTGGGATGCTATGCAGATGAGAAGAAATTAAGACTGCTTTCTGGCTTCTATGGCAACTATGCTAACACAAATTCTCACACCGCATGCTTAGACATATGCGTACAAGGAGGGTTTTCATATGCTGGTGTTCAATATGCGTAAGTACATTTCGCTCATTTGCGATAGGATCGAGCTACATTCTCAACATGTTGAATATGCAATAATACATTCTTGTCGCAAATGAGCGATTTATTTAATAATTACTGCAGTTATAAATTTATGGATGTGCCATGTAAACATTCTGTTATTATTAAACAACTATTTAATATTGTACCGTATGGTAAGAACTGTTAGGATAATCTTATGAAAGCAATTTATTGTACAATTTGCTTGAGATAAGATTAGGTTATTAACACTTTCAATGCTGAGCCAATTTCATTATCTAGCCTCGGGTGCGGTTCTGCTCACTCCATAGTGTTTTCTCATACAACAAACACAACATTTGTGTTTTTCATATCTTGCCGCCACATCTATGTTGCCACAGCGCCGGCATGTTAGCTGCGCTAACATAAAAGTTTTGTTTTCTCGCACCAGCGTAAAGTTATAAAAAACACAAGGTCGGTGTTTCAGCAGTGAATCTGTTGCTCGATTTGTGTGGTTGAAGGACAAACCAAAAAGCTCACTTTAGCGTTTATAATAGTCATTTTTTAGATAACTACACGCACCATACAGAGTGATATTTGATATTTAGTTAGTCATTTTTTTATATCTTGCTCGAGTTTACCATTGTCTGAATCATAGCCCACAACCACAGTTAATTGAAATTATTGACAGACAATTTGCAAGTTAATTGTAGTTAAACCATAATTTAAATGTTGGTATCTTTTATATTAATAGATCCATGACAGTGTGGTTTGTGATTGCTCATTGACCAAATTTTATAATGAAATGCAGCAAGCATATTATGTATGAAAATTGACAATTTGTCTTTCCAGGTCTGAATGTTTTTGTGGAGAGAACAAACCACCGCCTACAGCAAAGGTGTCAGACGATTTGTGTGACATGAAGTGCCCAGCAGCACATGCAGAAAATTGTGGTGGATACTTCACTATGAATGTATTTGAAACTGGCTTGACTAGTATGTATTATCATACTTTATAATTATTTTGGATGTAGTTGATCATCAATCTGTCTAAAATTACTATCGTAAATATATTATAACACCTTACAGTTTCACTGCATTATACTTATATCATTGCTGCATTATGAAACTTATCAGTTATGTATGAGACTATCTGTCCCACCCATGAAGGCGAAGTAGAATGGAGAGATACTAGATCTATCTATTTGTTGTATGCTTTGATCTGGCTTACTGCATTAGTATATCTATACTAATGCAGTAATTAGTAGTATTAGTTAGTCACATTATCTTTAACATTTCAGAATTTGAACCCAGAATTCCCGCAACGGATAACTACAAAGGAACATCAGTGAGAATTGTTTTTCTTCTAACTCTGAATGGGCGTGCACTCAGACAAGTTCATCGTCTGATAAATGTTCTCTATCGGAAGAATCATTTTTTTTACATCCATGTTGATACTGTAAGTTTCTATCACCAAGATAATTTGCTTACAATTCAATTGAATGAAACAAATTAAAATAAAGTTGTAGCATGAACTTTCTATGAGTTTCATAAATAAATAATTAATATAACATCTATGTCATTTGGTATAATTTTTATAAGTATTCTTTTATTTTTCAGAGACAAGACTACCTTCATAGAAAATTATCAGTATTGGAAAAACAATTCCCAAACATCAAATTAGCAACAAACAGATTCTCCACCATATGGGGCGGTGCATCACTACTCACAATGCTTCTGTCAGCTATGAAGGATTTCTTTGCCCTTGGCTGGCAATGGGACTTTGTAATAAATTTGAGTGAAAGTGATTTTCCAATCAAGTCTTTAGAGAGCCTAGAAACTTTTTTAGCTGCTAACAAGGGGTTGAATTTCGTCAAGTCTCATGGACGCGAAGTACAGAGGTTTATCAAGAAACAAGGCTTAGATAAAACTTTTGTTGAATGTGAAACTCATATGTGGCGTATTGGCGAAAGGAAACTGCCCAAAGGTATAACTATTGATGGTGGCAGTGACTGGATCGCATTGTCGCCCGAATTTGTCTCGTATGTTGTTGGCAAGCAAGATGAACTCTTGGCTGGACTAGATATTGTATTCCAACATACCCTATTACCAGCGGAGTCTTATTTCCACACTGTTTTGAGAAACTCCAAATTTTGTAACACTTATGTGGACAACAATTTACATGTTACCAATTGGAAAAGAAAACTAGGATGTAAATGTCAGTATAAACATGTGGTGGATTGGTGTGGATGTTCTCCTAATGACTTCAGGCCTGATGACTGGCCTAGAATACAAAACACGCAAGACAGACAGTTGTTCTTTGCAAGAAAATTTGAACCCGTTATTAATCAAGAAATCATAAATAGAGTTGAACAACATATTGGATTCAAAGACCATTATTTATTAACTAATTTAGAAGCATACTGGCAGAGTATTTACAATTTTGAAGATTTGACATCAAATACTGATGATACCTATTTATCTCACGCCGAAAGTGTAGTTCGACACAGCGCAAAAATATTATCACAGGAAGGATGTGAAATGATTCCTAACATAATTATAGAGATCAGCTCGTATAGTCATTCTGATGTTTATAAAGGAAACCTAATTTTACACAGGGCCTCCATCCACAATGATGTGGAAGTAATAATAGAAACTTGGTACAAACCAAAAAAGTTTGTAGAATGGAGTTTTGACAACAAGTATTCAGATAATGTTAAAATATTTAGAGTAAGTTCTGAATATGATCAAAAAGAGACGACTTTTAGAAATTTAGCTAATATTTTAGGACCATTCTCTGAACCGGTTTTATTATACCAATTTTCACCAAATATGGACAAGAAGACTGAAAATTTCACAGTTATGTGGTTAGACCCAACAGGGGTAATTGCAGATATTAATAGCATCCACGTAAATGAGAATAACTTAACCAATTTCATTAAACCTCAGTTAAAAACACCACTGTTACCTGGGATTTGGAAAGTAGGGCTATTTGAACAAAATAATTTGTTTGTGTCGACGAAATTCCTCATCACTCCTCTGGAGTATTTTTCAGGGAAAGAACTGTCACTTCAAGAGGCTGATATTATTCACAGTGGATCTCAAAATTCATACAAAAACATAACTTACGTAAAGCCTACACTTTTTATACCAAATCTGGAGGAAAGTAGATTGCTACGAAAGATTTCAGCTTCCAACATAAAAAGAATAGATCAAGATTTAAGAGAATGGATTGACAGTCTCACTATAGAATTCTATAATGTATTGGGCTCTTGTATAGCCCGAAGTAGTAACTTACAGGACAACATAAAGTGTGGTAATCACGAATTTGTACTTTGTGAGTCCACACCATGGAGTTCATTATCGCCTGACCCAAAAGGTTCCATAGGAAAACTAATTAAAATAACTGGTCAATTGGATAGGACATGACAAAAGACTGGTAGTATAAGTTAGTAAGAAATTGTTATTTATTGTATATTAAGTATTAATTTTATTATTTAGATATATTTTTTTATCATTTTTATGACCACAAAATGGCCATTATAATGTTATGCAACAAGTCAATAGGTGTTTTCCTTTGAGCTAATATTGCACTGTATATATTTGATATAGGAAGAGTCATGTTATTACCATCTTAATATTTGTACAGACCCACAAAATTTATGGAAGAAATAATTATGTTTACCATGATAAAGTAAATCAGTTGGTGTGTCACATGTAAGTATATTAGAACAAACATGAAACACCATTGTCCTAATTTTATAATTACCCTTGTTGAAACATAGGTAATTGATTTTTTGATTCGCACTGTGTACAAATGTAGATACCTAGTCTCACATTTTGCATGAAGTATGAAAATAATGGTTCAAGTTAAGGGAGGTAAATATTAATTTGCTTCTACAGATTTTAAAACAAGCCTATTATGTATTGGATAGGTTAATTTAACAATTTATATTATTTTTATTTGAAAGCTATTTTACCATCATTTATTTGTACCTTCCTATGTTATGTACTTACCTATTTAAATAATACACAGCTACTAAATAATTGTATGAAGTATCTATTGTTAATAATTATATAGAATGAAGATATTGAACCTATTTGTTTCAAATTAATAAAATATCCTTAGTACATATTGTAGGTAATTAAGGATAGAATATTTATCCTAACTACAGGCGCCTCGCACCTTTTATTTTTCGATTTTTTCGCCTAAGCTGGGCAGCACTTTATAATAAACAGGGTAAGAATTAATTAATAACAATTTAAAGTATAAATAGGAGGGCTAGCCGGATATGAAGGGGGCTGCTGATTGTGGAAAGTAATTCATGGGCGGACCAAGACTTCTGGGAAGTACCACCAGGAATGGCTATTTCGCTTACTATAAAATAATAAAATACTATACTACAGTCTATATTGTGTTCTAGAATAAATAAAAACAACTTTTATGGTATTTCAATTCCGTATAATTATTTTAGATTTTCTTAAATAAATAACATCAACTCCATTATTACAATTATTTAGCAAAATTACATTCGTAGTAGAATTATTTGTTGTGTCGCTATTTTAATAAGTCCGTTAAAATCTTCATGTAAATGTGATCTCCAGAATTTACACCTCCCCCACACAATAGCAGGGAAGTTAGGGGAAGATATGCCTTGGAATATCTTTGCAACATTGCGTCCACTAAATGTACAATCTTTATATGAAGTTATTAAAGCTCTCACATCATTTACAACTCTTTCAACGTCTAATGGACGCTTTTCCAGTTCAACATCATCAGGAAGAGGATTTTCTCTCTGGAAATAATTTCTGATGTATGATTTGAGTTGATTAGATTTTTCCAAGACTTCATCTAATTCGTTTGTTTCTACAGAAGAGCTTCCCAAGCTTTTAAAAGCTTTATTGCATTCTTCGAGTTGGTACAATTTAGCCTTTTCTTGAAATAAGACTGATTCATGTAAGTCGTCCAAAATGTTATCAAGTTCTGAGGGCGATAAATCTCCTCTAGCTTTTATTCGAAATCCTAAAGTGTTAAATTCTACTTTCAAATGAGATCTCTTAGAAACGCCATTAACAGTTAACCATTCCAAATTTTTTAAATGATATTTAGTCATTCCACTTTCCCATCCAATAGCAGCAGCAACTTCAATTACATTAAATTCCAAAAGAGTTTGCTTGGTAACATCTGGGTCTCTTTTACTTTCCATTAGATAGGCCATAGCCAAGGGTTGACAAAATTTAGCAGCCTCAAGTATTTTCTGTGGTCCGCCATAAGAAGAGATTTTGCAAATTGTGTAGGCGTTGTTCAGTACTTTGATGTACTTTTTCGGATGAAGTTCAACATAGCACAGTAATGTAGATATATTTTCAGAAGGAAGGTCTAATTCTTCCACTGTGGCATCAACTGGTATGCCCACCTCATGTCCTTTGCAATGGTGAGATGAGATGGTTGATGAAGAACTTCCCTGAGAACCACAACATTCACAAGGAATAAACACCTTTCCTAGTAATCGTCTAATTGTGGGTCTATCAATATGATTAGAGTAAATGTGTTTCAAGAGCTCGTTGACATCATTACTACTATTATTTATAAAGACATGGCAGACAGCAGGTTTGTTATCACGGCCAGCTCTTCCAACTTCTTGGACATATGATTCAAAACTGCTTGGCATATTATAGTGTATTATACATCTGATATCAGATTTATTTATTCCCATACCAAAAGCAACAGTAGCCACTATGATTCTTAGAGTTCCATCCATAAAATGCTTTTGAATTTTTTTTCTTTGAGCACCAGACATTCCTGCATGATATGCTTCAGCTGTAAATGACATCCGCTTTCTTTTTTTGTTCTGTGTTTCCATATTTTTTTTACCAACCTCTTGGAGATATGACCTGAGAATTGCAGCAATTCTTTCACATTCATCTCTTCGAATACAATATACAATGATTGAATTGAATTTATTTATTTGTTCCGATGCGAGGAATGATAACAAAGCTCTGTCTTTATCTTTTTCAAATGAAACGGACAGATATAAATTGTCGGGAAGTGCTGGATTTGTTATTACTCCAGTTAAACCATCGGGTATTACAATGTGATCAATAATGCTTTTTATAGTTGTCTGACTTGCAGTAGCAGTGAGTCCAAGAATACATTTGACATTCAGCTTCTCACGTAAAACACGACATATCATTAAATAGCTGGGCCTGAAGTTATGGCTCCAGTGAGAAACACAGTGCGCTTCATCAATACATGCAAAGGCAATTGGAGGCAATGATTTGAACAATCCTGTGAAACCATTTGACGTATCACCAGATATAAGTGCCTCTGGAGATATTAGGAGTATATTGATTTCTCCATCTTTTAAGCACTGAATTATTTTACGACGCTGTGTTGGAGGCTGATTTGTATGTAAACATCCTGCCTTGAGAAACTCTGGCATATTTAAAACTTGGTCTTCCATTAATGATACCAATGGTGATATGACTAATGTAATGCATTTATTGTGTTTACTATAGAGATATGCAGGCAGTTGGTAGCATAATGATTTGCCACCACCAGTTGACAATATCAATAGTGTGGACTTACCACACAAGATGCGCTTTATGGCTTGTTCTTGACCTGGTCGAAATGATGTGTGACTAAACTGTTCAAGTGCATCTTCTAAATCTTTGTCATGGATTTCATCAAAACTTGAATAAACTGGTCTTATATCACTGCTGTTGGTTTTATCTCCCAAAAGCTTCATAAATGACTCCGGTATTTGACTAGGTTCATAAAATGATTGGCTTAATTGTTCTGTTACTGTCATGTTTTGACTGGGACCTTGAGATATAATATTTTTCATGTCTTCTAGTGTAGGAATTTCAGTTTCAGCACAATCTTCTAAGGGTAATAGTGTTTCTCCTTTATGGGCTCGGCAATACCTAGCCATGTGACCTCCCTCTCCACATTTAAAACATTTCAGCTTTCCTGATTCTGGAAATTCCATACTAGCATGAAGAGCCTTTTTATTTTTCCACTGTTGCTTTTTGTACTTGGAAAAGTTCAAGTTTTTCTTTCCACGTACAAAAACTTTCTTTTCAATATTGATTTTAACATAATTCTCATTTAAAGTGCCACTTTTTATTTTGTTTTCTAATTTATCACTTGGTTGCGAGATCATAACTAAATTACTTTTATCTTTTGAAGTGGCAACTGAGTCTATTCCTTTTAGGATATTTGTAACTTGTGAATGGCGTGGTACAACATCTTCTAATCCAAAAGGCACATATTCTGCAATATCTGGAGGCTCACTAACAGTCTCAACTGTTACAGATTTACTTTTCTTTTTATTGTCTTGCTTTTCACGGGTTGCTGTGTCAGATTTTGATGATTTTTTAAGGGTCTTTTTTACCTTTGTAATATTGTGTTCTTGGTAACTTTCATGATCTGTGCTAATGCTTACTGTAGAATAACAATCAATTTTTCTTTTCTTCAGAGCAGGTTTTAACTTATCTATATCTTCTTCCTCAGATTCACTATTTTCAACATAATCACAGGTTTTAGGTTCTAAGTTTGGTATATTGATATTTCTTATACCAAATTTATCTGTTGAATTTAATTGAATTGCACCTTCAGTTGGAACACCTGTTGCTCTCTCTAGCCACCCCACATTAAGTTGCCTTACTGCTGGTGATTTTAGTAAATCAAGGGAATTTGGCAATTGTGAACAAAATGGAATATCAGTAGTTGATTTGTCATCTTTAGGAGGACCACTTCCGAATACCTCACTTAAATTTTCTTCAAATGAATCATTTAGATTATATTCACTGTTTTCTTTATTAGTACTGCTACTTTTATCAGCCGCTGACTGTAATTTTGGCAAAGATAACTTTCTTGGATTCCGCAGTGCAAACTTACGATTTTGAAATAATTTCTTTGATAAATTTTCCGTAAATGGGTGCAACTCAGCACTGTTCTGTGCGATGCTAGGTTCAGAGAATAGTTTTTCCAGTTCTTGTCCACTAGGCAGAGCAGGAATCGACTCATCCGGCGTGGGACTTAATGATTCATATCCAACTATTTCTAAATGTGGCTCTGGTGATCCCACCATAGTTTCTGCATCAAAATCACATATTGACAACGAGTTTTCAAGAGCTGAGCTTTTTAATTGAAAATACTTTTTATAAGCATACTTTATTTTTGCCGGAGCTTCTTTAATATCAAACTTTGAGGGAGTTCGAGAATGTTTAGCTTTGAATTCTTTTTCCCATGTTTTGACTATAAGTTTACATTTTAAGTAAGCTTTATCCTTCTTTATAGATTCGATAAGATCCATCGAAACACTTGAGCGTCATTAACTAATACACAATATAGCACAAACACAATAAAGCATGATTTATAATCACATTTCCAGTGGAATTACAAATTATTAATTTGTCGAAGATCACAAAATGAAAAGAATTTCTAATCCACCTAGTGCGGCGCGAAAATCGCGAATTCGTCCACAATGACAAATTGTCAACATTGTAAATTCTGAGTCTAGCTGACAGCTCGCTCGTCAGTCATTTTATAGGTTGTTTTGACTTAGCATTATTTGTGCACTTAAACCGTGCATCAACTATCAAGTTGACAGTCAGGTTTAGTCAGTTGTCAACGTCATGATTCATGCCAACGCTTGATACATTACGTATTCTAATTTTACATTACGTATTTTAACATTACGTAATTCTATAGGTTACCTCGGCCCCGGATTGGCTACTCACTGCTCAGGGCTTGTACAACGTTACCCGGGGCCCGGGAGTCGATAATTAATTTATCATCGAGCCCGAGCATCTAGCTCGAGGCCCTCTCTACAGCTTCCCTGAATAAAAAGTAGTAAAGTAGGCACCTGGCGAACTGTCATACAAGTTTTTTTTATTTTTGCACGATTGAAGAAAAAAGAACATTCACTCGAATGATCGAATGAAGCACCACATTATTCACCAGTTACTATGACATGCTTTATTATTTGAATCTAAAATCAAAACAAGAATGAACAGAAATAATAAGTTCTTATATTTGAGTACAGCACTTTGTCAAAGTACCTCAAGAATCAAAACGAAAGTGTAAAGTAGTTAAACAGACAATCTATAATTTTCTTACTGCTTAAAAGAGTAGGTATAAACTTCACGAATAATAAGTACATTGTAGTTATAATTTTAACTCGGAAAAAAGGTGCACTTGATAAAGATATTACAACGATTCATTGTTGCAGTCAATCCTTTACATGGACTTTCCATCAGGGATACACCTAATTATAGTTAAACTAATTATTTGACTAAATAACATTTGTATAATAATTAGGTAAGGATATTACACCGACAAACGATTTATCGTCTTCCCTCTTTGTATTTATGGACCAAATATGAATTTACCTACAGTATTGAAAACTTTAAAAAAGGATGCACAGTTTTCTATTTCAATGACCGATGAATTGAACAAAATAATTAGGTAGGTACTAAAAAAAGATATCATATATTCTTGCAATAAGTTAAATTAGCTTTTAATAATACAATAAAACACTCCTCTATGCACATTCAAGTTCCACTATAAACTAGCCACAACTCTTTTTTTTACATAAGTATAATAATTGGCGTGTTAAATTACTTTAATTATATTAGTCATTTGTTTCTTATATTCAGCTAGGCATAAGTCCACCAAGTTCATTATTAATACTTAGCACTTACGTAGTACATAAATACCGAAAAAAGAAGAAAAAATAATGTTTGAAGATTAATATTAAGTAAGTAAGTATAGATAAAATTAGTATGACTCGCGCCAAGTTCAATAACTATCTGTACATTATTCAAACAGGGTCTAGCGTTTCGGATTAGAACACTGTTGGGTTCCTACACAATTTAATAGGTTTATTTATATGACTAGTCATTATACTATAACAACTAGCGACCCATCGTAGCTTTGCACGGGTAACACCAACACCCTAATCCATAAAAAGTTGTCAAACGTCACTTAGTACTGCCGGTGGTACTGCACAGTACAATATTGTAGCACGCCCTTTATTAACCGTCACATAACTTTTAAGGGGTTAAGTATCTACGGCATTTGTTCACTGCAAGCTATAAGTCTACCATACATCATCACTGTCACAATAATTACAAGTTAAAAGCCCTCGCCGCGTCTGTCTGTATGTATATGTTCGCTCTAATCTCAGAAACTACTGTGCTTATTTCCATTCGGTTATCACTAATAGACAAACTAATTCAAGAAGATTTAGGTCTCTAATTTAGTAAGATGTAATGAGGCATGTAATGATAGCGATTTGCAAATTTCGCTAGATGGTGTTTATAGATTGGACGAAGAAACGAACTTACAACAGAGAATAAGTCCGGCAGCCGTATTATTCGTATCACCTATGAAAATGAAAATCGTATTCATCCGAAATTTTGCTCATACTAAAAACGTCAAATGAATCCGATTTTCATAGGTGTTATAATTATAATATAACATTACTAACCACAGCACCAACGTTATGTTTTCACGAAATAAAATCTAACCATGGCTTAAATATATTTACGTTGACACCCGAAATGTTAAAGTGAACTGATGAAAAATGAGCCATAGTAATTACTAAAAAAATTGTCGACTTTTCACTTTAATTAAAAAGGCCCATCGTGTTTATTGGCGCGAGTTATGCTAAAGCGTATAGCTCTCTATCTGGAGCCGGTACACACATAGACAATCTAAGAACTAATATTCTGTGCTAACAAACAGCCTCCTGCGCCCGCGCGTATCGCCGACCGACTTGCTAGACTGTAGTTATTATGGCTTTAAAGATACCTATCGCTAGGAATAATTTAACCCTACAACGCATCAACCTACATTTTTATATACATGTTAGACAGAAAGAGACACAAAACTGTTGTATTGTGCAATGTTTCGTTTCAAAATGTCAGCGCATAGGCCCAGGACTCGCTCGAATCTGAAACAAAAATAATACTCGATAACATAGGGGATAAATAATTTTTAACTACATCACAGTATGATTAATCGATTCATTCTTGTGATGCACGATTCTCGGGAAACGTGAGTTTTCTTCATCTGAACGCGTGTGATAATTACGTTTTTATTGAAGTTATACTTCTTTACGCACGCTTGACTTGAGAAGTAAGCTGGTGAATGCGTTATGAAAAATATGATGGGCGAGGCAAATGGAAGTTGAGAAGGGGATATGTGTTAGTAAAGATAGAAAGAGAGAGACTTACTCCTATGAGTTCGTTTGGTAAATTTGGGACTCATATAAAACTCGATCAGAAAGAAGCGGAGGCTACCTGGCGCGGTCCAGCTTGACGCACTTGAGCGAGCCGGCGGCGCGGACGGTGGCGGCGCGCGGCCGGTCCAGCAGCAGCGCGATCTCGCCGAAGTAGTCGGACGGGCCCAGCCGCCCCACCTCCAGCGCCGCGCTCTCCGCCTCGCCGCTGCGCTGCTGCAGCACCACGGCGCAGCCTGCGCAGCGCACCCAGCAACATAGGTACCCATTATGTTTGTAGAATTGATCTTATTGAGAACTAGACAATTGTAGAGTTGTCATACTGTGAATTAGATATTTGTAGAATTGGCTTTTTCTTGACTCATAAGCCATTTTGAGAATTGGGCAGTCTGCGCCTGAATTCGTCTATATATGTACACGTAATCTGCTATAGCTACGTATAGCTACGCCCAAAGTTTTTTTTTTTTATTACAGAATAGGCAAGCATTTGACCGCAGTCTCACCTAGTGGTAAGTGTCGAAGCGGTCGATGGTGGATTATGCTTACCCAGAGGATACCGATTCACTCTCGACTTGGCACAAGAGGGACTTAAACGTACAAAAAAGGATTTGCCTATAGAAATCCTCGGGGATATTGGTCCTCCACGGACAATAGTCCCTCGTGTGTGTAGGCTTTAATGGTGAAGGTGTGTGGGCATCAAAACGTTGTCGGTGAGTCGTAATATTGAAAGTTGCCCTTACACCATTTTTTTTTTACCTGGGGAATGCATTACCCATACCATTAGACCCGGGTGAGGGCCGGGTGGTTATGTGGGACTCCCTCGCAAGCTCGTCTGACGGGTGTATACCCGCCAAACCCCAGGGTGTTCCACCGGGACGCCTTTATTGTCGGGGCTACGGATGCGAGAGTGGACTTCCGCGGCCCCGACGGCGTTGGTCCTCATGGGAGGACCCCATCCCGTTGACAGGAGTGGAGAGGAGTGCTCCACTCCGTCTATCTTTGTGAGTGTGGTGCGCGGGAACACCGCGAGCGCCGCCTCGAGGCATACTAGTGGGCGGCGGACGTACACCCGGTCCGCCACCCAAGCCTCGCCCTTACACCTTATGTTATATTACACCTACCTTCTACTATAATGTAGAAATCATTCCCGGGCTCTCCCTGGCGCACTATTGTCTCGCCGTCCGTGAATGATACGGGTTCTAATGCGTCCGCTACCGTAAGACGTTCCCACTTTTCTAAACTCTCTGAAACAATAAATAAATATTTATAAAAAATACCAGAGACAATATTTAACAACATAGTTCTTAGTTAGAAGCTGGATTAGCAAGCTCATCTGGCGCGGATTTGTCTAATCTGCCGTCGGAACGGCTAGGTATAAAGCCCACCTGCCATTGGCGCGCCATTATCAGTCGATAATATCGCATCGCAATCGCAGTTATTAAAGTGGGACGGGACGTGGGTCAGAGTAACCCTGCGATAGTATCGAGCTATCTCATCCTACTAATATTATAAATGGGAAAGTTTGTGAGGATGGATGGATGGATGATATATATATATAGATAAAATCTTTATTGAAACACCACAGAACAAAGAAACTGGATGTTTGTTACTGTTTTACACAAAAACTACTGAACAGATTTGGATGAAATTTGGCTAGGATACTTTTTATCCCGTAAAAATTAACGGTTTCCATAGGATAATACTCAATGAGGATGAAACCCGTGTAGCGGTAGCTAAAGGACGCTCGCCATTTAACTAGCAACGGTACACGTGAGGTGGCCAGCAACAGTAGAAAAAGAGGAGCCAAACATTGGCCTCAACGTTGAAACTGGGATTCGAAAGAAGAGGAAGCAGGAGAGTCCTCACTCCTTACCTAATATAGAGACCCGGGACAGGAACTCGTCGTACATCCGGCGCTTGCGTATAGTGGAGCCCATGAGGATGCGGCGGTAGGAGTCCCGGTCCAGCCCCCACAGCTTGAGCGAGGCGCGCGCCCGCACGGTGGCGGCGCGCGGGGTGCCGTATATCAGCGCCAGCTCGCCGAAGCTGCCGCCTTCGCCGATCGACGTCACCGTCTCGCCGTTCACGAGCACCTTAAGCACAATCAATTTCAATACAGTACTACTTATACACACATTTAGCGCGTGTTCAAACGCAATTTATATCGCGTATGAGTAATGAAATCGGCTTTTTTTTCACGGTCATGTACATAGATCCTGATCCCTAACTTGGATTAGGCTTATTAGTATTCAATGTGCCTGTAGTTCAAAATCATTATTCAAACTCACTCTGCAGAAGCGGGTAGCGTATTTACCCTAGAGGTTGGGGCTATGGCTCGGGACTCCGGCTTTGGACGCTTTCCATAATCGTTACGTATCTTTTATATATATTATATATCTTTTATATATGACGCCATTCAACCCCAAATTATGTGCCACTTTATAGGGGTTGAGTTGAATGAGTTGAAGGTCAATTTTGACATATCAGGAAATTGAGACAATTGTTATATTTATTTATCTATCATGATAGAAACAATACAACAGTACAACAACTTTTTATTACATAAAAATTATTAATACAAAAGTGAATATTTAAATTGAGTAAAGGGTTGCCTTATTGATAAATAGTAGTCAGGCAATTCATAGTTTATTTGTACTCCAATTTAAGTTATGCAAGGTAAATTTTACCTAATGGCTTAACTATAGGTATTTAGTTATTAAATTGGCAGTCTCATTGATGCAAACAATAATTAAATCAATTTTCCTGTTTTTGTTGTAGGAACATTCCATTGCAGCCTGTTGATATTATAATGTGCTCACTGTCAAATGGTTCCAAACATATTATACACTTGATGCACTCTGATTCTATCTAACACGGAGCACAATAAGTTCATGTTATAAGCACAATCAATTCTGATTCATTTCGACGGGAGCATTTTTTTAATAAAAATCTTAGATTAATAGTTGTACCATTTCCGTTATCACAAACTAATCCAAATTTTAGTTTAGTGCTCTCATATGATTTGTTGTCTCCTTTCAAACATATGAAAACAAAAGGGGTGGCAATAATTTTAGGGCTGTCAAGTTAAGTTGTAGTTGAGTTTGTGTGCACAGAATTGGTACCAATATCTTTACTAACTTTTAACTAGCAAATAAATATCAAAATCCTAGAGTTAGACGATACTTGCTTACATGGAATCGCATTTTTTATAGCTCCATCCCTTTCTGTTGCTCAGAGACGTCGCTTGCTAGAGTGAAAGACCATGAAACGCGTGGTCTCACTTTTGCGAGTACGCAGAGTGCTGCCTTCAGTGTTTCTCCTTAGGAGAGTTTAGTAATGTAATAGTTCTAACAGTAACCATACCTCAACATCCCCCGAGTCGATGATATAGAAGTTGTCCCCTTCGTCCCCTTGCCGTATGACTGTTTCCCCAGGCAGGCACTGCACCGGAAACATGGCGTCGAACATGTCGGCGCGCTCCGACTCGTCGAGGTGCGTGAAAAGAACGTTGGACGCGATGGCGCGCGACAGAGCGCCCATCGTTTTGTAGTCCTTCGGCACCACCTGAATATATTTCCTTTATCAAGTCACTGGCTACTCCCCACAACATTAAAACATTCAGTCTGTGCAAAACGAGAGCTGTCTTCGTTGTAGTGGTGCAATGAACTATAAGGTTTTTAAATAACTTAATCCTCAAATATCGACACTGCTGTCTTGCCCTGGGATGCATCTGTCAAGCAATTAGTCGTCCTAGTAATGACAAAGCATTATTGTTGTCAGTAAATTAGCACATTTGCAACCTCAACTCTACCCCTTCGAGACTTTTTTTGCAAAGACACAGGAACCAAATTGGGTCAGTTCAATTCCTTTTATATCATGTAGTGATTTCGTGTGTGGAAGCTAGGTGTTTATTGATATCTCTGACCAAACGACAATGTAGGTATGACTGTAATAAACAAGGCTAGAAAACAATTATTTTGCAAGAGAGACACATTGATAGGTTTGAAGATCATCTGGGATTGCTGCTATTAATTATAATGTATCTGACAATCATTAGTGAACCGTGAGAACACAGTGTTTTTGAAACTTATACATAAAAACAAAATAACTAATTAACACTTTATTTATATCTCTGTTATCAATATTAGAATAATTAGTATTTGTTATCCTGAGAGCTTAAAATGTAGTTGTTACATGTTACATGGGCTAAAATTGCTGCTACAAATAAGGAAAATACAACATTACACAATCCAATGGATGAAATCAAAAATTAAAGGTATTAAAAATGATCCAACTACTGCTGCAATGACTGTTTTCCGCTGGGATCATAGCATGTGGAAAGATGTAGTCTATGGTTATCCCAATGGGAGACTGTATGTAAAAACAATACCTTTTTGACATAGCTTGTAGCATCTTCTTCGGTGACTGGCTCGGCACTGATGCCACCACGCCTGCGTGGCAGCTGACCACCCAGCAGCGGCAGTGGAGACAGCTCCCCGTCACCATCGCCCTCTGGGGCTGCCGCCGCCGCCGCCGCTGCTTTCACTTGCTCCTGTAACGGGAACATAAAGGAATATCATACATGTTTTTACTGATACTAAGACATCGAAGAAAGCCTCCCAAAAGGAAAGAAGTTAAACTTTGTATCTTTCCCATTCAGGGTCATCCATGTAATACTGTATTGTGTAGAATGTTATGACGTTGCATTATCAACTGCACATCACTTTGTGCATTGGAGCAAGACCGCTTAGCTCCTATATTATAAACAGAGAATGTGACTTGGTTTATTTATATTAAGTAAACAAGAACCACCACAATGATATAAAAATATTTCACTGTTAACACTTTCACCGCTGAGCCGATTTTCTTGTCTAGCCACAGGGGAGGCTATACACATTCCATAGTGTTTTCCCATACAACAAACACAATAGTGCCCGCACACGCGGCAAGTTATGATAAACCTGACAGTTGCGTTTTCACCACTGAGCGTGTTAAAAAGCTAGAGGCCATTTCTTATCAATTTTAGATCTCTATTAGATATGATTGCACAAAGTTCTTGTTGAGAGTGCTATCTCACTTGTATTATAAACTAGCCCCGCGCCCCTTGGTTTCAACTGCATTAACTATTATCCCATAGGAACCATTAATATTTACAGGATAAAAATTATCCTATGTTCTATTCTCATAGTTAATGTGTGTGATACCGCGAGGCGCAGCTAGTTTATTATAAAATTTGAGTCAGACAGCCTCAGTACATAAACCAAATACAATTCATTAAACAGAGACAGCAAATCAGCAGGATTTTAAGGAAAATATCTTTGAATAGAATGAAAGGTTGAGTTTTAAAACTTTTAAAATTACATTAATCCATTCCATGGCTAAACAAAAACCCACAAATTGACACCAATAGGGAATGTGATTTGAAATGTAATAAAATATAACTTCTTGAACAAAGCCACACACACACAGCCCACTCACAGGTCTACTGAATGTATAGTTTTCCTCAATGAGATTATTATGCATTGTTATACCTAAAGCAAAGGGGGTTTGAACTGTTGCAAAACAGGATTGGTATATGGCCATGGCCTGTAGTATAAGTTTTTTTACATGCCATTGTAAAGCATTGTGACGAAAATATATTTTAATTTCATCGAAATTTCCTTCAGTACTTCTTTTGTGATTCGGTTCAATTGGTAAATCAGTAAAGTCCAATGAAGACTTAAATAAAAATGAACTCGCAGCTTAGTAACTCAAACAAATAACATAAATATATTTAGTATTGGAAATAAGGTATGAATCCATAAAGATAAATAATTTATTTATACTGAATCAACAAGACTTAGGAATCGGGATTCTATGACTTCTGAAGTTTCCATACTTATGATAATGTTAAAAGTGTTTGACCCTAAATTTTACCATCAACTTTGATCACACTTATTAACACTAGCATTATCAAATTACCTCTCTAACTATGAAACAAACCATAATGGTTTGTGAGAGCAACAAGTCTAAGAAAAGATCAATAGAGGATTCTCAGGCTTTAATCAGTCTTAAAAATAGTATAATTATTTTTTCTAGCATCTTGGTTCAAAAGTACTCGCCTGATGTTGCTCAACAACATAATATGTGAGCAGAGCAGATGAGATCTATAAATAATTAAACCCTCTTTATCTACATAAATAATCGGATATATATTCCATTGAAATATTCACTCGTAAGAGATATGCTACAAATAGATGACGAAACATGAATTATTGACATTCAACTGGCAAGAAGCAAAGCAACCACAATATACTTTTCTTCTGATACACTCACCCTTTCCAACTTTTGGAAATACTGTCGCAGAAATGAAACCGGATTCTCGGGTTTATTGACACATAACTGTACGATACAATCTTTAATAATCAAGGTAACGCCGTGCCTCTGAAAATAGTTCTCATAATCGAGTAAACTTTGCCTTTCTTCCATTTCTTGAAGTTCTATGTATGTCCTCCTCACAGATAAATAACCTTTGGAGATAGCTATTTTAGTGTCATTAATTAATTAATAACAATGTAAGAAGATGAGTAAATAAAAATAACATTTTAAAGTGAAATCTAGGGTACAAAATTATTTTTTGTTTGCTTATTTGACCTAATTTCACCCACCCACCATGGACATGGATCATTCATAAAGTTATTTACAGACAATTGGACATTGACACTGACAGCAGTGACAGCCAGCTACAGCGATTTGAGTGTTACATTTTCTTTGGCAGTGACAGTCAAAAGGCAAAGTACAGATATTATAAGATCTGTCTCTACGTATCGTAGGTAGGTGTGAAGCGAAGGTAACGAACATCCTATTTTCAGTATTCGTGGTCTCTACTGTGTAGCGTTATTAGACGGCCTCCATGGCGTATGAGGGCAATGAATGAGCCGACTACGAAGCGTGAAGTCCCAGGATCGATTTCCGCACAGGGCAAAGATTTATGTGAACTATAAATAATTTTGCTCTCAGTCTGGGTCTTTTTAGGTCCATGGTCCTCATAGTTCCTAATATCCTGATGGCTTAGAAACAGTGAATCCTAGTTAGAGGTCAGATAGAAATAGAACCTGCTTTTTGTGTGCATGTATGTGAGTCGTGACTAGTATTTGACACTGGTTACATGCACAAATCACTCAGAGTCAAAATACGAATTTAAATAAAATGCAAATCGCGCTAGATCGAATTTAACAAACGTGTTCGCTTTGACCTGCGCAACAGCGTGCGACCAGAGACAGAGATCTATGAGAGAGATTAAGAGATTCCACAATCTCTTTGGGAACAGGCTCTTTTTACACGCTTTATATTAGCTTCATTCTATGTGAGATCCGGCAGCATGAGGCAAACACGGCAAATCAACTTTTTTATAGTGTTGGCGGAATTGAAGAATGAACCGTTACTGATTCTTTATAATCTGTTTAGAAGTCTCTTTGTTGCCAAAATCTAGAACGCTCTACGTTTTTTTGTTTCTTTTTGGCTTTGCATGATTAGTGCATTAGCAAGACGCGTTTCATATAATCATCAAACAAGATAATTATCTTCATAATTATAGTGTTGTCAAAATGAGAATGTTTTGTGTAGAGGTTTATGTGTAGTGTGTAGACTAATATACTCGCAGGAAACGCTTCTTTGGTTTCTCCCCAACATTATCAAAGTTTTGTATTAGTCTGTAAATATAGCTATTGGTCTTCCGGATACATAAATAAATATATAAATATTTGGTAGTACGCTCTTGTTTAGTATTAAAACACTCGCTTCTCTACTACGTAAAACCAGCCTTTACTGCGACATGGCTCCCGTCCCAATTTGTATACTCTTTGGTGCCCTGGCAACTACTGGCAATACTAGCACTGCTCAGCTCTTTCACTCTTTCGTTTGATTGATTTTTGTTAAATTCGTTCATTCATTTGGTTTTCATTGTGCTTGTGGCGAAAATGGAAGCTGCAGAAACTGAAGCCGGTGTAAAAAATCATTTACACGATGTTTTGTCAGAAATTGAGATTTCTGAAGTGCCGGACACGGTGGCGAATAAAATCAACGCCTATATTGACCGAAAGTTCGAAGAATTTCTAACTTCCACGGCGCTACACGAAGCCAACAGATCACAGATCGGTAAGTACGAAGCACCGGTATTGTATGATTGTGTGACGCTTTCTTCATATTTTTTATTACCACAGACTTTGTTTATACAAATTACCATTACCAGTTCGTATAATGTAATCATAAAACCGTTCAAAATACATATAATCTGCCATCACTAGGCCTTTTATATATTGTGCACATGACACCATGAAGGTACAATCAGAATGTCTAACCTTTTAATTATTTACCCGCGCTTATAATTTGGCGTTAGACATGATTATTTAGCTTGATTATTGTTAGGCAATCAAATGGTTTTTTAAGTACTTCAAATTTTCTGTTGTTTATTTATGTATTTATTTATTTGGAACACCAACATCAAAACCTACGTACCATATAATTAATAATCAGGGCTGCAAGATACGTTTATGAATATTGTTGAAACTCCATGCACACAACCATAGAATGGTCTAATATATTAGCGATGAAGCAAGGCACTTTAGTAAATAAATCTATTCAATTGCTGTCTAGCCAATGTGATACTTGTACATAATATTATGTGAATCTCATCCTCCATTTCCTTCATAAAGCTCACAGGTGAAGGCGTTATTGTGAAGCTCGTAGCCGGTTTTTTATCTAAATACTATGTGGTCAATTGTTTTATGCCAGTTTCAGCATGGTGGACTGCATTTTGGCTGGTTTACATTATGCTAATCTTTAGTAGACTGTTTTGAAAGGCAAGTGCTTTATTTTATAGAATCTTAATAAAGCAAGTAATGTTTACAAGCTACAATTAAAGCACTATAATAAAGACTTGACTGGTGAAAACTGACCATTAAAGAGGTTGAATTATCCTGTAAATGGTACACATAATTAAGTTCGTTTCTATAATAATAATTGCCATTATGTCTAACTTCCCATAAATAGTAGAATCATAATGTCATGTGTGCATCAAGTTACACAGCTACTGCATACCACTTCCTCTGTAACAGAGTTCACAGTTGGAATATACGCCCAGATGATGTTGGAACAACAGTGCCCCCTCAGTAATCATTTTTAAAATTCAACTTTTGGCTACAAACTAATAAATCATTGTTACAAAAGTTAGTGAAATTACTTTTAGAACTGTGTGATGTACACATATCTGCATCTATGTTGCTCATCTGCTATAAATGATTACATAAATAATAAAGTTAAAGTTTAGCTAAAGTTTCACATCATCAATCAGAACAATAAGTATGCTTATCAGGTGGTGTATAATGTCTGGTGGTGCTATTTCAATCGATTGCTCCTCTGACGTTCCAGAGTACCCCCTTCTACCAGGCTCTTTCCTTAGTCAATCTTGTGTGTGTATGTACCATCTGAGCCAGCATCTGTTCAGTATGGTGTTGGTGTAAGTTACCATCTTCCATTCACACTCTGCATGAGCTTGGATCTTGTTGCATCTCAACTCTACAGTAGTTCTCCGCCATTTCTCTCAGGGCTTATACATGTGAATCAGAACTGGCTGGTCCACCACATAGACGTAGGTGAACACACGCTGTGCCACCAACTGCTTAACATATTCACTGCTGAAAACACAACTGTGGTGCTAGCTGTATGGGAAAACACTACAGTGTTTGCAGAGGCGCACCCCTGGCTAGACAAGAAATCGGCTCAGCAGTCAAAGTGCTAATGCACAAATAGTACAAAGTCAAAACAAAGACATCACACATTTCATTTCTGTTTCCAATTGTGGGAACAGCAGGGCAGTCGGGTTTTTTCTTTTTTTAATAATATATTTTCTGTGTACATGATGGTAGTGGGAGTCAAAAACAAGATAACACCTTTAATAAGAGTTTCACTCTAGAGTGCACTCTAAATCAAAATCAGTAACTTGGTAGTTATGTTGGTACTTCTCAACAGGTCATATTTTACAAGTGATATGGAGGAAATTTGTTATACAGGTTTTAGGACTTTCTAATTTGTTTTTTCTTCGGGGAGGGGAGCTTCCTCCAAAAAGTGGGCTACTGGATATCTCCACCTTATGAGATCCATTATTGATGGTTCTTTTTAAGGGTTAAAGTTAAAGGTACCTCAAAAGGAAAAGGGACCTTATAGGATCATAGAATATAGGATCAATTAGAGATTTTGAAACATAATGATAGTTAATTATACATTGCTAAACATTCAAACCAACTTAGTTTCATCACCTTTGCTACGTATTTTCACGAGAAATACGTCACAAGCACTGAACAGCAACGAAAACACAGCGTAAGCGCAGTGATCCCCACCATTCGTTCATTATATAAAGGGGCAGCCCGGCGTTGTACGGTCACTCTCTTGCTAGCGCTCGGCGAGTCAACAGCTCCTGAGGATGTCTCGTGCAGAGACGAAACACGTGTCGTATTGCTGTCAGTCGATGTTTGATGGGAATTTGGGAAAGAGTAAGTCAGGGTTTTCAGTTTTCAGTCTTTTTTTTTTTTTCTGTGTAGGTAGATAGCTAGGAGTAAAATAAGTAGATAAGGCCAGAGGCTGTGTCTATTTATTTTACGTTAGGTCAATTTATGTATGTGGGACACGTCAGGGTTGTTTCGGTCTTCAGATAAATTAAGGGTTGCGTAGGGATTTAGATTTTTAAACGGATAGATTTGTCATAGGGGTTACGTCATCCAACAAAGTCCTATCATACATTCATCAGACAACTTAGGCGGAATTAAAACTATATATTTCTATATTATCTTATTGCTTATAGGATCACTTTGTTGTCTGTCTGTCTGACTTGTAAAAGTGCTTTATTTTGCCTACTTGTAATAAATGATTTGAGTTTTTTCTGTCAAGACCCTCTATCTCAGGAATGCATAGAGGTAACAACTTGAAATTTATATTAAATATGTGGGTCTTCAGTCTCGTACAGCTGTGAACAATTAAACTTGCAAGTCAATGCAATCTAAAGATATTGTTACCGACAATACAACGCATCCCTAAGGCGCGTTGGTTGCCAATATTACCTTATTTGGGCACCGTGGGTGATTCAGCCCTTTGATTGGCTGCAAATACAAGAATATCGTAAAGGGAACAGACTTCCCGCCGCATTGCTAGCGGTTACACGTCACACGCTCTTCTCGCACGCCCGTCTCTCGCAACGGTCGTTTGTTTGTCTCAAAATAAAATACAATCCAATCCATTCAAGAAATTATTATTGTCCCTCACAGATATTCGACTGTTTATGCCTCATATTGTAACATATTTTACGACTTCACAAGGGAATCAGAACCTATGGGGTACTTCCCGTTGAATCATGGAATTTGGCAAGACGCAATGTCTTACAGCACATGTAAAGAAAATAATCTGAAGTCCGTAATTATGTGGTTTAATAACAAAATAAAAGGAAATTTACTTATTTTTTGCGGTTGGTGTAATAATCGTGTCTAGGGATCGAATGGCAAAGTTAAGTTAGTCCTATATTCTAGTTAAATGCTTTCTGAAGACCTACAAGTTCCTACGGAACCCTTGGTGCGCGAATCCAACTCGCGCATGGCTGGTTTTTTTTTATTTGAAAGTTTCTAACTTTTAGTTGGTCCCATAAAAATTTGGTAAAAATTTGATTAAGAACTTGAGTGTGATGAGGAGAATAGCTCCCCGAAATGCAATAAATTGCTCAGTTTTCACACATATTGTGAGGTCCACATGTTTGGTTTAGATATTCATAATTATATTATAAATTTTTAAATCATATACTACTCACTCGCTTAAAAAAATATTTTTATTGTTTTAGGCGATAAAATAGCAACTCTTGAATCTGCAGTTCTTGAGAAAACCGCTAAATATGATGTTGCAGCACAAAAACTTGCAACTGCAGATGAAACTGTTACAGAATTGGGTAAACAAGTTGAAAGTCTCAATGCTGAACTCGAAAAAGCTCGCGATAAAATTGGCCGTCTGGAAAATGAAATACTTTCAATGAAGAGTGCTCGTGATGCTGCTGTTGATGAAAGAAATGACTTGACTCGTATACTGGAAAGACGCGATAAAGAAATAGAAAGACTGATAGCCAATGAAGTTTCACTGTCTCAGCAACTTCGAGCGGCCATTGATGCAAAATGTGAAGCTTTGGTGTTAAATGATGATGTTCAAAGTAAAGAACTCTCACTACAATACAGGGAAAAACGCATTGAACAAGAAAGAACTTTGCTTAATTCTCAAATTGCTGGTCTTACTGAAGAAGTCAATAGACTTACTTCCGAACTCCAGACCGTTAGATTGAACAACACCAGCAGGCTTGTTAACTTGGAAACTCAATTAACGGAAAAAGTGGAAGAGCTTAATGCTGCAAATGAAACAATAACTCAGTTAAATGAACTAAAAAAGAATTTGAACAATCGCGCTGAAAGTATAACCCAGCGCCTGATGGAACAAAGAGAAATAGAAAATAAAATGACCGAAAATTACAAAAAAGAGTTAGAGGCGAAAACTAAACTTGCAGAACTATTTAAAACAATGCATGACGATGCAGAAGCGAAGACTCTGGAACTGACAGAAGGCATCGGCGAGTTGCAAAAGTTGCTTAATGAGGCCACTGAAAAATATGGTGAACTGGAGACTAAATACAAGCAGATGGAAATAGATCATGAGGAAATAATGGAAAAGAAAAACGAAGTTATAAATTCTATGAAAAGCGAACTAGAACACGCCAATGACTTGTTAAAGGCAGCCAATGCTCACAATCTTGATATGGCCCTCAGTGACTTAGCTCCATCTGCAGCAACTGCAAGTAAACTTTTAAAATCGGGCATGTCATTAACCCAAATATATTCTCAACTTGTCAAGGTAACTGAAGAACTGACGCAAGAAAAGGAGGAAAACCGGCGCCTTAATATTACTATCAACACCATAGTACAGGAGCTTGAAGAAAAAGCTCCAATGTTGCAGAAGCAAAAGGCAGAATATGAAGAAGCCATAGAAAGCAACACTGCTTTGTCTCAGCAAATAGATTCCTTGACAACTGAATGTAATAGATTGAGAGATGATTATAGTGAAACATCTAAAATTGCCAATCATTATACCCGCGAAAATACCAAACTCAAAGGAGAATTGGCTGACCTAGGAAGACAAGTTTGTTTCTTGCTCAAAGAAATAGAACACAGTCGCGGAGGACTTCTCCCTAATGGAAACCATGATTCGAGTCACGCAACAACGAATACCTCTGATATCAATTCGTCGCGAATCATCTCCAAAACTCTAGTAACATTCAGTGATATTCAAGAGATTCAAACAAATAATCAAAAACTTCTCCGTATGGTTCGCGAATTGACTGAGAAGCATGAGGAACTTGAGCGTCATAAAGAAGAATTTGAAAGTGGTGAGATGCAATCTAAAATTGAGACCTTAAAGAACAGAGTGTCAGAACTCACTGAAGCGCAAGACCGTCAGACGAAAATGGTCAATGGCCTAATTAGGCAGCGAGATATGTTCAAAAAATTATACCATGACCTAATGAAAGGAAAACGCCACGATGTGTCTGTTGTGGAAGTTGCTGAGCTAGATAAAAGTGGATCGTTTTCAATGGACACTTCTGGCGATAATGTGTCTGCTAAACCAGCTGCCACTGAGTCGAATTCATTCGAGATTAAATACAAGGAAACAGAAAAACATTTGGAGTTATTGAAGGAAGAATATAAAACTTATAAAGAAGAAAAAGTGACTAACGAAAAAATGTTATTTGACCAAATTGATAATATGAGACAAGAAATCTCTAAACTTACAGCTGCCAATAGTAAATGTGCCTCTACTTCTGAGTACAACAATGAGAGACTTAAAGTTCTGCAAACAAATATTACTACATATAAAAAGCAAATTAGTTCTTTAGAAGAAAAGAATAAAGCATACAGTGCTACAATTGCCAAACATGAAGTCTCAGCACAACATCTGAGAGACGAAGCTTTGAATGCTCATAGTAAACTTACTGCTGCGGTAACTCAACTCCAAAATCTCCAACTGGAACACAAACTAGTTAAAGATGCAGAATTGCGTCTTCAAACAGAGAAGGAAATGTTAAACCGTGAAAGACAAGGCCAATCTTTGCTTCTCCAAAACTTAGAACTCATAAAAGCCAGCTTGGAACGTGTTGAAGCCGAAAATCGTGCGAAAATAGAAACAAGGCTTGATGAAGCCACCAGAGAATGTTGCGCTTTGAGAAGAAGACTTCAGGAAGAACAAGATAGATTTAGAGAACTGGCAAGTCATTTAGAACGACAGACGGAAACTGCGAAAGCACGAATGCAAGAAGAAAAGGATGCAGCTGATGTACTTCGAAAGGAACTCACAGATCTAAGACACGATTTAGTTGAGAAGAACAAGTCTCAAGAAGATCTTACTAAGAAGCTCAAAGCCGCGCTCGCTCCTAATACTGACGGGGCTTTTGATACTGTTAAGAAAATAAGAGAACTTGAAAATAAACTGTCTGATAAGCAACAAGATGTTAAATCCCTACAAGAACAACTCAATGTTGCAAAAGAACACATCAAACAATATTGCGACATATCGGAAAGTGCCGAGAAAGAGCTGAAAACCCTAAGCTCTGAATATGAAACATATAAAACTGAAACAGAAGCTAAACTTTCTGAGTATGCAAACAAATTGCAAAAACTTGAAGATAAATGTGCGGAGTTGGAAGCCGAGTTGTCGTTGCATGGTAATGGAGAGCACTCTTCTAGCAATACTAATTTGAGAAATGACCTTCTCAAAGTCAAAGATGAGCTGAGAGAGGCATTGGCGAGTAATGAAAACTACCACTCTGAACTTGAAAACACGCGTGCAGAAGTTCGTAAGCTGTCAGAAGCCGTACAGAAAGCTGAAGATAAATACACGCATGAAATGATTTTACATTCCAGTGATATTCAATCTCTATCACAAGTCAAAGAAGAGCTTTCTAGAGTTCAAAATCAACTCAATGAGCTAGTTGCTATGAAGAATGGTGTTGTAGAAAAATTGGAAACCGAAAAGGCATCATGGGTTGAAAGACAAAAAATTCTTACCAGTGAAAATGAACAACTCTCCCAAAGGCTTAAAGACTTAAATGACCAAAATTCATTGTTATATGATCAGATTCAAGCATTAGGCACGCGACTCTCAGTGTCACATGCTTCTAAATCTCAGTCAGAAAGTATGAACGAGTCTGCTAATGATTCTAGTATGAATGTGTCTATTAGTGAAGATGATGGAAAATCTTCGGAACAATTATTCTCCATTGTAAAATTCTTGAGAAAAGAAAAAGATGTTGCTATGGCCAAATTTGACATTTTACAGGCAGAGACGATGAGACTTAAATCTCAATTGGAAATAGCCGAGAAGCAACTTGATGACGCAAAATTGGCGTTAGCCGCAGAAAGAGAAAGATCGGAAGTTAGTATGGTGACGGCTAATAAGCAGTCGGACATATTAAGGAAAGTTGAGACTCTTAATGCTTTGACGGATAGCAATAGGATTTTGAGAGAGGAACGTGACACATTAACTGTTCGTGTTGAAGAGCTTACTGCAGCTACAAAAGCAATGGAGGAAGAACTAACTCCAATGCAAGATAAGATTGCCGACTGTATGTCTAGAACAGAATCCCTGCAATCTGAAAATACTTCCTTGAAGGCCGACTGCGCTAGGTGGAGAACTCGAGTAAATGCATTAGTTGAACGTGCCAACAAAACAAGCCCTGAAGATTGGAAACGCCTACAAAATGAAAGAGAAACATTAGCCAAGATGCTTACAAATGAAAAAGAAAATGTTAGGAAGCTAAATGAAGAATTTGGTGGTATAAGGGTAGAGAAGAGTAAACTTGAAGAACAATATACCATAATGGCCAGACAGCAAAATGCCATTGGAGAAGAAAACAAGAAACTTAATGATGAACTGCAAGTCTGCAAAATTAACATGGTACAACTTACGGAGGAATTAACTAAACTCAAGGATAAGTTGTCTGTAGCTACAGAAAACAACACAAAGCTAACAGAAGAACTTTCCAGTAAAGAGACGTTACTTTCCGATATAAGAAACAAAGAGTTGCAAATAAGAAAAATTGCTAAGAAATACAAAGCTCAATATGAAGAACTAGTTAAAATAACGGAAGAAGAAAAGAAAAACAACGAAGGACAAGCGGCGGCTGCAGACACGGCTCTGACGGAAGCTAATAATAGGCTCGAGGAACAGATCGCCGAGCTTCAAGCAAAGTTAAATGAAGAAAAAGAAAACAATGAAATGTTAATACAAGAGAACAATGGTCTTAAGGACCTTAGTATAGAGAAAGAAGAAAAAGCTAAACTAGTTCTCAAACAAGCCAAAGGCAAAATAGTTCAACTAACAGAAAGCAAAAATACTTTAACCCGCGAGTTAGACGAATCTCGCTCAAAGGTTGTTGCCATAGAAAAGAGTACACGCGACGAGCAAGATGTGAGGCTGGCTCTAATAAAATCTCAGTACGAAGGGCGTGTCTCTCGATTGGAGAAGGAACGCAGTGAAGCGTTAGCTGAGAAAACCAGAGAAGTAGAGGCGTTGCTACAAAAAGTAAACATGTTGCAGCGCCAACTGGCCAGTCAAGTGTCCGCTTCCAAGCAGCAAGCCACCATCGAAAAGACAACATCTGATCCACCCACCGCGAACATCAAGCCGATGGCGGGTGTGGCACAGCAAAGCGTAACCGCGTCGCGGCGCGGCGGCGAAACCCCCTTGGCATCCATCCGGCCCATGGCGCAGGTGGGCCCCACCGCGCCTCACGACGCCCACACCACCGAGTACATGCCGGCGTCGTCTTCGCGCCCGCTACCCCGCGCCTCCCTCGCCGCTTCCACCGCGCCGCCGGAGTCCACGCAGGTACACCTTCCAACCTCTCGGTCTCCAGTACATGCTCTGAATTGATGCCAATAAATTAGCTAATTAATGAAATGAGAATATTACCTCTATTGACATTGGTTTTATTAGGACATGGACACGAGCGAGGCCAGTATGGGCAGTTCGGGAGCCAGCGATAGCAGCACGCAGCCCTCGACGCATTCTCAAACTCCACAGCAGGTACTATCACTTCTGATTTATCTACTGTTTGAGGGAGCGCCGGAGCGGCGAGCTCCATACAAATAAAGATTCAGTTTCATTGAATGTCACTCGGGGTAAATCTAGAGTATTCATAATAATAAAGATAAAGTATTTATTTATCTTCATTTAACACAATACACATAAATTCAACATGATTTTTTAAAATTGATTGTATCAAAAAGAAATTAGAATGAAATTCGATGACATAATAACTGATTTTACATAATTTTACGCGATTTTTCTACTGTAGGCGGTTGCAATGGTGATGCCTCGCATCGAGCAGCCGAGCGGCGCCAGCTCCGCGTCCGCCGGCGCCACCGCCGCGCCCAGCGTGGCCTCGCCCGCCGCGCCCGCCCCGCCCGCTTCAGGTATACACTACTCTAATATATTATTCTCATGCTCGAAGAGTGTGTCATTATAGCTCATCGTAGCGGGACTAAAGTGTTAGTTACACCCTACGAATAAATAATAAGTCAGGAAGTATAATTCAGAACAAATACTCTTTCATCTTTCAAAAATATTTTTCATCAAAATAAACGGACCATATTCTGCTGGCTTTCTCAGGCATCCAGGCGTACTCTTCTCTTTCTAGCTTAACTGCAGCTATCCACTTATTTTGCCAAATTGGATCGACAGGGAAACTAAAAGAAAACTAATTAAGCAAAATACATTACTGCTATAAAAATATGTAAATTTTATTGATTTAATTTCAATATTTTATCAAAAAGTCAAAAATACCTTCTAAATTAGGTAAAAATTTACCGACTTAATTTTGCATAGTATGGACCATCTCGGTTTGATAACCTATTTGAATGTAATTATAATTATGCTACTAATTACTAGTGAAAAGTGATCCATGGAAATTTTGTATGGTTCCTGCACCACTTCACACAGCATGGTGCAATACATGCTGGCATGATTCACAGCTGTAGTTCACAATGATAAGCACGAAAACGTATAGAATAATTTACGTGTGGTTGCTCGCGTAAAAGAATCGTCCGACTGATGACGCGCTGGACACGACTTTTAAGCCCCGCCTACTTGGACACGACTTTAGTTGGGTAATTTTTTCAACGCAGTTATATTTCCTGACTAATTGTTTATTCGCAGGTTACGCCCTAATGATAAAGTATTATATTTTTAATTATACCCTTTATTACCAACGGCCTATAAACCCTTTCCAAAGATGTACCTGGTTCAATATCTCTTCCGTGGTAAATACTGTTTTTCGATGATCACTATTTTTGAAATAATTTCTTACAAAAACTTTTTATTTTTTAAAGTATATTTGTTAGTTAAGTGTATTTGTGTACATAGTTGGTTATTTTATTATCTCACAATTATAGTGAAAAGTATAACGTAACGTAAAGAAACGCGGGAATAGAACGACTATTCTTTCTCGATTATATTGTCGCCCTCGCGATTATCAATCAAATGGTTTAAACCAGGAACTGTGAAATTAAATTGAGTTCAAGCTCGATGCAGACTCAAACGTGTAAGATAGTTGCTGACCGGTCTTGCCCCCGATTTCTAAAACTTCAATTAAATTAGACAACAGATTAAGTTTATTGCTATCTTTGTCATTTGCTTATTGCCACCTGGCGACAGCAATGGATCTAATCAGCTGTTAACGTTAACAAACCGGCCGTTAGCCTAGGTCAGCCAAGCTGATCTATAAAATGCGTGTTATCCGCAGTATCATATTAAAAATTGAATGACGCTCAGGGTCGGGCACACCGACGGCGGCGGCGAGCTCGCAGGCTTCGGGCAGCGTGAGCACCTCGCACGCGCCCGCCGCCGGCGTCAGCACGTCGCACGCGCCGCCCGACGCGCGCCCCGCCAAGCGCCGCCTGCAAGCGCGTCCCGTCACCGCCAACAAAAGAACTAGAGTACAAGTACTACATTTTACTATTTTAGCTTAAAGTTTTTAGAGAACAACCTGTAGATACCCCCTTATTTCATAATATAATAAATATAATCCTACTAATATTATAAATGTGAAAGTTTGTGAGAATGGATGGATGGATGTTTGTTACTCTATCGCGCAAAAGCTGCTGAACAGATTTGGATGAAATTTGGCACACAAATAATAATAATAATGCCCAGACCGCGGCTATCCACGACACATTCTAAAGTGTCTTTGCTCAAACAAACTACTTAGAGGAAACTAAAGTACCAGTTATATTATCAATCAGCTGTTACCAGTAACTTCGTTCACGTCACGATGCTATTTTTTATATCAATGGAGCTAGTTTCTCCCCAAACCCCAATGGTCGATACCGGCGCGATTAGATATAGTTTACTTATTTATTCCTGTCTTTTTTGAATCTGGCAAGTGCCTTTGTTAACTACAACAATATATCACTAACTCCTGGGGAAAACGGAAATTATGTGAGTGAAACCGCGTGACGCAGCTAGCGGTTTACATGATGTTGATAAGCTCGGCTCATCATCATCATCATCAACTCAAATCCGCCCACTGCTGAACACGGGTCTACCCTCGCCGAACAATTAGGGTCATTACATGTGAAACCTCCAGTAACGATGAACCTGCTGTCTAGGGCGGCTTCGAGCGCTCCGTGGAGGTGGAGTACCAGGTGCCCACTTCGTCGCGCTGCGACCAGGAGGACGAGGGCGTCATCGTCGTCGACTCGGAGGAGGATGACGAGCGCTGCTCCGGCACTATGTACAGGGTATGTGAAGCCTTTTTACGATTCTTACGACAAGCGTGCTACAGACTTAAACCAAGCTATTATTACTGTACTATCGGTTTCTGTAGTTTGATTTTCAGTGATATTTTGTGACCGATCGCGTAGTGACGCTTTGCTACTGAAAAGTTTTTCATATAAGTCATTAATTGCATCATTATTATATATGTGTTTTTAATAATACTTTATAGCGTCATACATGCATCCGCCATGCCAGAGCATGGTAATTTATTGGGCCTACCGAATAAATTGCTCCTAAGCAGATAGATTTTACTTATTAAAGTTTCGTACATACTCGTAATATTTCATTATTAATAATTTCTTCAGGTTATTTTCTAACAAATTATCCCATGATTATTATTTTTGTCGGGTAGTAATATTATATAATATTTTTTAACTGCCACCATAGTCATAATTGTGAAGAGGTTATCTTTCTCAAACCCAGCTCCATCGCCTGGTGTACCCTAGGTTTAAGTTTTTTGTAAAATACAGTGGAGTCTCACTGATCCAAAATTTCAGTACATCGGCACATCCAGTAGTCCGACAGTCGACACCCTACCCCACAGCTCCCCCCACCAGAATCTCCAAGAAGAAGTTATTAAACATGTCATAGAAGTTGCAAAGAAAATGATTTTATTAAGTCAAAACTATCCATTATGGCACTGCACTGCGCTCGTCGCCCTGAGACATTGGGTCTTAAGTATCATGCCCAGTAATTTCACTGGAAACGGTGCCCTTCGAAGCGGAACACAGTAATGTTTGCACACTTCTGCTTGGCGGGTGAATATCTGGCAAAGGTGCGGCACTTCCCCAGACGGACGACGGACTCTTGCAGAAGAGCGTAGGGCTCTTCTGCAAGAGTCCGTCGTAACTACAACACAAACAAATACTCGGGACCGGAAACCTGTAGTTCACACGTTCATACTGTGAGATGACAGCTAATGTAAAATAACAAAAAAGAATTGCTTTAACAAGACACCTACAATATAACGAAAACAGGCCAACAGTCTCAACAGTTCTGGGTGGGTGGGCAACTTCGCATGCTATTGGATTTTGATTTTGGTGTTTTGATTATCATTTATGGCGTCGCAGGACCGTGAGGAAGACGAGGAGGAAATGGAAGAGGAGCAAGAGGTAGAGGCTGGCGAAGATGACGACGAGACAGATGACGAAGAAGGAGACGCTTCCACCAGACAGGTAAAACCAACACACTGAAAAGCTTTACCATGGCTGTACTTGTTTCTGAAGTATATTGCTTTAATTTGATAGAAATGTTATTATGTAAGGTTTTTACGTAATGCGTTATAAAGGCATATTACGTTAGCCGGTACCTAGCTGCTGATGAATAAAGTTATAATCATTCTATATTTGGACACCGATAATTATAATTATGAAAATTAATAAGTTAGTATTTACAAAATAGATTATCTCTATTAGTAATTAGTACATGTTTCCATTATGACTATCGCCCACCAGTAGTGCTACAGTCATAAAAGACACACAGAATGGACACTCCAACCGCAATCCAGAGGGCAATCGGAAGGTTGATAATTTTACACACCCTAATGTTATAGACAAACGCATTGTAATGAACTCGGATACTAGCGGATTGTTTTTTGTTTTGTTCGCGCAGTGTTTTCGACTACTTACTCATACGCATTGGACGCGTGTACAAAATTAATTTTATGTGTGAGTTGTTACATCAGCTCTTGTATGCAGTGTATATTCCGTCAGGAGTCGCCGGCGCAGTCTCCGTCGGCGGGCGGCGAGGCGGAGGGCGCCGCCGGCGGCGCGGCGCGCGCGGAGCCCGACAGCGAGCCCGCGCCCGCGCCCATCCCGCAGATAGAAGCCATCAGCAGCGGCACAGAGCGTACGACACACTACTTATTGTTACCCATTACATCTAGACATACTTTTTGACCGGTCTAAGGGAGCGTCTCCTCATCTTTTTATCCTCTGACTAAACTAAAAATTTGCTAGAGTCTGTGCAAAAAGAGAAACGTTGTAGGATTTAGGTCGTGCTTCTGCTAAATTAATCTTTTTGTTGCATTGACAACACGACACTTCTGTAATTACTAGTACCACTCGACTAGCTCGACAGATGCATTTTAGGACAGGACGGCGGGAAGGATATTTGGATTGGGTTACTTAAAAATATAAATGTTAGTTCATCGCAAAGCGACGACGATGGCGTTTTTTTTTTGCATAGACTGCTACAATTTTCTAGATTCTCAATGGGTTGTATAGATCGGTGCGAGCTGAGCCCGTGGCGAAGAAGTAACATTTCGGTGGCATCAATCATTTATATTTTTTTATTTTAGCGAGCGGTATCTCCTTGGGCGGCAACGGAGGCGACGACGGCGACGATAGCATCGTTCCTTCCACACCCACGCTATATGTTCCTAGACGAAACGACGGGTACGTACGCGACACTGAAAGATCACTACTGCTTTAGACCGACAATCCAGGGAAGACGAGCTTCCCGCGAGAAGTCTCGTGAAGGAACAATAGGATCGACGATGTTATTGTTGAGCTGCCTTTATCGAAATTCTACTTATTATTCCGCTTCGTGAATTGTCGGTCTGACGATTTCACTATAGTTAGCCACACGCACATTCACGGTCGAATTTATATAATTATAACATAACATAACATAACAACTCTTTATTGCACTCCAAGACATACAAGCAAAAGTGAAAATATCAACAATTATAATAGTTACCGCGGGTTCAAAATATGCCTCGCGCGTGTGCCTACAGTCTCTGCATAATAGCTCCGCGTCTTAAGCCGGCTCGTAAACCGAGCGCGTGGTCCTTGGAGATCTTCTAGTTCGACCGGCCTCTTTGAACGCGGTTTTTCCTAGACGTTGCGCGGAGTCTTTTAGTGTTATGCGGGATAGGTGAGTTTCTTTATATGCGGTAACGAAGGGTCAGTCCCGCCTGCGGGAGTTAATCCGCGAGACGCTGAAAACTTCCCGAGTCCGGGGTCGGGGAGTGACGCTCGCATGCCTCGAGGATGAACGAATATTGTGCGGCGCGCAGGTTCGGCGAGGCGGTGGTGTCGCCGCTGCCGGGCGCGGGCGGCGCGGGCGGCGCGGGCGGCGCGCGCTTCACGTTCGCGGAGGCGGGCGGCGCGCCGCACGCGCACCACGCCACGCACGCCGACCTCGCCGCCGCGCTGCCGGCGCCGCCGCCGCCCTCGGACTCGCGTGAGTACCGCCGCTGCTGCCGCGGCACGGCGCTCGTCGCCTCGAGACGTCGGTTCTGAAGTCTTACATACCGAGCGGTTTCGCTGGAAACGGTGCCCTTCGAACCGAAAATGTTTTTTGTATCCTCCCGGTTGGCCGATGAATATCTGAACTTTTGCAGAAGAGGCCTAAGAAACCACACTGTCGGATAGGACCGTACTTGTGCCTAACGGAGACTTCGTACCGGGTTTGATTTTGGAATTATTCTCCTTGATGGGTTGGAAACAGACGCTAATAAAGTCCATATCTCCGTTTACGAAGCAGAAGCAGAGGTCTAAATTATCTAGGAATCTCCTCCGCTGACTGAGAACTGGCTTCTATCATTATATTGACCTCTTATACCTTTCGTAGTACATTTTTTGTAGCGTCTACTGAAGCCAGTTCGTAACGCATCTTCGTCGTGAACTAACGTTAGTTAACTCAGGTGCGGAAGGCGCTGAGAGAGGAGACTGGGAGGTGGCGCGGGCTGAAGAGGAAGCGGCTGCGGTCAGCTCGCAGGGCAGCGAGCCGTCCTCGCCGCAGCAGGTAAGCCGCACCCTGTATATTGTAAATGTGGAAATATAATTTTTCTAATTTACCCTAAAAAAACATCAGCAAAGTGAAATACTGCACTTTTTACCGTACGTTTTAAATTATCGTGTAAAAAGTTCCTTGACAACATAGTTATTCTTATAGGTACCAAATCAATATAGATTTCTTACAACCAACAACACTTTCGTTAATAACGTTTCGAGGTTTTCCTGCAATTATTATTGAAAACCAATTATAATCTATGTATGTGCCTTCCAATATTATTTAAACATGTTTATTTGTTAACTAAATAATAATAATATGACTTATTGAGTGTCTTTGTTTCGAAAAAAAGCGAGTTCGGTGAAGAGGGAGACAGCTAATCTAAAGTACTAATACTATAAAGTAGAATATCTAGTTCATAAGCCTCGTTCGTGTCCAGGACATAGACATCAAATTCAAATTCTTTCAGCCATTCGGGGTAATTGAAGGACAGGATCAACTTTGCAATAAATAAAACGAACAAAAATAAAAATTTGTCAATTTTTTCTTAACATTTAGCAGTACTAGCCTTCTCCGCTGTGGTCGTAAGTCGTAATAGATTCGAATGAAGAAGCTAGTTGGAATCTAGGGTGATAAGCAGCAGGCTGAACGCATAGTCAGTCCGCAGGACTAATGTTCCTCGTGGACCTCGTGGACTTCCGTGGGTCGTGGCCGAGACGACTGACGCGCGCGCCAATAAAAATATTTTTCATCCCATGTATTCGAAAAGAGGCATTTTGCTTCCCGATAAGTGCAAACAAAGTGGGTCATTCCCACGCGCTTTATTTTTGAAGTTTTTTCAATAAATAGTGGAAATATAAACGAATGAATCAATAATAATGAATTTTTATTGCCAAAAATATTTTATTTATTTTTGTTTTATTTTTATTTTATTTTTGTTACATATTTTTTCATTTTGTTTTTATTATATATTTTTTTTTAATTTTTTTTTTTTGTGTTTGTGCTTTTATGTGTCTTTTTTTATTACTTACGTTACGGGACAATGTGTCAACTTTTTCTCGTATGATGAACTTTTCTCATAGCTTGGGATGAAAAGTATCGTGCACCACACGGTTACAAAATTATTCAACCTCGAGCGAAGTACTTTGACTCCCTCGCTACGCTTAGGATTCTACTCTAGAACCCCTCGCTACGCTCGGGAATCCGTACTATAGAATCCTTCGCTTCGCTCTGGATTCAAAAATCGCTCTCGCCGTAAATACATTATTTTGTTCCCTTGTGGTACAATCTACTTGGTGCCACTTCCGAGCGCCGCCAGGGCTCTTCTGAATCGAAGCTGCCCTGAGACAAACCATATTGTATTTTTTACATATTCTTTGATGACCTTTACTAAATGTACTAATAATTATGAAAAGCGTTTAATGCACTAAGTGCCGGTCATGGTTTTTGAAAGTTGTCTTATCATCATTTAATTTCGTTGATGACTGTACAACGTAAATAGAAATGTACGAAATAATAGATAGTTTACAAGTCGGTCCCCACTGTACAGATGGCGGAGGAGGGGCGCGAGGCGGAGGCCAGCGCGCCCGCCATCACCGGCGCCGTCACGCGCCGCGCGCTGGCGCAGTCGCCGCAATCGCAGAACCAGCGCTGGATGCGTGCCGCAGGTACCTGTCACTTTGATTACTGTATCGACAAGAGAGCTGAGAGAGCGAATGTGACTCGAGTGTGCCAATTTGATTGTGTGTGCGTTATTTGTGCGTGTGTCTGTGTGGGTGTATGTGTGTGTTTTGTCGAGTGCGTGTCTGATCTCGCGATATGCGTGTTCCTTACAGAGGCAGTAAATGATTGTATTTTATTAATCACTTCTAGTAAAAACGAGGTCTTGTAAATTGTACATCTTTCATGGTTCAAAGTAATTTGCGAATCAAACGATCTTGTCTTTACATAGTATAAAACAAAGGCGCATTCCCTGTGTCTGTCTGATTGTTTATTCGCTCACTCCTCCTAAACCACGCAACGGATTTTGAAGCGCTTTTCACCAATGGACGGAGTGATTCAAAAGGAAGATTTATACATAAATGTACATTATAGTGTGCATTATACATATGTGTAAATTGATTGAAATTTGACGATGATTGTTGAAGATGTCGCAAAAATCAAGCCGACTGCGGAGCTTTCATCGAAAACGCTCCCTAATCCCTTTGAGATATAACAAAACAATTTATTGTGAAATAATTCCTCTTATGTAGGTCTACAAAAAAGTCTAGGATAACATATGTCTATCTTATAAGGATGGATATCCATTTTAATGTTAACAAAAAATGGTCACATTTAATGTGGTAAATGGAAAGCTATTTAGACGGATACTGAGCCGATTTTCTTGACTAGCTAGTCTAAAATTTGAATCATCATCACAAATTTACTACTCAGTTGATAGTCGTGGATATTGAGGAGGCAGTACATTATCCAACTGAATATTTGAATTCTTTGACGCCTCCTGGAATTCCGCCGCACAAATTGTTATTAACAGTACTTGCAGGATATAGGAAATAAAATACATCAAAAATACTCCAAGTGGGATGAAAATTATGTTATATTTGAATGAAATCCACACGCGCGACGCAACAAACTAATGCGACACTATGACAAAAAAAAGTAGATAATATGCTCTGCTACCCGTGCGAAGCCGAGGCGGTTCGCTAGTTCCTTATAAACATTGAATGTCTTGATACTACAATATTAAAAATCACATCAGAAAAAAGATCTCATAATATTTTGAAATAAATTTGAATATTTTGTTGGTATGAGACATTGCCCAGCGCAGCGGTGATAGAGACCCAAAGTTGATAGAATAATAATCCTTGCCTACAGATTTTCACAAAGTAAATAGTTATAGGTGGACCAAATTACTATTTCTGTGGAGTGTTATTAATTTCTATGGATTGTATTAAACATGTTTTTCTATTTTTTCTGAAGGCAGCAAAAAATCCAAGAATGGTATGTCTAAACCATTTACTTGGTGTATTTATTAGTTAAAAGCAACGATTGTCTGTCTGTTGGTTTTAGCGTAATAGGAAACAGAGACTAAACGGTTTCTTCACTCGTATATTTTAATATTGTAATAAAGATACAACAGAATAAAATTCGGAATGCCATCTCACGCTAAATTAATAGCGAAATTGATGCAGTACAGTTAACATTAAAAAGTTCGTTGTGAAAGTAGCAAATCCTCGTTATTTAGAAGAAAAAATATTAAAAATGTTTTTAGCATTAAGTCCGCCATTTGTATTATCTCTTTAATCTGGAAAATAAATTATTAAATACATAAATAAAAATGTTCGTTAAGCACTTCTGGAATGGCTCCTGTTACAATTGTATGTAATGGACAACTTAAGTCGATTTATTTTGTACATTTAGAACAATATAATGCAACAAGGCCAATAAACAGTCCTGTGGATCGGTGGAACGCCAGTCGTGTTTTATTGTTTAGAAATACATTACAATACGGCTCATCGACTGGGTACATAATAATATCTAATCGGCCTTTTTTTTTTTAATTTAGTTACTCGCGTTAATTAAATTCGTATTATAAAGATAAACGATGTAATTTGAATAACACAATGAATACAAGTAACCTTCACAGTTCAGACTACTCAAATACTTGTACGAGAAACTCGTTATAATATTATGATCAAGTTGCTTACATTCATTACTAATAAATAACTTTCTACTCTGACAGACAGTTGTTGCAACAAGTAATTAGTCCGCTGTTATAACGCGAGAATATTTTATTATGTATCCATAATGCATGAAATCAGTAGAACGTGTACCCGCTTCACTGTGACGGTTCCTACGGTGGCTGTGCGGTGCGGGAGGAACGAATGTCAAGTAAAGCCAATACCATATAGGCGCAATAATATCGCAGGCGTTATTGCGATATCTGTTTTTAGTAGATTTTGTGTTGGTAAGTGTGCTTTCGTATTTTACACACCGCTATATCACCGGGGCGCAAGACAAAACACGACGCTCCGCGTTCTTTCGTCTTCCGTTTATTCGATATCTGTTTATAGTAGATTTTGTATTAGTATGCCTGCTTTTTACAAAACCTGCGTTAATAACGCCAAAAATATCGGAAGATTAAAATATAGCTGGGTGGCATGGATGCGGGACGCTTATTGGAATAACGTGGCGATATTATTGACCGTTAATATCGAACCTATGTGGTAGCGGCTAATATTTTGTGGTCTACCGAAAACAACATAACACGAACCCCTCCCGAAGCGCGCGGCTACCCAAGAAACTGCCTCAGTTAGAACATGCTCTCACGGAATTGCATGTTGCCCTTCTCATCGTTTAGAGAATTCATTTCCTAGAGCAAGCTGCAATGAAAGTTGCGGACGTGTTCTGATTCCGTGCGAGCATCTGGACTGCCAACCCTTGAGTGTGTACTAGACCACTTTTGGACAAATGGGACAAGTGTCTAATATTTTGTTATGTCTGCAGAGAGCGAGAGCACCACGAGCGGCCGCGGCGGCCGCCCCCGTGGACGAGGGCGAGGTGGCAAGCGGCAAAACGCGAAGTCGTCGTAGATTGTAACTTATAGGTATCCTCTAGATTTTTCTAATAATTATGTCATTAAAACATTTCCATCTTAAAATATTGAATAGGTAATAAGTGACTTTTTTCTACGTTTATAGTGTGTAGTCCTTTTTTATTTAATTCGCAATCTACCATACACAGAGGCGTCGATTAATTCCACTCTAGCATTGCACTCTCTTCATGCAAAAGTAAGATTAAAGGTGTGAAAACATTAATTGACGTTTCTGAATGCTAGATAGCCAGTGCCCTTGAGGGCTGAACCATAATAATGCCAATTGTGGTCAATTAAAAAACTTGTCTAATAGTTTAGTTTCGTATATTTCGTCAACCATATAAAAACGAAATAGATGTCAATAACTTCCGAGCTGTCAAATAAAGTTTGAGTTTAGGTTGTCACGGAATTGGTCCCAATGGCGCATACAATAGTTTATACAGGGCTCTTACAAACAGCAATAACGCAATCTAACTAAACGTGCTTACTATCAGGGATCCATTTGTTATAACTGTTGAGGTTTGGTTGTCTCGCAGCCCTGCAGAGTTCTGTACTCAGTAACAGACAGCAAAAAAGGAAGCAAACTCGCTGTCATCTAAAATAAAATGTATCGAGCACTTGTAAATTATTGTTTGTAGCAACTATTTAACTAAATGTTTATTTAATTATTTAATTAAATATGGAATTATGGTTCAACCCTTAATGCTTACTATAACCACAATTAAAAGGTAATATGCTTTAGGTAATAGGCTGATTAATTCGTATTATATCCATTGTGACTTGTCAGTTATTCACTTATGCTATTGTATACATATAAAAATCATATTGATATTAAATTGTGTTGATAAAATAATGTTTTGGCTCACCACTTAGCTTGCGATGATTTTGGAAAGGAAATGTAGAAAATAGGTACTTTGATTGAAATAAAGTAGCAATTTTGACTTGCAGCATTTAGCCACCTGTGTAGGCCAACAAAATATTTAACTCCAATATTTACCTAATATAATTTTCAATTGAATAAACTCCACATTTTCATAAATTCTTATTAATATTGATGTCGTATAATATTATAATCATCATTACGTTAAGAATATCTTATTCCATACTTAGATGTTAAATCAGTAGAACTAGTTGGTGACATGTATTCTTTGTAAAATGAAACGAATTGGGACAACAATACTCTTATTTGTATTGAGTTGAAACGTTTGTGGCATAAATGATTCATTCTTTGTGTTGCGGGGCGTGGGCGACGGGACACCCTGATGAGAAATTACTTTTTTCTTTAGATCCTTACATAACAGAGTAACTGCTTCCAAAATTTCACAACAACATATTTATTTAGCTTTAATTCCTGTTGATGCAACTTAAATCACTAATTATTGTGAACAATAATGAAATTTCATAACATAACTTAAAATAACTCAATCGACATTTACAAGTAGAGGGACAGAATACGCGTTGTATAGATGAAAAAGATATTTACTTCATTTTTTTAATAATGTTTCTGCAAAGTAAATGCTGAGTCTTATCAACTATTTAGTCATATTTATTCCATAGTATGCTTACTACAGATTTGATCTTTCTTTCCCTGGTAGTATGTCTATAAACATAAAATATATTCAAGGTAATTTGAAGCCGATAATGAAGCTAATTCGTACCGGTCATTTGCAGAATTCCAAGACAGAATTTATTTAAATTAATTAACACGGTCGCGGTCGGTTTTGTGGTATAATTCATGTCACTTTAAACGGAAACCTGTAACATCCCATAATTTTTCATAGGAATTGAGTAACAGTCAGACCTAAGATGTGATGTGAGATAGACGTGACCTTGTAGTCAGTGTTAATAAAACATGGTGGTGTGATGTCGTGTTATTCATAACCATATAATATTTCCTATTTACAGATAAAAGCGTTATTTTTACCTATTTTTCTATGTAGTGTACCGGGTAGTGGCCCAGAATAAAAGGAACTCCTATAACTTCATCTTTGGCAGGTTTGACCTTAATTTTATTTTAGGATTATAAATTACACAATTTGTTTGGTTTTCAGACATGCCAGACTAGTGCAATTTATTTAAATTGATCCTTCTATGTAGGAAATAAATAGTAATATACCCCCATTATAATCCATTTACTATCCTGTCCATCCTAAGGTGGTCTGGTAGAATAAAATGATAAGACCACCCATTACATTTTCATATTTTTCTCAGTTAAATATTTAGTTTATATGATTGTAAACAGGTTTTGCTTAATATATGCATACTTTAATATAGATGAATGTGATTTTTTTTAAATATTTGTATAAGATATGTGTCTGCCTGCATCATACATGCACCTATGTATTTGTATTGAATTTCTGAATAAATAAATACGTACTACATACAATAATAAAGTATCTTTTATTGAACGGTAAATATGGTGTATTCCCACAATCCTTATAGCATGTGTCCACAGTACTACAGACAGCGGGATGATCATGGTTTTATTTGTACAACCGTGTACATCTGTGTTCATATCCATAAGCGTCTAGTACAAAGAAGCAAAGGCTGAAAAATTTGGTTTATTCTTGAAATCTTCTGCGAAGGGATGTAGGAGTTTTTTATTATCCATGCAAATATGAAGAGGTAAAGTTAAAACTTTGTGTAACGACTAGTATCTGACACTACTGAGTACTACACATACTATACATATTCTGCGCTACTGCTTCAATTCTGAAAATCACTGATAAAAAGCTACTTTATCCCGAGTTATCATTGTTAGTGCCTGCCTCTACTGTCACGAGTTTCTCGGGCTGACCAAGTTGGATCATCCAAGTAACTGATGACTTTACTGGAATCTAGGAAATATTCTTCACTCCACATATAAGATTTTTTCATTTCTGCTCCATTCAAAAGAGGTCCAGAAGCGATCTCTTCGAACCAAGGAATTTAGTCTGTAGCAAAGTTCGAACAATATGCATCACATTGTTCCACTACCTGTTAAATTAAAATAATTATTTTATTTGAATGAATTGAGAATTTATATAGGTATTTAGGTGGGTTATGCATATGCTACATAATGGAAAAAACATGCTTCCTTTGTGTATTTCGATATCACACCAAAACTGGGTAGGTAAATGGTGATTGCCTGAGTGAATAAGTCAATGACTGATTAACAATGCCTTTTTTGTTAGTTCTTAGGTAGTGTGAATGATGTTCCCTTTTTGTTTGATTAGATCTTCAAAGCACAGCTTAAAATATTGTTATAAGTACACAAATACAGTAAACTGCTGTTTGACCTCACCTTGTTTTCAAATTTAATAGGATATTCACCAAGGCTATATTGTTGATAGCTTGAGATTGCCATATTTAGTATTTGCTGCTCTTGTTACTTTAATAGTACTAGAGATGAAGGATTGTCATTAAAAATCCAGTTTTGGGTTTATTTATTTAATATTTTGATACACATAAAATAGAATGCCTAAACCAAACAAAGAGATATGGAAACAATGAATACATTACTATTGCATTATTTTGTAGTATCTATTCTAATACAAGGTGACAGTGCCAATAAGAAGTAATTAAATCATTTCAATATAATATATCAATATTATTAAGCTAAGCCTTACAAAATAAAGTTTCACCATATGGTCAAATATTTCGACACAACAAAGAAAATACTAATAATATTAATAATTGTGGATTTTTAATTAATATCCATACACATTTTCATCGGAAAATGCAATGTAGAGAAAGAAATCTTCGTCATGATGTTCTTGGTAGAGAGAACCCATGGTGGCGGACGTCGGAGGAATCACGTTGTTGACGAAGAAGAACAAAGCATCCTCGGGTCGAAGATGGATGCGTTTCCTGATCAAGAAATAAAACTGTCCGACGGTCAAATCGGATGGCACCAGATATTTCTTCTTGTCGAGATCTCCGAGCCTAGCCTTCGGTGCTTTCTCCACGATTACTGGTACGCGATCGGGATACTTCCTGCGAATTTTCTCTCCTTCAGTCTTCCTTTTCTCGAAAGAATGTTCTTCTTTGTATTGGAATTTCATGATGAGATTTAATTCACTCGGTAATTTCCAAAATAATTATACTGCAATCTTCGCCTTCAGAATCGATCTACTGCGACTTGTTTTTTGTTTTTGCGTCGACTACAAATGCAATGACGCAATCAGCTGATAGAAAACAATGAATTTTACTTTTAAATTATGTACTTGATTCGAGTTTTTTTAGCAAAGCTAAGATCACCCGCAGACTCACATGAAATACAACTTCTTTTCCGTCCGTCTCATATACAATCCAAATGTCAAAGCTCAGTCAGCAATTACTAAAATATTCCACCAAATAAATACACATTCACATGAATTATAAAAGAAATGAAGGAATAAATCCAAATTAGGGTCATATATTCTGTGGGCGTAGGCATGAGTAAGTAATTATTAATAACTTTGTATTTGAGCCTTTATTATATTTCACCAGATGATTAATAACTGGACATAATTGAACTTTTTGTTATATTTCAGTATTACATAGAGAAACGGTTACAAACTACAACAGCCAAACAAATAAGTTAACTACTTAGGTATTTACTCCACTCAATAGTCGTTCGAATAAAAACCGCATAGTCTGTAGTAGACCTTATGAAATAATCGATCGTCTCAAGATTTTCTCGATCGTTCTTAGCGTTTTGGCTTTGCACGATTAATGCATTTAGCTTACTAGCTAAATACTACATAGAGATAGTAGAATGTGGCCTTAATCGCAGTATTCATAGAATAAAAAAAAATATATTGTTTCTCTTTTTACCTGACTGATTATTTCTTGATGTTAAAATTTTCTGGACACAGTAACTTACAAGCAAAAGGGTTATTTTATTTAATTCAGTGCGAAGTGCCACCTGGTTTTCCATTTTGCACTAAAGAACACTTTGCACTGGCAATGAGCTTGCTATTAAATTGCATATGTATCGACAGCGGTGCTTTGAGCGTGCATATACAACGGCATAATTATATTTTTCGGCATTCATACTTCAGCAAATATATACAGCTGAAAAGCATGCTAGTTTTACGCATGTTATTTTAGAAGCATGTCTATCCGTACCTTTATGTATGTTTATAATATTAATATATTAATAATAATAATTATTATTAATGTTTCAATAAGTTTTTGGTTACCTACTAACTCGTTCGTTGGCAACTATTTTGTTGCTCTTTTGCGATGAGTGAACGAACGCCATTTATTAACGCCATGAATAGGATTCTGTGCCATTAATCTAATAAATTGCCATGTACAAAATTTATGATAACTTTCACGGACTCATAGACTAAACTAGTATTTATTAAAATAATATTGGCTAAATATGTATTATTAATGAATTCAGTAATTCAACCAATAGTGGCATGATGAAAATAATTAATGCCTCTGTTTACTATTAAGTACCTACTTGAAAATGGTTGAATTTCGACTATTTTTAACTCATGGGAACGGATCCTGTCTGGCAGCACAGTAAGTATTTTTATTCTGTGGACAGCTTATGGTCGTAAATATTGATTGTTATTGTCTATTATAGATCTAGCCGACTTTGGCTTGAGCTTGGCAACACCGGTGCGGTTTGCGTTTGGCGTGGGTTGGTTTGGCTCATTCTGAGGATTCCAAATCTGCCTATTATCTTTACATTTCATAGCTTGCCACATCAAATTATATAAAAATGCGTAAAAGGAAGTCGGTAAAGAAAGGCGGTGAAGATTCCGAGCCTGAACCTGAAGAATTCCAAGACTCCGGGGAGGATTGGACGCCGGACGCCGATTCTGTATGTAGTTATTCTCTTCGTATCTACTCTTTTCATTGTAATCGTATATCGTTTCGTTTTAGAAGTACCCTCTATAAGTTACAAGCAGTGCGTTTATTTGTCATTATTCTTGGTTTCTCGTAGAGATGCCAAGGACGAGTCTAGGTTATAAAATAGATTTCGGTGAAAATACCTCCTATTTCTTCTAATAAGCGGTTGATGACACATTTTTTTCTTGTAATTTCATTGTAATATGTGTATTCGTGTTTTTGTTGTTATCACAAATACAATTTTCAGATAGGCTGACACCATTGTGAAAATGGCCTTTCAACCTTGTGATTTTCTTATTATTTTGAATAGAATGGACAAGTACTGTGTTGCAGAACGAACAGCCAGCGGCTCGAGGGCGCAAACGAGCATCTAGAGGATCGGGATCGCTGAACAACTCAAAGAAAAAGCGAAAGAACTCAACATCAGATGAAAGTGAAGGTGAGGGTGATGAAGATGAAGAAGGCGAGGATGAAGAGGGTGATCTCGACGAAGAAGAAGGCTCAGATGATGAGAAAAATGGATCTGATGGTAATAAGTCAGACTCCAGTCAATCTAAAGATGTACCAAAGCATTTCCATGTAAGAGTCTTGCCTTGTTTTTTTAATTCTATAGCTGTTTGTTTAATCTCAAATCCTGCTATATTTAAATAATAACTAAGCTCTTTAAAATTTGAGTGGCTTAAAAAAGCTACAGAAAAAGAAAATAACATTTTTCAAACTGGTGTCTGTCTGTTTGTTTTTGCATTGCATCATGTAAAAACTACTAAACCGTCATTCTTATTAATAGGAATGTGTTTCGCCACACAACTAACACAACAGATGTGTTTTCCCGCAGGCACGTCATGTTATGAAGAACAAACATCTGTTTTCAGCAGTCAATGTGTCAACTTTTCTAATTAGAGATGCTTTGTCTCTTGTCTTTTAATACTCTATATTTAATAATAGGTATTTAATTTAATATAATTTGTAATGTTACAGTCAGGAAACTTTGTCCTGCTGAAATCTGATGTAAAATGGGATGGAGACACAGTTGTTTCCAAGCTGGATGAAATTAACTTGTGGAAAATCGATGGGAAAGCATTGCTGCAGAAGTTTATTCCGATGGAATCTAATGGAAAAATCTTGCACAAATGCACTTGCGTGGTAAGAGTTAACTACAGTCATAAACATCTGTTGACCAATCTTATGTTGGTGACATTAAGCTGTGATGTGTCTTAATTATGTGGCATCATATAATTTTTGTTATTTAAAAAATATGTGCATATTATGGACATATTTTAAATGTACTGATGATTTGTACTGCAAATCAACACAAAATAGTATGGACCCCATACCATTTTGTGTTGATTTGTGGTAAAAATAACATAATCGCATTTTATATTTTAGATTAGGGAGAAATAATCAATGTTTCAAAAAAATCTTAAATGCAGCTTAGTATGTTCGGCATAACAGCTAGATTTCTAAGAAAACATATTTTAATAATGATTTAGATTTTTAGGTATCAAAACCTAAGATAGTGTAACTACTGCTGACTGTACTGTTGAGAATCTTGAAATTTGGCAAGAAGCGATGTTTTACTACAGCACATGTAAAGGAAATCTAAAAACTGTAAATTTATACTCATATTACAAAAAACAGCAAAATTTACTATTAGAAACTTATTAGTTGCGGTTGGTGCAATAATTGTGTCTAGGGATCGAATGGTAAAGTTAAGTTTGTCTTTTAGTCAGAATGTTAGAGCAATCATGTTAGATGCTTTTTTAAGACCTACAAATCTGTACAGAACCTTCAAAAAACAGACAAATGCAAGTTTAACTCGCATTTGTCTGTTTTTTTTTAGTTTCTATAATTTTAGTTAATGAAATAATTCATTCAATTTAAAAATATCAGAATTTGAATCAGCCCTGTCTGTATCAACCTTTCTCGTATGATTCTAATATGATTAAAATTAAAATAGTAATGATAGGTATTCATATCTATATATATAAAAATGTTATGTTGGTTTGTGTACGCTTCAAAAACTCAAAAAGTACTGCACCGAACAAGCTGAAATTTTAGCATGATATATAAATCAAGGATTGTTTTTATCTATTTTTTTCATTAGTGTCATATCAGCAAATGTGCGAATGTGTCACAGCGAAGCCTGGCAGGGCACAGCTAGTTATATTATAATAATATTGATAATAATGATGTAGGTACACTTTTTGCAACATTATTGTGTAACTATATGTATCAGTTACATTCAGCTCTGTAACTACTAGATGAATTAGAGATTGCTCTGAGTGATAAGACGCCCATTGTGAAACTAATTGTTAAACTTGTCTTTTTCTAGTCTTTTTTGTTTTCTTTGTTTTGTGGTGTTTTAATAAGGAATTTCTCTATCTAATAGATGAATTAGATAGAGTAAGATCCTGGAATAACACGTAAGATACTTTCACAGACTTACACCTAGGTGTAGTGGTGGAGTTCTTCTAGATTAATAATATTATGTTTGATTGTTTTCCAGTACTCTGGGTGGAACGTGGACAACCGTGACAATTACTACCCCATAACAGAAATCCTCGACAGGAATCCACGTACAGACTCTAAGGAAATATGTGTAGCGCTCGATCTTAATGATCTTATCAAAGTAAGGGACAAGTAAACTTCTTACTTTTCTCTTAATTCAATTACATATAGGTAAGCGAAAGTAAACAACATAAATTTTTCCTTTGGCACTTCCATTCCATAATATTACTTGGTGTAATAAAGTTTTATAAAATGATAATTAAATGTTCACTTCTACAGTACAATTGTGTATTATTTTTCTTCATTCCTTATATTAAGAATATCTGGTTATTTTTTTATTTCACTAAGTGATGAGACGAGCACGTCGTTGACCTGATGGTAAGCGCTACGCCAATTAGATGTAAGTATTATGTTGTCTACAAAATCCGTCATCCTGAATGGAACCAGAGGTGAAGCCTCTTCTATGGGGAAAATCATAGCATTGCAAATAGGAATTTGGTTTTTTGAATTAGTTTATTTTGGTAAATACTGCTTTAGTCATACGGACACAATTAGTAATTGTATTTTTTAATATACGTTTGGCTGTGAATATCTATCACAGTGTAAAGACTACATACAATTTATTAGGCCGGCTGTAGTCTGTACCCAACGATCTCAATGGCTAATGGCTGGACCTGCATTTTTTATTCATATCCCCACGTAAAGTGACCGAGTTTTTCGTTACCTTAGAGTTATATCATGCGTACTGCAGAGTCCGGTAGAGAAGATTAACAATTAAATTTCTTCGATGGGAGTCTATATTTTAACTAATAATCTTAATTATGAAATTTTTAACTTGATTTTACTAAATGTACAAACAAAGCAAACAAAAAAAAAGAAACTTGACACAGACATTAGCTAAATGCACATATCATCCGAAGCCAAAACGTAAAAATAGAAAACATTGAATTATGTTGTTTTCTGTTTTACAAAGAGATTGTTTTGTAATTTGGTAGTAAAATGAAATAAGTTTTTGCAAGTAGTGGCAGAATTTGAAGTCTTAGTAATTTAACAGCGTTGACCATATAATGGGCGATGACGCTGATGCCACACAAGGTGAGAATAATGAGACTAAATAAAAAGTAATAGGTAAATATTTTGTCACTTCTCAACTCCAGAAGTGAAGTTGTATTGTTAATCTAGTATGTGTACATTTACAAGTGGCTAAAATGAGAGATATATTATACGCAAGGTTCACCAGGAACGCAGTTTTTCATAACGCCCGTATGCATTTCAGAGCAAGACTGTGCAGTATGTTTGCAGAAGTGTCACCACCCCACCCAGCTGCCTTGCGGGCATGTGTTTTGCTTTCTCTGTGTAAAGGTTTGTGTGAAAGTAAAGTAAAAATATTATTTTTACTGTAAAATAGGCAAACATTAATTATTTGATTTACACATTAGTTCCTTGAAGAAATACCCACTTGTTTCTTTGTCTTTGTGTAAAAAAGTAGAGGGTACCAGTGGAGAGTAATATGATGCTGCTCAAATTATAATTCGGACTAATATGATTATTATTCTACACAGGGAGTAGCTATCCAAAGCAGAAAATGTGCTATGTGTCGTGCAGCAATTCCATCCAACTATCTCGATAATCCTGTGCTGCTGGAAAAGTTGTCACCGCATCAGGGGACTGTAGAAGACTCTCAACTTGAAAATCAATGGTATTACGAAGGTAGAAATGGTATGTGTGATTTATTACAACAAAATATTTATAATATACATCAATTTTACTCCTAAATATATTTTTACAAATAAGTACCTTGTTTACCTATTGTAATTCTTCTGTACTGTGTTTATTTTTTTTTCTGGTGAGAGTTTTTCTATTATATTCTATTCTACCTATTTCATTTCTTTTTGATAGAGAATATACAAATGACCCTAGACTTTGACCAATCAAACACAAGGATATGAGCCAATAGTGACATGGTAGTTATAAAACATCAACTTCACTGCCAATTGTACCATTAGTTATACTTCTCTTTATTTAAAAAAAATTGTGTCTTGGAGTGCAATAAGGAGTTATTATCTTACCTTACATTGTTGTCATTGTTATACAGAAAGTCACACCAAAGCAACAGTGTGTAACTCAGTTTAGTTCATAATAAAACCTTCAATGCTGAAAACACAACTGTTATGTTTTTTGTAACTTGCTGGGAGTGTGGGAAAACACAACTGATGTGTTTGTTGTATGGGAAAACACTATGGAGTGTGCAGAGCTGCACCCGTGGTTTGACACGAAAATCGGCTCAGCAGTGAAAGTGATAAGCTTAGCTGTGTAGTGACATATTGCGCTCTGTAGTATTTAAAATATTTTAAATCTTGTAATATTTATTTATTTTAAGCAGTTATGTGATAAACAACTAATTAGTTAAGGTTTTGATTTTTGTTTCTCTTTTAACACTAATATAGTATGTTTTTGGGGAATGTTTGTGGTTTCAGGATGGTGGAAGTATGATGAACGCAGTAATATTGAATTGGAAGCCTCATTCAATAGTGGCGATCCAGAGTGCACTCTACTGCTTGCTGGAGCTCTTTACTGTATAGACTTTCAAAGCATGACTCAAGTGCGATGCAGCAACCATACGCGACGTCGACGTGTACGTCGTGAAACTCCACTCTTTCCCGCTAAAGGTGGTGTAGTTCATGAAACTCATTTTAACACATTCACTACTAAAAACACAGGCATTTGTGTTTTTTATAAAGTAATGCGAGTGCGGGAAAACACATTTGTTGTGTTAGCGTAATTTACGTGCCGGCTGTGCGGCGAATCACAGACTTGGGTGTTTAACGCGGCGCTTTCAGTGCCGCTCAAATCACACAGTGCGTCTCGGTGCTCAAATGTAAAAACCGGTTCAGCAGTCAATATGTTAACTTGCATTCTTACTACATAGTGTTAAGTTGATAGAAATTCATAGTATTTCTTAGATTATGGAAATAATTTTAAGCATTGTTTAAATAAAAGTGGTATTTGCTATAATTATAATGTTTCAGGAGTGGCAGGAATCAAATCAGATGATGCTCAACCCATAGAGCAAACAAAGCAGGAAAATGATGATAATATAAATGTCATTGAAGGTGAAATTATAGAAATTATAGATGACGATGACGTTGAAGATGGCAATATGCAGAGTGCTGATGCTGAGATTATAACAGTTGATGATGTGAGAGATGAATTTGAAAGACTTAGGTGAGTTGACTCCCGCCACAAATGGGGCCAACATGACACATGAACTGTCCCCCTAAAATCCTACTTTCAGCATCTACATAACTAATGAGACAATGTGGATTTAAAGTCCTTTGTGCTGCATAAATAATTGCTCTATATACACTGCTGAAACACACCGACGTTTGTGTTTTTTATAAAGTTACGCGAGTGCGGTAAAACACCTGTTGTGTTAGCGCAGTTTACGTCCCTCCTGTGCGGCGAAACAGACGTGTGTTCGCAGCGCTAATACAGTGCGGCTCACACAGAGAGCACGCCAGTGCTGGAAAACACATGGTTCGTAACGGTGCCCAAATGTGAAAAACGGTTTAGCAGTTGATGTGTTAATAGCAAGCTGAAGTAAAAAGAAGGACAATGTTTGCACTCTTAATATTATTGAAGCCACGCCCCTTTGGGTCATGGATTTTGAATCCGTCAATATTATCGCTATACCTTCAATAGCATCAATAACTACATCACAATACAAACTATCGCGTGATGTTGTCCCCTATGGTTCACTACTGCTTAGAATGTAAGCACTATTGTTTATTTTTCCATGACTATATCTAACTTTTCTTTTGTTGCAGAGTAGCGAATATTGAAGAACCTGAGTCGTGAGAAACAGAGACCCATTCATGATATTACAATAATGGAACTGACATTGTATGTGACATAGAAGTTAATCCCCTACATGTTACATGCATTACAAAAGATTCCACAAATATGAGGGGACAAGATCATGATTTGATCACCAGATAATCAACCCTTCTCTATCATGATAATAATAATTATCAAAGTGTATAAATTGGCATATTTTGTTATAAGATATTATTAGTACATACTTGCTAATTTCAAAAGTATGGTATTATATTATGTTATTTATTAAAGAGTTACAATTCTCTTGTACCATTGTATTTATCAGTCCTATAGCCCTTACCTTACTGATGGTAGGTACTTAATACTGTTTCACTGTAAATAGGTTCTGTAATTCCTGCAATTATGTTTTAACTATGGGATGCTGAGTTAACTAATACCCAGCACCCCACTGGTGGGGTCAGTGGGAGCGCTAGGAATAAACAGGTTTAGAATTAGAACTATTCCAAATTGCATAGAAACCAAGTTACTACACTAGGACTGCACTATACAGTTTTTGTTAGTGCAATTCTTTAAGATTTATATTCTGTAGCAACCTACATTTTGTATTTACTTGTACTAATTAATATTTAAGATTTATAAGTTAAATATATTTTGTAGAAACTGTGATATATTTTGGATGGTGCGCACAGCTGATCAAGAGTAAAGTAGTCGAGTGCTCACACTCTAGTAACTGAACCTTTCTACGAAGGCATTCGATCGTCTTCGCTTTTCCCGATCTCAAAGACTGAACGCCACTGCGACACTAATAGGCTGTGCGCTCCACCCTCTCAAAAACTAGTTAAAACTTAAAATACATGCAAAATCTTCAGTGAAAGTGACTTTTATTTAGTTATGCCCTATAGTGCGAAGGTCCAACAATTCTATTTATCTTACCTCTGTTTTTTACCTTTTGGAACTTGTAAATGAATAGAGTAAAAAGAAACTTGGTATAGTAATTAGAAGTTTATTCATATCACTGAGTAGTACACAAGCAAAATCTAAACATACTATTACTACATTTTAAGTGATTTACCTTGCACAATGTGACTAATAACAAACAATGTAGGTATTAAAGGCCTATATGCACACAACAACTGACATGTGAGATTCAGTTCTGTGACTTGCTATTTGCCATTGTCAGTGCAGACGCTGAAGAATGCAGGAATTACTAGTTACAAAGAAACCAATTCAATTTGTTTCTCATCAACCACCTTTTAATTATGTCCGTGTCCAAAGCCAAAACATCATCTAGTACATTTTTATGTTGGAACACTGGAAGCATTTGAGCGTCACTGCCATGGAAAGGTTCAAATGGTAATTTTCACTAACACTGTAAGTAAGGTATAGAACTGAATGTAACTTATTGGCAATGATGTCTGCAGATAAGCCTTTGTGCATATTCACCATGGTCTCACAGGGCTTTGACTGGCGTGAGTTAAGATATAGGTGGTTAGAGGCTTTGGTTTCATTGACATTTGCTTGTGCCGAGGATATTTAGGGCAAATATTATAAACCCTCTCGTCTCTAATTACAATATAACAAGATTTACAGCGACGCCTTACACGTCCCTTCACTTTAAATGTACATACTGGATTGAACACAGGAGTGAAAGCAGTTAATAGTTTTACATTGCTTGTAGGTCTTTGAAATGTACTAAATAATGACTGTTGGATCTTGAAATGCCGGCTGTGAAGACTTGCTAAGGACGAGAGCGTCCTAACCACAGAAATTATTCTTTGCATCGTCCCTGAAAGTAAATAAAATAATTGTTATGGTTATGACCTACTTGGTTTTCTAGGTTATGTATGAGACTGGTCAAATGAAGAAGTTTTGTTTAAATAACACATTATTTAATTTTATACCTAATTACCGTAAATATTACTATAGTGATATCTTTAGCAGAACACAATATTATGTCAACTCAAAGAATATATACTAAAAGAAATTAAATAAGATCCGTTTGTTCCGTCCGACTTTGACACTTTTTGACAACTTTGACAAGTGTCAAGTAAGTTGGTTGACACAGGCTTTATTTAGTTTTAGTTTTGGCTTCGGGTGACTTGTGTATTTAACCTGAACTCGAGCTAATTTTATACTAAAATTATACAATATTTTGTTTCAGTTGGAGATTTACACCAACCATCTTTCTGCCATCCAAGCTCATTCGATGATAAGGCAGACCTCAATTTTCATGTTAAAATGTATATAATATCTACCTAGTCATTAAGTTTCTTATTAAACGCAATTAAAAATTATTATCTACATGTCAAACTTATTTTTACTTTTTTGGTCTTATCTATGTCTCTTTGTTAATACAACAGGGCCAACAGGCTCGGCTTGTGCTTATAGGTAGCGATAGCTTGTACGAAACTGCATGATAAGCACATGAGGTACCGTACAATACAATACATAGTAGGCAGGTCCTATTAGATTGTCATATATATCAACGTTATTAACTTGCATTACAATTAAGATTATGTTGCCTAAAATAAATTCATAACCAAAATAGCAGGAAAATGGAACCTAGACTGATACGAACAATAATCCACGACACTCAGCTAGAAATATTTCTAATAGGTAGGTATCCTAACCTACACCAATCGATTCATGATTCATTCAAAACATCAAAATAAATTTCACGGCTAGGATACGATTCTAATAGTAACTATGTATTAATCAATGTTTCACACTATGAAATAGTAGATGCAATCAACCAAGGCTGGGTGGTAAAACACTCGTTGTGCTGCATACCGATTTGAATTATCCGGTACTATTTTCTAGTACATTGTTGAGAGTAGTGGCGTGGTCGTGGCGCTCGGTGTTTAACACCGAGATGACGTCACTGACGTTTCACACCGGTCCTTCGGAATGGGAAACGCGAGCACCGTGGCATAAAAACGCTTAAATGTTAATCACTCAAGCGAGTTCACACCGTGCTGCATAGCCCCCCTGATTTTGAACGTTTAATTGCCACTGGACTCGTCATTCGTATTGAAATGACGAGTCTCGTGGCAATCAAACGTCAAAACGAAACGAACTCGAGCTAATCCACACCGTGCTGCATAGCCCCGCAGTGCTATAATAATTAATATAGTCGTGTCAGCAGTAAAATTAAAACGACACGATTAAGGTCATACCAATAATACAAGACGAAAAAACAATAATTAGTATACTACGGTCATTTGGTTTGGAAAAAAGAAGTTACCTGGAAAGTTTTCCTAGTAAAACTATCCAATGATAGTAGTTAGTAGCTTCTAACGTACCCACAGTTCTAAACGCAACAAAAACTTTTTTATGTCCTTCCCCAGGGTTCAAACTAATTATATTTTCTACTATGGTACTTTCTGTGATTATTATAATTATGTCAAAATCATGCTCTAAATTTTCGGTGAAATTTTGAATATTAATTGGATTAATAAAAAATATTCTTAGCAAATTCTTAATTAAACTTGATTAATTGCCAGTGAATGCGGCAATAATACATTTTAATACCTACAAAATTTACGAAAGCCGTAGGTACTTACGACACCATACATACTTACATTTACTTAAAATTTTTCAAGTTTTGGAAAATAATAAAAACTCTTGATCCTCCCGGCAGATAAGGGTTTAAATTTTCTCAAAAAACGTAATAAACGACTTTAGCGAAGCTCAAGAGCTACTAAGCGACGACGTGGCACAATACTGAACAATGCAAAATATGAACATGTCGAAAATTGGATCCAAAACTGACATTCACAGAGCGACGAAAACCATAGTAACTTCACCTCATATTTACAAGCCTGTAGGGCCTTACAGGTGCGTATGTATAACGCATAATAATTAATACCTGTAATAATCAACAGACAGGTGGATGGAAATACCTTATTCTGAAAACAAGGATGACCACGAGGACGTCCATATTATGTAGGTAATCTACTATATATCCTCGTGGTCATATTATGATAAGATAGTATGACCACAACTAACTTTTTAATTTTAATTTTAAATTATTTTTATTTAGCTAATGCGTGGTAGTGCTTTTGGTAAAATATTATACTCAACTAAGGGTAGATATAGCCAAGGCCTCTTTTATACTCTATCGTTCCTGGGTAGAGCAGAGCACTGACGTCATGCTGCACCTTTTAACATTACCTACGAATGCAAACTGAGAGTAGGTACTTACGGTTCGGTATCTACCTTTGCATAAAATAAAAGGTACACATTAGTAGGTTTTTTTCTGAACTCCAGGAACGCTAATCCTGGTTAATTTCAGCCAAGCTATTTTGGCTAATAATAAGACGCTGTACATATCCGGCGTTTTGGGTATGGACGCGCAAGCTCAGCTGGTATGTGGAGGTGCGGAGGCCCAAGCAAGGCAAGCGCTCGAAAACTTGAAATTTGTTCTGGAGGCAGGAGGCGCCTCTCTGGATTCCGTCGTTAAAACTACCATTCTACTGGGGAATATAAGCGACTTCCAAGTGGTCAACCAAGTTTATGCAGAGTGTAAGTACCTGCTACAATTAAAAACTCTACAAAACTAGATATGTAGGGAGTAGGTCAGTAGGTATATTAATAATATGGTAGGTTTTTTACATAGGGCTACACACATTCGATCTAGCCAGCACACTCGCGCCACAGAATAGATAGTACTACCCCGCGCGCCGCGGGGCGTCAAGTCAAAGCGGACTGGGAGTTTTGGACTAACGGACTTCACCGGCTTGCTCAAGCCGGCCAATCAATAAATAGGCTACATACTGTACTGATGGATATAAAATAATATAATAATGCAAGATTGTTACATATATATCAAACATAGGGGCAGACTATTTTATTCGCAAATGGTCAGGATGCGCTTTCGTAAAAAGTCTTGTTCGCAAAGCGTCCCACCGGGTCACGAGAATGACTTTGGCTTAATGCTTGTTCCAGATTTTACAAAAGACTTTCCCGCCCGTGCAACATTCCAAGTAGGCAAGCTGCCCTTGGATGCCGCCGTAGAGATCGAAGCGATAGCTCTCCACGGGGATCTAGTGGTGGCCGAGGCAGGCCCCTGTCCGTGTGCGCGCGACTAGCCTCCTAAGGAACAAGTCTAGCAACTATAATGTCTACACTACTTTGGAATTACGATTATTGTTGATACCTACACATCCTATTATTTTAGTTATTCAGCAATCATTTGCTATGGCTGCTCCCTGTATTATACTTTTAGGTAACATTATAAACAAAAGTTTTTGGAAAATCTTAGGTAGGTAAGCCTACTTTCGTTTTAATAAACTTACATAATGAAATAAAGTGAGAACTGGTGAATTTTGCACCGTGACTTATATGAGTTATATGTCTATGTACCTAAAGGAGACATTATTATACTTCTTCGGCTTATCTTTATTTTATTTATTTAAGTTTTTCAAAAATAAGCACTCACCATGTACTTACTACAGTATAGTCGTTAAAATCATTGCATGTTACTGTAGTATACTATACCATTTCTTTATTGTCTTGTGTTCGTTACTTTGTGGCATGTTTTCTTATTTAGCTCAGTAAGGTCTTTAGCCTTTTAAATAGTACTTACCTACCTAGTCCATGAAATCTGCTTTTATTAGCCTTACTGAACACTGTACTTAGTGTTATAAGTACGTGTACCTACCTCACCTCTACCTCTAGCTAGCTAGAGTATCGTTACGTTTGTTAAATATAAATAATTTCCTCTTAGTGTTTTTTTCTTTTACTTTGTAAGTACCTACCTATATAAATTGAGCGAGCACTATTTGAAATTTGCTATAAGTGAAGGCACCAATCAAATATGTGCGGTAACCTAAGTAGCCTGTATTCAACGGGGCAAAGCCGCCAGTATGTTGGGTATTGGTCAATGGGTACGTTGCCAACGGATAGTGGGTTAGAATACTTGGGTTACCTTTAAGCCTCTAAAGCAGAGGTTCCCAACATTTTTTTTGATGGACCACTTTCAATATTTAGCTTGTTCCGGTGGACCCCCCGCAGCTAAATTTCTACCATATTATTTATTTCTTACCTATATTATTTTTTGTCACGCCACCGTAGACCCCCGTCGAGTGTCCCGTGGAACCCTGGGAGTCCACCTGAACCACTTTGGGAATTAAGGCTCTAAAGGTTTGTCGTTGATCGATTTGTAGGTTTTCCAACAGTTGCGTGTGGTAGTTTTTAACACTTTGACTCCTGAGCCGTTTGGCTTGTCTAGCCACGGGTGCAGCTCTGCACGCGCCATAGTGTTTTTCCATACAACAAACACAACAGTTGTGTTTTGCCGTACTCGTGGCAAGTTATGAAAAATACGACCACTGTCGTTGTAACTGTCGTGTCGACAACTGTTTTCAACAGTGAACGTGTTCATTATTAATAGCATTTGTCCCTATATAAGGAAGGAAACTCGCTGGCGAATGGTATTTATTTATGATATGTTTGTTGTTAAGGAAATCTGTAATTAAAACTTAAATTATTCGTCACATTACTACAGTAAGTTAGCCTACCAACTACTAAACATATTTTAAGTAATATAGCTCAATGCTTTATCGCCAGTTTTTATCGGTGTTGTGTGAATGTATGCGAACTCCCTGACCCGCACCGTCGGCAACGCATTCAATTTACCTATAAAACAGTTTAAACGATATATGAGTGTTGCCCAAGACTGACGTGGACCCAAAAGTGAAAATGTCGAAAACTGGATCCATAAGTAACCTTCTCAAAGTGACCAAGACCGTAGTCACTTCACCACATATTTACAAGCCCGTGGGACCTTACAGGTGCGTGTATTACCTAAGTAGTAATAGTGAATTTTTTTGTATTACCTAGTGAATATTTTTGTATATTGGAATGTGTAAGGTTATTTGATGAATACAATTTGATTAACGCACCAGCGAAATGTGCATGGATGACAAAAACCTTCCAATAATTGGATGAGTGCGTCACGCACACCGATACTATGTTCGGGTCAATGCATTAGAATTACTTAATAATGAATTCGCGAACCCCTCACTGAAATAGATATTTATGTCAATACAGGTGTGCCGTGCGGCAATATAGCAAATAAGTAGGATGCATAAATTTTATTAAATTATGTATAAGTAGAATAAAAAGATGTGCTTACACCTCGCAGCTTCAACCGCGGAAATCCCGTTTTCTCAAAAGAACTTTGCTTTTTCCCGGAATATATCATAACCTAAGTATGTTACTTACACCGTCTGTTTGGTCAATTTCAGCCAAGCAATTTTGGCTGACAATAAGACGCTGTACATATCCGGCGTGTTGGGTATGGACGCGCAAGCGCAGATGGTCAGCGGAGGCGCAGAGGCTCAGACTAGACAAGTGCTCGAGAATTTGAAGCACATCCTGGCCGCCGGCGGCGCTTCCTTGGAATCCGTCGTTAAGACCACTATTCTGCTGGCGGATATGAACGACTTCCAAGCGGTCAACAAGGTTTATTCAGAGTGTAAGTTAATAAGCGCATGCTATCTCTATGTGCCTTCATATTCAAATTCATTTGTTGTTCTGTTTCCACGTGTACATTGTGGTCTTAACTCTTGAGATGATACATCTTAGAATCTTACAACATTGAACCCTGGTGGGCACTACAGAATTTTTGTATGAGGGTAGAACACATTATTTAACAAACATTAAGTAGGCCGCGGTGTCTGGGCACCAGCTGAGGAGCACATAATCGCTTCGATATTATCGAAATGATCCTCGTAATTGGGAATTCTGGTTAACTTCGGTAATCTGTAGTTACCTATATACTTCCGGCGATATCTCATATTTTGCACCCAATTAAATCGTGTGCAAAACAATAACCGATCTCGTGAATCAGTTCACTATATTTACCTAAGTAAATTATGGTTGGTACTTACCTACCTAGTACTACAGTTCTGTTGGCATTGTTGGCCAATTATAATTTTGCTGTAGTAGGAACATAGGTACAGTCAGGCCTAAAATTTTATGATGATCATACGTTCAGTTTACAATTTTTCCCAAATGAGGAGTAGATAGGAACACCTATATCACGTACATAAAAAAAATGTTAAGTAAGTTGACATGTTTTAGCGATTTATAAAAACTCATGCTGGTTACAGATTTCACAAAAGACTGTCCAGCGCGTGCAACGTACCAGGTGGCCAAGCTCCCACTGAACGCAGCCGTAGAGATCGAAGCGATAGCTCTCCACGGGGATCTAGTGGTCACCGAGCCGCTTCCCCGCACGTCACCACGCATCTAGCGGCCACACTAATGAACAGTCTGGTCTAGCAATAACCCTCCTTCAGGCAGTCGAGTAAAAAACGCCAGACTTCGACTAGCAGTCTTCTCACTATAAAAATAAGCTGCGTTGACTATACATTTTCCAATACAAATTTAATATACTATTGATTATTATTTTTTAACACTTACGCCACGGAGGCGGAGCGTGGAGGCCGTCAAACATATTATTAGTAGAGGTAAGGTAGGTAGGTATTGAGGCAGTTCTGTCGTATCTGCTGAGCATGCACTTTACAAAATATATATATATATATAGATATACTACTTTTCCCAGACCATATCACAACCCACAACCACAAATAAACTAGGTAGGTACTTAACTTTACTTTTGTTGTGAATATCTTGCGAATAATGTAGTGGTAGGTAGAGTACGTGTAAATAACATTATGTACTTTTTCAGGGTCTGCACGTTACTTATCTAATGCAGTTATGTTTAATTTATTCGTAGTTTCATCACGATAAACTTTGAATATAAGGTCAGTATTCTTTTTGAAGTAAAAACTGAATCTATTTCGAGTGTACCTCCTACCTATATTTGTTAGCTAAGTAGCTAAGTACCTATGTACTACATAGGATAGGTAGGCCTTCGTTCAGGAATACAAAGTAAGGAAGAAAACATTTCCCACACTTCCCTTTCACTTAATTAAGCATGGAATTAGGTATATGATGACCGCAGAAGACCATTCTGTGCTAATAGTCCAAACTATGACGCACGGGCAGAACCACAAATACTTTTTTCATACCATGTATTCGAAAAGAGGCATTTTGCTCCCCGCTATGTGCGAACAAAGTGGGCCATTCCAGCACACTTAATAGCAGTGACGAAATGAGTTTTGAATTTGGAACACTGTTTAATTAAAAAGCTTGAAGGCAATTCGCTTCAATAAAGTCCTGGCCGGCAATAAAAAAAACAGCGCGTCCCGACGCGGCATTGGCTATCAGAATTAAAAAAAAATTGGTTGTCTGTAAAGTTGGTTTACGGACGATATTAACGTGACAACGTCATAACATAAGATTGATGAAATGATTGAATAAAATTGAATCAATTTTAATAAAAGAGAATTAATTTTAATAAAAGTATAAATATTTGAAATTGATACTAGTAATCAGATTTTTAAAATGCAAGAATAATTAACCTGTCTAGAAGAGAAGAGAGATAGATGCGGCGCAAGCGTACAATGAGCGTAACGGGACAATGTGTCAACTTTTTCGTACATGCAGCCGGCATTCATCAATTTATTAGACGATGTCACGTCAAAAGATTTTTTTCTCGTATGATGAATTTTTCTCATAGCTTAGGATGAAAAGTATCGTGTACCACACGGTAACAAAATTATTTACCCTCGAGTGAAGTACTTTGACTCCCTCGCTACGCTTAGGATTCTACTCTAGAATTCCTCGCTACGCTCGGGATTCTACTATAGAATCCTTCGCTTCGCTCTGGACTCAAAAAATCGCTCTCGCCGTAAATACATTAGTTTGTTCCCTTGTGATACAATCTACTATTTTCTGTTTCTGTCGTAATTACGTTTTTCTTTTCCTTTATTACGTTTGTTACTTCCGTTATTCCGTAGGTACAGAAAAAAAATAACATTTTAATTTTATTTTTAGTAACTGAGTAATTAGACGCTTAGGTTTTTCATTTGTTGGGAAACGTGTCTGTTCATTACAGTTGCAACCTCACCCAGAACATTGCATAGCAAAATCTTGCGCGTCACTCACTTCGCTCATCACACGGAGACGTAATTATTTGCTCAAACAATTGGGTTGAGTAGTTGCCGAATGTCCGAATAATTTCTCAGAAAACAGTGCCCTCAAACAAACCGGAACACAGTACTGTTCGCACAGCACCCCTTGGCGGGTGAATAACTGGCAAAGGTATGGTATCTACTTCGGCACTTCCCTCCCTAAACGGCTCAAGCAGAGGAGCCCTACAATTATTTCTATAGAATGAGTTCAGTAAACTTAATTCTCACTAGCAACTTCTATTTCTGGCCTCAACGTAGGTACACTTTATTTTATAGGAGCAATTAATTTTCCGGTGTTTAAATCGTCGCGTTTGTTTGACCAATTTGAGTGTTATTGGTTAGATAGCTTATCTCAGGCAACACGAAATTGGCCTGTTATAGAAATACATGTAATTTACGCTTAAACAATTTTATTTTATTTTTACCTTCTATTAAGGCTTTAAAATATTTATTTGAGCCTGTTAAATATGAAATCTATTTAGGCGAAGGTGCGAAGGTATTTAGTAGTCACGCAAAAGCTAGTTTCTATAATTTTCTACATGTAATTACAAATGTATTTTCTTTTAAATATTGTATAATTACGTTCCAAGATCATGAAATAGCGCCGAGGACGCAAGACTTGCGTTTAGTAGTTATCCATATAATATGTCACTTCCAGGTATTGGCACAAGATTGATAAGGGACCATCAATTACGACACGTATGAATTCATATTTTATTCTTAGTCTCCCCTGTAGTGAGGTAATTAGTAACTAGTGAAGGTTGCCACCTATCTGTTAGGTACCTTAATATGTATTGGTTTGTTACCTCAAGGGCTACTGCAATTGAGATCCGACGTACCATAGTAGCACGTAGTACATATTTTACAAATTAGATTACCCACTAACATTCACAAATATGCATAAATTAAAGCTAGGCCACACGTGACGGCGTGGTAATTCAGACTCTACTTAATTATACGTAGTAATGTGTTTGTTATTCAAATCAAATAGTATAAGATACTATTTTTAAAACTGTGACCTAGACGGTTGGTCATGAAAACAGGTAAAAACAGCTGGCGGTATGCACGACCACTGCCGCTCGACCGCTCGCGCCCGCCCGCCCTGCACGCGGCCGCGGCGACCGGTAGCTGGGCGGGGACGGTATAATTTATACACACTGCGAGTGAAGTCGACCTATTGCGTGAATTGTATTTAGGAACAAAGAGCTTTTGTTGGTAACCGTCGACATTATTAATTGTGTAGGTAGTAGGTACATATTTATTGTTAGCTTTTTATAAGTTATATTCAGCCTACTTACAGCGAGCTTTAGGAAAACGTTTACGTGTTAGTTTTTAGGACAAATTTAATTTAACCACACTGTACACGCATAAAAACTATTGAAGAATATAGATTAGATCAAAAAAACTGATTATTTAGGTGGTTGCTCTTTGGGTTAGTAACTTATAGGCATATAAAATTAAATGAGCCACTCATTCAAACTAGGTGGGTGCGATGTTATTTCCGGCTCACCTGTGCCTTGCTTTGTGCTTTGTCGTATAAGTTCGGATAACGAATGTTTCGGTGACGTACCTGTAGATAGGGGGTTAGGGGTTAGTCAAGCTATGCACTACAATTAATTTCAATGTACATAAAAAAAACTGTTTGAAAAAATTAGAATGCAAAAAAATAGTCTAATTAGGTAGGTAAATTGTTATTTGTTTCTATTTCATAATAGTCTAAAAATCTATCTATATATATAAAAATGTTATGTTGGTTTGTGTACGCTTCAAAAACTCAAAAAGTTCTGCACCGATCGAGCTGAAGTTTTATCAGTTTTTAGTGATTGTTTTTATCTATTTTTTTCATCAGTGTCATATCAGCGAATGTGCGATTGTGCCACAGCGAAGCGTGGCAGGGTACAGCTAGTGTTATATAAAAATATTTGGTAAGGTTTGCCTAATATCTCAAACGACTTAAATGGTTATAATTTTAGCGGTAGTTTGTATTGCAATCTGTGACGCACGGAGGACCCCAGAATAAGTCATACTACAACTGTAGAACCAAGTGAGCGGAAGTAAGTTCTTTCACTAAACACTTGCGCGTCAAAGTAAAAGAATGTGGTACGTCGGTTTAATTGGAAAAACGCGATGGGGGTGCGAGGTCAGTTTAGTGGGCACCCACCTTCCATAATAGGTGGTTACGATACGATCTCGGGGCAGCGGCGGGCAGCGAGCGCCGAGCAGGCGGGCACTCAGGCAGTCGTGCCGTGGGAGCCAGCCCGGGTGGTCAGCAGCGCGTTTCTCGCGGCACGTCTCGTGCTCTGTGGTTTCGCGCTCTCCACCCAGATGGCTACTGCCTAGCCTCATACTCCATGCATCATGGGCTGTACCAGCAGCGCGCCAAACACCATCCCACCAAACGCACACATGGCAGGTACGCCCGTCGGCCGTGTCATCACACAGATCTAGATGATAAACTTCATTTAGTGTAAGACTAGTTAATAATATAAATTCATCAATGTCTCTATGTACAATATAGCTCGATGGTTGAAGGCATTTGATTAAGGGCAAACTAAACAGTTTATTTTTTTAATATAGTAGGTAATACTTACAAGTCAGATTTTATGACTCCCGATTCCGTCTGGATCTTTTCGCCTGCAGTTTTGCTCTTGCGAGTTATACCGAAAATGAAACTGCAGGTCTTTACTCTCAATCCAAAATGACCTATTTTATCCTTCGATCAGGAATAGTAGACTATAAAACCAGTAAAAAATAATAACAATTCTAATTACCTATCTATCTATCTATGTGATATATTATGTCTATGTAGGTATGTACTATAATGATTACAAATCCTAGTTTAATTTTCAAATGTTAATAAAGCTAATGAATTTTAATATCAGAATATATATGATTTTCAGACAAAAGTATACAATTCGAAGAAGAAACCAACGAAAACCAATCGATAGAGGTCGATGTGGCCGCCATCGAAGACGAAAACCGAACCAATGAAACAAAAATGCTTCCTTCGTGTGATACTTTTGAAGAACCTGTACAGTTAGTTAGGAATAAAAAATCTTCGACTAGTTTAGCGACTGGAAAGGGTAAGACCTAATTTTGTTCCTGTTATCTAGGTACCTTCCTAAGTTAATTATATAGCTAGACTTTAAAGTCGTTAATCAAATGCTTTAATTAAAAAACCTTTTATAAAATTAATGAAATACAAAGATGCATGGAGTCAAAACTCGAGCACCTCCTGACAAAGAAGTCTGAATAAATGTAGGTAGGTACCTACTACCTACATAATTATTCTGAATCCGGTGGTAGACTCGGTTAACTTTCATGCGTGCTTCCTGAGGGGTCACGTGAATATATATATTTTTGATTAGAGTTTAGTTTAAAAACACCCACGTTATCAACCCCTCTGCTTGAAAAACTTTGCTAAAAATACTATACCGGATCACAGAGTGAAGAGATATTTATTACGTAAAGTAAGTTCCCTCACATGTAGGCATGTCTGCCCGCTACCGGTCGTCGTTTAATGTTTATAAAACCTTGAGACTGTTACCTGTTGTCCGCGAAGTCCGACGTATTCCGTAGATACAAAAAGCAACTAAAGTATATTGCATAAATAGGTTGCTATGTTATGCATATTATGCAAATTGTGCTACATACTCATGAACTGTATTGCATTATTTTATTACAGACGTCGTCCTTGGGAACGGTCACATCATCACTGAAAGCGAAAGCGCGATCGCGAGCCCCGAAAATACTAAAGCCGAGCTGAAGATACCGAAGCTAGAATTGCTAATGGATAAAGTATTTGAAACAAATCATCATTTGACTGAATCAGATCAAAAAGTTAATGAAAGTGAAAATACTCTATATCCAAATAACGATGATGAAAGTACAGAAAAAAATAATGACGAAGTAGCCGAGACAATCAACCCAGAATCTACTGATCAACCTGAAACTCAAATTGAAAATATGTCGTAAGTATATTCTCAACTACATCTATACACCTATTTATGTTATAACAGTAAAGGACAAAAAATATCAATATCAGAGAAATCCCTACTTAATATTATAAATAGAGAAATAGTCAAAACGAACTACGCCTAGAGGACTTATCTAGAGAAAATAATCTGCTGAACAATAATATAACAATTTTTAAAATGGTGTCTGTCTGTTTTTGCATCATGTACAAACAACTACTGAACCGATTGCAATGGGGGTTTTCACCGTTTAAATCTAAGGAGTAGAAAATGTACACTTAGTAAACTGTAGGCCATAAACCGCCCCGGTAGGTCACCGGGCTTTAGTGGGAATATGTCTTTTAATATCGATATTAGAAGATACCATCGTAAACGAAATCGTGGATAATAACTATTACAAAAAAACGTAGAAATTAAGATTGAACTAAAATTGAGTTTTAAACCATTAATTATGGAAGTTACTGTTATTACATTCCGGCGGAAGAAGGCGAGTCTATGGAACCATCCTAGACGACGCCTTTGTATTACGAGCCCAACCCCATTCAGATATTTACGTAGGTAGGTACATAATACGTACCCACGTAAATAATCACCAGCTTTTCGGCGAAAGAAAACATCTGAGGAAACCCACATACCTACCCGATAATTATACACCAATTCGGATCGTGCCTCCGTGGTAGTTTAGGCCAAATGCTCCTCACGAAAGTGAGGGGAGACCCGTGCTCAGCAGTGAGCTCAGCAGGGCGCGGCTAGTATTTTCTAACCTATAAAGGCACCGTCCTATCGCACGTTTTGTTTTTATAGGTCAGTAGAAGAACAAGAGCCGGAAGAGTCAAGTCCGAGCCAGTCGCAGAGCAGCCGCGCGACGCGCTGGGAAGCACTGGCCGACATCGCAGCCGAACTGCCGCCTTCTCTCGCAGTCGACCCTATCACTGGACAGATTTATCAAATCGCGTTAACCAAATAAATATCAGACCAAAAATATATTTTTCGTAACTTCTTCACTTGTAGGTAGAATATATTAAATTAAATGTATGGTGCAGTTTTAACATTCTTTTCTTGACCAATTTCGAAAATGGAGGAAGCTCATCTATTTTGTGTCTTGAGATGGGCTGTTCATAGTTCATTCATGATTCATACCCAAAGCTACAAAATGAACTCCTCTTGTTGTCTAGAAGTTGCTAGTGTTATGTTTTATTGTCAGGGGACTTCTTTAAACACTCTAGTTCCTCGTCAATTATGTGCAATTTGCTTTAATTTTTAAGTACCGCCATTTTACAAAAACAGAACAACATTAAGATAAAATCCTTCCTTCTACTAAATCAACATATTTATTTATATTATAAATACACATACATAATTATGTATAACAATAATTATCATAGTTTTATGGCTACATAGATGTAAGGACAACTTAGTGCCTATAAAAGTATGTGACATACAAAATACATCATGTTTATTTTACATTTATCATTGCTAAGCCGTTATCATTTACTGTTCCTCCGAGCACTACAACAAACAGTGATGACTGTGGAACACTCTCCCAAATAGTTTCAATCCACTTATCTATAGTTTTAACCCTTTCTTGTTCACCTTCTTCGTTGAATTGAAATTTGAGGTGTGCCATAGTGAAATTAAAATCATTCACAGCTTCTGTGAGAGTGGAGATCACCTCTTCTATACCATCGACAGTTCTCAATTGAACCTTCTTTGTATTTCCTTTCTTGAATTTAGCCGATAGACTTTCCTTAGCTTGGGATAAATATGAGTGGTAGTCACCAGTAATGTCATCACAGCCAACAACTAAGGAACTTTTCTTTTTTTCTATCATATGATTGAATATGGGCAGGAGATATTTCTGTGTAGTCACCATTTTGATGACCTTTTCTTTATATGTTTCCCTGTTAGTATGCACTGCATCACCATATTCAATGTACTTACTCAGTTTTAGCTGCACCAGCTTCAATGCCGTAAGCGCGTCCTCAGTTGGGGAGTGGCCCATATTACTTGATTGTATGTCTAGGTGCAGGTACTCTCTGGCTAACAGTTTTAATTTAGGCTTCCGAGATCTCTCACCTGCCACATTGAAAACTATACTTGTGTCGATAATGTAAGGATGCATCATTTTGAGAGCATGCAGATCTGTATTTACAGACTGACCTACTAATATTGCATCAGCTGGTAACAATTTATTTAGGTCTTTCTGGACATCTTCAAGCCTTTTAGTTACATTTTCTAATGAAGATTTAGTGATCCCAGAGAATTTGGTCAAATAATCGATTATTTTATTGTAAGGCTTCACATGTGTCTCATACACAACTTCGTGCTGTTCATTAACAACAGACACTCGAGTTAGCTCTGAGCCAGCATTTGTTATACACATTTCACAATCTATCCCAAATAATGGCGACTTAGCCGTCACTGGTTGGTATTCATCTTTTGACAGCACATAATCTGAATAAGTTTCCTTTAGCTTCCCCTTCAGTGGCACCGGATAGTTATCGTCTATCAATTGCCACGCAGACAATAACAGTTGAGTTCTAGGAAACTTATCTTCACCAGGACTTTCTATGTTTTCCTCAATTTCATTTCCAATTGGGAATACAGCTCTCATCATCACCATCAAGTCTTTCCTTGCTTCAAGAGCTAAATTCAGACTTCCATATTTTTGTATTATATCCTCCTTGTCTACTTCAGATAGTGGCACCAATGCCAGTTCCTGCACCATAGAGCCTTTATAGACAGAAGGAGTCAATATTTCCACAAAGTTTTTGAAGATTTTCTTTGATTTATCGAATTCGTCTGTGTATTTTTCCCAGTGGTGTACAGATACACCTTCTAGTATAAGGCACGTAGTTTGGCTTACTTGACCACACCTTTCTATTGTATACCATCGTGGAGGTTGCGTCAAGTTTAGATTTCCAAGCAGCGAATGCAGCAATAAATGCTGCACATCTGTGAGCATCAAGGGTACCCTTTCATTCACAGAAGTGCACAAAGATGCAGCGACACCAATAGATTTTAAACGAAATCTTGGCGGGTGCTTTTTCTTTATCGGGATTGTTTTGATCTCTTCGTTTTTCATATCTTGAGAAGTGACCAAATCTGTGAAGAAATAAGGACTGTAATAAACATTTAAATAGGCTAACCATACCAAAGTTAAAAATTCTCGATGTGCTGAAATAGTAAATTACTTTACTTACTTGCAATAGGCTCATCACATAAACGGCGCTTTTTACATGACGGCGGCTCATGATTATCAGTCATTTTGTTTAGAAACCTTATATTTTTAACAAAATCAGAAATCTTACTTTTTCAACACTGTGTTTCTGACAGACCGACTGACTGACAGGACCAGAGTTGCCACCCAGCAAAACTTTAAAATAACTAAACCCAAAAAAATAACTTGACTCCATATCAAACCTCCCTAAATATTTGAAGCGATAATCTGTAATACGAGGGATTCTATTTAAAAACTAATAAATTAGTAATTGAAACAAAATATCTTCATTTCATTTATTTAATATAGTCGAATAGGTTGGTAAGAGTTGGTCGCGGTGAAGATTGTTAAAAATATGATAATAATCAGTAAATCACTTCTAGCGATTTCTAATAATATATTGTTATTGAACGGTAAAAATTACTAAACTTAGCACCAAAATCGCTAAAGTGGACAGGGGGGCTATGCAGCACGGTGTGAACTCGCTTGAGTGATTAACATTTATGTGTTTTTATGCCACGGTGCTCGCGTTTCACATTCATAAGGACCGGTGTGAAACGTAAGTGACGTTATCTCGGTGTTAAACACCGAGCACCTCGGTGTTAAACACTACTCTCAACAATGTACTAGAAAACAGTACCGGATAATTCAAATCGGTATGCAGCACCACCAGTGTTTTACCACCCAGCCTTGGTTGATTGCATCTACTATTTCATAGTGTGAAACATTGATTAATACATAGTTACTATAAGAATCGTATCCCAGCCGTGAAATTTATTTTGATGTTTTATGAATCGATTGGTATAGGTTAGGATACCTACCTATTAGAGATATTTCTAGCTGAGTGTCGTGGATTATTGTTCGTATCAGTCTAGGTTCCATTTTCCTGCTATTTTGGTTATGAATTTATTTTAGGCAACATAATCTTAATTGTAATGCAAGTTAATAACGTTGATATCTATGACAACCTAATAGGACCTACCTACTATGTATTGTATTGTATGGTACCTCATGTGCTTATCATGCAGTTTCGTACAAGCTATAGCTACCTATTAGCACAAGCCGAGCCTGTTGGCCCTGTTGTATTAACAAAGAGACATAGATAAGACCAAAAAAGTAAAAATAAGTTTGACACGTAGATAATAATTTTTAATTGCGTTTAATAAGAAACTTAATGACTAGGTAGATATTATATACATTTTAACATGAAAATTGAGGTATGCCTTATCATCGAATGAGCTTGGATGGCAGAAAGATGCTTGGTGTAAATCTCCAACTGAAACAAAATATTGTATACTTTTAGTATAAAATTATTATGATATATGCTATAAATAAAATATGCCTAAGATGTAGACAGACTGTAAGTAATGATTCTTTAAGTAAGTATGTAGTGGCCACATTACTATGAGCTATTTAGCCTGTGTTGTGTGATTTGTTCTAACAGTAGAAAACAAGTCTTGAAATACTTTTACTGGGTTTATTTTCCCCAAGTAAACACCGCTTTAAAGTACTCATCCATTAATAATATGATGCTTAAAGAATGTATCACTTACCTTACATCATTATTATTGTCCCGTCTTCTTAGAGAGCTCCGCCTGAAGCCGAAGCTGAGTACATTTTATCGATCATTGAACTTACCGTGTTTATATTACTCAAAATAAGAAAATAAGCCTATCCGATATATAATAGGATTTATAAACGATTAAGTAACTTATTAACTGCTGAAAAACTGAACAAAGGAATATTTTGGCTCAAAATATTCTGACAGATAAAAATAATAGTGAAAACGAAATGGCGGCAAAAGTGACCCACAGATATATAAACTCAATTTAAAACCCGGCCAAAAAAAGAAGTTCTATTTTTGAACAAAATATTTAATGGCTGGGTGATACTTAATTTTACCGCCTATTCATCCGTAACTGCGTACGTTGTGAACATTTTTAATAGTGATACCCAACATTTTTAGAAGGTTGGTAGCGTTTAGCACCGCACTCCAACTTCGCAAAGAATACGAAATCCTTCACTCTCTTCAAGCGGACCGGCCTAAAAGCTTAGTGCGCAAACTTTCTACTGAATAGGCTAGCAGGACAGGCAGACCAAGACCATAGCACAGGGTAGGCAGAGTATGACAGGCAACTGACAGTTGACTTTTATGTTTTGGCTTCGCGTGTTTTTTGTAAATGGCCAAAGTAGTTTATATTATTGGTCAAAATATCTGTTCCCAACAAGTCATTAGTCTAGTCACTATTTACCAGTCACCAAGAGTACGATCGTACAGTAGCACTTGTCGATTCAATTCAATTCTTATAGCTTAATAGCTTTAATTATTATATTACCGGTATAGTCTAAGGACTTTTTGGATCGTTCCTGGGGTAGTAGGGCCAACATGCAATCATGAAACTCAGGAATAAACATTACGATTCAGTAAAGAGCGAGGTGGTGGATGCTTTACCTACCTACTGAAACTTTCTGAAAGTTTTGGAGAAAACACGAAATAGCACGCTATTTGAAATTTGTTATTATGGTAAGTATATAATAGTACATTTCTTTGTCATTGAAAACTTTATTCAGGGAACTTTGGTGAAATGAGACTCCATAAATTCGTAAATGAAGAACACAAATTCTGCAATGAACTGTACTTATTATTGCTTTAATGTAGAATAATTTCATGTTAGGTACATCTATATATTTTTAACTACATCATCTTGATATTTCAATATAAGTTACTTGAGCTAATGGATACAAGTTAATTAACTAATCCCTTGAGTATTTTTTCGAGTGCGCGCGGTCCGTTTGTGTACAAGAACAAAACATTTCACACATAAAATATGCGTCACGTGACCGGCGACCGCAAATTATTATACATACATTAACGAATGCGAAAAATATAAATATATTAAGGTACCTATGTAGATAATTAACTTCATTCGTGGTCGAACGACACATTTTACATTTACCTAAAGATGGGGACTTATAAATCCCATTTAATCACGAACAGTAATGAAGATTTCCTCAAAATATGTATATTGCTAGTCTCGCTAGATAGTATCCTATCCGCGTGATAAATATTAAAAAGGTTATCGTAAATTGTTTCGTGATTAAATAGGTCACCAGTCCCCTACTACTACTAACGCTTACAATGGAGTTCATGATTCTAGCAACATTAGTAAAATCAACTACGATAAAAATATATTATGACAGTGAAGTAATAATGTACTTTTTGGTGTTTCTGTTGGAATACTCATTTGGTGGCAGGAATGGTTTTTTCTATGAACAGCCTCATATCTTTGAGCTCGGCCTCCGAAGAGCTGTGTGAGAGACCGCGGTAGGTGTGGAACTCGATGTTCTTCATGAATGTCTTTAGGAATGAGGCCGTCATCTGGCCCCACTTGAACGGCACCACTGGATCGCAGTCACCGTGGGCTTGGAAGATCTGTAGCATTTAATATAATGTACTATTATACACACAATGATATTGACTGAGAATCTATTACGAAATTAATTGTATCGATCAATATTGTTCGGTGTTTGGTTAATGAGATAGTACCGGCCTTTCATATTCAAAGTTTGTGAAGTTTATTTTTTTATTCGACTGAGACACGAGGCGAGCAAGTCGTTCACCTGATGGTAAACACTGCGCCTGCCAATAATAGTTACAGTGCCACCCAGAACTTTGCATAGCATAATCCTGCGCGGCAGTGCACTGCGCTCGTCACCCTGAAACATCGGCTCGAAAGTCGCATATGTCCAGTAATTTCGCTGGAAACAGTGCCCTTCAAACCGGAACACAGTAATGTTTGCACACTACTGCATGGCGGATGAATATATGGAATACTTCCCTACTTCCCCAGGCGGTCTCTTGCAGAAGAGGCCTCCCCCGCTACAAAAAGCAAATCGAATCTAAAATTATCTTTTAAGATACCTCACTTGCATATATTTTGGCATTTGTTTGTTCTATTGGAAATACAATATTATTATGGTCGTTTAATAGCCACCATATTGCTTTGTTGACACCTCATTGTCGAACCAAAATCCAGCAAGTTTGATCAGCAGACAGTCGAGCACGAGTATTCGATGTTACTTCCTATTTATGTTATTATGTTATTTTATAACTTTTGTCCGCTGTAATTATTTAATAAATTGGCGTAGGTACTTTTAGTATAAGCACCTAAAGAAAAATTTATTGTTATTTGCATAACGATACGGAAGCACAAGCAATTTATTTTAAATTGAAAATCAGAACTAAACGTTTTAACATAATTAAGTAGGTCGAAAAATTTAATTGTTAACGTGGTGGGTAACACGAATACTTAATTACTTATTATACCTAAGCTTATACATGTATTTATCTCCAGACAAGCTGTTATAATATACAATGTAAACTGTTCATAATGTCTTTCGATGTAACATAAAAGTTCCTTTAACGTATAAATTAGTTTCATTTAGTTGGTTTACCTTCAAGCCACACATGGCGCAATAACGATTCTTTATTACGAAGAAATACGTTCATATCAACATGTCAGTAAATATATTTTTCATCCCATGTATTCGAAAAGAGGTATTTTGCTCCTCGATAAGTGCGAGCAAAGTGGGTCTTTTCCGCGCACTTAATGACAGTGACGAAATGAGTTTTGAATTTGGAACACTGTTTAATTAAAAAGTTTGAACGCAAGTCGCTTCAATAAAGTCCTGGCTGGCAATAAAAAAAACAGCGCGTGCCGACGCGGCATTGGCTATCCAAATTTAAAAAAAAAATGTTTGTCTGTAAAGTTGGTTTACGGATGATATTTTAACGTGACAACGTCGTAACATAACATTGATGAAGTGCTTGCATACTTTTATGAATAAAGATGAATCATTTTTTAATAATAAAAGAATAATTACTTTAAATTATACTAGTAATCAGATTTTTAAAATGCAAGAATAATTAACCTGTCAAGAAGAGAAAAGAGATAGATGCGGCGCAAGCGTACAATGAGCGTAACGGGACAATGAGCGTTACGGGACAATGTGTCAACTTTTTCGTGCATGCATCGATTCATTAGACGTTGTCACGTCAAAAGATTTTTCTCGTATGATGAACTTTTCTCATAGCTTGGGATGAAAAGTATCGTGTACCACACGATAACAAAATTATTTAAGCTCGAACGAAGTACTTTGACTCCCTCGCTACGCTTAGGATTCTACTCTAGAACCCCTCGCTTCGCTCCTTTGATTTTTGAATTCTTTCGATTTTTGAATCCTTCGCTTCGCTCTGAATTCAAAAATCGCTCTCGCCGTAAATACATTATTTCGTTCCCTTGTGGTACAATCTACTATTATCGGCATTACTGTTTATGTTGCTAGTGCACAAAAGGCTCAGACTTTATCTTTGTGCTGTCGAAAACCTGTCGCAAACAGCCGCATTGCTTTTGTTTTGCTGTTTGTCGTAAGGATTTTTATTATTATTTTTTTTAAAGGTCTTAGTCGCTAAGCGAATCAACAAAAACAATAACAAAATTAACAATTATTTTGTCAAGACTAAATCTGCTAAACGATACAATATTTTGGCTTCTTCTGATGTCGGACAAGACAAAACTCTGTTCAGAAGGCTCATTGTGATTGTTCCGTTAAATTCCGCCCCAATCGTCAGATCAGCTTGTGGTCACGAAAATATTATACCTGACAGGTAAGCAAAATTTCAATTCCTTGCAAGAGTTGACTTCAACATCCATGCTTTTTGAAATGTATACATGTAGATAAATTGATTAAAACACTTACGTCTTTCTATACCAATATTATCACTCACGACGTAATATCTACCTAATTGAAATGTTCTTATCATGATTACTGTCTAGAGCTAGAGGGTTTATCGCCGCTACATCGCGTCACCACCAACCTCGTCTCGAGTTAATGGCGCCTGTTGTGTTGACTAGCCGACTCCTTGCCTCCCTTTTCAGGGTGTTTCTAAGTATCCACGTGTTGAGCCGATTGACACTCTAGCCGTGCCATCGACCGCTATCTGACGACTTATGCATATTATGGATTATGTTTTCCTTGCTTTCATTCTGTAGTCGCTCGTTTACGTTAGTTCTGCGTTTGCAACTGCAGTATTTCTGCAGTATTTATGTGTCTAACATAATAACATTATAAAAATTTAGGCGCAGAATGAATTATTCTCTAAATTGCATATGAGTCAAAATGGTACATCATCATCGACCCATGTCGGCCCACTGCAGAGCTCGGGTCGGGTAATCCTCCTCGCTTTCGGGATTGGATAGTCAAGTGCAACCCAGAATTCATACATTTGTGAAACATTGCGTTCAATGCATAAATTAATACCAAGGCTGAATGTAATTTGAATGTCAATCTTCCCCTATCTTTACATACAATACTCGAGTATTAAATATTTAATTAACCTCAGTCAGTCGTCCGACTTTGTCATTCGATAATATTATGTACCTACTTAATGTAATATGGAATATGTTATGCTATCATTGATTTGCATAATATGTATAAGTGTGTCTTGTATACCGTACGTACTTATGTAGTTCTCATATTACAATTTAGTATTTGCAACCGCGGATTTGCTTTGCACGCAATTTACTTAATTCCAGCGAAATGTACATTCATCTGGGGTTAAGACTGTTGCAGGACATTTGACTACTTATTAAGCCACCTCAAAAAAAGGATGTTCTTAGTTTTTTTTGTGTGATTTTTATGCCTCATATCTACAGGATTTATGAGCATGTAAGTGTTATTGAAAGCTAGATATCCAGGTGGTACTTCTTGAAAAATCGTTGAGTAAATTCAATATTATTAAATTTGTATTTTTTGTTTTGTTAAATTCATTCAGCTATCAAAGAGTAATGTGGAACAAACATTTATATCACGTTTTATTTTAAACGACCTGCTTGTCGCGGTTTTGCCAGCGTAACTCTAATTTTCCCGCAAGTGCTCTGTATTTTCCAGCTTAAAAATCGCCATGTTACTTAGGAATAGTTGAAGACCGCGAAAAAAATCAAATGTCTAATCGTGAGTTCATACAAAAATCACAGTTTTTCTCAAAGTTTCCAATTTTCCGGGCAACTTTTCTCTTCATAAAAAGATTCCTCGGAACTCAACAACATTTGAAAAAAAATATCACTGAATTGTTCGTCGTTCTCAAGTTATGGCGTGAATAAGAGAAATAGGAATTAATCGTATATATAAAATTCTCGTGTCACAATGTTCGTTCCCGTACTCTTCCGAAACGGCTTGACCGCTTCTCACGAAATTTTGTGAGCATATTGAGTAGGTCTGAGAATCGGCCAACATTTATTTTTCATACCCCTTAGTGATAAGGGTTGTCCACCCTTAAAATTTTTCTTTAACTTTTAGACATTTTTTTAATTTCTTTATTTTTTTTATTATGTCGCATTAAAAAATACACACAACCCTAAATTTTTACCGTTTTATCACCAACCCCTATTTTTTTTTTTTATTATTTATATAGCAAAACAATGTTTGCCGGGTCAGCTAGTTTTTATATATAACTAGCTGCGCCCGCGGTTTCATACACGTAGATCTCGTTCCCCTGGGGAATACGGAGATAAAATATAGCCTATAGCTTTCCTTGACAAATAGACTATTCAACACAAAAATAATTGTTCAATTCGAATCAGTAGTTCCTGAGATTGTCGCGTTCAACCAAACAAACTCTTCAGATTTATATATTAGTATATATATATTATAGATAGATACACTAGTAAAAATATTTTGACATGTATTACATAGATTAAACACATAAACATAATCAGTACTTAATCAGTAATCAGTAGCTTTACTTACAAATAATATAGAAGTTACAATCAATACAGATAACTAAATAAATCTACTAATAAACTAAATCTTGTATTGTTTTTTCAGTAAGTACAATGTGGCAACAATGCCAATTAGCCACATTTCCATAAAATATGTAGTTCTAAGTTTGTTTCTCCAATGTAATTACACAACTTTATACAGTTATATAACTGGGCTTCTTTACAATTATGTACTGACTACTGTGTATCAGTTGCTAAGCTGGCATTTGTACAGTCAGCACCAAAAATCGGTGGCTTAATTTAAAATATCAGAATTAGTGTTTAGGTTTAGTAATACCAGTAAGTGATCAGCAAAAATACAAAAGAAACTGTTTGAACTTTTGTCTCACAAATCTGCTATTAAGACCCAAAAGTCCAAGAACTTTGAATAGCAAAGTCTTACATGTCTTGCATGGCATATGGTACATTTAGGTATTCTATGGTGTGGCTCTGCACTGTACTTTGTAAGATATTAGTTTTTTATTTCTAGTGTGCCCGGTAAATTCCCTGATGTAATTAAAAAGTATAAAAAAACAGGAGTGTATTAGTGTGTGTGTGTGGAGGTGTGTAATCTTGCACTCTCTATCTGTGTAGATTGGTTCAAACATCAATATCATCATTGCAACCCATATCCTTCTACTGCTGTGCATGAGTGCAACTTCACTTTCCTAAGGACTGGGCTAAAATCCACCAGGGAACTGGTCTGGACTGGTGGATCAAATACCTCCGAAATTATTCTCAAACATATGGGTTTCCTCCCATAATTTTTTGTGACATCACAATCAAATAAATTCATCCCGAACTCTAACTAGGGTTCCCTGTATCTAAGAAACCAGGAACTGTGAGGACCATGGTCCAACAAACAATCAGACTCAGAGCAAATACCTGTGGTTCACACAATTTTTTGCCCTGAAACGATTGATAATTACCTATATTTATATGTGTTTAGAAGAAATACATTGATACATGTCCATACTGGGTTCAAACTGACAATATACTCACATTTATATCCAGAGGAGCTTTGACAGCTTCAGGGAAATGGGAATGTCTAGGCAGCCAACAGGACAGGGACATGACTCCAGCCAGCGGTTCCGGGTAGGTCAGCACAGAGTGCAATGCCAGAGCACCCCCTTGGGAGAAGCCACCCACTAATATTCTGTTTGCAGGAACACCAGCCTGTGGAAATTTTATTCTTTAATTTATAACTTTCTTTAATACTTACATAGGGATTTTTTTTATTATTGCAAAATATTAGGGCCCTTACTTTGACTTCCTCAGTTATGAGTCCATGTACGAGGCTGGTAGCTCTCATGATGCCTTCGTCATCTTCTGGGGCAGTAGCATCCAAAGTCCTGAGATCAAACCATGATGGCATGCGGAATCCAGCATTCAGTGTAACTGGCATTGTGGATGCAGTGGGGCATATCACCTTAATGTGAGGACCTCTGATCGCAGCAATCGAGCTCGCCCAACCATGTCTGAAATACATAAATTTATACCCATTATAAAATCACAACTCCTCTCTCTAATTAGGTATGTGAGAAATGCTACTTACCCGGTGTCTCCGAGACCATGAAGAAATATCAGCTAAAATAAAAATAATAGTGTTTAGTATCGACAGTACAGAATTATAGACTCAAGGAATGTACCTAATATTATCTTCTCCTTCTAGCTAGTCGACTTTATCATTAGCTTGATGTTACGTTTAAGGATAACGTAGGTCAATTAAACTAGGTTTGAGAATTATTGACACGACTTACAGATGCTGTCTGTCTTGCTGTAGCAGCAATAATCACAGGATTAGGCTCCATCCTCGATCGGATCTAAAATCAATATAATTAGAAAACACCGCAGTCCGTATTACTATAACTACCGAACTGACTGACAACCAAGGTCAATCAGTGTGACCGTTAAGAAAATAGAAATCTTCCGCATGCGCATGCTATCTACCAGAAATCTGTCACAATCTGCCAAAGTCCAAACGCTCTCTAAGAAAATGACAAAGTTCTATGAGAAGTTTCAGAATCCGACTGAAAAGTGTCTTAATTAAAATACTCAAGAGGTCGGAAAAACTGTTTCCTATAAAATTAAATGTTCGTAAATTGTCGGTTTTTGTTTTAAATCTATTTCATCTACAAAAAAATTAAGGAGTTGGGCAAGTATTTCTAAATTTACCAAATTCTCCCACTTTTGTGTTTTATCGACGTAATATACCAAAGTGCCAAATCAATAGCGAAATCTGCTAAAATGGCAGAATTCAGCCATTAATGGTTACACTGACCGAGTTCTTGCGAATAACCACAGTCATACAGAGTATAATGAAAAGTACTTGGGCTGGACCACAGGCTGGAATCCGTCTTAAAACCTGCGCGCACTACCTTGCGTTTTCAGTGTGCGCTCTTCTATGACACTCCATACTTCACAGAGTTTGCGTTTTGAAAACGCTAGGCACTGCGCGCAGGCTCTTAGAGTAAAACTACTTAGCTGGACTAGATCACTAGAATCTTTCTTTGTTATCTGTAGAAAGTGACTTGACGCAATAATGAATGAACGATTTGATATGACGCAAACAAAATATTTTGTGTTGTGTTGTGGAATGGGCTAGATTCTAGAATAGAATTCGTGATTTACTACTTACCTACTTACAAATTGAAGAGTAACAGAGAAACCCAGTTAAAAATCAGCTGTTTTAATGCATGCAGATCGAATGGTATGTATTGTACTTCTCTAATAAATCGTTGATTTCATGGCTGATGTCATTGAAAAATCCACTACCAAAATGGTATGCATTTGTGCTTGCTGCTTTTCATACCCTAAGCTAATGATTAGTTTGAAAAGCAATATACATATACCCAATCGATTCAAAAAGTCATAATTTAAGTGTTGCTACGAGCGAGGTACACTCGGATCACTCCAATATCATCTACGACAGTACTGTAGCTGATTGAAAGCACATGCTTTTGTTAGCAAACAGTATACCTACGTATAATACATATTATGCTTTGTTTACTTCCCAGAAAAACTATTATACTTAACTTTTCTTTGTTTATTTACCAGAATAACCTAAAATGGCCAAAGAAGATATACTGTTGCGAGAGGAAATGGGGAGATTGGAAATAGACCCTATAAAACTAAACAGAAGTAGAAGTGATGAGAACCCATTTGTATCACACAGTAAAAGAGGTTTGTTGAAAAGAACCTCCATTCAGAACGGTTCATGTACCTGTCCTTCGCACAAGAAAAATACAAACCATGGAATCAGTAAAAGAAAACAAAACAAAATACTCAAAGAGCCAGTGTTGCAAATTCTTAAAACCTGTGTAGGTCATAATGTTGACGAAAGAGACAATTGTCAGCAGGAAACAAGTAACTGTACACCCCAAAATATTAATTTTGATACTGTAAATTTATGTACACTTGTAAAAAATTGCAATCAGTTAAAAATATCCAGCGACACAAATGGACAAATCAAGAGTAAAGATGCAAATGATAAAACTAAATGGTGGAAGAGTGAGGTAATATGCTCAAAAGAAAGTCGAGAACAGAGACATAGCAGCCAAACAGGATCCTGCTCGCAACAAGCTTTGAATCCTCCGTGTGATGTCACAATTGATGAATTAGCTAGCTACTTCGAAACTTTAGTTCATATACCTAAGAAAATGTCATCAATGGCTGAAATGATGTACATATAAGAAAACCACAGCAGTAACTAAGTTCTGCCGGAGTTTATTTATTACAACTAAAGGTTACTGAGATGTGTTATCAACTTTGATAATTATGATCAAAGGTGTATTCATAAGAAGTTTAATTATTATACCTGTGTATTCTTGGGCTAACTCAATATTAAATAATGTTTCAGTTTACATCCTCTTTCTCAATGTTTTGGTAAATGTTAGAATCTTTGAATATCTTAGACCAAATGCTCACATAACATGTATGCTCACATGGTAACAGATAATCCCGTCATATCACTGGCAAAGATTAGTATAGGTAATTAGACAAAGTCTAGGAAATCATTTCAGTTTATCCCTTGACTCTCGCGCATCAACCGAAGAGAACAAAACATAATATTACGTTGCATGTCTTATTGTCTGCAAACAAAATCATTTGAGATGTCAATCTGGAAGGATTTCATGTAGGCCAGTAAAGTGTTATGAATCTATATACTGAGTGTTATAATTATGTAGTTGTGTACCAACTGGTGTGGAACACGACCCTCTGCATGTTTGGTAATGTTGCACAGCAGTGAGCTTGATAGATGAAGCTTGTCTTGTCTCCATTTAATTGTAAAATTTTGGTGTGGTGGCATTTCTATTATTATGTGGTGTAGACACTGTGGTCCATCAAACATTATATGTACCTAAACCCTCATGAAAGTAATATCCGAGGCTAATATGAATTCACATTTACACTCCCAGCTTAAACTTCATATTATATTTTTATAATTTTACCAATTTAAATGATTTCTAAGTTTTCTGAGGTGAATAATTTTCCACAAATGGGTTTTGTCATTTACAGTAGGCTAAGTATAGCTACCTAGAAATTACATATTGTGTGTTAGAAATAGGACCAAACTAAACATATTTTATTTCCACTAAAGATGTACTCGTGTATTTACCTAACTGTGCGATGCAAAGAAAGGTATTGTGTTTATCAGTCTATGTATACTTTTACTTGTTGTTCCTATCTAATTAGTGAAGAGCTATGCACTCGCAGAAAAATAAAATATTTGCAGTAGTAGTGTAATGTCTATGAAATGTATTTTCTCTGTTAACTGCCTCACCTAGAGATGTCAAGAAGTGTAAAAAGTTAATTGATACATCTGAGTAGGTTGGTCTGTATCAGCGTTGCCAGATCTTTTTTTTCGCCAAGTCGGGATTTGGAACTTTTTGAGTGAAAAAAACCAAGATTCTTTCGTCGAAAGCGGGACATAGTAAAAGAACGTAGGTATTTAAAATAATCAAAAGTTTTTAAATGTTTATCATTTTATTAGAATTCAAATTACGTTTACGCGACATTGGATAGCAAAAATAGCCATAGAAAATGAAATTTAATAAAAGTATAATATTTTAAATCGGATTTACCCTATCGTTAAATAGTTGAGTCTTATTCATCTTCTGAATACAAAAAAATAACGGTCCCCGAAAAGCGGGACTTAGCCTGTCCCGCGCGGGACATTTAAAAATCGTCTGGCAACGCTGGTCCGTATGTACACCAATATTGCAATGTTACCTTACAATAGAGTAAAGTAATCTCAGGAATGTCTTTTCTTGTATGTATAATTGTATAATAACCTGCATTAGATGTGTGTAGATGTAATAAATATGTATCTCTATTGATTTTTGTAAATACATAGGTGAATACAATAAAATAATTCAGTTTAAAAATAACTATCTCTTTTTAATATAGCATCGTTTTGTTTACGGATAGAATAGTAAGTATACTTACTAATAATTATTCTGATAATAATTCTATCTGTGGCGCCGCATAGGTTATTATTATGTACAAACACATTGGGTGATTCTTGAAGAATAGATGAAAATTGTAGAGGTGCATGTGTACAGGAGATCAATGTAAGGCTGCGTTTTTGCTGTACAGCGGAGCGATTACCGAGTCGCTAGCGGGTAACACTGTCAATCGCTAGGGCGCCGTCATTGTGCGGACAAATTCAAAACCAAGGAGTTTCTACAAGGGAAGAAAGGTAATCGGATGCTAGACCAGCGCGGGACTGGAATGGAACCCGTATTGGATACTGGATGCTAGTGATAACACTGATCACTGGTATGTGTGAAAATAATAGTAGGTACCAACTACAACGCCAACATGAAGCACGGACAAAATCGTTTTAAAGTTTCTGCTGATTCTTCCTACACAGAAAGACAGTCACGGTTGAATTTATGTAGTGGTGACAAATAACGTGATTGACATAAGTCACAGAGTCTATAAAATATATTATTTACACGTAAACCGTCAATCATATTAAATATGCATAGTTTTGAATTAAATAGTTGGTCTGGTATATTCGTGGAGGCTTATCAATATTCCAGTATTTATTTGCTCTTCACGTTAACATTAATAACGATGTCCATTTTTTTAGCATGGGTTAACGATAAACCTCGACTTTATAAGGTGAGAGAAAATGTAATAATGGAAGGATAGATAATAAACTATACTTACCTTAGTTTCTTCGCCTGGGGGCTCCCTCTGCAGTGCGGTTGCACCGCGCGCTTCTCTATAGCCGGCTACTTCTGTCCTTCCTATTTTACAGACGAGTACCTACCTCTAGTTCCACCATATTCATTTTTATACTAAGGGGTAGGTACCTACCTAAATAAATGTAAAGAATACGTACACTTAGTAAAAGTAGTGTGGGATAGTAGATATACCTTTTCCAGCAGTAAGTATAACTGAGGATGTGAGTATTTACTCATGGAAATGATGTGGACATGTTCCTAGGTACCTACTCTTTGTCTGTTACAGGTTATATTTAAGAGAAGTAAACATTCTAATATCTTAAGTCCGGCGGCCAGCGACGAATGCCTCTCCGAAAGTAGCCAACAAAATGGAAACGAGATAACACATCCGTATGACAAGAAATCAGATGAGCTTAGATGATGCTAAGTTCATGTGACAATTAAAAGTTTGTTTAATCTAATACGTATATTTAACAAGATAGAGAAATGAGAAATAGATTATTTTAATGTTTAGACACAAAATACTCTCAATTTGGTAAGGGAAGAGATTGCCAGTTAAATTTCGCGTAGTCAACTTTATTAGTAAACTTTGAAACTAGTTGTCACTTAGCTATGGCTATGAGACGCACGTGGAACTCGATACCGACTACAGGGTGCAAAAAACCCATCAAAATCCGTCCAGTAGTTTTTGAGATTAGAGGACACCGATCAAAACCATATAAATTTACCACATAAGTGACCTTTAAGCATGGTCGATCCTAGTGTAAAAATATCTTCAATGTTCAGACATGGCTTAGTTAGTTTTAATAGCAGGTACCATTATTCATGTTCATTTTCAAATTTATATCATAGCAATCAAGGGAATCTATAACTACATATTCTTGGCTAATATATAGTCTCAGTAAAAGTGTGAAATACACTTAATACAGATTAGTGCTTATAAAGTAAGAACACACGATTTGAAGTTGACGAATTTATATTACATTTTGTTGATACTTCAAGAAACGCCCTTGAGAGGAGGTTGGCCAAACCATTCTATAACGTAATATTACGATAGATATCAATTAATTAATATATACCTCCATAAATATAGTAAAGCTATCTATCAATGATAGATTACCAAGAAAATCACCATCTACACTGAAAATGCATGATATAATACAATTTATTTTATTTTATTATTCTTATAATATGCCAATAAAAGCAAATTAAAGCAAAAGTAAGACAATAGTGAAATAACACTAAAATAAAAATATTTAATATCAACATTGATTTAAGATGGGTAAACAACCTTTACTACGGCTAATAAAGAAGGCAACTACTCTTTGATGTTGATTTATTTAAATGGCTTTACAATTTATTATTCAATGATGTAATATAACATCCAAGAGCTACCACTACACAATTAATATTATAAAATTTTATTAGTAATATTAGAAACACCTTATAATAAGTTTATATTATGTACTTATTTTCAGAAAAAGCTCAAAAACAAATTAGACTTTAGCAGAAATAATTTGTGTAAATTGGTCCAGTTATTCCTATAGGTGTCCCGTTGAACATACCAAAAGCCCCCAAAGAAGAGAAGGTGTCTGGCATTTAACTATTACAATCCTCTCAGGTGACCAAGATATTAGAAAAAATAACTAAGCAACCCCACTCCGGCTCCCTACCTTAGGGGACTTAAGGTGAAAATACATATGCAAGTTAAGTAGCTTGTGTGGGTTTAATACCAGTATACCGTTAAGTGGCTCACCAATCCATGGATATAATGTAAAATATGACATAATATAATGGAAGTGACAATCATCAATTAGCTGAATCCTGTATTCAGCCTAAATATGATCAGAACACCTGAATAGCAGCACCAATTTTCAGAACTACACAAATTATTTCCGGAAGTAGCCATTTTTGGGCTAATTTGACTGGATTAAAAGGGTAGTTGCCCTCACGACTTCATTCACTCAGTAAGTTATAATACAAATAATCATGTTTCCTCATTGAATTAGCTAGATTTTCTATATCAAGAAACTTTAGAAGAATCAATATTCAACAAAATGCAAAACTATTTTTTAATTAGTATAATTTTGTGTGCATTGAAACCACTGTATTTATAGATACCATATTTTGCAATATTTTTATTAACATGATTTGACTACATACAGCAACCCTAAACATAGTCCAGCTAACGCATTGTTATAGGGTGTTACCTAAAGTAATTATACAATTTCATACACAATTCCACAGCTCACATTGCGCACCATTAGAAAAATAAATTATTGATGCTCCTAAACTAATACATTTCATTTATCTCGGCATGTGTTCGCTGCATACCTGGAACACCAAAAATATATTTAACACATTATTTACATTTCAAAATATATCACAACTTAGCCTAGCTAAAAACAAAATCAGGAAACTTAGCTGCATTATAAGAGAATATATATTTTTTTTTTCATAATATATTTATTTATTTGTATAATAACAACTAGCTGTACCCTGCCACGCTTCGCTGTGGCACATTCACACATTCGCTGATATGTCACTAATGAAAAAAATAGATAAAAACAATCCTTGATGCGGATTATATATCATGCTAAAATTTCAGCTCGATTGGTGCAGAACTTTTTGAGTTTTTGAAGCGTACACAAACCAACATAACATTAATATATATATAGATAAGATAAGATGTCTAAACTTAGTGATCATTTGTTTTTGCTGGTCTGCCTTCATACAGAACAACATGCCTTAATGTGACAACAGATTGGTAAATGATGGATCCAGATAAAACACAACAAACAAAAACACTTAAGCCCATTTACAATTTTGTGATCTTTCCATAAAGGGCTAGTGCTAAGCAACAATGTCCAACTGAGATATGTAAAGAACTTACTGCTTAGGTATAAGACTTACCGCTGTTGAGCAAGAGAGTTGATTATAATTGTTAGTTTGCGGGTTTGGAGGTCCCTGGAAGATATTGTGTTGGTGTGAATGCGGCGGAGGCGGCGGGTGCGTGGCGAGCGGCGAGACGGGCGGCGCGGCAGCCGGCCCGCAGCCCGCGCTTGGGCTGCCCGTCGTCGACAGCCGCGAAAATGCCGCTAGCGCGTCCGGGAAATTCGGCGGCGTCGCCGGGGTGTTACATGGCGTCATTAGTTGCTGAAATTAAGACATAATACAACAAATCAATACTCAGTTATTGGTTAAAAGCAAAAATCTTTTTGTAGGAATTATAGATAGGTACTAGCTCAATGGTAGGTTCTGTAAAAGATTGCAGTGTACATCATCTCTGTTTCTTATCTCATACTGTTGGTTAATTTTTTTCAGAATGATAAAGTTAGAATGTGAGAACTTAAACTCTCCAAGTTATTTGTTCATCAGTGATACCAAGTTGGTCAAAACTAAAATTTAACTATGCTTACCGGCATTTAATTTTAGGTGTACACCTGAGTTCCTCCATCAGTGAATTTTGTAATACTTGTGAGAAATAAATTCTTAAAACATAAAACTTAATTTGTCTAATTAAATTTTATGTTTTAAGAATTTATTTCTCCTAAAGTAATTGCCATTCCTTTCGTTTTCATACGGGTGAAAAGTGACAAGTCACAGATTATGTTAACACTTTCCCTGCTGAGCCGATTTTTTGTCTGGCCACAGTTGCAGCTCTGCACACTCCATAGTGTTTTCCCATACAACAAACACAATGGTTGTGTTTTGAAAGTTATGAAAAACATGACAGTTGTGTTTTCATCACTAAAGGTATTTATTAAAGTTAACGATACTGCAAAATCTTTTATTGTTGATTGGAGTTGTGACTGGCCATTTGTGTCACAATTTGTCAGGCCTCCCAAGGGCCTCTGACCTGGCTTAACAACTGCTATCAATTGATAGCACCTCAGACTGTAAACTTAACTACACTATAGACTAGATGCATGGAGAAATGGAAATCTGTACATAGCATACAAATATTTATATTTTACTTACCTACATATAAGTTTTAACTTATGATATTCAGCAGGTAACTTAATTTTACCTGACGATAATGTGGAGCTGCAATGCCATTGGCTCCACCGGGTATTGCTACTTCTTGGAAGAATATTGATAGCGCCGTCTGCAATGTTATAACCTCATTTAAATAAATATCCTGAAATTACCAGCCTGATTTACTACATAAGTTATAATATCTTAATATAAATTACATATTGTTATTAGTGGTGAAATATGGCCTAACCCTCCTCATGAAAAAGTGAGGAGAGATCCAAGCTCAGCAGTAGGACAATATGGGTTGTTGATGATGATGATGATATATATAATTCTTCTGTACATGTGTTGGTCAATTAAATTCTTCTAAACAGCTGGATTGATTTGGATGTAATTTCATGTATATTTGAATGAGTTCCTAGATGGTTTCAAAACACAATTATACCTACCCAGGAGGTGGCTATGCAATTAGGTTCTAGATTTTTTACTTACAGGGCAGGATCATGTCTGCCAGGCCGGCTTATTTAAATCTACTCATGTTTCAATTTTATGTTGAATTGATTAACATATATAATGTTAGTGGAAAATATAAATAGACCATTGGTAGTGGTTTGTTAGATTAGATTTAGTTACTGGTTTCTTTAAATAAAATAATTTTATTACCTAAGTTATTGAATTAAAATAAAGGAACATTATATTAACAATTATAATTGAAAGGTATGAATAAAAATGATCACAATCTGCAAGTGACCTTTAGACTACACCATGTTATTCTAATAATAAGTCTGTACATTTAGTTTTTTTACATAGACTTACAACCGAGACAGCTAAGCCCTAAAATATCTAAACATGAAGGTGAAATGCATTAAAAATATAGGTACTACTTGTTTATCATTTCATTTGTTATCATTACGCTGCTCAAGCAATGTCCGCAACGCGTATTGCGTATTTCATCAACATCAACACTGTCTGTTTATATACATACTCAGTATAGGTATGTATATCGTAGGACGTAATCAGCACGAGGTAAATAAAAATAGTTCATACAAAACATGCATGATAAGCGGTTTAGCTCCGACAAACGGGTTCATTGTAAACTTGATTATATGGCATGAGATATAAGCTACCGGACCTTTTGAATGACAAAGTTTGAAGGCTATTGTAAAACAAATTATGTAGCAGCCATTTCATGTTGTACTGTTTGTTTACATAAATTTGGAATTTTACCTCAAATTGCCAGTGAGCAGCTTGCAATAATTGTCTAGCTTGTTCTTGTGCACAGCCTGCTGCTAATACGAATTGATTTATCATAACTTGCTCACGTAAAGTAGAATCCATGGTAATAAAATTTACTAAAATAGAAAGAATTCACTGATCAATCACGGAAAAAAACAAGCGAACGAATGGATTGAACGAAGCATTATCTTGTCCGTCTGACATAAAAGTCTGCAGTTGCGCCAACATAACTGCAATAAAAACTGTAGCCACAGGTCGTATAGATAGACTAAAAGACTGAGGCCAGTTTCAAAAGTCGTGACAGTGCTCGACAGACCGTTCGCACGCGTAAATTTGCTTAATTTTCATACAAATAACAAGCGCGACCGACGTACGCACCGACAGTCGGTCAAGCACTTAAACCGGCTCAATAAAAATTGTATATAATATGCCACATGTCTCGTGTACGAAGTACCTACGAAGGATGATGATCGCGATCTAATGTTGCAAGAAACGTGTGAAGCGAAAACAGTAAAAGATCAATGTCATTGCTGTTACTTTGTCACGTCAAAAACGTCAGTCAGAGAGAAATTCAGAATAGGGATGGCGTTTCTTTACGAAAAAGATCGATTTTTAAATCGATTCGAATCGTAGTCTAATGAATCGATTCACGAAAAAATCGAGGCCTACAAAATCGATTCTTAAAAAATCGATCTTTTTTCAAGTTTGCGTTTACAATGTAAATTTGTATCAATTTTACTAAAAACAAGATTAATATTGCAATTAACGATATCTTATCAATAAAATCAGGGAATTCAAAAATAGCAATTATTTTTATTAGCGTATCAAACTATAAGATCAACTATAAAAAAAAAAAGTACTTATATACTAACGGCCTTACTAATAAAAAAAAGTTAAACATCTGTGTAACAACTGTATTACTATACAGTGAGTAAGCTATGAATAGGCGTTACACACTCCCTTTACTAATAATCCGTGGGTAAACAATGCATAGTTATCAATTCCTTATAACAAAAACCACTGGCAACTTTCGTCAGAAACGTTCGAAAACATTACGTCATATTATCAGAGTCTTAATATTAGTTCTAAAAACGCTCATAACTTTGATGCATTAGTAGTGAAAAATATAAATTTTATTAAATTAACTATATTTTTCGTTCATTAATTACTGTTTAACTTTCACTTAGCCATTTAGTAAGAGTAAAGGATACTAAACATACAGCCATCTCGCGAGTTTATGAGTAGTTAACTCTTTAACCGGCAGCACTCTTATAATTCAGGCACATTCAACTAAATGCAAATAATTGTATGGTTTATACCAAAACAGAAAAAATCGAATGTCGATTTTCAAGGGTGATATATCGATTCAGTGAATCGACACAGTACTTCATATCGATTTAAAAAATCGATATTTTCTGCTCGAAAAATCGATTCTTCGATTAATCGATCTCAGATCGCCATCCCTAATTCAGAAACACTTCATTTTGCATTTGCATTCGCCAGTTCGTCTACGTTGTTGTAATAAAAATAAAATAATTCTTTAAAAATTTGCAATAAAACGAATTGTGGACTGTTGCAACTTTAAACGGATTTATAAACCAATTTAGTTACTAACCGTGAAAATGTTTTGTGGAAAAAAAATATTATTTTGGACTATCGTGCTATATGCAATAAGTTTATCGTATGGTTTACATTTCAAAGCCGCTTTTTCAAATAAAAACACACCATCTGCCGATGCCCAAAGCAAATATAAACCTATATCGGATATTCTGGAGCAACAAGATAATATAAGAAATGAAAATGAAAATGAACACCAAAGTCTGTCAAGGTTAAAAAGATCCAATGAAGGGAACGTTTCTAGTTCAAGTGAAGCAAGTATTACAACTCAAACCACTTTAATATCTTCAACCGAGAGCGCGAAAGTTGTTTATGAACTCGGACCGTCGGTGGATTCAATCTTGGCCGTGGCGCCTGTGAATCTCTCGTCATCCGCGGCGCCCAATTCGTCTGTCAGTCCGTCTGATGCCGCTCCCCTACCCGAGAAGAGTTCAGCTGAAGATGAACACAACAGTTCCATGGCCATATTCTTCGTCTTGTGCATTTTGGCTCTGGGGATACTCCTTATTCATCTCATGCTGCAGACTGGATTCTCTTACCTTCCTGAAAGCGTTGTAATTGTTTTCCTGGGCGCTCTTATTGGCATGATCATCAATTTAATGTCCATAAAGAATATTGCTAATTGGAGAAAGGAAGAAGCCTTCTCACCTACAGCATTTTTCTTAGTTCTCTTGCCGCCCATCATATTTGAATCTGGATACAATCTTCACAAAGGCAACTTCTTCCAAAACATTGTTTCGATATTGCTATTTGCCATAGTGGGGACCGCAATATCTGCATTTGTCATTGGAGCCGGGATATATTTGTTGGGTTTGGCCCAAGTTGTGTACAAGTTGAGTTTTGTGGAATCTTTTGCTTTTGGTTCTTTGATATCGGCGGTAGATCCTGTAGCTACAGTAGCTATATTTCATGCTCTGGATGTGGACCCAGTGTTGAACATGTTGGTGTTTGGAGAGAGTATATTAAATGACGCCGTCGCTATTGTTCTGACTACTGCGGTGTTGGATTCAAATGACCCTATCATGTCTACAGGGGAAGCTATCCTGTCAGCTATCAACCGTTTCTGGCTAATGTTCTTTGCCTCTGCTGGTATTGGTGTCCTCTTCGCACTAGTAAGTGCTCTTCTACTAAAACATGTTGACCTCAGGAAGAATCCATCCCTTGAGTTTGGTATGATGCTTGTGTTTACATATGCTCCATATGTGCTCGCCGAAGGAATTCATTTATCAGGTAAGCAATAAAGCACAATTTAAAATGAACATGAATGTATCTTTATTGTGTTGTTTTCCTATTCCACTTCTTTAAGAGTACAGCCATAATAATTATGATATACTAGTATTTGATCAACTGGCAAAAAACATGCAATGCAAAAATATGCAGAAAATCTGTTACCTAGCCCCTTTTGAGGTGTTTCCATATTTTATATTAATTTTTTTTATATTTTTTTATATTAATAGAAAAAATTAATGATTTAAGAAGTATTTAGGTTTGCAAAAAAGTTAACAATCTTGTTTCCAGGAATCATGGCAATATTATTCTGTGGCATTGTAATGTCACACTACACCCATTTCAACCTGTCCACCGTGACACAGGTGACAATGCAGCAAACCATGAGGACACTGGCCTTTATTGCTGAAACCTGTGTGTTTGCATATCTGGGGCTTGCTATATTCAGGTAAGACTATTTCATGTCATCATCATGGACAGCCTAATTACCATTCCACTGCTTGCATCCAAGACTTTTCTTAGAGAATCTGTGCCAGCATGGTGAAACTTAAAATTCAATAAAAACACAAAACTTTAACAATATTGATTAAAAAACATACAATGCCCGCCCATGGTGAATGTTGCATTATCGATCCTTGAATAGGCAAGCTACCTAACAATATTTTTTTACAGTTTTGAATGATGGCAAGTAGCACATTTTATTGGATTTGAAACTAATTTTGTACTACAATACCTGCTACAAGAATACCAGAACAATGAACATTAAAAAAAACAATGTTATGTTTGAGGTGGCCTACAATGATTTTAATGATTTCTGCAATAATAATGTGTCATAAAATATTCAACATACATTTTAATGATTTGCATCTGTGAAAGTAGGTATTTCATTCTAATTTCCTCTTTTGTGGATGGATATCCAATAACTCTTATTTTTAGGATCAGTTGTATTATGATGATCTAAGGAAGATTTTAGTTAATTTTTTACGAGCTATGCCCTGTGTAATTTAAATATTCCCGACTATTTGATTCCAACTTTATTAATGACTATTTTATTAAAAAAACTATGAAAAGGATGTCTGGAAGAAATCGCTTTCAGCGATAAGACCGCCCATTGTACTACCCTTGTTTACCTATTGTAATTTTTCTGTACTGTGTTTATTTTTGTTTCTGGTGTACAATAAAGAGTTTTCTATTCTATTCTATTCTATGAAGACTGTAAGGATAACTAATGTCCTCAGTTTCAAACATCGCGTGGAGCCGGCGCTGGTGGTGTGGAGCATCGTGATGTGCCTGCTCGGCCGCGCCGCCAACATCTTCCCGCTCGCGCTGCTGTGCAACAAGTTCCGGGAACACAAGATCACCAAAAAGATGATGTTCATTATGTGGTTCAGTGGTAATTGTATATTTTATTTTATTGCTAAGTCCGTAGGTGATCTACCAAACCGGATCTGGCCCCCGTGGTGGATTATGGCCTAACCCTCCTCACGAAAGTGAGGGGAGACCCGTGCTTAGCAGTGGGACGTTATGGGTTGATGATGATGATGATGATGAAGTTGGGGCGAGCCTCGAGGCTCGAGTGGGGAATTCACTTACGAACGTGTCCGTGGACGAGCCTGCAGGCAAGTCCGCCGGACCTCTTTCACGGTCCTACAAAAACAAACCTATGTAGACCTAGAACTAGATAGTACCGAGGTTTGTAAACTATTTGATCCGAGTCTGATAGTTAGCGGAATACACTCAAAAAATTATACTTTCTGATACCCATTAAATCTATTTTTTGTTGCGATTCGGAGGAACCGGTTGTAACAGCCACGTTGCAGCGCTCGCTGATAGGAACGTTATTTCAATAGGATTTAGTTCCATACTTGTACCCATTCGCATCGAGCTGCCCCATAAGTACTTAAAACAATGAGCAACTTTCCTCAGCTACCGCTATTTCGACACGACAATCGATTAACAATCAAACAAATTGACCAAATAGTTTAATTGATTTTTGGTCAGAGTACAATTTTTGAATTATTACCTGGTCTAAATAGTATGTATCTAGTGATAGCAAATAACGAGTTGAAAATAACAAGGTACTATGTACCTACAGACGTATCAATATTATTCATAGCACTTTATTTAAATAAAAAACTAATTAAGCGACGATAACAATCATAACTTTTATTACTTTGATGTTAAACTATAGAATATACGAGACTTGATAAGAATAGTTGATAAAGTGGTACACGTAAACCGTAATAAACCATTTTACACGGACAAAATTAACGTATGTTATGGACTTATGTAAAACATACCTAATGTTTTTTAAATTTCATTCTCTTGTTTTAGTTAGAAATATATCAAACAGTCATGCATGATCTACCTCACTAATTTTATAAATGCGAAAGCTTGTGTGTGTATTTGTTCCCTCTTCACGCTGAAACGGCTGAACAGATTTTAATGAAATGTTGTATACAGCTACTTTAGGTCCTGGAATAGAACATAGGATACTTTTTATCCCATAAAAATGAACGGTTCCTGTGGGATAATAGCGCGGGTGAAACTGCGGGGCGCTGTTAGTGTATAATATGAGATCGTGATACAATAGATATTATTTTGATTTCAGGTTTACGAGGCGCCATATCTTACGCGCTGTCGCTCCACCTCGGGTTCTCAGACGAGACCCGGCATGTGATCATCACAACGACACTCATCATTGTCCTATTCACCACTCTGTTCTTCGGTGGATCCACAATGCCACTATTGAAATTCTTACGTGTATGTCTTGAATTTCGTCCTATTGTATTTTTTATTACTATAACACTATAACAATATAACACTAATGTCGCACGTAAATATTTAAAGCTGGAGAAGGTCCCGAATAACAGTATTTTCAAACTATGTGTTTTGTATTTGTTATTTACATGATTCCTTTGACTTCTGTGCAATGAAAATATCTCCGACATGTCGATAATTATAATTTCATTTCATACTAAGTTATGACTACTCAAGAAAAAAAAAATTAGTAAAAAACCTTAAAAATCCCCTAGCTGTATAACCATTCCCGTTTTACCATGATATTGTCATGTGCGGTACAAAATCCTTGAAGATCTCCAGCCATTAGATCATTTTAAAGCTTTTTGCATATTTTTTCAGGCTAATAAGAAGACGAAGCGGCCGCGCTCGTTGCGAAAGCAGAAGGAAGTCAGTTTATCGAAGACTAAAGAGTGGGGACAGGCGATCGACTCTGAACATCTCTCGGAAATCACGGAGGAGGAATTGGAGGTATGTATTCAGGATTCACAGGTCGAAATTCTGTAACAAAGGTCGCATGTCCACTACAATGTCGAATAGGAACATATTTTGCCACAGTGAAGCATGAATGATGACTTTATTCGGTTCTGAATCTGAGGCTTAATGTAATTTAGAGCTTAAGCAGTATGTGCAGTCTGTAAAAGACACTTTCATTGCAACCACACTGGGCTATAGGACTTTAATATGTCACGTCTCACGAAAAGTAACTACATATTATTTGATTTAGTTTAATCATAAAATATATAGATAAATAAACCTGTAGTATATGTAGAAAGTTATATTATATTCACCTAAATACTGTCGTAATTTAGTATTTATTGTGAAGGCCAGTATGATGTCATTACAAGTGAAGGCGTAAATTCTTTGTACATTATTTGTCGAGGTCGGCCGCCGCCGTTCAATTTATATTACACCACAGCATACGAAACAGTACCTTAAATAACCCACGTCTCTTCCTCAATGAAATTGAGTTGGGTGACATCCTAATTGATGACTTGGCGGTCGATAAACTGTTCATTACCAGTGAGTTGAAAGAAAAAAAATTCAAATGTAACTAAGTAAGGCATTCAGGGTGTTTTACAAAACTAAATGATATTAAACTATATGATATTTTCATATGCCTAGTTATTTTATTTGTATTTTTTTTTATCTGTATTGGATTTATAACAACAATAAATATTATCTTTCAGGTGAATTATTCACACGCTTCGCGACTTAAAGGATTTGTCCGGCTCGATATGAAATATTTCATTCCATTCTTCACTAGAAGGTTCACGCATCAGGTCAGTAATCCGTTAACTAAGCGACACGAAATATTACATTAATGTGGCAATGATAGATTTCTCATTGTGACATGAAATGAGACCCCACAAATCTAGATATTTTGGCCGACAATATCAATCTAAGTATATATTATTATATTATGTAATTATGTATACGAGGGTGAATCAAAAAATTCTTGGAATCAATATTAAAAAATGCAAAGATTTAAATAATAATATTTTATTTTTCTACATAATCTCCCTCCAATGTAATGCATTTAGAATAACGCGTTTCTAACTTCCTTATTCCTTGTGAAAAAAAATTATTTTCTTGACTCTCGAAAAAGTCCTCTACGGCAGCTATAACCGCGTCATTATCGTGAAATTTTGTTACACGAATTTCCTCTTTTAATTTTGGAAATAAGTGAAAATCACTTGGGGCTAAGTCCGGAGAATATGGTGGGTGGTCAAGGAGATTGAAGCCAGCACAGCGGATTGCGTTGAGCGCAACTTCCGATCGATGAGCAGGAGCGTTATCTTGAAGGAACAACACGCCCAACGACAGTTTTCCACGACGTTTTTCTTTAATCGCTTCACGCACTTTCGGGATTAAATTTGCATAATAGGGTCCAGTAATCGTCTGGCCTTTTGGCATGTAATCAATAAAAAGGATTCCTTCACTATCCCAGAACACAGAGGCCATAACTTTGCCAGCGGTAGGAGCAACTCGAAATTTCTTAATGGATGGAGAGGATGGTCGTTTCCAAGACATGCTTTGTCTTTTAGTTTCAGGATCAAAATGGTGGACCCACGTTTCATCCATGGTGACAAGACGACGGCAAAAATTATCCGAATCACACTGGAACATTTCGAGATTACGCTTGGAAATTTCCAAACGTCGCTTTTTGTTTTCGTCGGTTAACATTCGTGGCACCCATCTTGCAGACACTTTTTTGAACCCCAGTGAATCAATTAAAATGGATTGAATGCTACCAAAAGATATCTTTAGGATCTCAGCTATATGTTTTATAGTCATTCTTCTGTCTTCCAAAACCAGATTCTCAACCTTTTTGACATTTTCTTCTGTAACGGAGGTTGAAGGCCGCCCAGAACGCGGGTCATCTTTACAGCTTGATCTACCTCTTTTAAATTCAGCCACCCAGTACGCAACCGTAGAATAGGGTACAGCATCACCCCCTAATGTCTGCTGAATGTCCAAAAAAATTTCCTTCGTAGACATTTTTTTCAAACTGAGATATTTTATCACCGCACGTAACTCACTTTTATCCATAATTTTGACTTTTTAGCAACTCGTTGCACAAAAAAATTTATTACATGCGAACGAACTGACAAAAACAAGTGACAGTCTGCATAAATATAGTGTGATAGACACTCTTTAATTTGAATATCGAACTTGATCCAAAAAGGTTTCATATATATGCACTTCTAAGAACTTTTTGATTCACCCTCGTATGTATGTATTTATGTATATTTAAAGTTAATAACACTAATTCAACTGGTATCATGCCGCTGAATAATGGATTCTCGAACATACACGTATAAATTATGATAGATAGATAAATAAACTCTATATTGAAACGCCACAGAACAATAAATAAAGAGATGTGTATTATAAAGTACTCGAATATATTGCCTCGCGTTTAGCATCTGTGCATTGAGCTAATAAATAACACAAACACGAGTTTAGTTCCAAATCTTCTGAACCTAGTTTCAGTATTGGAGTCCAACTGCTCATTCATACAGAATTGCATTTTGTATAGATCTATCTCTTTCTGTCGCTCTAGCCAACGGCGTACTTGCGAAAGGGACCGAAATGTAAGAAAATTAAACCAAGCGAATTGCCATAGAGAGCTAACCCCTGTTTTGTACATTAGCTCTAGAATCAAATACACGAACTCGGCTGATTTTCTTTAGGGAAATTGCTATCCAAACATCTCAATTTTCTTGCATGTTATTTTTCAGGAGTTAAAGGACTGCAAGAGTCAAATGACGGATCTCACTAACCAGTGGTACCAGGCAATCAGGATATCGAATGACAGAGAAACGGATGAAGAAGAATGCCAACAAGCTGGTTCGCTATCAAACTCGCATAGTAGCCTCCAAAGGGTTATTTAAGATTTAGTCGAATTGTTAATATTATCACCAATGTAAGACCACTTTTCGCCATTCCAATCAGGCCATAGGTTTGAAGTGTTGAAGTGAAATTAGTTTTACAAAGTTTTCTGGTGTATGAGGCTCACATTCCACAATGTCCCTCTAGCTGTTGGCCTGTCTATGTCTATACTTACTTAAATTAAACTATAAGAACTCTGTAAATTGCAGAAAAAAAACAAACCAATATTAGATAATCTAGGCGACTATTATTATATAATTTTTTTTATTATAGTATACCCTGATCCTGGAATATCATAAAGGATATTTTATATCCGCGAGTAAAACCGCAGGATGCATCTAGCAGTACATTAAATCAATCTGAATTGTTTATTTCTGTACGATGAAAAAGGCTAGTCTAGGTATTTTTTTATAGTATTATTTAATTTATTTTTAAATGTCTAATGAAAATTATTGTTTTAGTCAATGATTGTGATAGTATTATTTTTAGTATTGCAGCACTTAGTTCAGTATATAAAATATTATGTTGGGAAGAAGAAATTAAGGTCGGTTTAGCAAACTGATGTCCTATTATAGTCTGTACGTACGTATTATTTATCTACTATTTATTTTAAGACACATGAATACATAACCTAAAAGATTTTGAATGTTATCCAAAATTTTAGATTAAAAAAGTATGTATGACTCTAAGAGTAATTATGACCACTTGCACTGCTAAAAAGCTACTAATACATGGGTACTCAAGGCACAATAAGGCCCATTTATAAAATACTTATTGTAGCTGGGAACATTATTTTTATATTTTTACTGGCTCTACAATCCTGTAATAACTCTCACTCAGCAAGAGTGCTGCGATAAAGAAAGCATTACATTAACCAAAGCAGCGTACATTATATTTCAAAATTACATTCCGTATCTTTGAATTTTTTAAACAAGCCTCCTTTAGCGAGAGTATACTGTGGACTCGAGTATGAATTAGCTTATAATATAATAGCTTACAAGTACCGATGGTCCAACTATAACCAATATACGTTTCTACAGGGATGTTAATAGTGTTAATAAACCTGTTTTAATATTTTGTATGTGGGTATATCTTGTTATTGCTCTACCTCTGTGTATTATGATAAGACAATTATTTTGCATTGGTTGCAAATGACAAAACAATAAGTACAGTTTGTACAAGATAACCACAAATGAGAACCAATGGGTCCATTTATAATTTTAGACTCACCAAAGATTTAATATATGTATGTAAAATAAAAGTTAAAGTAATGATTATTTCACTATGTATTTGTTGGTTGTGTGAAAAATCACATTTAATGTGATTTTAGGATAGAGCCCAGTACACGATTATTTTTCTTGAATAAGCTTAGTTAAACAAGTACCTGTTCTTCCCATTGTTATGCAAATAATGTATTTGTGGGTTTTATTTTAATTTGGTTGGGTGTCTCCAGTGTGGAATTGAGGATAACTATACACTATTATAACAACTGAGATACTTGATCACATCGCTTTATCCAGGGGTGTTTTGGTGTGTACAATAGACATATTCGCGATTTTGGGGTGGCCCAAGGCCATCCGGCCGCACCTTAGTTCACACACCGCACCGCAAACGCCTTAGTTCATGGCCATACATCACCAAATGCTGTTGAATAGAAATCATTGTTACCGAACAGCCAGTGACAAAGCAGATATTTGTGGCCATAATGTTGAAATTGGTTTTTTGTTTAAAGTATAATCTTTCATAAAGTTTTAGTTTGTGCTGTACCTTTTTTACATAGGTTACTGAAGCCTCTAGTTATTAGTGTTTATTCCTAGCATTCCCACCAGTGCAGCCGGCGTGTTGGAAATTGTTTTTCTCAATGTCCTTACAGGTTTCCACAGCTCTACAACTATCTATGGTGGACAGCAACCTTATAGTATTGTAATATGACTTTGTATTAGGAAAAAATAAGTAGGTACTTAATCAGTTATTTTTCTTTATTTATTAATTATTAGAAGTAATACAATTCAGAAGCTTGTAGTAATAGAGTATGTGTAAATTCTAGCATATACAATTTTTTTGAGTGTAAAACTGCATTTTTTTGATAAATAATGTTAATTATTTATTTATTTTACAAACAGCACACATTCTAGTTTAGGACAATACGAAAATAGCAACTTGATATGGTATGCTGTCTCATTGTACTAACCTGTGACAACATGCAAAACGGTATTGTTTTAAGAATGTTCCTTTATTGACTTTAAAAATAATAACATGTCTCATTCATTGAAAATAATATGTAAAATTAAAGTGCAAATGTATTCTCATATCTGTAATTTTTGTAATGCATACTTATTTTTAAATTTTTGCTATACTTTTTATTGCAATTTGATAATGGAGTCCTAATAAATATTCCTTAAAATAACATGTTTACAAAAAGCTTGGTACAACTAAGCATTTTGCCAACAGATATTTAATTTAGTGCAATTGTTAGTTAATTATTTAACCAGCTATGTATATAAATATACAGTTTTAGCTTAAGAAATATATTTCGCTGAAAGTAACATTCTGGTTTTATTCTTCTTCATTCTCTAAATTGATGTGGCTACCAAATTTTCCATATAAATGTGCCTTCAGTTCACGCATCTGTGATCTGATTGCTTCCATTTTTGATTCCAGATCACTTATTTCAGTTGCCTTTTTAGTTTTTGCTTCGTCAAGTGATTTCTGTAAAATAAATGAAAGTAGTGAGCTACTACTCTATTCATGTTTTTATCACATTGACTGCTGAACCAGTTTTTATATTTGGGCACCGTCACAGATCGTGTGTTTTTCAGCAATGGCGTGCCGTCTGTGTGAGCCACACTGTAGTAGCACTGCATTAAATACATGTTTCACCGCACTTCCCGCACCCATGTAAAGTTATAAAAAACAATGTCTGTGTTTTCAGCAGTGAATGTGTTAAACAGATTTTCAAAGGATAAATAGATTGTAAAAGAGAAATAAATAGATTAGACTAGTATATCCTTACCAAAGTATCTTCCAAATTTTGGCAAATAAAAACTTCTCCAATGAGATAGGAAATCTTTTCAGAATCATCAGCCAAGCTAAGTTCTTCAACTGCATCCTCCAAATTTTTAACATCATTTAGCTTCACCTTGAGCTCATCTTTAAAGTCGTCAACTTTGGCATTGAGACGGGCAAATTTGTTTATTTTTTGCTGGTCTTCATAAGAGATGTGGACATCGGAATCCTGAAAAGGAATGACACTTCAATTACTTCTCAAGTTTGGTAACTGACCATCTGGAGGATTTATGGTAAGACATACATTTCCACAATGTTTAATTTAAAGATTATCAACGTGACGTCTATTGATGAATTAAAATATATAAGATTTGTAAATTTTTTGTGGATTATTATTAATATATAGGTTTTTAACTGCATAGATTCCAAAACATAACCTAAAACGTATGGACAATAATAATTTATAGGCAAAGGACTACATACCGGCTGAAATGTTCCTTTTCCAGAAGTCGCCATTTTGATACTATATTGTTTATTGATCAAGAATTGTTGGTTTTATTGATTCTTTGGGATCTTTTCTGAAGTTTTCTGTGCCAACCAAGAACAAGACAGCCGAAACAGGAACAAAAATAAAATATAATAAAATCTGACAAATTGACAGTTGACAGTCTAAACTAACTGTCCAACAAATTGATTTTCTTAAAGTTTTGGCTTCGCATTATTTCTGTAATTCATACCAAAAAGTCAAGTAGTATATTTGGGTAGTTTTTTGTAGTTATTGTTTTTTAGTAATTTTGGTGTCAATAAAGAGTTATCTCTCTATCTATATTGAAGTCACAGGTAGTACCTTGCAGCAAAAATGGGGATGCTTTACTGAAAGTTCCTGTAAGTTTAGCGAGAACAGGAAATGAGGGTTTTTGTGTTTGTATCATATTTTGTCCACACTTGCTCACATCATCAATGAGATTGTTTAAGAACTCTAACTTACAATCTTACAAACTCTTTGATATCAATATACCTTATTTTAATCAAAACGACATTAGCAATGAGATGTTAATTAGGCATTTATTATATTCTCTTTGTTTCAGATCTTAAAAATGTTGCATCGGTGACTTTGCGAGTGGAGCAGCGTGTCTGATGCATGGATGCAAGAGAATACAAGGAACTCTAGTGTGGATTTGTATAATAAACAATGTAATGTTAAATAATAATATGATGCATAATTAATAATAGAAAAGTATGTACATACATAATACTACTTATTAGTTTCAAAATAGATATAAAAATAACTCCTTATTGACACTAAGTGCTATTTATCTTTAATAAATATGGTAATTCTAATGTACGTGTGTTTGTCACCTAGGCAACTCCTCCTAAACGGCTGGCTGGACAGATATGGATGAAATTGTATGTGTATAAGTATTTCAATGGGTTCCTGGATGGTTTGAAAACACAACAATTGTACCTACCCGGTAGGTGGCTATACAATCGGGTCCTAGGTTTTCTAATTTTCAGAGTAGGACAACGTCTACCGGGCCCGCTAGTTTCATATAAATAAATATTTGTCAATGTATTTTGTGATTACGCGTGGGCATATAATGTGACTGTTATGTTACAAATATTTGTATATGAGTAATAAGAATTTTGGAGCCGCTTGTACCATGTCATGTTATCGTGGAATAACTATGGGTATATTTGAAAGTACTATTTTAACAAATGGCAAAAATAGAACTGTAATAATTCGTCATGCCCGTCCGCATGTCTCAGCCAATTTACTTGGGTACTATTGAGATATGGTTGAAATTTGGCAGACAGGTGTATTATGTGACCCGCCATACAACTGTAGGTAAATTTAGTTATAGTCAATAATCAATGGTTATAGTGATATTTTTGTCGACTTTTATCCCTCCATAACCTACATGGTGCATTTACACGTCGTACACGAAACTGAGAGATAAAATAGTCTGGTGTGGGTATTCAGGGTATCGTTGGATAGTTGTTTAAAAATAAAACGTAGGTATATAGGTTCCTTTCTCTCTAGACTAGAGCCTTTTTTATTTACGTAAATATATTGTGAGATATTTAGAACAGAAAAGGTTGATATATAAAATGTTTTTAAAGCTTTGATATTTATGGAACACAACACTGTCCGCGATCCGACACACACTAGGCCGGTTTTTAGAGAGTTTAGAATTCTATAAGTAGAACCTTAATTCGTGCTAGATTATACCACTCTTTTTATGCAAAAGCCTCACATCTTGCGTAGGTGAACAGTTCTCAAAAAATGCCGTTTTTAGGATTCCTACACAGGTTAATTAGAAAGTTCAATTATAAACTTAAATTCGAGTTTTCCACCTTTCTTTAGAATTGTGCCGGATATTGGCCTCGATGCGGCTAGTGTCCTTTAGAATAGAATAGAATAGAAAACTCTTTATTGTACACCAGAAACAAAATTAAACACAGTACAGAAAAATTACAATAGGTAAACAAGGGTAGTACAATGGGCGGTCTTATCGCTGAAAGCGATTTCTTCCAGACAACCTTTGGATGGACAGTAAAAAACATTTTTCGATAGTAGGGTGGGTGGCGTACTTACAGTATTTAACAGTCACAATACAACTATCCTAAAAGTTACATTGCCCTAAATCTGAAAACAAAGTTACCACAACTTAGGCAGGTGAAAACGGCAATTTTTTAAGAACTACCCTGGTATAAACCGCCCTGCAGGCAATAGGCGTAGGGCTAGGGGCTAGTACGCACGGCGGACTCTTGATCGAGAGACTTCTTTAAATGTGCGTTTTAATAAATGAAAGCGCTGAAAAGTTCTAATACGTGAGTTGTTTCTCGAGGCAACGACATGGTGACGACGCCCACGTATTAGAACGTTTCGGTGATGTCATTGGAATATGTCTAGATCGAGAAACCGTCATGCTAGCCCTGCACTTCTCTTGCTCCCTGGGGAAATTATGTATGTGGGTACAATCATAAGTAACGTAGGTACGGTCAACTATGTAACCCTATTGATGGCACCTCTACTTAAATACTGTGATGCTTGTTTCCAGATTAATTTCGATAGGTATAAGTACTAGCTTTAGCTCGCGACTTTGTCCGTGCGGAAAAAAAACAAGTGAACTATACTGTTTCTCGCCGTAAATAAGCATTATGTCCTTCTCCAGGGTTCAGACGGTTACCAAATGAAATTTTATTAAGATCGGTCCAGCCGTTTAGGTTTGAAAATGGAACAAACAAACAAACAGATACACACAGCTAGGTACTTTCGCTTTTATGATATTTATGATAAGATCACGGTGTAGGTAGTATTGATTGCATTAGTAGGATGGAGGCAGTACCGCGAAGAACTTTGCGTTTATGTTTGTAAATGGTTTTCTATTGCGCCAGTTTCACAAATGCATCTCCAGTGTCGTCTTTATAGTCACCTTCGCGAAGAGAGCGCGCGCGCTAGCCGCGGCCCCACCACGACCGCAGCCGTCTCTGCGCCTACGCCGGCCGCCGCCGCTCACTCGCGCGCACTCCTATTTCGATCGTCCAACAAAGCGCGCGTTACAACAATCAGTACACCCTTTCGATTTACCGTGAAGACTATAATCCTGTGATGGAGGAGAAACACCAACCAGACTCGATGGCCACTATCACCATGAAGCCGGAGTACCCACCCTCCGAGGTGTACAGCACGTCGGAGCCGCCGCCGGTATGAACATCCGTTATTCGCTTTACTAAATGTTAAGCACGTAATGTGTCAGTGTGTTCCCACAGAGCTTAATCGTGTCTTTACTAAGCGCATACGACTATCTGATGTTTGGTAGACGAAGTTTCATATAAAACAGAATACTTAGTTAATATGAGTTGCGGAATATGGTATCGAGTGGTACTTACTTAGGTGGAGAAGTAGTTTATATTGTTATTACAGCGTAATATCAGTGTTGCAATATAGCATTTTTAAACATTTTAGTTATGCCCTACATTGACTTACCTGCAAATCATGGTTAACCACGCTTTTACGCAGTAGTAAGCGCAGCCATCGCAGTTGGTTTACTAAGATACTTAGTTTTTTTTTAATTTACACTAACGGTGAGATTAAGTAGTTTGCTTAATGATGAGCTCTGTCCTAGTACCTGCAGTGCTAAAATAATAATTTAATCCACAACACTGAAGCGCTAAGCTCGTCCGTCTCTCCGAGACATCATATATTCCAAAGTAAAGAGAAACAACACTTTTATTGCAGAACATAACAAGAGAAATCACAGTCTTATGTCAATTGTTACGATCATAAAACGAAGTAAATGAGAGTGCTTAGTCCACCAAGTGGAGCCTAGGTGCGGGAAAGCGCCTTTCTCTCAGCGAGGGCTGTGTCACACCGAGGACCAGCCGGCCTCAGCTCGGGGCAGCGGCGCCCGTTGTCGCTCACGCGTGGCACAATGTTTGTAAATACAGCCTTAGGCCGGCCATGAAATAGCGGCAAGTTTGTACTTAATCACCCAGTCCTCGAAGATATTTTATTATGCTACAACGAGACAAAATTGGTTTTAGACAAAAATGAGAAAAAGAGTTGTTTCAGTTTCATGTGATATTTGAGTTGGCACATGTCTAAAATTTCACCCGGATTCCTATAATACTTTGAATAAGTTGATAAATTTCATATTTTAGTAACTTTTAGGGGCCCATTTGGACCGTAATTAGTTAAACTCACTAATTAAACACATTTTGAAAACAGAGATGATCATACAACGGTCCTTTGTTATCTTGACCATTTCCTGAATATTCTTTCCTTGTTTTAATTTAATTTCATCGTATTTTCATGCATAGGTATAGGTACCTAACCTACCCATTACGACCTGTATCGTGAGTAGGTAGTCTAGAATGTTCGACATTTACTCGTAGCTATAGCGGCTTCTTTTTTACCATATGAAAATATGTTATCTAACATAATAATGTTGTTGAATGTTATGACAACTTTAGGTTTGCCATCACAGTTAGAAAGTATATAGATAGGAATGAATAACAGCGATTATTATGCGTTGATATTTTGGCAAATAGGTCGTTTCACCTACTTATCTAACATAAAGAACGATTATCACTAAAGTTAAATAAAGTTTAAGGAATTTTTGATTTGTTTTTTATCTGCCAATAGCTACTCTCCAAGACATTTCATTGATTACTTAGTCATTATTATTAGGCACCAAATGATGCACTATTCGTTATCTTTCCTGAATAAATAGCGATGCCTATAGGTACTTATGTTAACAAACTATGTAATACATGTACCTATAGCCTTTGTAATTTCTTTTTTCCTACTTTTATCATTCCACTGCTATGGCTCTTCTCCTGATTAGGAGTTTAGAGGGACATATCGATTAATACCTTTTACTAATACCAAAATAGTACCTACAGTAAATTAAAGTTTTCCAATTGGGGTTCATTCTAGTTCTGCATTTTATTTTAAAATGAATGACTAACGATATCTGCAAGATAATTTGAACATTAGCTTGGTTTAAAACATATTAAATTTTAAAATAAAGGAAATACGTAATTAACTTCTGTTTAAGATACCATTACTGTATCAGGTGTCCTCATTGTGGTAGAGCCTTGGTAGAGTAAGTAATATATACACTTTTATTTGTCTGTAAATTGTCATTATTAGTTTCTTTCCTGTTTATTTGTTTTTTATTGACGTAAATTGATATAACTTCTGGTCACGACAGCAATATTAAATATGCTTGTGGTTTAACATTGCAAATGTAGATGCTCGTGATTGTCAAATCACATACAGTATGTAGGTATAAATTGCGCCTTTAAAGGATCTTAGGCCATTAAATTGATTAGTATTAAGGTGTATTTTCCTAGAACCGCGATATGTATATAGGTGGGAAAATTCATTGTTCTATTGTGTGTGGCCACCTATTACCACAGCCATTACTAATCATCACATTTTATCATGCGACATCATCTGTCTAACCCTCCTATTAGGTATACACGATTACCTTCCCATCTAAAATTAATTTTGATCTTATCCTGGCATTCCTGGTTCATAAGCTCTCGAAATGAGAGCTAGAGCTGTTGGATGCTGAAGGAGAGTTTTTTCAATTTGTCGCCAGACATGATTGTAATCTCAAAAATCAGTTTTAAGCGATACAATATTGTTGATTTTTGATTGATTCGGGCCTAAAGCCATCCAACCTAGGTTTAGTTAAACCTAAAATCTTTTCTGCCTCGTTTTGAGCAGAAATTCTTAGGAATCTCTGGCCTCTTAAGAAGTTGAGAACTTTAGACTGAGACCTATGAGTAAGGTTCATTCATAGCGCTATAAGTATTTACTGTAACCCCTTAGTCAGTTACAATTTATTTACTTCGGACTTATTTAAGATGAAATTTGTTAGTTTACGGTACGTAGATAAGACATAGAATGGAATAAATCTATCTATCTTTTTAAGTTTTAGGGGTCAAGAAAATATTATACGGTTTCCACACTTTTTTATCCCAAGAGGATAAAAAAGAGGATAAGGCAAATAAGGCTGGGAACCCGTTAGCTGAAGTTTCTAGTAGCTTGTTCCGTGATGAAAAAGTTGGACAGGTAACTTTAAACCTACCAGCGTAGCACAAGTTGTTTTAACTTTAAAGTAACGTTGCGTAATGCAATGTTATTACTCTTTTCCGTTCTGTTTTGGTATTTATGAGTTTATTATACTTATAGTAATAGCCGTAGCAAATTTTCATCCTGCTTTCTAAGCTACCTACGTTTATAAACAGTTTTATATTTATATACGTAATTACCTATATTACGTAAAGTATACTAAAGTGGATCCTTATGAAGGTTTTTGTTTTCAATATTGCCGTCAAAATCTACAAATACTTACTGAAAGAATAAGACCAAACGTCTGGGTTTTCCAACAACAAAAGTGTCCGAAAGACATAAACAATAACCGTCACAAAGTGAGTGAAATCGTTGCCGAGTGGACCGAGTGGCCGCTGGACAATGGGCTTGCGTCACATCCTAGCGAGCTGGCCAGCCGCACGCAAACTAGATGTTTGCTCGAAATTGAACACTAACTACATAAAAACGTAATTGTTTGCATGGGACAGCTCTCGGTGCTTAGGTAACTCTGCTTGTGCAAATACCCTACATGTGCTAGTGGATAGGCATTGATGTCCTCTTCGCAGCGGATGTCAATATACGTTTCGGTCAGACCACGTAAGTGATCTTTCTAGAAAACACTTATGATGACCCAGAAAAAATATATAGATAGATAGATAAGCTCTATTGAAACACCACAGAACAAAGAAAACTTAAAAACTAAACAAATAAATATTAAAAATTTGTGTCATAATGTACGGTCTTATTCTAGAGCCCCAAATTAACTAAAGCTTTATGCGTGTGGCTATGAACAAGATAGCTACTTTATCTTCTGAATTAATTTCTCAAGGCATATTAATTCAGTGTAATTGAAGATTAATTAAAATTTTAATTAACGACACCATATTACCTACCAAATCATGATATGTAAGATTTTTAAAACACACCATAACCACGGCCGTCTAATTATTACTTAATGACATAGCGGCCGCCCGTACCGGCATGTAACTGGAACCAAGAGATGATTTGCATGCATACACACATGCTCTGTATAAAAATATACCTAGATACTTTACCCGACTGACAGAAAACACCGCTGTACTCATAATAATGTTTACAGTATATTGTTTAGTATATTTAGTATAAGCGATGGCACAGCGGTGGTAGCCTAGTGGGAGAACGGCCGCCTTCCAATCAGAAGGTCGTGAGTTCAAATCCCAGTGCAGGCACGCACCGATGTGTTTCTTGTAAAACATGTGTACGTTATTATCACACGCTTTTCGGTAAAGGAAAACATCGTGAGGAAACCCACATACCTACCCGAGAATTATTTCAGAGGTTTCAGAGGAAGGTGGTCCACCAATCCGGATCTGGCCCCCGTGGTGGATTATGGCCTAACCCTCCTCACGAAAGTGAGGGGAGACCCGTGCTCAGCAGTGGGACGTTATGGGTTGATGATGATGATGATATTTAGTATATGTGACAAGCCAGTTTAAGATATTAACACATATGTATAACGTTTTACAAATGGCTTTAATTTGCATGACGTCAAGATGCCTGTAGAACCAGTAGAGCTCCAAGTTGTGTCGATAGAATTCTAAATGAAGTTTAACATATGTTGGCAAGCCAGCGCGACAAACATGGCATAATAAAATATTTCAGTGTCCGTGTGATTCAAACGAGTGTTGTTTAAAATAAGCTTGTGCCAGCTCACGGTGCGGCATTATAAAGGTAGGTTCTGTAACAGCACTCTAGAAACATCTACGTTTGGTATAAAAAAACTGCTGAAGAACAAGTTACGTAACTGTAAAAAATACATGACACACAAAATTCGATGCCATTTGGGAAATCGACACTTTTTATAATATTCAACGTATACTGAACTATACTAGTTATTATAATTTTATGTAATCAGACCTCATCAAAAAACTGGACGTACCGTTCTAAATCAGTTTTGAATGAAGTTCGCAACTACGGGATTTTTAATTTTATACCGATTTTCCATCCATTTAGGACTTTGTCTCTACTGGACGTTCAATATTTCATTTATGAGGAGTCGAAAGTTGTACGGAAGTGTTGTATCCATCGGGCGAGTTAAATTGCAAAGTTGGATACGGATTAATGCAGATGTTCCAAACAAATCGCTAAGATTGAAATCGGCATTACCTCGCACCTCGGTAACGCTGCTAAAGATGATGGATTTCTCGATTGCAATCGTCGACGCACTTTCTCTGGGTTACCGACCGCGCCGTGCCGTTTAAGTATTATGTAATTTGGTGAGGTTGGTAGGTACTTCGGCAGTTAGTAAACCACCACTTCATTAACTCTGCCTCGCTAAGGACCAAACGCTCTGTTAGAGGTTATTGCAGCTATGTTGCAATGGCTTTTTCGTGTGCAATAACTTTGTGGGAACATATTGATACCTTGCAAACAATTTACGTTAGTGTGAGCTGGGCACAGTGCCTACAATGCAGGTACAATACCAACTCCTTTTTTCATTGTTTCTCAGAAAATTAATTCCGGGAAACTTTACAGGTTTCATTTTAATTGTAAAACAAAGTTGGTAAGATTTTAAATATTTCAATAAAAGATATACATATATTGTAGAGTTTACGTAGGTATTTTGGTAACACTGCAATTTTGATGAGCAGGTAAAATAGGCATCGCGTCATACACATTTCATTGAATGTCTTTTGTGTAACATGTAGAATTGTATTCATCTGCCTATAACTTAAGTTTCCAGTACATGTGTTATTCTCCCTTTTGAGTGGTAACTGACTGTGCAGGCGTACCGGCAGCGGGTGTCCTCGTCGGTGCAGATCGCGCGGATTGCGGCGCTGACGGTGGTGGCTGCCTCCTTCATCCTGGGCGCGTTCATCCTGGCTTCGAGCTGGGTGGCGGCGCGCGCCTCCTGCCACCAGCTCGAGCAGCTGGACGCCATGCTGGACAAGGAGCTAGCGCTTGAGGGACGAGCGTATGGAAACGACGCCTTAATAGCTGTGAGTACCACTTTTTCTACTTACTGACATGATTCCTACATGATTAAAAATGCTAAAAAAAAGATGAATATAATAACGCATTAATTAAAATCTAAAATTTCTGGAATTCTTTTGCTTAAATTGTTTATAAGCGAAATATATTCGGAGAGTGTAATTTGAGTCGTAACCCACTTGTGCAGTGGCCTGTCGCGCGCAGGTTATCTGCAACGTGTAAAATGACCCCGGGATAACCGACGGCCATTCAATGGTGTGCCCATACTTTCAAACAAACAACGTATAATTACTAACAATTGTGATGTTGTTAAAGCATTGTTTGTTTATTTACATTAGGAACCTTGAAACTAGTCACTATTTATACACGTTTAAAATTTAAATGCATGACATAAGCGGTATATTTCCTTGAAGGAAAATTGACCGACGGCGGCGTCGCTTTCAAAGACGGGCCGTCTAATTTGTGTTATCCGTCATGTCTCACCTATTGTATAAAGCCACAGCGTTTGTGTAATTATGTAATCTTTGTGTGTGTCGCGGTTCCGTGTGTACACTTAAACCTAACTGCTAAGTAGAATCTAAAACTGTATGTAGACATGTCCACTTTTGTATCAACGTTTAGCAACCATCACTTTTAAAGGGCCTTCGTGACATGGATATGCCTATCCATCGTCGTTTACAACATCGGGCTCCACTGATGTGACTCAGAATTATATTTGATGCTGGGATTGTACGTTTAAAATATCTCTATATCTCGGAGGTTCATCGTCTCCTTAATATTTTGTCCCTCGTCGATAAATAGCGATTCTGTAAAGACGTGGCATAAAATATAAATTTCACATTTAGAAATTTATCATTTCGAGTTCAAACGTGAATGTTTGTGAAATGTTGAAACTTAAAAGCTTTTGATATAAATGATGTGCAAGCGTCCTTAGCTGAGAGACTCGTACCGTCTTCGCATTGAGGACGCGCGTCGTATCCGGACCGGTTCACCTTGAATCTCGGCACAAAACAGAGTGTGTTGTGATTCTAATCTAACGTTATTTACCCCGCACCAGCCGCATGTCGATGTCGCAGCGACCCGGAAAGCTTTGCATTTATCTAGAACATAGACAAAGATAACTTTAAATACATCTATCCGTTAGAACCAATAATAGGTATTCATGAAATCAAGCTAAACATTTTTAGCCGACTGCCGAAAGGAGGATTATGGTTTTAAATGCTGCAGATTGTTTTGAAATTATCTGAAAGTAATCGTGTAAACCGTAATTGACCCGCAGCACGATAAAAGTGAAACTCGCAAACTCGTTGAACTCTTTTCTTAGAGCATAATTTTTGATAATTACAAAATGAATGCACAGTGGTTTTTAATTAAGAAGTGTTTTCTAACTTATTGGTTCTATTGAATAAGTTTAAAATCAAAGTTTTAGCCTGTGCCCGCAGGTTGAGTGGAGTAAGTTCTAAACGTCTGCCTTAAAATCTCAGCATGCGTACTGTGGAACTAAATCTAGGGTATTAAACCGTTGGGCACCAGCAGTAAGCCCGGGTTTCCCACGCCTTTCCGACGACCCTGATTTCAGTTAGTAGGCATGTCTATATATAGGTACCCTTTGTTCTTGATGCGACGTGATTTTTTTATAAGGCTGTTTTTTATTCACTTGCTTGTTTATGTTTTTCTGCGTCTTCTTTGTGGCTTTATCGAGTCATGCTTTATCACTTACCACTTATATAATTCGCCGGGGAATTACAGGTGTAGTGTCGTGTATGTAGGTAGGTGATAACAAGTTACCACTTATTCGTTCGTACATTTATAATAATCATCAGGTTTGCAAGTCTCGGAACCTATTCAATAGTGAACTAATTTCGTACTTAACATACATATTAGCATGTTTAATTAGGATGTGATACATGTATTCTTTAATTAAAATGTAGGTAAGTTTATATAAATACTGGTACAGAAACAGAACTTTTTTGTTCAAAAATTCGATTCATTCAAGTCAAAATACTCACATGTTTGTGTATAGTGCCTAAAGATTGTGCAAGATTCAGTTATGAATACAGCAAATTGCAACGCAAGTCAGGTAAGCCAGAGGTCAGCGACGTATTCACCTGGGATGATTTATGAATATTTATATAGCAGAATATAATAGGAAGGCATAGAACAGTGATTATGTATCTGTAGCGAAAGTAACCCGCGGTCATTGAACTGAGTAGTCGGATGCATCTACACGACACCAGATTTCGTTGCGTTTAGAATGGACTGTCGTTAGTTCACGTAACAAATTGTGAAGTGGTGCCTACCTATGCAAAAACTTGCGACAGAATATTATATTATGCATAATAACTCATAATATATTTAGGCGCATATTTTTTTGTATTTGTTATGTAATGCTCACATTAAAGTATATATTTACTGCACGCCAGAAGTATATTCGATACAAGCTCTAAGGGAATATATCTTATTCGTATAGCTTGTTGTTGCGACAGACATCTGTAAGGTTCAACATTTTTTAACATAGGTACCTATTCAGTTATAGTTCCACTCATTAGTGGTGTGTCTTGGAGCAATTGACCATGAATGCCCGGCCCGGCCATATTTGGAAACCGTCGATTAAGAAATGTTAGCCGTGTAACAGAAGAATAATAATTTAAAATAATAGGTGTTTTCCCGTAGAGCGATGTGTCGTGCCAATATGAGATTTTTATGATATGTTCGTATCTATGGATAGATCCACAAAGTAAATTAAGGAGGAGAAAGAAAAAAAAGGTCGAATTAGGACATGGAGTTGCCACTTCCTAAATCAAAATAAACACACATGTTAGTATTTGAGTAATCGAATTAGCAATGCAATTCTACGGAGTAATGCCGCTACTGCCAGTATGTTGGGTAGCCTGCCAGCTGGTACCAAGTAGGCTGGAACAAGCTACCTCTGAGCAAGTCTGGGTGTTGGTGGTCCTCGTAGTGTCTGATTTCCAAGATACAGGGAATTCTAATCAGGGTTCAGGATCTATTTGTGATTGTATGTGTGTTCGTGACGGTTTCATATAGTTACCTTTTATAATTATACCTGTGATAGCATGTGGATTTTCCATTTGTTTGACGTATTATAATTAGCTTTACTCTGTAACTATTCATTGATAGTGCATCACTATTATCCAAGCTTAGGGCACCATAACTCTACCTTTTTTATTTATTTCTGCTAGGTAACCGTTAGTGGCCTTAGCCTTTTCTATTTTTTGGAAGTCTCCGTTACTGTTCGCAACTTGCAAACTATCCTGTATTGTCTCAGTGTTTGAAGACCACACTTTCTTTTTCTTTGTCTTATTTTTCTAACGTCGCCATTAGTGGTTTTAGGTTTAGTAAAACAATGTGTCTACTTTAGTTTGTAAAGTATCAGTTGTTATGCTAAAGTGTTTGCTTATTCTGAACCCATTATCGGGTTTCAAAGAAAACTTCAATATACCTAAAAGTATACTTGTTTACTTAGAATACAAGTAAATTTATGAAAAGAAAAACCTACAGACTTCAGATTACTTAATTGATTTGTTTTTATTTAATAGAAAATCTGACTTAAAAAAAATATAGTTTTCTTTTTATAAAATGGAACATTTAAATTTAAAGTACCTACTGGGTATGTCTTTGCTTGGAAACAAAATAAAAAGTTTAATAAGTACTTGTTTAGCACACCAATCATCTTATTGAGGTGATTGAACTTGTTTATATAAAACGTATCTCTAGGCTATGAGTAATTTTACTAACTGGTAAGTAGTTTTAGAGACTTCATCGCCTGCGGTATAAATAAGCTAAGCATAAATAATCTGATCTGAGGTCGTTAAGACCGTCTATGGACCGCCTAGTAATTGTGCTAGAATTTTTTGCTGTTATAGTATGATATGACGTATGCATAGTATGACGTCCATATACCTAAATAAAATAAAAGTTATTTGCGTACCTATGTGGGATTTTGGATGTAGGTTTAATCCTACATTTTAATTATTAACTCTTTTCAAAAAATAATGAATATTATAGACGAACATTATTTTTTACTTTATTTTTAATTCCTGATGCTTTGAAAAGCTTTACTTAGCTTATGTTTCCAGAAACGAGAAGGAATTGTTTAGTACATAGGTTGTTTAAAAAAATATAACCCTTACACCTGCCAATAGCGTTATGTTTGAGTCACACAACCCGGATGCGGAAAATAACTTAATTTTTGTATACATGTAACTGTTTTTCGTAGTGCAATTTTGTACTCGTGATGCTGACAGGGTAAATACGAATATGTCGCAATAACATAATTGAAGTGTGACTTGTTATATACACAAAAGTACTGTAGGTGGACGATAAGTATAAAAACGGAAATACATAAGTAAATTCTAGATACCTAGAGCTTTTAGTAAGAATGAGTATTACCACTGTATAAACTAATACTAGTAATATGTATTACTGCAAAATGGTGAATTTGCACCTTTAACGCTAAGTAAAAGCCAGACAATTAATTATCATTCTTATTACAAAAAAAAAACTCCTTACGCCAGCCAACGTTACCAAGGTATAAAGCAACGTGTAAAGCTTTTCTAACTTCTGTTAAAAGCGTCAAGAATTAAAAAAATGTTAAAAATAATGTTCGTCTACAATATTCGTCACTTTATGAAAAGAGTTCAGTATACAGTAAAAGAATTACGTATCGTATCGTATTAAAACACTTTTGGCAACACTCCGTTGAGCCGGAATACAAACATATAAAAGGCGCGAAGTCCTTGAATCGCTCTCCGTGACTGAAGCATTGTAAATTAACACGTACTTGGCCGTCGTTCTTGGCCCGGTGAATATTACAATGGTATTTATTCATTCACATCGACGAGGCTTTCTGATGCGGCTTCCTAATTGTTTTAGGATAGCAGAAATTAGTTTGGAAGATAAACCTCGGTTTGTTCTCACTGACTCTGTACGACGCCATCTTTTTCAGATGAAATTAGGCAAGCATGTTTTCTGCGCATAATTGCCTCTTAATAGACACCATGAACTTGGTAACTATGGTATAAGCAACATGCCCGTATCATATTATACTCGTTGTGAAACTTGATGAAATAAGGTTTCCATTCACTTGTCCCAAAAGTAAGTTAGCAGATTGTAGGCAAAATCAATTATTAAGTAATGCCTGTTTTCACCTTCCCTTAGAGCTTCCGTAACAATTTTACGGAAAGCATCTTTTTCTTTTTTAGATCAATCTTTTCTGGGACGTTTTTTACCACATTGATATGCCAGCCCCATCGTACCCTAAACCTAGTTACACTTAAATAATTACTTAAATCTTAGATAATGATTTAGCTGCATCACAGGTAGGCGATATAGCATCTTTATTACGGATAATAGAGGCGATGGACAACTTTACGAGCGATTGTTATCTAAGTAAATTTCTTAGTTCTCCGTAACTTACCATGCTACCACTATATTGGTAATTCCAAGGCACGTTTTCTTTGAAGGCTGTTCCGTTGGCTCGGTAAGGCCGGTGTTTTGTAAGCTTGTTTTTTTACCTGCAGTTTATTTCGTTTACTTTGAAAAGTAATTAGGTAATTGATTTTAGTGCTCTAATACATACATTCGATATACTTCGTAGTAGAGGCTTCGAATACGGGAGACCCCGTGCTCAGCAGTGGGCCGATATCGGTTGATGATGATGTTGTTATGGTATTCAATAAAGAATTATTGTATTGTTGTGGTATTGTATGATGATGAGAGTATGGAGTCACTATGTTTTACTGAATTTTTATATCGAGTTGTATATTCTCAACGCCGTCAGGTCAATACAAAAACACCATAATTAATTTATGTCCGACCGAAGTGTACCTCATGTTCCATGCATATTATTATCCTTTCCGTAAGAGGTAGATAGGTACCTATATTCTTTGATATAGCATTGATTTTTTCTTATTAGGTAGTAGGTACCTACCTACATTAAAATTGCATAGATGTTTTTGCGCATCACTGTTTAGCCAAGCGAGGTATCGTACCTGGTGATTTATTATAATTCCCATATAATTTTTATATCTCACGTGTCCGTGATCTGAGTTAAATGGCATCTGAGCGCACAGCGGAAATGGATTATTTTCCACGCGCACGCGCATCTGTGTAATGTGGTTGTGCCTGTGTGTGTCCCCGTTCGAGTCCCACTCACAATTAACGTAGAAGTGTTGAAGTAGGTCGCCTTGTAATAAATAAAGGAACTAAGTATGTATTGAGTTAGAGAATTTGGTGCTACCGTATTTATATTATAATATTAAAATATTTATATATTTGAATTTTCGGACTTTCGGACACACACGCACACATACTCACGCACAGAGAGAGAGAGAGAGAGAGCTACTGACAGCGTACTTCGAGCTTTTACATTGAGATATTGTATACTATGCTTCTTTTGTGGCCGTATGTATGATAGTAATCATTGTAACAGATGTTTTTATGAAGTATGTTGTAAATATCTTATTGTCCTGCGCTCCTCTTTTACGTACGTCTATATTTGGGTAATTTGGAAGATGAGCACCCATCTCGTGCACATAGCTCACCACTCAACACCGGCTGGTTGGTCGACTTTCATCACACACAATTTGGAATATTGAAGGCAGTTTCTAGTTTCGCAATATAGTAATTGTTGTATAAATATTTTATTTTCAATACTCGTCATCAACCATTCATTGTACATGCCCACAGCTGTGAGAGAGAATGAATGGCTTAGAGTTCATCACACTGCTCTGTCTCGTCTCATTGCGGCGTGGTAGATGACTCTATAATCTCTATGTTATGTATGCAGAATATGCTAAATTGGTTTATGAGGTGGGTAACGTGAAAATGTGTAGTCCATATTGTGAAATTTATCTAAAAGTAAATTATTTTAAATCTGCTTTTTGTACTTTCTGTTTTCACGGCACATTTCACTATATAGTGATGAAGAAGCATATCTAGACTTCAAGGTTCATAAATTTAAGCTGCTGTTATGTTAGGAGAAATTCAGCTTTAATAACAACGTTAGCGATAACATGCGCATTGTTAACGAACTACGCTGCGGAGTTTATAATACTGGCTGACTAAAATGTGTTACGAAATTTACCTTTTTAAATTAAAATGCATAAGAATATTAAAAGCATACCGTGTCATGGTTATTGAACTGAAACGCCAACTGCCTGTTTCAGTCCATTGATGGTCACAGGACTAACAGGGTTCAATATCAACCAGAACTCATGCGAGGCATTGAGTGGTCGACTATTCTCATCTTGTTGCTACTAATTAGTTTGATTGTATCTCCAACTGGTTGGAAGGTGTCTAATGTCACTACGTATTGTCTTAAGTCTTAACACGGTCTCCATGGCTTATTTTCGCCCTCCGCTATCTTTCTCTGCTGTTCGAATTCGAATTTCAAAATCTATCCATTTAAAAAAAAAAAACTTTTAATTTGTATTAATTAAATTATTACATATTTTTTAAGTCAAGGATTTCAGAGTAGAATAACTACTAAATAGAACTAAGTACTACTTCTAACTACTAAGCACTAAGTAGAATGAATACGTAGTTCGGATTGTGTAGGTGTAGGTATACCTAGGAATCTGTTAGTCGAATCAAATCCTTAACGCTAGGATAACTTCAAATTACTTAACCAAAAAAATATGTGACGGATGTGCTATGTAGGTGCTTGTAGTTTTCCAGTGACTTGTAACATTATTTGTCCGGTTTTTATATTTGGTAGGTAGTAATTAACAACTTTATACCTACCTAGAACCTATACCCACCTTAATATACATAGTTAACTGAAGTCACGCTTGGTAATTATCAAGAACATTTGTGTCTATATAACATATGACTGTATGTAAATAATACGTACTTATATAAATGTAATGTCAGCTATTTATTTTAGTTATTGGTTCAACGTCGTACAGCTACTTATTGTTTTTGAATGTGTCCTCAACGTGTTTTTACTCTGTATAGTGGTTAACATGAGCTCTTTATGTGATCCATAGCATACATCAAACAATGGAATTGCTTGAGGTACTTTCAACAAGGTGATTTGACTTTAATTCGACCTTAAAATATATTTTTGTACACTGAATAAATAGCTAGAAATAGTACAAATATGAAATTCAAATGTGTCTTCCGTAAGTTCTTTGAACGGACATAGAATCATACATGGAAATATGTAGCATGAGTGGAAATATTCAGTTCCGAACATAGATGCTACGTAACTTGGTATTTCATTTCTGGTATAACTAGCAGAATTGGTTTAAAATCAACACCTTTTCTACACCACACAGAGGACTACGATTAAGTAGTATGTATAGGCAAAATAAAAAGCGTACTTATTCTTATCGGCTACAAAATAAATCGCTTTGGAAGGAGGGCTACTAAAGCATAGTGGCGCGTCTAGCCCATCGGCATATACCTTTAAAAACGTCAACGGTGTAGCCCATTATTTATTTAAGAGACTAGAGACATATTTTTTCTTTGAAAGTTGAGGAACGAAAACATGTTGTTGTATGGATGCAAGTCCTTGGATTTGAACCATGAGGTAGTAAATACTCATGGCACGGTATGTTTGTGTTACAGCAACTTGTGTTTCAAAACTCTACGTCAAGTCCACCAACAACTTATGACGAGCGAGACGAGGATAAATGTACCACTAACTCGGAACAAAAATATATTTTTACCTCAAGATTAACCTACCTTGGCCCTATTTTTTATATTGACAAACCGTTGTTTCTAAATAGCACTATATCTACCTAATTGTCGATTGATCTAGAGCACAATCTGCCTTGATTTTATCCGGATTTGTATTATTCAACTTTAGAAACTTACATTTAGAAATTTTAGAATTACGTGAATGCATTCACGTAATTATCTGCAAGGGATTCTAGACTGCTCAATCAGATATATTGCAGGAGTTATTGAGTACATAACATATTGTAATTATGGACGAAAGAATACCTAATGCTAGACAAAATGCCCCATTAATATCCAATATAAATAATATTTATAGTTTTATAGATATATTATACAATTGAAAACTATGCAAATTAAACTAACGAATATTGTCTTGGAGTAGGCTTGGCACAATGAGCTGTTACGTAACGGTTAACGTGTACCCACACCTGGTTTTTGAAACGCAATCACCCCGCAGATGATTGCTTTCTGTCTTCTAAGGTAATTCCCTCGTTATCACGCAACGTTCGACGCCAAAGGCAACAATGACGATAAAATGTTTAAAACGTTTCGTAAATCCAGTAAAAGTGTGGTGGGCGAAGTGCACAATGCGACAATAGTTTGCGACGTAATCGTCGTTTTCTATCAGTTGCGGTCGCGAACATTTCGCGCTCGGCTGCTCGCTGCCTATTTAACAATATCTAGTACGTTTAACGCAGAATATGCCATTTTTAACTAGTCCTCTTATCTGCAAAGAAAACTCAGTCCCATCGCTGGAGAGCTTGATATCTTTGTCGTTAGGTAACTGAACTGGAAAAAGGGCTCTTCCGTCTTCTTATGTGTCCCTTATCTGGTTAACAAAGGGTTTGCCGCGTTTCAGACAAACAAAACGTCACGACATGATTTTTGAGTTTGAATATACTAACAAAGAGGTGATCGAGTAAAGTACCAATATGAAAAAATATGCTCTTTATACGGTCACGTTCGTGAGGCGGCAGTATGACATGGTTGTTTTGTATGATAACCGCGTTTATTATTGTTATGTAGGCATTTTAACAGTGACTGGATTATCATTTATCAGTGATGTAGTGACGGGCACGAATCCAATAGACAGGTACTTTTATGTGCATGTTTTTAATAAACCGTTGAAAAACATTACTTTTAATTGCTTTTTCCAATAAAAATATGCCTAGTTAAGACAATGACGATCCTCGACACCCGTGTCGGAAGGTTGCACTTACCTACATAGTACGAGTAGGTGCTTGGATATAGCCTACGCTACGTAGGTACATGGGTTACGTAAGTGACAGGTTACATGCAAAAGGCATCCGCCATTTTGCGATGAGCACTTTGATGGTTTTTGTGTTAAAGTGAGCGGCGGCGCTCGGCAATGTTTTTACTTTGTAATTTGTCGCAGAAATAACTATTTTGTAAAGGTTTCTCAATGGGTTTTAAAATGAGCAATCAACCTACAAAAAAGCGATTACGAAGAAAATTACTTGCCGTTTGAGATTAAGCTAGGTCGAGATACGTAGACAAATTCAAATTGTAATTAACATAGATGTTTCAATATGGTAGTCTAAATATACCGCAACACTCGTACTTTATTGTACACCAAGCAGTGGGTTTTAATATGTTTGTGTCTTATTGAGATCTATTAAAGAAATAGTATGCGTTTTTATTCTAGGCATAGATTATACATAGAGGCACTCTTGTGAGGCTCTAACAATTCTCACCAATTAATTTGAAATTAATTATTTCCAGGATGAACCGTTGCCGATCGGCAACGCGCACGCGCTGCACGCGGCCCCACCGGCGCCGGCGTCGGCGCCGCCGCCGCTGCCGCACCAGCCCGAACACGTCAACCAGATGAAAGAAGATGTGCTCAACCACGCAGAGTCTAAGATTGATGAGGATAAACTACAGGTATTTCATAAATGTAGAATTTTTTTTAAAGTGCTTATTTCTATGGTTGCATCAGAGCTATTAGCTCATCCCAGAATCAACAAGTGCATAACAGCAATTGAGAAATAAGGAACATGGCATACCGCGTAATCCGCGTATTATCTACATGATCTCGCGTGAGGCAAATATACATTTAAACTCCTGGTAGACAGATATTATAGTATAGATGGATAAAATCTTTATTGAAACACCACAGAACAAAGAAAACTTAAAAACTAGAACAAAACAAGTTTAACAATAAGTGTCAAAATGGGCGGTCTTATCGCTCATAGCGATCTCTTCCAGACAGCCATGCATGGAGAGGAGTAACTAGGAGATCGGACTGGTAGTTAATTACATTAATTATGTAAACGTAAGAACTTTAGCGCAATAAAGGTCGAAGGTTGACCATTGACTCGAGTTGACCGTAACAAATGGATGTCGTAGTTATTATTTTTATTCCGCCTGGTCCAGTGTTCAGTGTCGTAACCGGTTGAATAAATTAGTGACGGTTATCGCGTGCTTAACTCAACGCTAATGGAGTCAAGCATGGATTAAGACTCTCTCTTCATACTTCAGAAACTAAAGATCTTTTCGAGACTGAGGATATTCACAAGCAAGATTTAGATTACTCGGTTTAATTTCAACTATGTAGATCTAATCGTATGTTTTGTCAAGGATCCTGCCAAACAATAATTAAAAATCTATTGTATCTGGATAAGAGACATACGGTGTTAGTGTTATTGATACAGTATTAGAACCAACAAGCTCATGTGTCACCGAAGGTCTTTATAATATTGTGCCATATGGTCCCTGCCAATTTGCATATTACGTTATGCTTCATGTTCATGACAGTCCACAGTGTGCCAATAATTTTATGTGCATTCGTCAGTCTGTCGGTGCAAGTGATGACGTCACGGCAGCTTTCACTCGCCGCTGTCGGTGGTGGTGGCCGACCGTTGCACCACGAGAAAGCGGCCACCTTTTATTATATGTTTTACAATACACAGATATCTACGGGTGTGTGTGCTTAATCGCAATCAATAAATGAGCAGTAATTGTGTGGGTTTATGAGCTGGAATATAATAGGTAGAGCCATGACAAGAACAGCCTCGGCGGTGGTGTAGTGAGTGGGATAATATACTTTTAGGACGAACGGAGGTTGAGTTCGATTCCTGTTTCAAAATATCCTTAACGTTAGTATAGCTATTTACAGTAGCCGGTACATTTAGCAAAATATTCAAAGAATTCGCCAGAAAGTTGCATCAAAAAAAAAACAACGAAGCCCTATTGACATTTAGTTGATATTATAACGTTCTTATTTTTATTTGCCTATGTTTATTAAGTGTTCAGTTGTAGTAGTAGATCAACGTAAAGTAGTAGTCAGTGTTTCATAATCCAACATTTCATAATTTAGGTACGTGAGAGATGTGAAAAGAAGCAAAATGCATTACTCATACATCAAATTCTGTTTACTTTATCATATTTTTTGTTGATATTTGCATAGACAGATCAATTGAATAATGAGTGATGTATCTATCAAAATGGTGGTGTTTACAAATGGAGGGCCGTAACAATGGTGCGCGGGCGCATTGTCTCGGCAGGATGTCCGAGCCATTGTGCCCCGCAAACAGCACAGAACGAGATCACAGAGTAAAATAATGCAGCCCGAATGATAGCCGTCTAGCTGTGGTCACTCCCGCAAGAGACCGTCAGCGTGCCACCGCCTCCGTCTGGCCAAGATCGATTTCTGTCTATCCCGCATCTATATATATAAAAATGTTATGTTGGTTTGTGTACGCTTCAAAATATCAAAAAGTACTGCACCTATCGAGCTGAAATTTTAGCATGATATATAATCCGCATCAAGGATTGTTTTTGTCTATTTTTTTCATCAGTGACATATCAGCGAATGTGAATGTGCCACAGCGAAGCTTGGCAGGGCACACCTAGTACTTTATAAGTTCTTTACAAGCGGTAACGAAAATAGAAACCAATTTGGCTGCGCAGGGACTGATATGTGACACAACAACAACAACACAAAACAAGACGTTGCGAAGCGTTTATCATTTGTATTATTTACCTACAAAAGGAGTTATATAGGAACTTTCACTATAGTCAATAGTTTGCTCTTATGAATAACGTGAAGTTTCCACTCTGTTTAGATAAGCTTAAACTGTGGCCAGATGTTTCTAGTTTCATTTGGTACCGGCGTTTCGAAGTATGAGTCGATTAAGGAATTTTTTCATTGACATTTTTTTCATTCATGTGGCGTGTGGTAAACAATAGCAAGTACAATAACCACAAATGAATCAAACACCTGCGTGTATTTAAGTGTTACACTTACTATGTAGATGTAGGAAAACGTTATCACTTAAATACCTGTCTTGACAAAAATAATTTTGTATTTGTTGAGAGTATGATATTTTTAGGCCGGCTACAAATGTAGTGAAAATGTAATTGAACAAATACCCAGAGGCTCTACATTATTTTGTCATTAACACGGAGCAACTAGCCGCCGAGGTCGTTAAGATTAAGAACTTCCCTTGGGCGAAAGTTTAGATTACTCTGATCTCTCACGATAGTAACTTTCGCTATGGCCTAGGCGGCGGGCGCAGAATGTTGCAAGTGCAGGAAGACGAAGTAATATTCACATGACCCGCGTCCATACAGCCGCCGGGGTCAGCCGACTGAACTGAGCGAGGGCTTTGTCGTCAATTGATGAATGTGCCGCATGAATTCAGCGGTTACGACGATTATGGTGATGTGCGATTTAACAATCTGGGTATAAAATAGATTGGTATTCCGTGAGCTCGTTGCAAGAACATAAAACAGCCATTAAATATTAAACTATGATCCACGGGCTTGATATGGTCAGGTAGCCACTTAAATACTTATGAAGATGAATTCATTTGCCACCGCATTTGGAAAGCTAGGTAGATTTCTCAACAAATAATTTTGGAGTTACAATTTGCATTATTAACATTTGTTTTTATACATAGTATAGCTTCTGCGTATACACTGTACAATTTGTAAATCAGTGAAAATTATGTATAATACTATTGAACGTACTCATCGGTTTGAGCCTTCAGCATGGGCATCGATTTATTTATACGTGAAATGAAGATAGAAATATAGTCTCAACTTTTTCGTTTCTGAAGTAAACTTCGTTAATTTCGCAGAAAATCGACGATGACAAGAACGAGTCGTCGAACGGCAGCGACGAGAGCTCCGAGTCCGACAGCTCTGCCGAGGATGACGATGAGCTAGACGCCGTGCGCCCCTTCAGGCTGCCTATCCACTTCGACCTGGACGAACTCGCGGGCGCCTTCCTCTCCAACAACCAGAAGTAGGCCATTACCTCAAATATCTTATGTTCCTAGTGCCACCCAAAATCTGTTGCGGCACTGTAATGATCGCGTCACCCTGAGACATGGTTCTAAACTTACATACTTACGCCCAGTAATTTCCCTCTCCTCTTCAAACTCCGATTTGTAGGGCACTGTTTTTAACTGGTACTGTGTTCCGATAAATTATTGTTTTCACACTACTGCTTGGCGGACTTGTTCGCAAATGTCATTTTAACCAATCCAGAACCTACTTCTAAATTTCTGTAAATTGAATGCTGTTGGCATTGCGTGATCCTAATAATAATTATTCTAGTACTAAATTATCAAAGAAAGGGGAAGCGCACTAAAGAAATAATTACTAAGTAATAAAACTAACTCATCTACGCTTTATAATAAAACATCTTTACTATAGTAAAGTAGCCAGCCACGAATTCAACCTCTCTAATCCAATTTAATTGCAAACTCGTCAGGGAAATGAGAACTGAAATGCCGTCAGCAAACCTTAAATTCCTCGTCATTTTACTCGAGTAAAATCTCTCGGAAATGGGTTTATAGCGACGCAAATGGGGAACATCCAAGTTTTCCTGTAAGCCACTTATGCAGCCATCCGTCGGCACCCAGCTCCTCGGGGAGATAAGGCGGAGCGCACCCGGAATCAATGCCGGAAAAGAACCGCGCAAACTTATGTAATCAAATACAAAGGAAAATGAACCGTGAACTTTGATTTCACCGTTACGAAACATTCGAGTACACCAGTATATTAATTATATAAACAAAGCAATAATAGGAAGCAATTGCTTTTAAAACAATTACCTTTATCTACATAATCATCAATTACTTTATTATATTTTATTATTATCTAACGTGATCACGACATGTAATGTCAGGTCAGGAGTTGTGCAATAAGCAACATATTTTTTATTTAGCTGAGTTACAAGACGCATATCGTTCACCTGATGAGTACCACTACGTCTTCCTGCGCATAAAAAAAAATTATAGATTGATTATTTTTTGCTTTTTTATGACAAAATACGTCGTTGAAATATCGTCATAAAGTCGTTGCATGTTCTTGCAGAGGTCGCATGAACTGTGTGGTGGAGAAGAGACGCGACGAGCCAATGGAGCGGCGCTTCCCCTTCAACATCCTCGGCGCCTTCGCCCCGCGCACTGCGCAGGCTGAGCGTATCGCCATCATCTGCCACGGAGGAGATGAACAGAGGTAAATACGACGCTGTACTATCATAACATAATTACAGTCCTTCGAGCTTTGGTAATGTGCTATGTTAAATGCTCTCAAATTTTTGACTATCTCTTCCATGAGCGTGTAGAGAAAGAGTGGATTTAGCTTGGAGGTAGAGCAATATGAAATATAGGGAAGTACCTATGGAAAATAACCCTAAAAGTACAAAACTCTTTACCAGCAATCTTACAAAAAGGTTCGTGGCGATATTGATAAAAAAGTATTTAGGGTGACAAAGAAAATTAAAAGAAAATTGGATGGTATAGGTAGCTAAGGCTAATTGTTTTTCCTATTTCTAAATCTAGTCAAAAGATCAAAGTAATAAAAAACGACACATATTCGAATTAAGTAGGCACTTACGCATTTCATTTCAAAAATAAAGTTATGTTTGTTTACAACAGCACCTAAGTCGCAAAAAATTGTGTAGTTTTTGGTACTTAATCTCCTACTTTGTGGAAGTGCTCTTTCCAATAAGTTTTTTTCCTTATGAATAAGTAGTATTGAGGTATTTTTTTAGGCGCGTCACTGTTTATGGCAACATGGTGAGCGCCTATCACCGATTTTATTTTCCTTGATCTAGTGTCTTATATAACTTTAGGATCCATACAAACCAAAGATAGCATTCAGTTCTATTGTTAGTGGCCAAAATGCAAATACAATTTTAAATATCGACTTAGACTTAAATATAAGTACGATACTTATACATCTAAATAATACTTTACATACCTAAATATGTATCTGGTATTTGAGTCTTTCTCTTGGCTTGGTACATGGTTTCCCTGAGAAAGAAAATCTACTTCAGGCTAAGTTTGTGATCATTTAGGAACAGGATAAATGTTAATCAATAAAATATATCTACCTGCCATTTGTTGCCAAAGATCAATTAACCGTTGTATGTACAAGTACTTAGGTATGTAATCTTAATTGATTACTATTGGAATAGCTGTTTCCAAGTTCAGCCGCAGATACGCAAAACTATACTTTGTATTGACGTATTACGAGTTCTTTTTCACTAATATAAACCTAAAGTTAAAAAGGTAAAAGCAATAATATCCATTTAACGATGATGGGGTAGGTACTTTTACCAATTACAAACCTATTTAATAATCTGACATTTACAAGTTAAAAACATTAATTATACTTTGTTTAATAAACTGTCATGATTCTAACAAAGTGAGTGGAGTCTCATTGCGATGAAAACCAACCCCCGAGACTAGACTGGTGAAGTTTATCAAAGAATAACCGCGCACACCTGGTTAATGACTTGTTTGCATAAGTAATTTACATGTAACAATTTATACTTGCAATGGAGGTTTTACACTGGTTTTATCTATTTAAGTTTTATCGTAAATAAGATCAAAGCATCAACAAAGACCGACCACAAAAGACCGAAACGAATTGTAAACAAAAATACCGATGGACGTTGATGAATTAAATTAGTATTTTCATTTACAAATGTTGACTTCTAGATCTTGATTATTATCGATAATTTGTAGAGTACATATTTCGAACTGTTTGAACCGAGACAGTGATGCACGAGACGTGACGACGCAACACTTCCTGAATACCCCGAAGAAGATAAAGCTGTCAGTCTACCTATTTAGAATTAAAGTCAAACCTTTTATATTTTGGTACCTACACTTACCTATATAGTGTATCGCAGCCAAATTGTAAAAATAGTTTTTTTACAACAGTAAAAAAGGCAATAAGAAATAACCATACCATCTAGCCCTAGCCATCTACCAAGTCCGAGTCGGGGCGCCATAAACCGCTGAAGTAATGAAAAATAATGTATTGTTAGTACCCCCCACCGTAATAAGTAATAACACTACTGTGCAGTGCAGAGCAATCCGCAGGTGAAAGGAACTAAAAACAACAAACTAGCACCACGTGCACGCCAAACTTTAATGCGGCTACTCGTCTTCGCCGTTTTGTCATTTGGCTGCGACTTTGCATAATTCAAATGTCATATCCTAAATTCTTTAAACCTATCTACGACCCTCCCTACGAATACATTATAAATATTCCGCTCTGCAAACTAACCCCCACTTAGCGGTGAACTCGGAGCAAGGTCAGCCAGCAGTTTAGTGCTTTACCGCAGAACGTGACAAACTGACGCAAGGAATTCCGTCTTTGCTTTACAAAATTACAAGATTCTAGGTACATGAGAAGCGTATCTACGTTCAGCAAACTTCGCCATAAAAACAGTCTAACGTAAACTTAACTTTATTAAGTCACCGCTGAAGTTTCGCTCTGGTAATTTCATAGGTATATTCCGAGTTCTCTGTGCTTTAAACTTGCATGTGCTTGAAATATCCCTTGTGGTTTTTGTTGTCAGCGTGATTTTAAAATACAGTCATGTTTTGTTTTAGCATCGTTCAATGACATCATAAAACTTTCTAAAATTTATGTTGAAGTAGGTACATAAAAATTAGTTGTAGTTATGTAAAGGATGTACTTTATGTAAAGCCATGCAGAGTTTAGATAACGGTGGTAAGAGTAGAACGGAGTTTGTCACTTTATCCCATTCCATACATTACAGTGTGTAATTTTGCACTGATCTTCCGTTTTATCAATCCGTCCTCTGGCATTGTAAGTATGGTCTAATACTGACAGCTTTCCATGGAACGGCACGTCTACTCATTGCACTCGCATGTTCTATGTTCGGAGTAGGTTATATTTGGGGCAGCCAATTATGTGACCGACCGACCATTGTGTTTTCGACAACAACTATCGAGCCTTATTGTTGTAAATACTGCCGAAGATAGAATGTACGTTAGTTCCACAAAGACATGACTCATGTCTCGGAACTCGTGAATACGAACCATTATTGTTTGAAAGCCTTCGAGTTGAGGCACACTCATATCTGAAATCACACTTGGCATTAGGTACAAGTTGAACTTACATCAAAGGAGGGTGAAGTATCTCGCACTTCTCTAAACTGATAGGCGTAAGTAACATACAAGTGATGCTCTGTGAAACTTATACGGTTATGATAATCGAATCTGTGATAATCCGTAAATAGTTGTCTGGATTACACGTGTATCGAAATTCACGATTGATTGGAGGTGTTTATTTTCTGAGGAGCCCTCATAATAATGAGCCTATGTAAGTATCTTTTGAAGTAGGCAGTCGAAGTGCTTCAAATAAACGTACTGGAATACCCATAAATCTTGTATTATTCATGAAAATAGAGATGGAGTGAGTAGTCTGGTAAGTTATTATTAGGACCACTTCATATAAGAAAACATAGAGAGAGCTATCTCAACATAAATATTGAAATAAGTGTGTTGTTACATAATATATGTTTTAGAAAAATCTAGACAACTTCATTCAACTACGATGATGATCGATGATCATTTTGTAATTTATTGAAAATTAATTGAAACCACGCGCTAAGCGGTAATAACTGAACTTTTGATCGGCAAGTTTTTATTCATTTCGGGGCGCCTGGGACACATTTTACACCCATTTTATTTTTCAGGAAAATCTATAATATGCATTTGAAGCTAAGTTATAGTTTTATACATTGACTAGCTGCGTTTTAGCTTAGGCCATTGGTGACACATGAGCTTACTTGTAACAAATAAAGACTATAACTAATATAAGAAACATTAACAAATGAATAACAATAGTAATAGAAATAAGCCTTAAGCTAGTCTAAGCTTGTTTTCTGTTTGTCACAGGCCTATGATCCCCGAGCCTCAGTCGCAAGTGTTCGCGTTCCCGCTGACCGGTCCCGTGCGCCTCCCCCTGCGGCCGCAGCCTGAGCGCCCCGTCCCCGGCGGAGATTCAAGGATGCCGCCCTTCGGACCTATGGGACCCATGCCCCCCATGCAACACCGCAACCCACCCTTCCCCCTGCCGGTAAGTACAACAACTGACACTTAATTCACTTTCAGAATCTACCTTTTGATTAATCGTCATCACATCAACCCATATCCGTTCACTGCTGAGCACGGGTCTTACCTCATTTTCATTGGGGAGGATAAGGCCGTAATCCATCACATGGACCTGGTCTGGATTGGTGGATTTTCTCACGATATTTCACTTTACAGGAAAGCGAATACGAATAATGATTATTCCGTAGCTATTTTTTTTACAAGAAACACATTTATACGTGCCCGCGCTGGGATTCTCAAAACCGTCTGTTTAAAAGGCAGCCGTTATCTCCTCTAAGTTATCAATCACCACCACGATGATTAATAATAAGTTTTAAAATTTATTTTTACTTATAAATAAATTGTACAAGTTTAATTCGTTAAACTCATAGATTGGTAACTGTTACGAGTAGATGGTCATTTTCGAAGTAGGTAATTTAATTCAATTTCATTTTCCTATGAATGAAACCTCCGATTGTTAAGTTTTAGCTTTTATATCACTGAAATTTCATATCTAAGATATCACCTGCCACGAGAAAATACTAAACAACATTTTACTTGCTTCTATCCTATGCCGAGTGCTAAGTAAGACTTGAAATAATATAAGATACTAAGCTCACAGTAGGTAAGTAAACTTCTTTCTATCTTGGGTAAGTGTTTAGGAAATGTAGAAATCTTTGAATTTTTCCAGCCAGTGTTTGACCTAATTTTCAATTTTCCTTAATTGCTCGCGGCATTTTTCACTGCATGGCTGAAAGTGGTCGTGAAGCTTTTTTACATTTTTCTTGCCGGTAGGTAGTTGTTTCGCTAATGAAACGAAGTCGTTGGTGTTTTGTATTACCTAACATATTACTGTAAAATGATATTTTTCTTTCATATTGTCCCCTAACTGGGAGTAAACCCACTGTTATGTCAACTGTGTTAACAAAGTGAAGTTATTTCATATATATCCTCGCGAGTTTCGTCTCCATTCAGCTCTGAAGATTTGTTCTACTGACGAACTGACATCACGCTCTTTGTAAGCATAATATATGTCTGATAAATAATAATCATAACGTATTCATTCTTTTCTAAGACTTTTTAACTACCTACATATAGATAAAAAATATTTGAATGGTTATTTTTCTATAAATTTTTCAATTAGCTTAACGGATCCAACAACACCAACGTAATTTAATTCTGGCCTACAAGTATCTGATAACTTTAACCTTCTAAATATTAAATTTTATAATGAAAAAAGTTCTAAATGGACCGACTCTCGCACCCGAGACGAGAAAGAAATAACGTTAGAATATTTGACTTGGAGAATGTCTCTCTACAAATTGATGGTGATTGAAGCATGAAAATAATGGGACTACCTACTTGTTGAAGATCGCGTGCCAAGAAAATAATATATTGGTATTGGTATTGGTAGATATGTAGAAAGTTGTAAGTTTTGATTATTTACTTGTCAAGAATGTCATCAAAGATTGTAAGTTACTTATATGATTTACGTATGGTATTTCTAAAATTGCATCAATGTTTTGCTTTTATTTGGAAAGCAAATCTAAGAAAACCAATTTTTTGTATGGAGATTTTTTTTATTTGACTAAGAGACGAGACGAGCAAGCCGTTCACCTGACGGTAAGCGGTACGCCTGCCCATAACAGTCACAGCACCACCCAGAACACTGCATTGCATAATCCTGCGCGGCACTGCACTGCGCTCGTCACCCTGATACATCGGCTGTAAAGTCTCATATGCTCAGTATTTCGCTTACTATTGATCACATTTTTTAAAACAATTTACTATATAAAATTCAATCATGTCAGTCAATTCTTTGTCATGTTATTATACTAAACTTTAATACCAAAGCTGAAAAAAATCTATCTGAAAAAAGATCAATCAAAACGGATCGCACGCACTTGCAATCCTACTCATCTCACTGGCCCGAACACCGTGCCTACTTATCATGAGACTTGACAAGAAAGGACGGCAAACAACCGCCGCCCATCGTCTCTTAGGCACTGTGCTTCCAACTGCAAAGCGAAAAGCAATAAACGCCGATGAATTCCCGTCTCCAGGTCAAGTGCGGCCTTGATTAGGGATCGAGGGATTACCCCGGATTCGAGTGTCCAAATATAGCGCTCAAGTGCCCCATTTATGCTCAAAGCCCTCTTATAAAGTCTTAAAAGATTTGGCTAATGTTTCTCTTGTGCTTTGATGTGATAAATTGTCGTGTTTTCATGTTGTTAGCATTTTGTAGTGGGCTCAGAGAGGATTACACACTTACCCACCTACGTCCTACACCCTATACTTCATTTTGCTTGGTTAACAACTGTAATATTAATTGTACAAATCGATAGTTATATAAAATGAGGACTGACGACGCAGGTCTCTATCGAATGAAAAACAGGTTATTCAGAAAGTAAAATATATATAATCCGAAAAGAACTTAGTTTGCCGCAAATAAAATAACGACTAAAAACTACGTGATAAAAAGCCTTTTATGTTTTTTTCTTTTTTCTTATTTCAAAAATAAAGTCTTTTAAACTAAAAAGGTTTATTAACCAAAAAAGGTTTGTTATACTAAAGAGGTTCATGTCGCTTACAAGGACTTTTACTCCGTATCAAGTAATAAAAACAAGTTAAATGTTAAATATTACTTTAGTTTGACGGATGCGTTTTTCATATAACAGCTGATGTCATCCATTTTGTGGAATCCTATAAAAATGGCACAACCACGCCATTTGTATTAACTAGCCGTTTTCTAAATTGTGTGTGGGCGTTCTTGCTTTTAGCTCTGCCGCAATATACCTTATGTTCCGAGGTTCTTTAGAATATGAAGTGCCCACACAAATTGGTTGGGCTCGGTGTTATTGGGATTCCTGGAAAATATTTATATTTTCTGTACTAATCTTGAGATCCAACAAAGAACAGATTGCTTACAAGAAGGTAATTCAGTCTAACGATCGTCCTAATCGTCTCTAATCTATGTATCACGATGTGGCCTTCTGGCTGATCAAATTGTGCCTTCCCCTTTTGCTTTATATTAGCCGAGCGTCGAGATAAATTAGGTAGATTTGAGTCACGGCGCTGAATCTTTATAGAAATAAGCGACGGGATAATTGGGTTCTTGATCAGGATTTATACTTTTTGATCTAAAGTCACAAGTTGCGTTTGGAGGAACGAATTTTCTTTTCTTTTTTTTTACTTAATAAAATATACTTAATATTTTAACATTTTATTGTCTGTTGATTACTACTACTGTCTGCTACCATCTACTCAAAGTGCTTCCAAAAAGACAAACTCTTAAAAATATTAACTTATGCAAAAACAGGCAAACAACCACCGTTATAAATACTTACTTATCTTCTCTCTGCTTAATAATTGTTTTCCTTTGTCAGCTTATTTTATCCATCACGAAAGTCATTGGGTTGTCTCCGCTCTGGCGGTATAATTTAATTCCAGCCGGGCGGCGCGCTACGATTGACGTCTGAAATTAGTATGTAGAGTCCGGGTATCCACTAATTTTAGACTATATCCAGGCGCACTGGTGCAGAATTTCTAAACGTGTAATCGTCCTTATGTAATATCTTACGTGTCAGCAGTGGGCCGATATGCATTGTTAGTGATGATGATGATTGATGATGATGATTGATGATGATAATGCCATGATGATGATGATGATAAGTTCTTATGCAACGCCACGCGAGTGGCTTCCTCCATAGTCGAAATTGAGAGAATTACGGTAGATACTAATCCTATTTAAATTTTTAATTTATCGTATATACCTAAAATTACTTCGCTATAACCTTTAACTACAAAAATATCATCTACGCGAAAAGTTACGCTGAGGAGGTGCAGCGCGCTACATGACGTCATGACGCGCCGCATAAAAACAAAAGACAAAAGCAAATATCACCAGTCAAAAGCTCTTCAATACCAATGAACCATCGGAACCACCAATAAACAATATCATTTATGTATTGTGATTAAATTAAAGTTAGCTACAATTAAACTCCATATTTCGAGATTCACCATTCAATATGATGGTATTTTCTATGAAATTCTCAATTTAATTAACCTTTATCATAAATTTGATCTGGAGTCCGTGATACAATATAGTTGTAGTTTATTCAATATAATTGAGTTAAATTTCCCGATATATAAACTGTAATACCTACGGTGTAACTGCGAGGCACCTGTAATATGCTCCAATTATTATTTGACCCAGTTCAGCTTTAATCAAGTTCTACTAATATCCAATATCTGAGCTGCGTTTGATTTGGTGTATTGAGTGAGCTACCGGCTACGCTCATGATTGCTATTTTAAATGTACAAATTACACATTATATAACAAGTGTGATCAGTAGATATGTGTATATTAAGTAAACTACGCAGGTATGACGATCGTTAGTGAGCACATTTCTATCACAAAACAAAAACGTGGTTTATAGTTTTATTTTTTATTTAACTGAGTGACGAGACGAGCAAGTCGTTCACCTGATGGTAGGCGCTACGCCTGCCTATAACAGTTACAGTGCCATCCAGAACTTTGCATTGCATAATCCTGCGCGGCATTGCACTGCGCTCGTCACCTTGAGAGATCGGCTCTAAAGTCTCATATGCCCAGTAATTTAGCTGGAAACAGTGCCCTTCAAACCGGAACACAGTAACGTTTGCACATTACTGCTTGGCGGATGAATATCTGGCAAATGTGTGGTACTTCCCCAAGCGGTCTCTTGCAGAAGAGGCCTCCCACTCTTAAGTTCTCTAAAGTTTTATTTTTGAAATATTTTTTATGAAATAATTCAGACTCTAATTTATTTATTTCATTCAAAAAACAGAAAGACTTTTGACAAGAAAATATGACGTCATGAAAACATTTACAAACAAGCAGCAACAGTTAGAACACAGTTATAAACTCTATATTAAGTAAGTAACCCAGCCCAAACTAAGTGTTTATTATGTAATTTGAAACAAAGTTCAACTAAGCTTACAATTGACGAATCATCTTTGCCTGCACATGGCTCTAAATGATGATTGATGGTAACTTAACAAAAGCAATTAGTGTGCCGACGTTACGGCGTACCTCCGCCATTACTGCCGCGTTTACTGCCTGCGTTTACTGCCTACACGTATTACCTATTATTTTTCTACAGCCAGCCTAAAAAAACTAATGGCCTAAACCACAACTAAACTTTTGCATATTATATTATTTTTATTGCTATTGATTGTGTGATGAGAAAAAGATAATATTCAAGCAAATTCCGTTAAAATAATTATTCATAACATAGAATAGAATAGAATAGAAAACCTCTTAATTGTACACCAGAAACAAAAATAAACACAATACAGAAGAATTACAATAGGTAAACAAGGATAGTACAATGGGGTTATTTAATTTTAACAACTTATAATTTTTGTGTACTTCATTGTTGTCAAGCAGTCTGAAGTAAACATACCATATCATTGTATCATGCATGATATAATGTTATAGAATATAATATAATGGAATACTATATACTTATTGGTAGCTACACCAAAGAGAAATAAAACTTAATATGGTAAAACAAAAAAAGTTTACATTAGCCGGTTTAGTGAACGATAGATTCATTTCTAGTACCTTACTCCTATCTATCATAGATAGATTTTACAGATTTTCATAAACATTTGAACTTCGTTTCATACTTTTTATGCCATTTTGGACACCTGTAATGTGTGTCTGGTGGTCATGATAATATGAATGAGCTTTATGGTCAGTAACGTGTTACTTCGCAAGCGTGGACTCTATTAAAGTAAATAAATAAACTCAAATAAATTTTTCATTGACTAATGAAAGCTCCAGTACTAACACTGACTAATAACCAGAATCAGCGTACCCAACTAAACATTTTCAGGTCTTATTGAACATTACTTGCTTTTCTACGAAAATGAACTACAATATTAAAGAAATCGTTTCCTTTTGCTAGTATATTATTATGATACATATTTCTTAGAAGTGCTTATAAATAGGGTATACTTACGGTACGCCTTATTGATGTGGAAAAAGTATTTTGTTAGTAGGATAAAAGTGGTGTAAACATTTCCATGTTACTTGTCTCATGAAAAGGAAACCTCTATATATTTATATGTACCTGCGGCGCTATTGCGCCTTCCTTGTTTAGACTCAGAAACATTGTTCTAATCATTATTTCTCAGAACCTGGTTAATTAAAGAAGCCGTTACTGCTAAAGTGGGTAGATATTTTGTAAATCTATGTAATAGAATAATAAAGCGAATGTTACGCAAGGGTTTGTATTGTTCAAATTCGTATAAGAATAGTTACGTTAGGAGAAGGTAGGTATAATATAGGCCCTTAAAAAAACTATAATCAAATGAATATATTTAAATGTAGAATGTGGGTAGAGCTTTGAGTTTGTGTTCTGATTCATGTGACTGAGGCAAGGTACAATTCTGGTTGAAAATTCGCAAAAATCAGGGTCGTACGGTCATCGCCCTCGATGTAAGCTCCTGCAACGACGCACATGGGCTTATGCAATCACGCGCGTTCCGTTTATGGTCAACGGCGGCATGTTGCCCTTTCATTTATCATTATTCAGCGCAAGGACCAAAAATATTATACAGAAATTATCTTATGTACGAACTATCTGGGTGACTAGACTTATTTGAAATTTGATTTATGCAGTTCAGTAAGCTCATAAAAGTCCCTAGATAAAACTAGAATTCACGGGAAAAAGCTCGCCGTCGATGTAGGTAAACTTCCACTGAAAATAAACGACTGCAATTCTGTTATCTGCGATAGCCTAACAGGATTACCGTCTCCTGGTTTTGTAACTAAGTTCTCTGTCATAACATAACTGTACAAGACGCAGGTCTCTCTCGAATGAAGAACAGGTTATTCAGGAAGTAAAAATATATAATCAGAAAATTACTTAGTTTGGCGAAAATAAAACAACGACCAAAAGACTACACGTGAAAAAAGGCCAAGGCCTCCCGTCTTTTGTTTCTCTTCTTTTTTCTAATTTTAAAAATAAAGTTTTTTGAACCAAAAAGGTTTTCCTAACCAAAAAAAGGTTCATTACACTCAAAAGGTTCGTGTCGCTTACAATAACCATACCAATTGCGTAGGTATTTAAGGTTTAATTTATAATACTTTTGATAAAAAAGTTTCAGGAAATAAAATACTATGGCAAAAAGTGAAGAAAAGCGTGTCTGTGTTACAACTTGTTTACATTTTCTAAGGATTGTTTGGTGCAAATGTCGAAATTTCTCTCGCAAAATGAAATTAATTTTGTTTTGAGCCGAGTTAAGCAAACAATTATTTGAAAGCTTCACAGGATCCGTTTCGGACTCCGAAAATAACGCTATTTGATTTTCTAAACTGATTTTGGTGTGAAACCACAGACTTATACCTACTGGTGAAACTTTGAAAATATAAAAAAAAAAGATGAAACTTTCTTCAAATTGAAACCGCTTTTGTTGAAAGTTTCCATACAAGCGAGTCTGGCATTATCGACGAACTGGAAGATGTGACACTTGAGCTTCCACGCGCAAGGATGAACCGAGTTACACGAGTGTGTCACTCGAGTTGTATCTGCAGTAAACAATACATCTGGTGTGGGGGCGGCGAGGGTGGGGGCGGGCGAACACGTGAGACGTGGGGACGAGGAATCGAAGCCTTTCGGAGTTTGGACACCGGGTGGGGCGGAAGAGGAGTAAATAAATGTAAACGTTCCCGATCGCAACAAACAAACGGGGACTCGAGATACGCTTGCACGCCGCCGCGCGCCGCGCCAACGCGACCTCGCTCTCCTCCACACATTATTAACTGACTTTGAAAAAGAGCTGTTTCGTTGCGAGAATAACACGAACTCATTAGCCATATTATTTAAACATGCAAGTCGAATCCCGTTACTTGAATGAGACGATTTTATTTTTGTTTATGTACATGGTGCAGTTGAACGTTCAAATATATTTGAACTATATATACCTACTTATGAAATGCATGTACCTACTGACAAAGAACGTGAACGTGAACGTGTTTTATCTTTTTTTATTAGTCTATACTATAGGTTGTTTCTACTTTGTACCCTAGGACTTTACCTTGTTGATGCCGTCTTTGCTAGTTAGGTTCAATTACTTTAATTTACATAAAACTAATTCCCTATACCTAGTCACGATGACAGACAGACAGACGATATGATTCGTATGAAAGGACGAGATGAGCTTGTTCCAGGTACTCATCAGTCAGTGCGAGTGCGAATAGGGTTATCTGCATCGACTCGGCACTAATTAACTATTTAGAAACCAGGCGTGGCATGTTTATTAACATCCATCATTATTAACAACTATAATATGTAGGTCAAAAGCTTTCGTTAGCTATGAAACTACCCAAGATGTGCAGTATTAAAAGTGATTATGTACCTATCTTAACTCGTATAAATTGAAATTTATAATATACTAGCTGTGCCCTGTCACGCTTCGTGTGGCACATTTGCACATTCGCTGATATGACACTGATGAAAAAAATAGATAAAAATAATCCTTGATGCGGATTATATATCATGCTAAAATTTCAGCTCGATCGGTGCAGAACTTTTTGAGTTTTTGAAGCGTACACAAACCAACATAACATTTTTATATATATATAAGATAGATAGGAAAACAAAGGAATACACATTTCTGCATAATAGGCCTTATGATATCTTAATTACGTAGAGCCTCACATTGGCTCACTTCAACGCAGAGTTAAAGATGAAGTTGATATGTAGTCATGAATATTCTAGTGGGTAGTCATAGTCCAATGCCTCGGCTATATATATTATACCAATATGACATTTGCGTACTTGGATGTTTACAGGACTGCCTTGAAAATATACATATTAAGTGTATTTATTCATACAACGATGCAAGGTGACGGACCTAATAATTACCTTATTTCGTTATATTATCGTGTGACTTCGATCACATAGTTGCTTTTTATATCGATATTAGAATACAGTTTCCCACCACGTCCGGTAGACTTTATATATCTCAAGTCGTATATTTCAAGTCGAGAGTGATTAGGTATCTTCTAGGCAAGCATGCCCCACCATCGACCGCTACGACACTTACCACCAGGTGAGACTGCGGTCAAATGCTTGCTTATTTTGCAATAGAAATATAAATATTAATATATATATCTTAAATGTCGTATCATATAGTATATCAGCACAAGTCAGATTCTAAGCTTACAAACAGTGATAACCTCATTGGAATTGGTTCAGTCGTTTTTAACTTTTTACGTATCCAGTGCAAAAAGAAATAGAGAGCCAGCTACCATTTATTTTAAATGTGATTTTCATTTACAGATAACTTCAATATCTTATTTGAAGTCCTCTAGACAATTTTATTTATATCTTCAAAGTACAGAATTTATGTCTTATACTGCTTTATTATAAGTTAGTTTATACATAATGTAGGCAGCATATTATTATGGCGACATAAAACTCGTGAAATCTGATATTATTATATTCGGGTGAAAAGTGGCGAATCTTGTCAGGACTTAATGTTTCATTTGTTGATGAAGATAATCACTTAAGTGCTCACTAAACTATGAACGTGAATATTGAATGTAAGAGACCCAAGTCTTGGAATCCTGACCCTTGTCATTCTTTTGTCTTGACAAGGGAGGTAAATAATAGTTAATTTATATTGACATTTATTATTATAGAAGTCACAGATTCATGTAAAAAACACGTGTCATACCTACCTAAAAACTAGTTACGGTAATAGATTATTATATCACTTTTGCAGAGTCAGTTACAAATAAATAAGAATTAAACGAATATTGGCAGTGAAACAGACGCCGTAACAAGATCACGTACGGTGACCGTGCAGCAATATTTCGACCAGATATACTTTTTATTGCTTGTTGACTCTCCGTTAACAGAGCTCTCCGCATCGCGTGTGTCAATATAGGTTTTTGATGAGAACACGGATCGAATCCGAATCTCTTCACGTAGGATTTTATTACATGTGTAAAAGGGATATATTTAAAAAAAAATGTTTTAGCTTCGACGAAGCCTTAAATTGGTACAATGAGATCCGACATAGAAGTCGCTAAAAGCAATTGAAACGATGACGATTGCGAATTGTAAATTCACAGAAGTTCAATAGAGAGTTCAAAGTAGAACGGAGTGCATATATTTGAACAGTTTGTAAGACAGTCGAGAGCCGTAATCATGTTCGGGATAATTGAATAAACAGCTAACATAGAAGAGAGTACAAACACCTATAGTTTGCGAATAGCGGTACAACATAGTCAGGGTATAGAACACAATTAGATGTTAGTGGGCCAGCCTCACAAATAATCACTCATTTCATACAGAGAGTTAACTGTACTCGACGGTCGACTTTTACATATTTGACAGCTGAACAAAATGTAGCACTGTAGAGGTGACTGTCGAGTCATGACTCACATTGAGAGCTTTATATCTTTGGTGGGTCTGGGTACGTCATGGGAAGTTCACGCGGTTGAAAACTGACTGTCTGTCCGTCACTCACACGCAAATTCATAAAAAAGTACTAATGTCACTTAATTTTGCATAGTACAATATTGTTGTCCGCAGTAATGATAAGAATAAGGGTCTTTTTTACGGATCTGGGTTCAGTCAAAAGAATATATTACCTATATCCTTCGACGTTTGTATAGAAGGACGGCCAGCGCAACCCTAAATTCGGAAAGCCCGTACTACTTTGTGCCGTAGTTTCTTTTTGACATCAAGAAGTTAACCTGCGCACCAAGAGCTTAACTTCCAATTCTTAAAACCGTCTCGTGTAACATCGGAACTCTCTATTTGAAGTCAACTTTCATTTTAACTTTTTAAAAGTGAACTCCGCTTTCTAAGCCAAGGTTTGTAATAGGTACCTATTTGAGTAGTATGACTTAGAATTATTTATGAGTCATATTCAATGTGTTGATGTGTACCTATACCAATAGATATTACGCATAAGAAATAAGTTTACGGATAAGGTCTGAAGAAACCATTCAAATGTCATAGAAATATAATATCATATGAGAAAAGTTTGTTGTGAATGAACTTTAGAAGGTAGCAAAAGTAGAGCGAGCACCAACTGATTAATCTTCCAGTGAAATGCATAATGATGTAGCTTGCAGACTTGTTGATAAACAAACCTTGTAATAATTTGATCCTTAGCTCTTTAGTCAAAAGTTTGAAGACGTTTTCAGCGGGTTGGAGAGGCAACATCTGACAGTGATTGTGGACGAGTTGAAGGGCGAAGGGTAAATGGCCCTGTTACTGGGTTCGTGGGGTGCGGGGAGGGTGGCGACGGCGATGCCTATACCTAATTGTATATTGTGTAGATTGGCCCGGGTGGTGCCTTGTACACTGCATGGCTATCGACGCCTTGTCAAGTTGTCAACTAGGCCTGCGCTGCCGCCACAAACCGCCTAACCAGTTTACTTACATACAACATATTTTCCGATTAATTTGATATTATCTATAACGTTACGTAAATTATTTAGATTCTCTCCTCCTTTGCAATTTTTGCTTATCAAGTAAGAGCAAGATTACGATGCTTCGGGCAGATTTTGCCAACCTTTAGTATTAATTTATTTTCAGTTGTGCATACACACTGTATACTTACATTTAGAATGAGAAAAAGTGCGTATCAGTAGAAAATATTTGTACCTTATAATCTCTAATAGTTAGTTTTTGTGAGTTCAGAAATTACACCTACGTTCTACATCTACAGCTATGAAATATAGCTGAAAAAGAATAATTGGTAATTGCATTCACTATATTGTAGCTGAAAGTAAAAAAAAATGGGCTGACGATGGTGATAGACTTTTATTTATTAGATAGTTTGCGACTTGCAAGGAGGTTCAGGCAACAACAGGCAGTGCCTCACTTTGAATTTTTATTCCGTATGCACACCATTTGTGAAATAAAAATAACGTATTGTTATATTATATATAATTTAAATTTTAGTCGACCTTTGATCCAAATCCTGTCAGAGTTGGATAAGTTTTTAAAAACCACTCTAAACACCAATTCACCTTGGCTTGTGGAAGTAGATGCCGAAATAAGATTTTTTATTTCATATCGGCTAGCTTTATTTGAACCTGTTTGATAAGTAAGGACTAACAAAGTCATGTCTTATAAATAAGAAACCTTTAAAATTATTAAGATATAATGATGACAGGAGCTATCATTATCATCGTAGAGTTTATCTACTGCCATTACAAGTATAACTAAATCTATTAAGCTGTATTATTATTTATTATGTGCTATTAGGTCCCTGTTGTTCAGTAATTTGATATGTTTAAGCACATTATCTATCCTGTTACCGAAAGTAATTAAAATCAATATTCGAGCAACCATTCTCTATCAGAATTCGCTTTGTAAATGCAAATCTCAATTTACCTTTGTTGTGTTCGTAGTTTGTGTATAAACACGTGCGGAATGACGAGAATTTCATCGGAACTCGTGGAACCTTACGCGGCGTGCGTGTGCATGACACACCCGCTGTCCCTATTGTTCAAATATTGTATTTGTTAACAGTTCAATAATGCAATGCACTTGCGGTTAGCACACGTGTTCGATATGCGATTGCAAGCCTTGGATAGTGAAATCGGCGAGGAAGCGGCTCGATTATACAAGTATGTTGGCGAAGCTACACATTAACCTGTTACTCCACTATTGTTTGGCCAATTTAACCACAGCGGTTACTTTAGCTTGACGACGATGGCTAGAATGCTCAATAACTAGCGTCTCTGACACAGATTATGCCAGCTGCATTTTAAACTCGCATAAATTATATTTCATTATTCCCATTACAACATGATAGGGTCTAATTACTGTAATATTGTCTGAGAGCGAGCCCGTTCATGCTCACACGCGATGTCTTTATCGGGACTTGCTTAACCTTAAGTTAATTTGTATAAAAGATACGTAACATTGCTGGAAGGATACTTTCAAGATGAAAGTTACCCATTATGGAATAATATTATTTGCCTATAAGTGACGTGGTAATAAACTCACAAAAATTACTAAAGGAAACATAATATTAACATATATTTATTATCTTAAATTAATCACTTTCACTTTAGTAACTACTTATAAATTAATCAATATAGTTCTTTCCTGTTAATCGTTGCATCTGCCGTTGAAGTAACGGCGGTCGATCACAGCCACTTCGTATAAATAATGTAATATCAAAGTATAGAGTCTGCGCGAGTATGCACATTTCGCAGTCACGGGGTAGGGACCCTCGCACTGGGGCCAAGCAGGACGGCGTGGAGCGGAGCTACCGGTGTTTATAGCTAGAACAGCGTCTGCGCATCCTTGACATTTGAGGCGCAGCGATGCGGCGCGCGGCCACTAGCCCCACCGGCGGAAACGGTTAAAGTTCGCCACTGGAAGGTATGGGTACCGCGCCGGGACGCGCACGTTCTCCAGGTTGTACCCGCGTCGGCGCCGTACTAGGTCGCCGCTCGCTTGCTGACTCTGCGCCACTCTCTTCGCCGGCCGTTCTATCCGCACTACGTTAGATTCCAGTATCACATTGTCGGAGACGATCGATTCTTCGGGCCTCAGTTTGGTCACGAGATTAGCTCTATTTTTCTGTGCAGCCAGGTACTCGTCGCTGAGCACGTAGTTGAAGAGTTTGGGCACTTGGTGGTATCTGGCGGAATCTATTTCTCTCTCGTACCCGAGGCGGTCGGCGGTGGCGGTGGAGAGCGCGGGCGCCGCGAGCGCGAGGGCGAGCGCGAGGTACGCGTGCATATTGCGGTGTGTGTCGAGTGTTTGAGCCGCGCGCGTCCAACACACATTTTTATATATCCGAGCGATCGATACCATTCGTGCCCAATTTGAGTACATATTTTTTGTTTGTTATGTAGGTACGAGGCGTTCTTGAACTTGATAATGTATCGTGAGATGCAGGCGTTCCGCGACGGAACGCGGCCGGGATGGGCGAAGCTTCGAGCTGGATGTTCCGTCTCTTCGTCATTATTCGTATAATTTGATGCACCGGTGCTTCGACCGCTTATGAACCTTGTTCCACTTACATTAGCTGATATTCATCGGTGTGACTCTCGGCGTTAAACGGTGATTGTCGCACAAGTAAGTAAGGATTTTATTATCATACTACGTTACGGCTGTGATGCATTATCATTTGATTTGACCATAAACGCAAATATTTTTTCAATTTAATGTACCTATGACGTTATGTTATGTAGGAATAATTTGTAAAAGTTTTCTGGCTTGATTACTGATGCTGGTTATTTATATTTTTGGAGAAAACTTAGACAAGTTGCAGCTTTCGAAAAGCCAAAGAATGAATGAATAATAATATTCCACATTATATTGCCTTCCTAGTTGAGTACAAATGGATAACACTCAAAAGTCTATTGCACATTGATTATTTATTTATCTACATATTTTAAAATACTTAAATTGGACACAGTGCATAACGACTGTAGCAAATTGCGCATTTAACGACATAGAACACGATTTCTTCAAGGATAATATTTAAACAACCGCATCTAGGTACTATACAAGTTCTTGCATTGTATACTTACATCTGTCAATAAGCTATTACAAAGCTCATCGTTGGTGCATAATTATTCAGCCGCCGTTAATGAGATGTTATCTCTATTGTTCTCTGTTTCAGTACTTATAGGTTTTGACACAGGCGGTGGCGTAGAGATCTATTATGTCTGCGAGAGTTGTACAATAGCTCTCTCTTTTGCCGACACTGACTTAGTTTCTATTAATCGGATATCATATAGAAAGTTCAGAAAACCGGAAATAGCATTTTAGAGGTCATTTCAAAATAAATGATAGTATCCCAAACGACAGGAAGCAAAGCAAAGCGAACGTCTGCGGCCTTCCGAAATGTTTTGCTCCGTTGATTACTTACTAAACATGTTATTTTAATTATCAACCAAATTACTGCCACTTAACAATTAATAATAAACTAAAGCTCAATTTTAGTAAATACCATAAACAATTATCTTAATTAATAATAGAAATCGAGCTTACATTCGAGCACTGAGAAAGTTAAATGACCGCAACATTTCACGCTATAACATAAATATGTTAATGGTGAATTGGTGATAAATATTCAGCGTTGTTATAAAACTAGAGAAGTTTCAAGTTATTTTAAGACAATCATACAATACTTGTAGCGATTCCTACATAATTATGTATGTTTAATTTATTAGTTTTCTTTTACATCTTTACCCATTGTGAGATTCAGCTTAAATGTTGATTTATGATTAATGTTATAGTGATTATCTAGTTCCCCGCTTATAAATATTATTCAATGTAAACGAGCCGGTTGGTAATCAAGTTTCGGATGTAATTAAGTACGGAAATATTAAAATAGTAACCGGAAGCAATTCGTATGTGCTCGAGCAAGTGGAGATTGGGACGGTAGCACACAGCGACTGTCTAAAAATCAAGGATCAAAATAGAAAGCTGGGATTATGGGGCTCCCGGCCCGGGCAGACATTTCCATTGTGTACCAATGTCAAGGGACGTTTCTGAAATTGGTAGCAGTATTAATTAACATATCAAAGTGAGCTCAGATCCAATTAATGATAATTACTTTTTCGATGACAGCATTCATGACCAGTAGAAATAGCAAAAACATCATCGGGAGTGAGCAATGAGCAAATCTAATCACGTAATTAATTCAATTACTCTTCATGAAAAAGTGGTAGAAGCCGGTTCCGACAGTCGCCATTACATCTCGCAATGGCTTACATCTGAAGTTGTAATGTTGTTTGCCTGCATGTTTTTGTACGAAGCGCACTAAGCGATATTTGTCAAGGGCGCATGGACAATGCTTGGAGCGTCGCTTCTTCCGTGTTTTTGTTTCGTTCCGCATCATTCGCATCTCGCGGCATCATCGTTAGAATATTAATATTCGTTAACCGAAGTCAATACACATCGGTTCCTTTGTTTATTTTTACGAGCTAGTTTTTGTAAGTTTTTTTGTTATATTTTGAAGACGCGTTCTATCGATCGGTGCTATACCGGTTCAGAGTGGAGTGCTTGCGAATTAATATCACGTATTTGCAACGGCCAAGGTCTTCATAATTTGTGAGTTATAATTTTGATGACATGAGTTAAGGTTTTGATAATTATTATACCTATTAGTAATTTTAAATGGGAAGACATATATTTATAATCCTTTCATTGAATGTACAATGTAATGTTTTATTCGGTGCGAGTTGGCTGAGCGGGGCGAGGAGGCGCGGGCGGTGCGCGGTGCGTCCTCGGGTGTCAGCGGTCATTGCTTCCTGATCGCCGGTGATCTCGGCTCCGAGAGCGGTGCGCGGTGACGCTCCCGCTGCGTTTGCGCAACAACCTCTCATTCATTATTCATACCCGACACGATCGAGCCTCCATTATCCTTTGTTCTAAAGAACTACATAATTTCATATTACAATGCTAATTCACTTATCGTAAATTGCTATACCTTTGTTATTATTTATTAGATAATACCTACCATAATAATACCAGATGTTATAGTTTTTCATCTGCTTATGTATAGTTCAAGGTCTCTTATAGGTTAACACTGGAAAATATGAAAATCCAATTTCATAAATATCATAAACGTGACATTTAAAATATCCCCTCCGTCCCACGTCACTCCAGGGTAGAGCATGGTAGCGCGCCTCTCATTTCAGCACCACGGACTTTAAGTATAATTAATAGTTCGTATACATTCTTTTTTATGTTAACAAGATATCCACACACTCCACCTGACCAAGTTTTTTTTGTTCAACAGATGCCATGGGACTCCTCGGAGGAACAGATGACCGCCCCCCGCGAGATGCGTATTCACGTGCAGCGTGTGATCGCTATCCCTGCGCCTCACAACATGCCCCCGGCGCCCCAGAACATGCCCCCACCGCCAGAGACCATGGGACCCTTCGCCCCTCCCCCACCACCACCCCAGAACAATGACCAGAATGAAGTGAGTGTCAAAGTTTCTTTGGTCTGATATAAAATTTACATCGTGAACATCCTCCATCTTTTCACTATCTTTTGTCTCTGTTTCTTAACGCTCAAGTCCCAAGCTAGGTACATCAGAAACCATAAAAAAACACGCATTGCCCTGACATTCAAAACTAGCATATCAATCAATCGTCGTAAACTTATAGTTGGTACATATTTTAATTAAAAATGTAATATGCTATGCTATACCCCAAAATGCGAGCCTCATTCCTAGAGACTTGAGCATTCCTTGTCCAGACTGACATTTTGAAACAACCTAGCTGAATGATCCACTTAAAGTGAAGTCACAGCGGTCCTAATAAACAGAGTTGAGAACGAGGTATTTAATTAGCGCCAAGTTGCTCCGGTTTTAAGGCAGACTCTTATTTTAATAGAATAGTAGGCGGCGACAGTTTATAAAGACGCTCTACAATGTCCTAATAAAACGGCGACTTGGTGTTAAAATGATGATCTTAATAATAGTTTAAGTTCTAGCTGTATAATCAGAAATGGGAAGCTATACCACAAGAAAAAAGCAATTCGAAGCACCTAATCATTAAGTTTCACATACTATAATATACATTTACATTATATTGTAGGTAGCAACACCTATACGTATTTATCTCGTGAACGGTGTCGAAAAACTTTAAAGAGCGTAGTCGTATAAAAAACATTCCGTTAGCAAGTAATTTACAAGTTCAGTAACGCGTACAAATTACACGTGATGTGATACGGAAGCGCCGAGTCTAATGAATATAATGACACCAACCAATACTGAATAAACCATTTCAATAAATAGGTACGAGCACGTTGTGAGCAGTTGAACATATCACGTGGATTATAGCGTACGAAAACAGCCAGGGTCAGGCCAGATTAGTAGCTTTTTGTCCTTCTAAACTGAACACAAAAGAAAATCTCGAGAACGAATAGTCAGTTTCGTCAGTTATTACTTGTACACAAAGTAAACATATCTTTGTTACAATGTATCTTCAATGTATTACTTTAGATAATTATATAAATTTTACTCGAATAAAGATAGAGCCGAGCTATGAAAGTTTAAATGGAGTAATTGTGAATACTTTTGAAGAATAGAATAGAATAGAATACAAAAACTCTTTATTGTACACCAGAAACAAAAATAAACACAGTACAGAAGAATTACAATGGGTAAACAAGGGTAGTACAATGGGCGGTCTTATCGCTGAAAGCGATTTCTTCCAGACAACCTTTGGATGGACAGTAAAAAACATTTTTCGATAGTAGGGTGAAGAAGTTACTAAATGGTGTCTTATGTCTTTTACTGGGAGTGTTCATAAAATGACTCTCTGAAATGTTTCCTGTGTGGGGGTCAAAGAACCTGCAATCTTTAATTTTATTACCGTGACCGATGTGATGACATTTACGAGTACGTTAGTCTAACAAAAGCTTCGTACGTAACTTCCTAATTGAGATGTGTTTTCTATTGTTCACCTTCTCTAGTGTCGGTAACTAAACTCGGTATATTGTTAAAGTTTGAGAATAGTTTTTATTTTGTCTGCGTAGTGTAGTCGCACGACATTAACTTTCGGGTTGGTAAACATCCCTGAAAGTAGTTTGTGTCACAAATCTTTTTTGAGCCTGTCATGGGACCTGAAATTCTTAAAAGGTCGATCGTATAATAGAACCGTGAAGTTAAAAAACACGACCAAAATAAGTATATACTTAGTTTACTTACATTTCCTTGGAATATTAATAAAATATTAATGTGTTTTCTTCAGCAACCCGCTGTCCTTCACCAGTTCGTGCCGCAGTCCGCTCCGACACAAGAGTTGGAACAACCTGAAGTAAGATCAATCAAGTTTAATAATCTTTCTAAATTTATAAGTATCTAGAGGAGTGAAATTCTATAATCTGTAATCCGATTTTACTGGTTTTGAAACACACGCTGCTCTCTACATTTTGTTTGCGGCTTTCACCGGAGTATATTATCTATCTGCCTGGCTTTAAACATGAATAGTTAAAACAATATTTTTGATAAAAAACTGGTCTCCATTCTTTTCCAATACTTATTGGATTTCTCTGCAGTAAAAGTGATTTATTACAACTACAAAACTACGAAGTGATCGAATAAAAGCGACACCTTATTATGGAATATGATCAATAGCATAGAATGTATGAGAGAAATTGTTATTAGTAGGTATAAGTTTTCTGTTAAATATTCTGTTTATTCTTTAGCTCTAACATCTGATGATTATTGTCAATTAAAGTATGATCTTACAAACATTAAAGTGACTTATCCTCACAGTAATGACATCTTGATTTCAAGTAAAAAAAGCATTACCAATAAATAGTTCCTCCACGATGCGATGTGAGCTTAATATTAATATAATTATTTGACATCCGAGTCCTTGCAATTTAATAATTTAATGGGACTTCATTTTACATCGCTGGAACAAACGTTGAAACTTTCACATTAAAAGCGGAATTAAAGAACTGGACACCATATCTCCCTTCATAAAACCTCGAACTCTGTATAATACTTCGTTGTTACTGCGAGCAATAAATTCACGTGTAACGGTAGGGCGGGTGGCAGGTGCAGAAGATGCAGATGAACGGGTCACCCGTGCAGATGAACCTGCCGTGGGGCCTGACACCGGAGGACTTGCACGTCATCCACCGCACCGCCGAGGAGGCCAACATGCAGCGCCGCAATCAGCAGCAGGCCGACAGCGAGATGCAAGAGGTTACTATGGTTGGTACAGCTCTTCATCTTTCTCTTATTCTTAGTGCCTATGATTGTATTAACTAAGCTCACTATGTGACTACTGCCTCACTGAGCTAGTAATCTCTTGGAAAATATTTAGAGTGAAGGTGTTGGGGCATTGACAGCACCACAACTGCTGCAATTAGTTGACAGGTACCTCATATATATGAGAGTCCAGGTGGCCCCATTTGCTGACAGTGACTGATTTGGGTCCATTATCCAGCATCAAATACCATCATGGTTATCTTATAGGCAAGGGTGCTCCACCGTCAATTGCGTCATCGTTTACCATAAGGTGAAACAGTGAAAAATTTATGTTTAAACGGTAATAAAAAAAAAGCGAGTTGATTAAGCGTTAAAAATGAAGTATCTATCACATAACAATACAACATAACTGTATAATTTTTATTCCAGATGAAGACGATCGTAAACTCCCTGGCGGCGGCTGCGCAGGCGGAGGCGGAGGCGCAGGCGCAAGCAGAGGCGGACGCGCAAGCGCAAGGGCAGGGGCAGGAACAAGAGCGTGGACAGGAGCAGGAGCAGGGGCAGGGCCAGGATGAGCCTAGCGCGGACGTCCCCGTGAATATGGTCCCGCCGCGCGCATCCCGAACGCTGCTGTTGCCGCAAGATATGGCCATGGACGAAAGGCCACACTGTAAGCACTGTCCCATCTTATATTATTGAGAAATTTCATTTCGGAAATAGCTGGGGCCTCGACAAATGTTGCCTATAATGATCTACTCATACCACATAAATTGAGAAGCAGCATACAAATATGACCTTATCTGGGCCCGGAGTTTTTGGATGTTAGACAACGTAGCGACACCTACGCGAAATCGCGTAACAAACGTACAAAATAAAACATGCAGACCAATTGAAAACCTCCTCCATTTCTCCTCCTTCTACTATATAATAATATCTTATAGTCCTCTTTTGTATTAACCTTTGTTGTTTTCGGTGAAACATTAAACGGCCTGGTCAGCGTGGGACCCGTCCCTATGAAGGCGAAACCCGATATTTAATCATGTAGATTTCACTGAACTTGTTATTGTTGTATTTTAGTGAACTTTGGATCACGCTCGTCCGACCTTTTGTTGTAATTTTCCAATAAAGTCTCTTGTATCGAACAGCGTAGGTATTCATATAAATTATTTGTTTTCGACATGTGCCTACCTAGTATGTCTACATGTAGTTAATAAATAGAAAGTATCTCTATAAACACGTAAATGGAGCAGAAGCCTGGAGGCATCTCGGGAGGTGTGTTAATTAAACAGATGTTTGTGGCGTTGCAATATATATCTAGTCATATTCTGGAGAGAGCTATTTATTTGAGCATAACGATATTATTAATGGCAAGCAAATTAGATGTGTTTAATTTGTTAGACACTACATTATTATTTTGAAAAGGAGAGGGAGCCTTCTACCGTGTTCAAAGGGCTAGGCTAGGGTTCAGTCTAGCTGGGTACTCCTGGCACCACAATGTTTCAACCAATTTTGGGCCACAAGGGAATGTAGTCTGTGGGTTGAAACATCAACACGAAAAGATGCCTTTAACCGAATTGTTGCACACAAAATTTGAGTCAACAAAAGATCTGACCTCGAGCTAGGTTCAGTCACTCGAGTGTCACTAAGCCATTAATCACAACATGTTTTCCTCGCATTTAGTGACATCACGTTAGTTTCTACTTATAATAGGTATATTGGTAATTGGTTTATAATCGCGAATTAATTGTTATGTATGCATCTCGCTAATGACTGGTCTTCGATCACTAATCACGGCAATAAGGTAATTTATGTACATATAATTAGAGTAGGTGTGTAGGTGTTAATCCGATAATTAATTGATTGATGGAGAAGTGTGGATATTATGGTGGTATTGTTGACCCTTGTATAGTATAGGTACATTGTGCACGCAAACATACCTTGTGCGTAAGTAGCCATATAATATTTCGGTACTGTGATATAATATTATGCTAGCATTTGATTTGACTAGAGGATAAAAATAAAACTTTCATAATAAATTATTGTCCAAAATTGTTGAAAGTAAACGACTGAAATACGTCTTTGAGAGTGATATCGAGACTGAGCGAAATACACTAGTAGCGCATTTCTGAAAATTTACTTATTCCATACACACAGGCACCTACTGTTGTAGTTCAGTGAAAGCTAAGCAGGACACAAGTAATGCAGTAATAGTATTATTGTATTGGATTGGATGTCATTATTTGCAGAAATTCTGTGGTTGCGTCAGTACAAGTACGAATAACAGCTAAAAACAAATGAATACTATAAGTCTCTCAGTATTTACGAATTATTTTGGCCTTTGCGTGTTAAATATGTGACTAGATATTGATAAAACATGAATCGCACAAACAAGAATAAACTGAACTACAGATTGGCAGATTATTTACTGTTTCCAGATTCTGCACACGCAAATGCAATATACAATACATGTGAGGTTTAGTGGTACTTTATAATTATGGTCACAAATACCTGAGTACTTGAATAAATACATATTTTTATTATAGCTTATACGAGTAAGTGTATGACATCGATGTCGATCTTTACCTTAAATAATTAAAAGCTTTTATTTGTTATATAAGTTAATTATGATACTTTCCCGGCGGTCGCGTTTGTGGTCGCGTCCACGACTTCGTTAGCGAGTATTGTCCGACTCATTTGAGACTGGGAATTCGGATTTAGTTTGTAAAACATTCGTTGAGACTTTAATTTGTGGTCTTCTACGTATTGTCACGTCGTAATTTCTCTATGCGCAGCGGATGTGTCGTATTATGTGTTTTTACTTTTGCAGAATCAGGCTTCAGACACTATTCGCTATGACTTGATTTAAGTTACGAAGCCCTATAGCTAAAAGAAGATAATTCAGGAACCGAGTATACATATGTATAAAAAGTAAACATGAGTGTGACTGACTGTTTTTTTTTACTTTCAGACATGCAGCCTCGTTCGGTGCGTAGCGTGGACGCGTTCACACACAGTGAGAAGCGCGTGAAGCGTTGCGCGTGCAACTGCGCCTAGGCGCTCCCCTGTCGCCGCGCGACACCGCGCGACTCTGGCAGCCACGCGAGGCGACACACCTCTCCGTCCACATTCAATCTCAACCATTCCTTTTAACTAAGTTAGAGACTTCCCTACAGTCTTCCCTAACACCTCTGTAAATAAAGTTGTTAATCCATCCGAAACGAAAAGTCGTTTTTAATTGCCTGCCTGTAGTCGCGGAGGTAATGGTTGTATTTATGGGAAATTTTAATGTTTGTTAAATAAATAATAATTTTTATTACTCGTTTTACTGTTAAATTACCATTAACAGTTATTTATTCCCAAGAATACAAAATCGATAGTAGTTATATGAGTAGCAATAAGGGTCTTTGATTTACTCTAGGTGGGTAATGTGATATTTGTGGAGTATGATTTAATCGCCGATGTTATCGTCTCTACTAATTTCATCAGTGGACACCTCAGACGAACGAGGAACGCTGGGAAAATAAATTCCCAGCGTCCCCGCTAGTAGGATATAATATGTATCTGTTAGCAGGTTCAGTTCACCAGCGATCGTATTATTTCAGTTTCATCATGCGCTTTACTTACTTATTAATTTATTCGCATTCATCTGCAACTGAATACAATTTCTAAACATACGATTTTTTTCTTATTGTGAATGATTGCCTAGTGATAACAAAAGTGAACTTATTCTTTTATTGTGATCCTAAATTAAATATATATTAGTTTTACTCTGATGTTAGTTTCATTTCGATGTTCCATTTGGTGGTTAATACCACATTAATTTGAGATAAAACGTTCTTAGGATTGCTTTGTCATCCTGAGTGGAGGAAGATTGCGCGGTGTTTATTTCTTTATTTTATAACATTCTAGCAAAATGAGAAAAATATTAGATTCCAAGCCATCAATATATTTTATTTATTTATGATAAGAGATACATTGTTTCTCAATGTGTTTTAGCAAAGCAAACAGAACAACAATGCCACGTCCAATAGTTAAGTAAGTAGATCTGTTCAACATTATATACCAGCTGTCACGATGATAACCATTTTGGCATTTATACGACAAATAAATGTTTTACCGTCCTACATTATTCAAAGAAATGTCTATCACAAGAGTCCAAGAACACACAATTGCTTTAGAAGGGATTAATCTCGAATGAAAAGACTGAATTATACTGGGTAATCAAGTACTTTTGAAGAAAATATAGCAAGAAATACATTTAAGGTTACAGTAAGCTTAGGAACCTGTGTGGGAACCTGGGAGAAGACTCGTCGCACCGTGGTAAGTTGGCATGCGTACTCTCCCTTACGAGAACATGAGAGCCTAGCCTATTTTTATTATGTACTAGCTTTTACAGAAATCTTCGTCCGCTCGAAAAAAAGTTAACCACAGCACAGCTAATCGTGACAAAAAGTACCCTGTCCTTTCCCAGGGTTCAAACAATGACCATGGCTAATTTTATCAGGATCGGTTATCCTTACCCTTACATTCGTGTAGCTAACATACAGAGACATATCTAATAAAGAGTGTACTAGAATTGAATTATGTAAACATCTAGCTGTTATTTGCGACTTCGTTCACCGTAGTATTTTATTATATACTTACTTATTAATATTGCAAGACATATTTCCGTATAGAACTGGGCATATTACATGGTGGGAAAATATTTTGTTACGGTACTCTGAAAAAGATCAATGCACATAAATAGCATTTAACCTAATATACCTACCTAATAAATTGATATTTACTAAGCAAGTAGCTTGAAAATTGATTATACTTAATAACTTTCCGTTTGACGAGATACTTTATGTTAGTGTCTTTACGTAAATGGAATTCCCCTTCAAGGAGGAAAATCATGACATTCCAACCTTATTGCGTTTGTAAAAATGTTCTTGGTAATTTTAGCAAAACTAGCATAAGTGTTTTGTGGTAAAATCAGGTATATTATCATAAGGATTCTACGAATAGGACTATAGGCTATATTTTCATTCCACCTTAGCTTCTTGAGAACATAGCTGGCAAGTAGATATACCTATTGAAAATTTCGGCACCTGTGCTGCACGCCGCCGCGGCCACGGCCGGCCGCCACGCCACTAATGTTTTGCGTCTATAATATCACAGGTATCGAATAAATAATAATAATAATACAAGCTGAGCTCCAAAGTATTGCCAGTATGGACAATGACTAAATGTACCTTAATATTTGTTTTTACTGGTATTTGGTGCAAGAATCGCGTCATTATTTTAGTTATATTGTTTATTAATTTTTTGCGAATTTTGCGCCCCTTTTTGAGGTGCCCTACCTACCACACTCTAGGTACGTACCTAAGTAATTGATTATCGCAGTTATAGATAATATTTAAATTAGTGATTATTTTTTATGACGTAAAATGAAACAATAAAATAATTGTGTGGTGTATTTCTATTTCGTTAAAAAAACACATTAATTATTATGTTAAACTTATTCTAACCAGGGCAAATAGTAGCTGTTAAGTAGAAATATGTCTACATAAAATAAAATTATAATACGTTTCTAGCTTTTTTCGTACATAATATTATGTCATGATTGGTCAATATTTGAAATTTTACAGCATGTATCAGCTAAACTATAGTTTGGTATTGCGTTGAAATTTTTCGGTGTCTGATTGCAGTGTCTGTAGTCTAGTGTTATTAAAATTACATAAAAAGTAAGTATCAAAAAGTTCATGATGAAACCCGACACATAACTTATTAAAATAGTATAAAAAGAGTCCAAACACCACAAAAATATCACATCCTTTGATACCAAATAAAAGTTAATCATCAAACACATCAAAAAAGTTACAATTGTGAGACTCGTAGCGAACCTCCTTATTTTGTCGGACAATACTCTATATACAATAGTTAAATACACCGCCGTCCCCATCAAGGTTAAAGGCCATCTGAATACACCACATATTATTAGATAGACGACCCGTCTATTTAGAGCTTCGTATAGGATGACGGCGGTCCACACTACGCTGATAGGCACCGGCACCAGCCATGAGCACATGGACACTTTATACAAATTGTTTTGTCTCACTTTCACTACTACTATAATTAAGCTGTCATACATATGTTTAATTAAGAAGAATACTAATATTACAATAACAAAATCGATGTATATCTGTGAACTATTCAGAGCCACGCTAAGGTAAGCCGAGCTCGATAACAGATTGTGATCTTGCAAAAATTGAACAGAAAATATCACTCTTTTTATGAATCTTGCTACACTTATCTGCATTAACATTTGATTCCTATAATTTCTTCTCCAGCGTGGCATTTTAAAAGCTGCTACGATCCATACCATCAGTTCCAAAGACGTCATAATGATTTCCATAATATTAAATGCTTCTGATACGGAGTAATAATCTGGCGATACACCGAGTGGTGAGTGTTGGATGATCGACGAATTAAATACGCTTTCGGTGGTCGAAAAGCTTTCCATCGTCGTAGTCACCTCATTTTCAGTGGTTGAAGTATCGTAGTCGTTCATCAAAACACTAGAATTGGTCACTTCTTCTGTCATCTTGGCCACATGTGTATTTATTTAAATTTAAACGACACAATAATCCACACAAACAACTGTCACGGGCTCCAGGTAGTAGACATACTGGCGGTATCGTCGCACTGCATTGTAGCTGTAATGTCATACAGGAAATAACGACTCACTCTTATTCATAAAAGGTAGGTAAAACGATACAATAATTTTATTGGAATTTGCGGTTGGAATACGTCATCCGGCTAGTACAAAATACCCAAGTGCGCACTGAACCTCGCCAGAGAGTGGTTTGATTTGATGATCGGCTTGTGGATTTGAAATCACTAGTTTCGTCTCTGCATAAATTTCCATATAGTCTAGTAAACAAGTCAATGTAACCTAAATTCCACGGGATTTGACTAATACCTATTGGTTTGAATTCAAAAACTCTTTATTTACAACATTGTTATAAAACTGTATGTAAACTGTAAGATGAAATGATAATATTGTAGGTCTGGAGGTGGAAGTGCTTATTTCAGTGAGAACCTACCTACTTGAATTGTTACGTACGATTTCATTCGCTTTGCTATGGACCTAAACCTTAAAAATAACATTTTAATCCAGCTCCTACGAATGAAATGAAATTTCGATTCAGAGCTGTAGATTTTCATTTGCTGCAAAAAGTTTGAAAACGCGAGCTACCATCGCAAAGTGTACAACATTTTATCGAAATCTTATTTTTCTCCCGTAGGAATTCAATATCCTGTGACTTATCTTCGATCGGCGCTGGCATTCGAAGAGACGAGCTATTTGCTGCCTTCTAGAGAACATTTTCACGTAAAGGTTAATGAATTAGTAATTCTTATTTCTTAGTTTGTACATGACATCCAACGTGTGTAGAATAAAAACTATAAAACCAACTATATATACAAAGACATACACAAGACAAATAAATCACGCCCGAGTTTTTTTTACATATATCATACTAGATGCGCCCCGCGGTTTCACCCGCGTAGTTCCTGTTCCCACGGGAATATGGGGATAAAATATAGCCTATGTTACTAGCTGTCAATGTAGCTTTCCATTAGTGAAATTTTTTTTTAAATCGGTGCAGTGGTTTAGCCGAAACTTTACATATTTCAATCAAATTACATATCGAACATGCTCAAAACCCAAGGAATAAAATACCTTTGTCTATGTAGTCTAGAAACAATATTTCTTTGCATTGTTATTGATGACTATGTTTCTAGTTACTTGTTACCGGAAAATTTGCCTTGACCTACTAGCACGCGGGATGCCCAGAAAGGTGACTTTTTTTCTCGCAAAAATACAGTCACTGGTTCACTGATCAGCAAGAGAGCGTGAGTAGGCATCGGTAGCCCTTTGTTGTCATTATTCTCTGCTCACGTGACTAATTCGCACGCAATTAGGTCACTTCTCTTCACATATTCTACGCTTTATAAAAATAATCTATTATAGATGTTTTCACAACATGTTAAGCCTTATAAAAGCGCAAGGTGCTGAGGAAAGTCATCAGTTGCCTCGCTATTTGGAGCTTTTCCTTTCTTTTTACTTGAAGAACATTACCTGTAGAGATTGATCATAATACCGTGTTTATCTCACAGCCCTAGTGAAGGGTAATATTTTTGGTATACGCGTACGGAGGTATATTCCTTTGGCGCATCCTATAGATCAAACGTCTTAATGGATTTTGATAAATAAGAAATAACATCAGATTCGTCGAATGAGGTATCGAAATAAAGGTTGTTAAGACTATTCCGAAAAATATATAGCAGTCAGTTATTAATTTCCTTGTCCCTGAAAAAGTTTGAACCTTTTAATTAAAACAGGAAACTTAATATTAACAGTAAATTACTACCTACTTACATATCTTTGTGGGACATAGGTTCAATAGATTTATGATGTCAAGATGTATACAGATGGGAAATAAAAGAAGTGAGTAAAGCTCGTAACGAGATAAATCTCTATCATATAGTTAATAGTGAAAGTGCAGAGTTGATCAATGGTCTGCTCGTGAAGTTCTCACAAACAAGTGAGTTGTTTACGGAGGCAGTGCATAAGGACGCGGGGGCCGATCGATAGGGTTAAAATATGGGTCAAGCTCACTTCACCGCACTTACCTGGGGCGCTCCTTACGAGACCGCGGCTTTCTGCCATTCGTTTTATAGCTATTCAATTTGTGACTATTGCGAAACTACCCCCTCGAAGAGCCTTTGAGTGCAATTTGGGGTTTGGACTTTGTAAAAGTTTCTTAGTCCTTTTTTGGGTAAGGGCCCGTCGTTGAAATAGTACTGAATGATTTCAATATACTAGTTCGTAGATAGTCGAGAGCTCTGGAACTAACAAACTACTTTTGGACAACTGATAACTTTTTCAATAAATGATATTGGAGAATGTAAAGCATAATTAATTATTTTTTCTCACTCGATGGTGAGAACAACAAGGACACAAACACATATCGATGTGCCTGTGTCCTTGTGAAAGAAATGCAGTGTCGAAAAAAATTATTGTATCAAAATATTCAAGAAAAAAATTAAATAACCCTAAAAATCGTATAACGTAAAACAATTTTGAATGTAAAACTGATAAAAACCAAGTGTTTTGGACAATTTAGGTACTTAGTTGACTGACATACATAATAAAAACATTATAAGTACATAATTTCGTAGTTGACTGTACAGATTTTTTTAAGAGTTGAAAGAATAGACGTGCTTACATGCACAATTATTTTTGTGATTGTGGTGGATTGTGTTTACTTCTAGTTGAGTTATAGTCATCGAACAAAATCATTAATAATTGTAGATTCATACTTATTATCACTTTGGTTTATATATTCATAAAGTGCATATCAACAAGCGCAGATAACAGCGCTTCAAAATGAGTAATAACGATGTTAATATCTAACATATCGCCAAATCAACAAACCAGTCATATCAGTAGTGGTTGAAAATTATTAAGTACGTATCACAGAGGAAGCCCAAACATAAAATAATGCGGATATTCCTGTAATTTAGTAGTCGTTCTTCGTGTTTCATTTCAGGATTCTACTTAGCAGGTAGGTAACAAAATTACAGACATATTTTTGAATCAATATTAACAGTCGGTTATTCTACCGCTGTCGTCGCGTAATTATCCTATATATATTAGCCTGTAATTTTCGTAATGCATTAATATGAATTTTTAAAACACACCATACAACACAAAGGAAACATCGAATGTGCAATTACCACCGCACCCGCCACGCTACCCGCCCCTACAACAGCCCATTAAAGAACAATTTTCGAAACAAACGACAGATTCTTGAAATCCCTAGGAACAAAACTGAATTTGTTTTACAAGAACCGGCTACTTATTAATTTTAGCTTGTCAAACTTGAACTCTAATATTTATAACTTTGACGACGTCAGAGTTGAAGCTTGTCGCATAATACGTATACAGGAAGAAAAGTCTAGCCTAACCTAACTAATACTAAGTGAGGTTTTAGGGTGATTCCTACATGCCTCGTTCGCTTCCGTAAGTAGATCGATAATCAGCTCCATTAATGAGCAGTCCGGTTAAATTGCGTTTGGGATTAGCGCAAGCTTCCGAAGCCGAGTAGGTACACCTCAACTTGCATTTTATGTTTTATACTAAACAGTAGCCCTCTATAACTCTTCACTTTTAACAGCAATAAATGACGGCATTCAATACATTTTCATATTCAAAGAAAATGTAATGCATTTCTCTAGTTTTCACTTTCAAGAGCTCTCGGGGCAAAAAGGGCGATTACGCGTTACAGAGTTCGTTCCTCTCAGATACAATCTGAGGCTCAATACTTTTGATTTAGCGATGTTATCGGCCATGTTAACATTAATATCTACACGTATCAGAACGTGTCTTGTTTGATGACTGATAAAATTCAATAAGTGATTTTATCGCCGAATGTAATCAAGCCTTATTTACGCGCTTTGTCTATTAACATTTATTGCGTAGAATAATCGTGTCTGTCGTTACGTTTGACGTTTGAATAACATAAAATCCTTGTAATTAATGTGGATTTTATGGCCGTTGCTAATTTAACGACTCATAATAGCGACATCGGAACGCACCTAGTAGCTGTGAAAGACAATCAAAACAACTGTCTGATGGGAAATCTGTCTACCCACGTCCTGCGGAGTTCTGACTTGACAGAGATATCCGAACTTTGCATTATTATGACAGTTTAGGTTCGTACTCCGTAACGAAAACTAATAAGGGCAGCCATCAATTTAATGAGATTCAGGCTTATAATGTAGCCGTGTGAGATTTGATTACATTCGGAGTACTGAAAGGTAAAGAGTCGTCTCGTTAATGAAGGCATTTTAAAGGTTCACATCGAACGCTTTGTTTCACCTTCGAATTGTTTTCAATAAGAAATCCCTAACTCAAAAGTTTTATTCACTTGAGGCTCGAGCAGCCCGTGGGAATCAGTAATCGATACGAAAGGATAGAGTGCAGAGCTCAAGGCGATTCGTTGACTAATTGGGTTTGCGATTCAGTTAATATTGGATTTCGATTACAATTTAGTTATTGGTGGATAAAATTGATGACTATAATTTGCACCGTGGATTTCATTATTCTACGCTAGAAAATTACTTCTGTCGGTCACGCCCCTTCAAACGACTGAGGGCGATAAATAAGATTGAGAGTGCTATTAATTATCCAGTATACTTTTGGTACGGCGCGACTAGCGAGACGTTGAAAATTAAACAAGACGATAAATGCTTATCCTCATCAACGCTCATTTAAATTAGTTACGCTCTCTAAATGTCCTGCATGCGGGGCTGGAGGGGATCCATTTGTACCTATAATAAAGCCGTAAATAGAAAAAATCTTTAGGTAAGTAAAAGTTTTTATATTAAAAGAAGGTCTAGGACACAACATTGTATTCTTTTGTCTATCTATCTGCTTGTTTCGGCATCACGTAAAAACTACTGAAACGATCGCATGCAGTTTGTAACCGACTTCATAAAAGGAGGTGGTTCTCAATTCAACTGCATGTTTTTTCCACTACATAATATGTTATAATATATAGTAGTATTAGTAGTATATAGTATCGACTAGTGCCAAGATATACACTTGACGACGTGCACACATGCGCGCGCGTGTTGCGTTGTGCGACGTGTTATTTATTTGTTTTATTTTATTTACATTTATAACTCAAAGCTCTTAACCTAAATCATTTATCAGAAGTAGGCAAAATATTGCACATTCACAAGTTAAAAATTTAAGTCTCTAATACATAGAGAAAAATAAAAAATAAGTCAGAATATGATCATCTAAATCCAAGGAGTAGAATTAATTGCGAGTTATTGATAGAAAACTGTTTTAAGACGGTGCGCCCCTTATAACCCACTGAGCTTTAGTGGGTAACTGTCTCATATGGATATAAGAAAACGATGTCGTGGCTATCAGCGAGTGCTAAATTAAATAGGTATATTATAGCTCGACTATAACTCACAACGAAACTAATGAATGAACGATTTAATTGCGAATACGCATCTTTTTACGCTTTCAACAGTAGAGCAAGCTTAGGAGTAGTTGGGATTAACTTGGAGCAAGTAATTCGACAAAATATGATCTGTAGTTTGCCAGCAGCAAATGTCGTGAGTGACCTTCTAATTAAAAAATCTCAAAAGTGAATTCATGATGATTATTTCAAATCTAAATTTTACTCGTTAAAAAGGTAGGCACGTGTTTTGGGTATGAGCAAGTTTAGTGCATACCAAAAATAGCTATAGCAAGCATTATACTATACTTAATACAATATATTGTATATAGAGGAGCCATTTTGAAGGTTCCACACTCTTTGAATTCGGGAACCAGTATGTTTATGTAGAGAGATATCGAAAGGTCGTCACACTAGGAAAACTAGGAAGAAAAAAATGGTGAAAACCAACAAAGTTATTTAAACATCCCTTTAGAAGTCGTGGATTGAAACTTTAAGGAAATTCAAATAATAGGTCATTTTACTGCAATCTCCTTTGTTTAACTGGTGATGCGGGCGCGGACGGTGCGGCGCGGCGCGGCGGTAAACTTTGCTAATCACCGTTCGAACGGCCACTCGTTTAGGAATAAATTACAACAAGAAAGTTTCGTGGAAAGTAATTAAGTTACCGCTCGAGTCTCCGCTTACCGCCCAACTACGTGTTGGAAATCAGGATCCTTCTGCAACTCCATCTGAGATGCTTGAGTTACATGAACTTTTGCAACCACAATTTCTAACAAATTTAATCAAGTTACTTTGCATATTATTCCTATTTGGACTAGACACTTCTAAGTTACTACAGTGTAGCAATTGTATTTTATTCAGACAAGACATTGATTGTTTAACTTAAACCCATGAATAGATCTTAAATGTAGGGATTTGGCACGGAATACCAAATGTTTTGGTTAGAAGTTTATTACTGTTAATTATGCGAAGCACGCTCTACGTCGGGTAACTTTATAGCACCATTATTCTAAGTTAGCAAAATCGATATTGATCGAGTTGTAAACACAAGCTAGTGATTAAAAGCTCGGATCACCTGTCGCGTACACGATCAACAGGAAAGGATCCGGGCGAGGCTCTGAAGAGTCGAGCACGCAGCCTGCGAGAACGACAGTCGCCGCCCAGCCGCCTTACGCGACGCCCGCCCCGAGAGCGACCGCCCGCCCTCGCCCCCCGACCGCTCGAGCGATCCGAAATTAATTCCCAGCATATTTTAACACCTCAAAACACGAGCGCCTCGCGTGTTGCGAGCCGTCGCTTCATAAACGTTTTTGTGAAAGAACCGAACCTTTTTGAAGTTTGTTGAAGTGCTAACAGATAGCGGAGGATTATCGCGAGCCCTTTATCCATCGCTGGAGGCGACGTAAGTTTTTTAAGCAGCATTATATGAATATTTTTTGCCTATTGATTTATTGTTTTATATTCATAGTTTTTTGTTGTTACTTATAATTCGGGTCTAGTGAGTATCTTAAGTAAGTATCCTTTATCGTTTTAATTAAAAATATGGTACAGTTATACCTGCTTATTTTTTTCTTAGACATAAAATTTTTCCGTTTGGAATGTTTATTATTAAAATTAAAATGGTGTAATCCCGAGATATTATCTAACAAATATGTAAAATGGTAAATCACCGTCCCATCTTTTTTTGTTGCTCCTCTCCATGCATGGTTGTCTGGAAGAGATCGCTCTCATCGATAAGGCCGTCCATTGTAACACTAATTGTTAAATTTGATTTGCTTTAGTTTTTAAGTTACCTTGGTTCTGTTGTGTTTCAATAAAGAGTTTATCTATCTATCTATCTATCTATATGTATGTGTTATATACAAACCCGTTTTTTATTATTCATGTACACAAGTAGGTAGGTACATCTATGTACACCTAATTAGGCCAAATATAAAAAAAAATCTACAACATGAACCTAATTGTTTAACCATTTTAAAATAGCTATGAAAAATGATTCGGCTGACTATTGTTGTTTTGATACAAATAAATTTCATCATCTTCTGCATAGTAATAATACTTGCAACAGTACGATATCAAACGAGAGGTTTTCATTTGTGTAGCAGAGTGCTTTAGGATCGACGCTTCCCGGGAATGGGTATTATAATTGCAACCTGAACGCTCTCGATATTGCGAATTTAATTTTCTTCCTTTTGTGAGCGCTTCGAAAATCTCCCTCTATATTGGCAGTTTTTGTATGCCAAAATGTAGGAGCAAAAACTTGGTAAGCTGCTTAACTGCAGGCGGCACTCGTGCGAGCGGACGTCACTTTAATTTGTTGTTAGTAGTCAGTGGCGGTCGCCAGCGGCCTGCCGCGGGCGATAGCACCACGCGCCCGCCTAATGTTTTTTTGACACTTTATTTTACTCTTGTAAAAATATATTCAGTCTAGCTTCGAAAGTTCGTCGTCGAGGATAATGTTTCTAAACAGGGAACGTTTCTAGCACGATAAATATTGACCGGGTACAAGCGCGTTAGGTACAGATCACCTAATTGTTCTTACGAAGTATAGGTAGATTGATATCTACATATTATACTCGTAGTTACGAATAGTATAATACAATACCAACACAAGTAGGCAGAACATCGAAAAAAGTAGAAACCTTTAAGATGTGGTCATACCGTCGGATGCTTCGCATCAATTATTCATAGAAGGGTAAGCTTCTTCTGCGAGGATCCGCCTGGGGAACTGCTATTACCTTTACAGATATTCAACCACCAAGCAGTAGTGTGCAAATATTACTATGCTACGGGTTGAAGAGCACTGTTTTCAGCGAAATTACTAGGCGTATGATACCTTGGAATGTCTCGTGTGACGAGCGAAATGCAGTGTTGAGCAAGAAAGTACTGGATTTCACTGCAAATGGACAGGCGTGGCGCTTACCATCGGGTGAATGACATGCTCATCTCATTATTTAGTAACATTTTAATTGGGCGGATAAGGTCCTCACAAGTTTTACAGCGCAATGCCAAAAAACTTGAACGAATCCGAACCAGCAAACAACTAAACAAAGAGTCGCCTATCTTGGACACATACTGCAAAATGATCAAAATATTACGTATCTAAACGAAAGCTCAGAAGGCAAAAGATGTCGCGGCTCTGAATAGGCATAGACATTAAGACGTAACAACTGTTGAGGTTAGCTTTGAAAATGGAAAAGTTTAAGGACCGGACTGCCAACTTTCAATAATGAAAAAGATTTCTTCACCAATGCGTTGAAACAAGTAATGAACCTAGAAAACTTTACGGGTTCACATTGTAACTCTGTGTGGTGAAAGGATAGTGAAGACTACACCGGCTTGCAGAACTGCATGCACCGCGTGGATGGGTTGCATACTGTCACAAAACCCATCTCACCACGACGATGACGGGTGGCTGCAGGCGGTGCCGTGTGAGATACAAGGACTTTTATTTTATAACTTTATACTTTATACAGAATAAGTTAAAAGCAGCTTTGATTAAACCTAAATCAAAATCAAAGTATTATTTTATTAAAAGCCATGCCTAACCCCGAGCCTACATATATGAATTATAAAAAAAACAAATCTATAAAAAACATGCATACTGAATATATTATTTTTACAATTTGCATTTTAATACAGCATTGTTTTATACTCGTAGTCCTGGGTACAATGCTCAGTAAAAAATTGCCAACGGAAAAACATCGCAGAACCGATATAGAATAAAAAAAACAACACTGACGAATTTAACAAGAAACAAAGGCCGTTAGGTATTGGTCAGTGATTATTGCCGTGTGGTCCAGCAATAACCACTGACCCAAAATTGTTTACATTTACACATTTGTGAAACATAATGTTTGCAAAGACGGCCGGCCAGCCCTCACCACACAATGTAGGTACATCATTCGTAAATGAGTATGTGGGCTTAAGGAAATACACCAGTTAGTGATATGTTTCTCCACGTTGAACCCTTGTCCGAGCTCAGTCATGCTAGATACATTCATGTTTAGACTTTAGACACCCTCCCACGCGAAGTCTTGTACCTGTAATTGACTCGGTCCGCTTATCAATTGCAAAGGAAAGCAAAGTTTTTCTTGCTTTAGTAAAGCTTCCAAATAATATTTGCATAAAACCTAGCTAGTTTTGCTTTGTTCTGGAGTGTTTCATTCATAGTCACGCATTTCTTCTGTTGGGATAGGCAGAGCCTACATCTTTCCACATGCTACTGTCCCAGCAGAAAGCAGTACACCAACTTTCTGACTCCCTCTACTGGTTTCTTGGACACCAGACCAATAGGCTGTGTAGGGTCCATGCATTGTGGTGTGACATTCTTTCCGCCTAGTCTCATTCACACAAGGAACATCAACCTGTCTTTTACTCATCATCTCGCATACTTTCTCAATCGTATCTTTTAGGCCTTCTCAGACAAACTGGTGTTTCAATAGAGAGGTTGTCTATCTATCAATCTATCTACCTTCATTAGTTGTTCAGGATCTTTTGCAAATGTGTTTTCAATTAATTTGGAGAGGGTTAAACCTAAAATTACCTATAGATATGCATTATGGCCAGACACAGAAGTAAATAGGTTTTTGTAAAAGCATATAAATTAACCTTATTCAAATACGTATTTAGTCAAATTCATCCAAATGAGTCCAAGCACCATCAATCGTATCACTAATCGGAGGAGTTCCGTTGTCTACCTTCCGTCTCTGTCATTAGAGCAACTTGCTGTCATCGTAAAACGTAAAAAATTAAACGTATGCGTATGTTTCCTCCACAGATAGTCGAACTGTATGGATAAAATTAAGCTAGATTCACATTTGTCTGACGTGTCGTGTCGTGATGCATCAGATAGGTATCGGTTTCATACATTCACACAAGCCGTCACAACACACCGTGCATCGTGCACCGTGCATATAAGATGTATGAAACTTATACCCTTCCTGATGCATCACGACACGACACGTCCGACAAATGTGTCAGCGGCTTTAGAATCAGTATTTTTGAATATTAGTGCTAGCACAGCCTAATAAATCGCCTTTACTTACCAACTATAGTAAACTAGCTGTTCCCTGCCACGCTTCGCTGTGGCACATTCGCACATTCGCTGATATGTCACTGATGAAAAAAATAGATAAAAACAATCCTTGATGCGGATTATATATCATGCTAAAATTTCAGCTCGATCGGTGCAGAGCTTTTTGAGTTTTTGAAGCGTACACAAACCAACATAACATTTTTATATATATAGATACCTATGCGCGACAAGTTACAAGTAACAAAATTATAACTGATCTGACTGATTATATCTGATTTCATACATAACTCTGTGGCGCATAAACATAATTCGTTTCATAATATTATCTGATGGTTTCTCCGTATAGTGGGGGCGAGCGAAGGCCATGATTAGAAAAGTATTGGCATTCCGTAATCATGTTTGTACGATATCCGTTATCCCACGCCCCGCACGAGGGCGATGTTGTCTTGTCTATATTGCCAACCTATTTTGTTACAACATATTAATTAGGTCAAGTATATTTTTACCCTTACTGTTTACATGGACACTGGGTACGTTATGAAAACATTGCTATTTTTTGTAATGAATTATGTTTAACGTTATAAGCTGTATATTTCATCCGAGTTATAAAAAGCTTTCAATTTCACTGGGAGTTGGATTTCGTTTTGGAACGAATCCTAACTCTTCGAATTCTCATTGTTCAGATTTGTTCCAAAATAATTACAAGGGATTTATCTGTTACCGAAGATTCGAGATTAGTGTTTCCAGTAGATAGGTATAGCTATCTATTGTTCTTAAATAATGAATTACAAGGAAAATCCAAATAGAGTCACAAACTCTATTATTTTATAATGAGTATTTCAATTGTTTATCTATTTTGGTTGTTACGTTATACAAGTACATTAGCTCTTAATGAGAAAGCATTATTAGCATTATCCTCTTGGTCCTTGTAAAATTCTAGCTACCTACGAAAATATAATACGTTACATTTGTACGAGAGAAATGATGATATGGGTGATGTGCTACGCACGAGCTACGCACGTAGCACACCTGCTACGTGTCCCGCCCGCCGTAGCTAAATCAACATTATGTGTCATTTAAAAGATGTAATCAAACATTTGCTTGCTTGAGATGCATTAATGTTTGCATCAGCATCCGCCTGTCACGTTCCCACAGCTGGGATAAAGGGTTTCTTCTCAGAGAGATAGGGTATGGTGGCTGGAATCCACCACGCTCGATGGCTCACTGCTTATAAATGGATGTCACACATCCTTAGTTTTAAGATTCTTGGACATGACAGGTTCTCTCAAAATTTTACTCTTCTATTGTAAAGCGATGAGGGTACGTCATTGGAAACCGTACAAAAGTCAATTAATACGTGCGTTTCACACTATGAAGGCACCCGACTACACATATAACATAGAATCACGGCCCTGCCCCAATGGCTTATTCATAGTGGAGAGAGCTATTCTACGCAGATTACAAAGCGGACATGTCACTACTCTGTTCTCCAGGCTTATGTACATATAGGCTCTAATAAAACTATTCCGTCCGGTTTCCGGCGTAGAACGTATGCTACGCTTGCTACGAGGTCTACACTCAGTTTGTAGGAAGGTTTATAAAGGTGCAATCCACACTCGAAGACAAAGGTATAGATTGCTTTCAAAAAATTTGGAAACTGGTTAAAATTTAAATTTCAAATTCAATTTACTGACTAAGCATTGCTGTAAATAAGGATTTCTTAGAAGTAGAGATATCTAAATGGACCCTCAAGATAAATAAGTAGTATATAACCCGCAAATCAGTTTAGGAAGCTTCTGGAACTTGAGCTGTAGTTTATTGGGAATCCTTTGTACATTCAATTAAGTACGTAGGTATATACAAAGCTATTTGTTGTTCGTGAAACAAAAGCATCGAAAAAATGTTACAACGAATTGTAAGCACTTTTATTGCGAATCAAATTAAATAACGCCAGTTTCACGTTGGTTTGCGTGAAAACGTAATTGTATTATGAACTCCACAAAAATCGCGGTAAAAAATTAATTGAGAGAGAAAGTTCCTTCGAATGGCCCGATAATTGAATATTTTCTCGGAATTATCCGGGACTGAGAATAACTTCATTCGGATGGTAACAAAGAGAATAAGAAAGCCGCGAACTAGGTTAAATAGAGCTGGATTGCCTGGCTAGATAATAATATTACAAGGAATTAAAAGAGTTGGCTGACCTTTATTTCTTTGTTTGTTTTTTAGGTAGAAAAGTTTTTCGTTAGGAAGGATAGCGGATTGAATTAGCCTCACCTTAAATTAAGTGAATATTTTATGTGAAACCAATTAGTCCTAAAATGTAGTCAAAGGGAGAACAGTTTTGTAGACATCTGGAACACTCCCTTAATTGTTCATTAACCCCTTACCGGGAGTATAGGCGCACCCGCTTGCAAAATCATCTTAGAACAAAATTTTCATGTTTTATAATTAGAGCGTAAATAAATTAGTTTTGCCAGGGGCCTCACCACGAACAGTTAAACCCATCCAGTTTAAGGCCTTAAACTTCCACCAATATCGGTCAGCGTTCATAAGTCGACCAGAGACATTTATCCAAAGAGATCGGAACAATTTGTTTGCATTTATGGGAGTTTATATAGCTCCATCTCGTTCTTTTTCTCTGTCATTCTCTGCAGTCTAATTTTGAGTGACGTCACGTCACGTTTGTCATTGTGAGTATGAGGAATGTGTTATGGTGCCAATCTAAGCGGTTCAGTTTAAAGCCTTAAAATTAACTGCATGGAATAAGTACGTGGTTACCCCCTGGTCACGACTATATTGAGAATGTCCCTGGACTGAACCTTGAGTTAGTTTAATATCTCCATATACAAGGTTTCGAAAGTATGTATCTTCTATATGTGTAAGTGTATGTGTGTATCTTTTATGTATGTGGAATTGAGCTTTGAATCCTGCTTCATGGTCGTATGTTTTATTTGCTACACTACCTGCACAGAAACCAAAATCAGTCTATATAATGTCTATAGCTCCAGTTGGATCAGTATTTTGTTTAATACAGGCCCAAGTAAGCTTAAGGTTGACATTAAGTTAAGCGGTTGTCATGTACTCGTATCTGTACAAAGCCGGTACTTATTTACTCGTCCACAATTCAAACGTTCAGCTCAAACGTAAAAATTGTGCTCTAACTCAAAGAGAACAAAGACAAAACAATTCACGTCGAGGATCTTAACTCCTTCAATTTCAGAGCAAGATACAATCGCGGAATTTACGAATCTTTCATTTCACTTAATAAATCTTGGGCGGAGAGGCTCAGGTTTATTTTTCCTGAACTTTGGCCTTTGGGGCGGGTCCTGCGAGGCGATAATAAATTTAGACGCGTAATTGATGTCGTTATATTATCACTCGCTTTTCGGTGAAAGAAAACATCGTGAGGAAACCCACATACCTACCCGAGAATTATTTCGGAGGTAGGTAGGAGATCCACCAATCCGGATCTGGCCCACGTGGTGGATTATGGCCTCACCCTCCTCACGAAAGTGAGGGGAGACCCGTGCTCAGCAGTGGGACGTTATGGGTTGATGATGATGAATTGATGTCGTACCGGTGCGGTGGTGGCATCCTGGCATCCTGAGCAGTGCTATTCTGCTAGAATATGCAAGGTAGTGAAGTTGTACCATCAGTGAGGTTTCACTGTGTGTATGAAATTATATCAACTAATACAGTGTTTAAAATAAATTGTGAAAACTTATACCTAAAGTTAAAAAGTTGCCTAACTGAACAAGTCATTTCGCGTGGCTATATCGACTATGTCGTCGCCTACACAGGTTATCTCTCCCCCGTAGATTTGGACGGGTAACTTTAATAATAACGTGTTGTTTAATATTTTTACAAAGGTTTTGATGTCAAAGAGACAACCTCAAAGTATGCAAGATTAAAAGGGGAGGTTACAGGAGACAATATTTACCGTGAAAATGCAAATGAAATTTTAAGCTACCACTAAAAATATGAAAACTAGATGTATGTATTTTGTATTTTAACGTTTTTTTTCTGTCAAATAAGAAAAAACTTTTATAAGTATTTAAACCGTTCCAAATAGCAAAGGTACTACTGTAGTTACAACGTACTTTTGTCGTATATCTCTTCCACTTTTCTAGTGATCTAATTTTAAAATTAATCAATGAACATTTTGCGGTCTTATGGCTTGCTTTTAACGTACGCGATAACAAAAGGATTCCTTTGAGAGAAATTCACTGCCAGCATAAAACGGTTTATTGCTCGGGACTTATTATAAGAAAATATTGCGGCCTTTCCCGAGTCCCGTCTTTAATTTTTTAATAGTCCACTTATTGGCGGAATGTACAGTTTGAAAAAAGGAAAGTTTTGTTACATGAGTTTTTTCTTTTTTTCAGGTAAGCGTAGATAAAATCAACATTATGTGAACGCACTTTATGGATTAACTTTTCGCGGATGGTTTAAGTCAACCAGCTGTGTTTGATACAATGAACGTGGAGTGAAACTAACTAAGCAGTTTGTTTAGCAAATGTGTGTGGTATAAGTGCGAGTGTGGTGAGCTTACAATGAGTTTCTTCTCGTCGATCGGGCAGTATGTGGCGGGGGTGGCAGACAGTGTGGCGGGCCTGGCGCTGTCGCCGCGCCGCGCGCCGCCCGCGCGCCACCGCTCCGAGGAGGCGCAGGCGCAGAAACCGCAGCCGTCCCCGGCTAGCATGAGAGGTTAGTCTCTTATATAGATCTTGTTATAAAATAAAAATTCTTCAGCATCATCACATGTCGCGTCGAATTTTGTAATCTCTTATTGGTCTAGATTCCAAGCGACTCTTATGCGGTCGACGACGATGGAGTTAGCGAGAAGAAACATGAGAGAACATTATTTTGAAATGAAACATGAGTATTTCCAACATTTTAATAGAAAAAATATTTATTAAATAAAAACCCGAGAACAAACAAAATTCAATCGTGAAATTCAGTCGGAGGCTTCACCATTTCATTTCACTTTTGGACTGCAATGACTACGACTACATTTCACGATTAAATTTTGTTCGCAGTCGGGTTTTTTGTTTTGTCATAAGTTTTCTTGTTTTCTACTATTTTTAGCGTTTCTCATTCCAAATTACATTTAAACACAAAAGTGGTGTATCTTAGCCTTTTTTAAAATCCTTTATTTTGTTACCCCCGTCGATAGGTTTTGAAGAAAAAACTGTTTGAAGACAAAGAATTGGGCACAGTTAGACGATAACAAATTTTGGTGTTATTCAAATAAGCACAGGTATAGATTACTTCATTACTCGTATTCTTGTTCCTCAGAATGTGTGGAAAATTACCGTGCTCTACAATTTCCTGTAGCAGTTCAATTCTACATCCCCCTATAGTTCTCGACTAGCAATTACCTGTTACGTGTAATCAACCGGTCTGTTTTGAGCTTATGTAACGCCTGAGGTCACATGAATCTCCCTATAAATTAACCTGGGTATGTATAGCCCCCAAGTATACCTACCTACTATAGTTATGTACTTAATAAGTACGTGTGTAGGCCGTGATAGTTCGGTAAAAGTTATTACCGCCTAATACGCCCAATCTCATCTGAGGATTCATTAGAGATGAGGTCGTCTGCCACGTATTGAACCAATATGTTTATCCCCCTATCTTGATGAACTGCTACATCCCCTTTCGTAAACATCCCATTTGGTAAACCGTATTATACTTATCGTTTGTCAAACGATATACGTCATAGATTTAGGTAATCTCTTTTAGTAAACCATTTAGGTAATTATTTGACCTAATATGTCCCTTTGATCCGCTTACAATTCACATTAAATTACATTAGGTGTATTATAATTAAAATAAACATTGCGTAAAGACAGCGTAATGTAGTGTACTCTAATAGCAGCACGAGTCCTCGGGCAGCCCAAAGTTCGCGCCCTTCTTCTAAGCAAAGGTGAAGACTTATAAAAAAAACTTTTCGGGTAATGATCCTTTAAATACTTCTCGGCTCGAGTTAAGCCAGATTTATGTACAAAAGGTGACTCTCTACTTTTTAAGCTTTTAAGTGTACCAGAGACTTTTTAATGTTTCTTTAAGTTTATTTAATTCGTGCACCTTAGAACAATATAGATTATTAAAACTACTATATAAAGTGATTATAATTATAATACGTCGCATTCAATCGTGGTAAGATTGAGGGTGAAATTGGAAGACTTAATTAGTTCGGGTTGGCGTTGATATAATCTAATCTGTTGGCGTTGATTGATTTTCTAAACAGGTACCGCAATGTTGAAAAAGCCATGAAACAGTATTCTATAACTCTGAGGTCCCGTTTTTTGTAATTGTGGGATTTTGTATGACTGTAGCTGGGTTTCCCCGCGTGCTGCCGACTGAGGGCGCGTCGGCCCTAGGCGCGCGGCGCCGCACGCTTGACTGCCTGGCTCCAGCGCCGCCGCCACGCCGCGGGGGCTCGCTGCGCGTGCCCCGAACGCAGACCGTGCCTGAGAAGCCACCCACCATGGCTTTCTGCAAGCGACGACTCTCCTGGCCTGAGGTTGACAACTCCGTTAATTCTGGGTAAGAAATGTCTGTAATTTCTGGTTGCAACAAAACAATTATTTTGAATTTGCAGTGTGCGTCAAATTGATACGATATATTAGAGACCGCGGGTAGGGGTGGAGGAGGGGTTCGATTTTTAAATCTCACCAGGCTCAAAATATTACCTAGATGGCTGATTTCCTTTAAGAAATCGATGAGAATAAGCCATTTCGTCACGCGGTGAGATTAAAAAATCGGCCCCAGTAAGCAAATCGAAGTTGAAATTGTTTCTTTAGGGTTCCATAGTCAAAGGGAACCACAATAAAACATGACAACGTTGTATGTCCTTCAGACCATCCTAGACCGAAGTAATTAATAGTAAAATTGCCTAAATAGTCTAAAAAACACGTGATAAAAGTTACCTTATAAAATTATATATACACAATAACAGCTGCTGGATACATAAAAGTTACCACCCTCCTACTAACAAATTAAGTTTGATTACTACGAATTCAACGGTAACTATATTACTAAGGCTATAATAATATAAGAAACCAAACACGATATCGTAATACTTCAGAGTACTAAATTAATATATTAACCCTTTATAATTTTTTTCACGAATTATTATACAAGGAGATGCCAAGCAAGGTACTGTCGAATATTTAATGCCTCGCCCTGTAAGTGGCTTTCTGAAAATTGAGACGTGCTCTCAAAGGTTTCTGACACATCAATGGAGGTCCATTAGGAAGTTCTAACATTGTCACCTGAACAAAGACATATAGGGGAAATCTGTCTCTCAAGGATATTAACGTGTTCCGGGTGAGGGAATTGCAAATTAGCGTCAGCTCCTATAACGTTTCATCTAATGGAGATGAAGTACTATTAGTTGCTTTTATTCACACTAGTAACCTTACAGTACACAAACAAGGTGCTAACTGTCTCAAATGAATCGTTAAAAATAATACGCCACAGTAAATTACTGCGAGAACATTATTACACAGAAATTAATCAGTATAAAATGCCACGTGACAATAAAAACGAAAACGTGTTCGTATAATATTTGATAGATTTCGGTTTTATAATAAAAAAGTAACAAACTTTCCCTCCTCGATTAAAACAACCTATGACACAAAATTAATTAACAAACTTCCTCTGTACTTCCAGCATACAAATAAACGCTCTCCCGTCCATTCGAGGCGGCAGGAAATTTCCTATCACTGTCATATACAGAGATTAACGCTGCGCCGTCCTTTGAATCCCACTCTAATGGAAAACTTGGAAACAGGGGACGAGATTGATCAATTTCCCTCCTCAGGTGCAACAATTATATTCTACCATCTGGTCAATTCTACAATTGTCGGGTTCCTTTAATTTACTTAATGGCGGCGTCAATAAACAAAGTGGGAGAAATACGAAATACCCGATACTCGAATCGATTTGTCAGCGGGAGTCTCATTTGGTCGAGTAGAAAAGTTGATTGAAGCGGCGGGTGCCTATTACCTCTTATTTTGTTCTGCCACTTCAAATGTAATCAATTTTTTGTTGGCCTCCGCCTGGGAGGTAAGTTATGACGCTCCGTAGTAAAGTTACGACATTGTGCTTACTTAGTTATTTTATCGTCGGGAGAATAACACGCTAACATCGAAGTATTTCCAGGAAATATCTACGCACATGCCTAATTTGTAAGAAATGTGCCAGCGATGACGTCGACAACTCAAGGTTTACCGACTGTCCTAGTTACACACTTCAGTCGTGTTAAAATCTGTGGTAGATCATGTCAAGCAATTACTTTAATTAAGCCTGGGATGAGCCCTATATCCTGCCCGAGTACGCAAAGGGAATTCAATTTGCAGTGCTCTTGATAAAGATTATCCATTTAGTTCGTCTGTGAGTTTCCATCAGTGTTCGCAGAGTACGCATTTTCTACATAAAGCTGTGACTTGGCATTTTAAATTGATTATTTTATAAGTGCTTTTGAAATAAATTGTGAAAGGGTTTTCGATAAGATAAAAGCTGCCAATATTTTGGTACGAGTAAATGTAGTGTTAAATATAATAGGTAAATCATACTACAAATTAATAGAATTGAATAAACAATTGTTATTCTGCGCGCTAGACATAAGTCTTTTTAGTCTGTTTTCGTACCATGAACCCAGCGAGATTTAGTTTTTTCATACATTACGTAGAGGCTTTCGGGACACTTACCAATAAAGGATTTCGGTTGACATAGGGGTGGAATGTGTGCAGGATGCTTGGACTTTTTCTACGTACTAGTAACGTCCTTACTCTAAAGATTCTATACTGAGATAGGTTCGATGATGTATGGGCAGGACTGAGAGAGCCAGCAATGCATGCTAGGGTGAGGCTTCGGAGAGTGTAGAAGGACATGCAACAGGTTACCCCATGACCTACTTATCAAAAGTGCTACTATGATCTTCCCATTGCCACTGTTTACTTCAATCACGTCTGATGATTAAAATATATATTAGTATTCTGTAACAACATGAAAAGGTCAACCCGCCATGAGTTAGTCTTATCATAGCGTTTCCATTATTGTAATGGCCAATCGATAACAATGTGTATGCTTAATGACTAAAGTAACTCTGTACGAAAATATTATCAATTTTTTACACGTGGACAAAGCGTTTCAGTTTATCAACAAATATCAGATTAATATAATAATTTAAATAATTTCAAAGAGGAAGAAAAAAGTTGAGAACAGAATGATATTATATTGGTAATACCTCATTGCGACAAATTCAGTTGTATTTTTATAAGAACGCTAGAGCCAAATGTTGATTCATACATTTGTTCACGCTAGTTTGCGTTATAAATCACGCGTCTCAGTGAAATATTCCACGACGCGCCGGCACTCGTCTCGTACCAGTGGGAAAGTCCCACGCACATTACGCAAACCTTTCTTTTCCACAAAGTCAAATAAAATACGAGATGAGTTCGAGTCATTGCGTGGGTGAGCGCATTCAACCTAGCCAAAATGAATTTAAGGAAATGCAGAATGTTTTACTGTCGGTCACGTACCTTTACTTTACTGATTAGTGAACATATGAAATTTAGGTTTATAATATGAATATGTAAATAAACACATTCGTGAACGAGTAGGCACTACGAAATAGAAAATAAGGCCCACCAATTTCGGTTAAAATAATATATCCCCTCCGTTTTTGTCCCATCACTGAAATGGAACACGATTTTATCCACGAAAAGTGACTAGTTTTCTAAATGTCAAGGCTGTAATCCGAGCAAACGGTTGTACCTCGCGTATGAAAATTTGGTTTTCTCTCGAGGTGATATTGAATGGGCACACCAGTCCAACGCCGTGTTGTTTACATTAGACGATGCGAACCATCAAAATCTACGTTGAATGTTAGATTTTTTACGTTTCTGGGACAGAGTCTATACGAAAAACATGTATAAATTCATGTACGTAGTGTATAAGTAAAAAAGTTATTGTTATTTAAGTTGTGTCGATAAATCAAACAACATAAAGTATATAAAGTAAAAAAAAAACATGTAAAATGTAATCCAGCGACTCTCGCTAGAATCGCTAGATGAACATACGCAATTCGAATTGGAAGCTTTGTGTATTGGATTTGACGTTCTAAAGCACATGTTACACGCATATTTGCTTGGAAACGGTTTCACTGTTGAACGTGTTCCAGATTCGCTCGTGCCTGCAGCGGTCCTATCTTATCGACTCATGTAAATGAACCGTTGCCTACTAGGTCGCGTATAGGTAGGTATGACAATTTTCTGTTTCACTCGAGAGGATATTGAGTAAGCTCTACACGTTCAGCGCTTTAGCGAAAGTATCGTATTTTACCTTTTACCTGCTTGTGCATCAGGCATCCATTCTATTATTATGAATTCGAAACTAACTCTGTTTGTTTATTACCTTTTCACGACTAAACGGCAGAACGAATCATATTGAAAGGCAAGGAGATGGTAGACTTTATCTTGGGAAAGGACATATTGTGATACTTTTTATCGCGATAATATGTAATTTGTGCGGACAAAATCGCAGGTGAAAGTTAGTACTACATAAATAGGAAAATTGTATAGCATTTAGAGGGCAGGTATACTATACCGCAATCGGAACAGCTACCGCATTTATACTCTGTTTCTGCTTGTAAGTTCTCTTAATGTTTCCCTCAATGCGTAATAACATAAATAAAGAATCATAACGTGACACGTTTTGTAGTTATTTGTTGAGGCAATGACGTTATAAATGTTGTTCATGTTATTATCCTTCGTTTCATAATATTAGTAATATCACTAATACGTTAAAGTCTATTTACATTCGTTTTATAATATGTTGAGGTAAATATACCCGTACAGCAAGCCACTACCTCTATTATATCCGACGTTTCTCTCTCTGCCTTTGATGTGGGAAAAACCACCTATTTTTGTTACGTAAGTATTCAGTTTTCTCGTCGTATGAAATAAAGGATCTTTTGAACTTACATGTAGCAGCTTAGTACTTTCATTTTAGTATATACTAGACAGACTATCGTAGTAGCATCCAGACATAGATTAGTTAAATGAGATATACATACAAACATACACACATCCATACGTCTGATGCAGACGTATAACGTATAGCTCTCCTATGGTCAATAAGATCAAACCAAGCCTCGTCGTGCAGCTTTTGACCTTATATGACATGGTTTCTCCACTGATTCCTATCCTCAGCGAGCTTCTCCCATATACGAGTATGATGCCCAACATCAAATGAAGACTGAAGACAGGTCACGCTTGACGCAGTCTAAATGAGATAATAACGATCCTTGTCCTCATATAAACGAGTAGTTCATGGACCACTTTGTAGCAGCAGTCGCGTCAATGTCGCGTATTATATGTACATTAATAAAACACGGTCCTAAAGTAGCACAATTTGACGTTAACACGAGCGCCTGTATTGTTTAAGCGTTAGGGGTGTAAGATGGCCGGAACTTCGTTGCGTTCTATGTGGTATTCATCACCTACGAATTCGTCGTTGATTAGGCATCACATGCCAACATAACACCACTGTGGCCGTTTCCATAAACACTGGTGTACAGTGTACACTGTATAGCAGGGGAATGATGTAAGGATCTCGGGTGACCGGAACGGACTGGCTACATCCATCACGGGCTCGCTTCGTACCTGCGTTCCTAGATAACGTCACGTCACGCGACACTCTATTTGAATAAAGCCGGGTGAATGGCTTTATATTTTCCGCTTTCGAATTTATTTATGTTTGTAGTTCATATTGCTTTCAGGTTTCAACGTAGGTATATAATGGTAGGTAGGTAATAGGTATCTAAATCAGCTTACGCTCCTGGATGCATCCTTCTGTATTATTTATTGTTGCTTGTTATTATCTATTCTTGTTTGTGTTGATGTGTACAGTTGTTGGAATGAACTATATCTGTTTTTACTTTTTTGAGATCACAATTAAATACTAGATGACTAGAAAATAAAATAGTAAGAATAAAATTAGTTAATAAAAACTAGGTACGTTTGTAGAATAGTTGGAATCGTATGGCTAGTTTAAAATATTCCTTTGATACGTCCTAGGAAAGCTAGGATTAAATGATTAAGTACTTGCTCTTTAAACTTTCACCTTTCACCTACGAAGCCTAAGAAACTGCCAATCTACTTTCAAGAACTTTAGCTCTATTCCTTTTACTACCAGTAAAGCAGTTCAGGTATGACGCCGCCCGAGATTCTATTTATCTCAAACGAGAATGACGGTCAAAACTTTGGGTTAATGGAAAAAATACTTAGAAATGAAATATGGCTCTGATTATTCTTAAAAAAATATGTAGGAGAAAAATTTCAAAAAGGCAGATACTAGATACCTACCGTTTCTCTCTGATACAAATTGTGCAGTGCTAATGCAATTTCCCTGGAGATTTCTTTATCTATCTTCTAATCGCTTCGCACTACCTCTATTGAAGACCACCACCAAAGTCATTATTACATTTTAAGTTTTTGTTAATAATAACAAATAATTATGTTGTCCCAATCAGTCAGTCAGTACAGTGGTTGTTATGTTTCCTTACATATTTTTGACATAAGTCTCTTCTTATTTGATTTACGAAACAATCATACGCCATCGATGTGAATAAAATTCCTCACATTTGAACCGGAAATTGGAAGGTTATTGAAATTAAAGTAGACAATATGTGAAGTAGGTGCGTGTATGAAAATATAAATAAACTACAGCTCTTATGTACTCGTAACTTGATAAAACGAATTCCATTTCACATTCCCTTGTTTTTATGAATAATAAATGTTTGGTGTTCGTGCTGGCCGGACCGGGAATATTATTTAAATGCATTGTAATTTTAAGTGCGATATTGAATTGACGACTAGCAGTTAGTACTTATATGCCCCACTTTTCCAACTTACTACGAGAGCAGAAGTTTGAATTAAGTTAGGACTATGATGTTATGGATTTTCATATACATAGGTGTCTGAAACTGAAACAATAGTCACCACGTGCCATCAAAAACATTCATATTTTAAGCATGCATAAATGTGCGTTGACACAATAACACAATTTACATTTTTGTCGTCATCAAGAGCTTCTCTATATTTTATTTACTTCCTCACAATGGTTGTAAATGTTATGAGCCTTATGATTATAGGGGAGGGGTTTCAGAGGTGAACATAATACTGACGCCTACTGTGTTTCATAAAATCATTACGGGAGAATATACGCTTGAACGAAGAACAGTTATGTATAAGTATTAGAATAATTCCTTTTCATGTATTCGAAAAGAGGCATTTTGCTCCTCGTTAAGTGCGACCAAAGTGGGTCATTTCCATGAACTTAATTTTTAGAGTTTTTTCAATAAAGAGTGGTAATATAAATGAATGAATCAATAAAAATGAATTTTTATTGCCAAAAAACATTAAAATTAACTATCAATAAATATTTTATTTGTTTTTGTTTTATTTTGTTTTTATAAAATATTTTTCATTTTGTTTTTCTTATATATTTTGATTTTTTTTTATTTTGTTGGTATTATATATTTATTGAAATTTGGTTTTTTTATTTATTTTTATTTTTTTTTGTTTTTTCTAATTAAATTAAATTACTTTAAATTATACTAGTAATCAGATTTTTAAAATGCAAGAATAATTAACCTGTCAAGAAGAGAAGAGAGATAGATGCGGCGCAAGCGTACAATGAGCGTAACGGGACAATAAGCGTTACGAGACAATGTGTCAACTTTTTCGTGCATGCAGCCGGCGTTCATCGATTTATTAGACGTTGTCACGTCAAAAGTTTTTTTTCTCGTATGATAATATTTTCTCATAGCTTGGGATGAAAAGTATCGTGTACCACACGGTAACAAAATTATTTAAGCTCGAGCGAAGTACTATGACTCCCTCGCTACGCTTAGGATTCTACTCTAGAACCCCTCGCTACGCTCGGGATTCTACTATAAAATCCTTCGCTTCGCTCTGGATTCAAAAATCGCTCTCGCCGTAAATACACTATTTTGTTCCCTTGTGGTACAATCTACTATTATGGCACCCAGTAACAAAACTCTGTTTTAAGGTAGACGGCCGAAAAATAAATTTTAGCTTCCCGTTCGTGCGAAACCGATTCGGATCGCTAGTGAACATAATTTTATAGATAGTGGGATAAACAGACTATCCTCCTGTCGAGGCTCCTTTACGGGCCTACGGCTTTGCCCCTTTGCAACCCGCCGTTAGTCACGGCTTTGCTGAATGTGTCGCTTCAGCAGACATCACAAGCCCCTGAATATGTTTATGCATTGTTTATCAACAATATAGTAATGCGTGTGTCGTAACGTGCGAGGCCGTATGCTCTATGGGCTAAGCTTTGTGTGACATACGTAGGTAAGTAAGCTGAGGGTAATATTTACAGAAGGGTTAGAATTAGAACTGCGATATACATAGTTGTTGGTGACGGTAATCACAGAAGTGCACAAGTTCACTGCTGAGAACACAACTGTCATGTATTTCATAAGTTGCCGCGAGTGCGGGAAAACACAACTGATGTGTTTGTTGTATGGGAAAAGACTATGGAGTGTGCAGAGCCGCACCCGTGGCTAGACAAGCAAATCGGCTCAGCAGTGAAATTGTTAATTAAAGGAATATTTATGTAGTAACATAATTCCAGCATTGACGGGATTCTGTGGGTATTTAACAACCCTAGATCGTGGAAACGGAGAAGAATTTCTCTTTTACCTTGATTATTTTCTTTTTGAGAGGCTTCAGCGGAAAATTTGCGCTTCTACAGAGAATCCCCTAGAAATCGTTTGCACAAAGGAAGAGTTTGTTAAGAATTTCCTAAGGATAAGGAATCACTTGAACTCGCAATGGACTTTAATTTATTTAATGGTAACACAAATGCTAAGATAGAATGAGAGGTACTCAAATGTGGAACAAATAAAGTTTTACTAAAGTACGGTAGATTTTCGCAGCTTTTCCCACACGTTTCAAATTTTCAGTTGTTGAACTTTTGAAGATATACGTGACCCACACGCGTTTCATCCGTTTCCCTCATAACACCTTGAAAGTAATATCACTTTACTTACGGTTTGGTATGTGAAGAGAAACATAATAAGGAAAGGAGATACAAGCTAAAAGTTAGGCTACATATTTTATCAGAACGTACAAATTAATATACTTACGAGGGTGAATCAAAAAATTCTTGGAATCAATATTAAAAAATGCAAAGATTTAAATAATAATATTTTATTTTTCTACATAATCTCCCTCCAATGCAATGCATTTAGAATAACGCGTTTCTAACTTCCTTATTCCTTGTGAAAAAAAATTATTTTCTTGACTCTCGAAAAAGTCCTCTACGGCAGCTATAACCGCGTCATTATCGTGAAATTTTGTTCCACGAATTTCCTCTTTTAATTTTGGAAATAAGTGAAAATCACTTGGGGCTAAGTCCGGAGAATATGGTGGGTGGTCAAGGAGATTGAAGCCAGCACAGCGGATTGCGTTGAGCGCAACTTCCGATCGATGAGCAGGAGCGTTATCTTGAAGGAACAACACGCCCAACGACAGTTTTCCACGACGTTTTTCTTTAATCGCTTCACGCACTTTCGGGATTAAATTTGCATAATAGGGTCCAGTAATCGTCTGGCCTTTTGGCATGTAATCAATAAAAAGGATTCCTTCACTATCCCAGAACACAGAGGCTATAACTTTGCCAGCGGTAGGAGCAACTCGAAATTTCTTAATGGATGGAGAGGATGGTCGTTTCCAAGACATGCTTTGTCTTTTAGTTTCAGGATCAAAATGGTGGACCCACGTTTCATGCATGGTGACAAGACGACGGCAAAAATTATCCGAATCACGCTGGAACATTTCGAGATTACGCTTGGAAATTTCCAAACGTCGCTTTTTGTTTTCGTCTGTTAACATTCGTGGCACCCATCTTGCAGACACTTTTTTGAACCCCAGTGAATCAATTAAAATGGATTGAACGCTACCAAAAGATATCTTTAGGATCTCAGCTATATGTTTTATAGTCATTCTTCTGTCTTCCAAAACCAGATTCTCAACCTTTTTGACATTTTCTTCTGTAACGGAGGTTGAAGGCCGCCCAGAACGCGGGTCATCTTTACAGCTTGATCTACCTCTTTTAAATTCAGCCACCCAGTACGCAACCGTAGAATAGGGTACAGCATCACCCCCTAATGTCTGCTGAATGTCCAAAAAAATTTCCTTCGTAGACATTTTTTTCAAACTGAGATATTTTATCACCGCACGTAACTCACTTTTATCCATAATTTTGACTTTTTAGCAACTCGTTGCACAAAAAAATTTATTACATGCGAACGAACTGACAAAAACAAGTGACAGTCTGCATAAATATAGTGTGATAGACACTCTTTAATTTGAATATCGAACTTGATCCAAAAAGGTTTCATATATATGCACTTCTAAGAACTTTTTGATTCACCCTCGTAATTAATCCACTTCAAATTAATAAATCCAGCCCTTAGAATTCAGGGCATTAAAAGTCACTCTAGCGAACATCATACAGTTTTTATTGATACCTAATGGCTAAGATTGAAAAATATGCAATGATTTTTATATTTTCCAACGGATTGCAAAAAGTAATCCGTAAAATTGAACTGTTTATTTTTAAAAACAAAATTGTTTATTTTATCCGTATATCTTGTACCTTGTTTGTCTAATATTACCTTTGCTATACAGGGTCCAAGAAACCGATGGCTCATACTTCGAGAGCTTCACCGTATTGTCCTGGCGCCAGGAGAACAGGCGCCTGGCGGGACTGCGTTTGGCCGAAGCCAGGGCTGAGCGACCGCCGCCGGCACCGCACGATCTCGGTCTGCCAAGCGTGTCTGCTCAGTTATCGCACAAGGAGCACGAACATCTATACACTGAGGTAAGTTTGCTGAAGCACATTTACATTTTCCCCAAAATCTGTGTGTGTCGAACTATCTCCAAAAGTTAAGGCCAGTCTAATTAGAACATATTTCTGTAGGTACAACGGTTAAGGTGTTATGTTTCTAAAATCTGTATACATACCTAATGTTTATTGAGGTGAACTTCAAAAGTTTGACTAATATAATAACAAACATACATCAACGGAAACACTCATCTTATTGCCATAATTCTGAAATATAGAGCCTGATTACAATAAATGTTTATTTACGTATGAATTGCCGCTGAACTTCCCCGAACGATTTCACTTAATTAAGATAAAACTTCGGCAAGATACATTCTGATACCTAGAAATTTTAACGATCAATTAAATTAAATTGCCCATCTGTATACCTATAGGTATCAGAACTGTGAAATTGCAATTTTCTAGAGCACAGTTATACAAAGAAAAACAATATGTTAATGTAAAAGGAGAAATAGAACAAACGGGACGTATATTCACTTATTTTCATATTGTAACTTTACAAAACTCAAACAAGCATGGTCGACCCGGATATAGAACTTCGGTTTCCACAATTTCCTGTGCATGGTTATAGCATGATAATATTGAATTGAATTCAGTAATTGTTTTCATTGTACAATTACACTACAGACCGCAGAAATAACAGAGAATCGAATGTAATATTATCATTGGAAACAGTATACTTATCATGTATGTTGGTTGGTTGTTATTTATTCCGTATCGAACAATAGTGTATCTCCCTAGTTATCATTTTCCACATAAAGGCTATTTGTTATATTGCAGTGGCTTCACTTTAAAAAGAACAGCAACACGTAAATAAACATAATTTTTCTGTAAGCTCATGTGAACATTTAGGAGATCATGTATAAATTACGTGCCAAGGATCTACGCTATGTACGATATGTAGATACCTGGGTACATAGCTTAAATTATACATGATGTCCTAAACGTCAACGTCTTAACGGTTAAGGTGCACATATTTACGATGAGACGAGCACAATGTCCTTGATATTTACGCTTAAAAACAGTACATTAAAAAATATAAATTTAGGACGTACAAATTTGAACTGGATGCTTAGAGTGGTGTGCATAGTTCGCAGACTAACGAAGTTGATGGTAAAGTCGTGTCATTCAAACTTTGTTTAGTAGTTCGTCTTCAATGCGTTCGCGCATCATTCATTCGGTTTAGTTGAAACTTTGTAAGGTTTCGTCGCCACTTGCGTTAAAGTTTCTGGCATAGTATATTTACTATGTTTTACACGCGTCACGGAATATCGAAATACAATATTATTTTATTCGCATCTGAATCTTACTCTCATCAGTATTAGGTAAGTAGGCTTTATTATGTCCTAAATTTCAAAATAGCTTTAGACACGCTAAATAAAACCGAATAACACTTAAACGTAAACTGAACGTTTATTTTTTAAAGTATAATTGAATCGAATACAACAATAATGCAATACTGGTGTATAATAAAGTATTTAATATTCTTTTTTATTCTAGTAATGCTGTAATAATATGGGTTATAGTGTTTATATAGTTAGCGGAAAGTTTCCACCAACCGTAGTTGTATTTTTGCCTCGTTTAACGCCGTAACCTCGTGTTACCGTAGCACATGCAAAGCCGTCTCACTACCTAACGTTATTACATACATTCCTTCACGTCAGCCATTCTCTGAGGTCTGGTCCATTCCGAAAGGTGAGCTAAGAAATAAACGAAGAAAAATACCTGCTCTACAAATGTACACACATCTGCAGCATAATGGACACACATTCCAAGGATATTTTGTACGCGCATCGTAAGTAAATGCGGTTTAGTCGTAATACTACGATTAGTGATAAGGCAAGCAGAAAAGTCATTATATTTGACGAGTTTCCTACAATTTTCTCAAACATTTTATCTTTGTTTGCCAGACCGTTAATAAAATATTTAGAGTAATCGGTTGACAAATTTTCTGTAATTAATATTATGAATCAAATATACAATTAAAAAGCAATTTTCAAGAAATTATTTTAAATCTCTTAGAAGTAGTCCGCAGTTAATAATTAGCGTTAACAACTTAGTGGCCGTAAATAGCAATTTTCTCGACGTAGCTCGTTCGGGACGGGACGGGGGTGGATAATTTCAGTCATTTGTTTCCACCACTGAAACGAAAAAGCTTCGGTTCTTTTCTGTTCAGCTCTTGAATGAGTTTGCATGATGTAAAAAGAATGGAGTTTTTATAACTGAAAAAAAAAACTGCGATATCTGTCTGGAGTCCAGATTGTATAATATTATTAAAATAATAATAAAACTTGTTGAGATTTTTTACCACTTTTTTATTATTTTTTTACCACACGAGAGGTTGGTGTTGTTTTTTCGGTATTTTGTTATTAATTAAAGTAAATACAGATAGAACCTCTTTGAAAATCGAAGATGTTTGAAAGTTTTCCAAAGGAGGTGAAAATGGTGGCCATTTTGATTTTTTTCAATACCTGCGTGCCACAATCGGACTATTTTCAATCGATAGGGAACACTTAAATGCTGAATTCCTTTAAAGTTACAATATTTATGATGACTGTTAGGATAATGAGTAACTAGCAGCGCCCTGCAGGTTTACTTACGTAAAAAATCTCAAAAGTACTCTTTTATAATCCCCACCTTACTCTCTGTTTAGGTGCTGTACAGCATTGAGAACACGGTGGGAGCTCCGGCTCCCGATGGGCAGTTCACAGCTTACAAGGATGAAGTAATTGATTACGCCAAGCGCGCGTTCCGAGTGACACCCGATATGCACGCGCGAGCAGTCCGCGCGGCTGGTAGCGAGCGCCCGCCCACCGTCGTGCTCGGCTGCTCCGTGCTCGAGGCGGACGGACTCGAGGCTAAGGATGCTAACGGTAAGTGAAAAGTAAAGTGAAGTGGGAAGGGAAGACAGTCTTTTTGTCGTTTCATTCCATTTACAGCAGCCGCGACAATCCCAGGTCTGGTTGAACCGGTTTTTATGTTACTTATACTCGTACTTCCTGGCAGTAATTTTTTATTGATTTTTATTTAGGTTCAGTACTAATTGACCCTACCTATCTACTTGCTTCTTACTGAATATTTTTCCTGACTCGTATTTGGCATAGGTACGCCAAATTTATGCGAGTTCAGCGACGCTGAAATCGTAAAAGCGTGTGAGAGGTACCGAGCCAACACCGCGCGGCCACGTACTGAATCTCATAAAATATTAATAGATTTTACAGTTAACCGACCCATTTGTACATAAATGATGACTTAACACTTCATTTTGCTTAGCTCGCTTGAAGTTAAAGCTACTACATAAAGCTCTTTTTTCATCTATGTCTTATTTATTTATGTACTCATAGGTACCCATATTCTTATATGACGAATTTTGCAAAGGACCAAACTCGACCGTAGCGTCAACATACCTACTTCAGCGTTTTCCACGTTTGTTACATCATAACATAATGGAAGCTAAAAGTTCCAGCGGCATCCTAAGGTTCAGGCTGTTTGATAAACTTATACGGGTGGTAGGCTTCTTTAAAACAGTATTATCATAATAAAAACTCTCATGCCTTTTTATTTCATGACGCACTTAGTACCTCATAACATGATTTGTACAGTGAATTGTATTTTTATTCTTATCAAGTCTATATGTTACGTCAAAAATACATTTGCAGGAGACACTATTATGTCTGGTTAAGAAAATAACAGGAAAACGCGCTTTATTGAATTACATGAAAGCGACGACGGGCAGGCGCTCGTTACACGCGATCCGGCCCTTTCAGTCCACGTAAAAAGCTTTCCGCGCTACGTCATACCTCAAACGCCAGTAGGTACAATGTAACGTTACACAATAGAAAACTCCCAAACAAACCACCGCAGCCACTCTACACTTTGATGTACCAACAAGCGTTTCCTGCAGACGCAAAATGAATGCAGCAGTTAAAGTTGAAATCAAATTCCTATTCAGAATAAACTTTGTTTCGACAGCTTTGCAAATGTTTTGGGAAGTTGTTCGGTATTCAATTATGTTTTTGCCAAACGTATTACCTTCCTGTGCTCTAGCGAGCGGCGTAATAAAATAACGGTGAAAGGTGAATTTTAATGCTCAGTCATATTAAATTCGTACTTATATTTGCGAGGGATTTCTCAGCGTGGAATAATGTATGTAACTTTACCTTCACGTACGGTAAGCTGTTATTTCACAAAACGTAATGGAAGGTAAATCATGTAGGTACGTATATAAATTTAAATCATGATGTAGGGGATGGTTTATTAAACAAGAAACATTTGAAATTTTCTCTGAATAATGGACATGCTGTTATTGTGACAAACAACAGTTCTATTATTATTAGCATCTTTTGGGTATTATGAAAATATATTTTATATATATTTCTATCGTGAGCTTTCACACAGTAAATTAATACCCATATTCTCTCACACAAACGTAAGCATCTGGGAACATAACAAGCTGATGATGGCAGTGGTATATCGTACAATCACATACGATAGAGATAAGTGACTATACCATATCATACCATAATGACACCGTCAGCTTTTCACTATAGCAGATAAAGGATGTTTCATACTGTGTATAGGGTACAGCGATCCGTACTGCATGCTGGGCATCCAACCGGCGTCGCTGCCGGCATCGCCGCGCGCCTCGGAGGACGAGGGCCGCAAGCACGGGTTCCGGCTGAGCTTCAAGCGCCGCGAGGGCCGGCAGCAGCGCGATAGCCTCGGCCGCCTGCCCGCGCGCTACATCCGCGCCACCGGCGTTAGGCCGCACACGCTCTCCCCCAAGTGGAACGAAACTTTCAAATTGTGAGTATCTAAACTTTTATTTAACGCGTCCGTTCACAGGTCTTGACCCCTAACTAGGATTCTGTTAGGCATAAGTAGATATAGTGACAGGGCAAGCGGCTGCGTCCGCTGCCGGTACCTAACGTCAGTCGAATACAGGACCCGTAATAGTAAACATGTGTCTCATTGCCGCCACCCTGAGCCCTTAGAACTAACATTGGCGACGAGGACGTTCCTAGCGTGTGTTTTAGAAGTGAAAGTTTGCGATGTCGAAGATATCTGTTGGTAATTTGTGCACTTACAATCACGAAGTTCAAGAGTGGCAAATATACAAGGATAGGTTAGAACAATGGTTCCTTGCAAACGATATAGACGCCGACGAAAAAGGACAGATTAAGCGCAGAGCCATACTCGTGAGCAGTTTATCCGAAAATACCTACAGATTAGTTCGTGATTTAGCACTGCCATCGAACATCACAACATTGAGCTATGCACACCTGGTCAAGTTATTAGATGCACATTTTAGACCGACTAAGTGCGGGTTCGCGGAGAGATACATGTTTCACAGTTCGACTCAACTTGCTAACGAAACACAGACGGAGTGGGCAGCTAGGGTGAGGAGTCTTGCTGCTGGGTGCGACTTTCCGGCCACGATGCTACATGAAGCTTTACGTGACCGGTTCGTGCTTGGCATGTCACCGGGACCAGAGAGAGACAAGCTCTTCACAATGGACATGTCGGAACTATCGCTAAGCGACGCGATACAAACAGCAGAAGCTATCCGCTGTGCTCGGCTTGGATCAGCGCAATCAGCAGCCACGCCAGCACACGGCTCCACGTTGCTAAAAATGGCGTCGGCGCCCGCACAAGCGTGCGCGCGCGATAATGCGACAAGTTCTGCTTCTTCAACGCGTTCCCGTGACCCTTCGCTTTGTTGTGTGGCCTGCGGATTCCGAGGCCATGATGTGTCCACTTGCAAGTTTGTGAAATATAAGTGTGCCTTGTGTGGTGTCGTAGGGCATCTACGAAGAGTGTGTCCTAAAAAGTGCGTTAAACACAACTTCATCGAGTGTAGCAACAATAACGATGAGGTAGTAAACGAGGACGACGGTGAGTTCATTATCGCTAACATTCAAACAGTTAACGGGGAACCCATGCACGAGTCTGTTCTTGTTGGGGGCTTCCATGTAAACTTTGAATTAGATTGCGGTTCACCAATCACGATTATTCCACAGAGGTTATTTCGACAAAAATTTTCAACACATCAACTCTGTCCGAGTAAACTGTTCTTAAATGCTTATAATGGAACTAGTATCAAGGTTCTTGGATTTTTAAAGTTGACCGTAACATATAATTTAAAGTCACACGAATTAGATGTGTATGTCGCTGAGTCGGAGGGAGTCCCATTATTAGGCCGTGATTTTTTTGCTAAGTTTAATTTGCAAATATCAATGATAAACTCTTGTACATTAATTGATGAGTTTTCACAGAAATATCCACAGCTGTTTTCCGATAAGCTTGGCTGTTATAAAGGCACAAAAGTTAGTCTAACGTTAAAAGATGATGTAAAACCAATATTTTATAAGGCGAGACCTATACCTTTTGCATTGCGGGAAAGAGTGGAGCACGAGATTAATAGACTGGTGAGTGTAGGTATCCTATTGGCGGTTAACTTCTCAGAGTATGCCAGTCCGGTTGTACCCGTCTTGAAGCACGACGGGAACATTCGTCTTTGTGCAGACTTCTCAGTCACTCTAAATAAACAGCTGGTTGTTGATAAATACCCCCTCCCTCGTGTAGAGGAGCTGTTTGCGAGGCTTTATGGCGGTCAAAAATTCTCAAAACTAGACTTATCACAAGCTTACGCACAATTAAGATTGGATGAATCATCACAAATGCTAACATGTATTAATACGCATAAAGGGTTATTTAAGTTCACCAGATTAGTTTATGGTTTGTCGAGCGCTGCAGCCATATTTCAAAAAACCATAGAAACTATTTTATCCGGATTAGACGGCGTCTTAATATTCCAAGATGACATTCTGATCACTGCAAATTGTGATATTTTACACAAAACTAGACTTCACGAAGTATTTACAAGATTAGAGAACGCTGGATTAGTCCTGCAGAAAGATAAATGTACCCTTTACCAAGAATCAGTATCGTACTTAGGCTTTGTTGTTGACAAGAACGGTATTCACAAGTGCCCCGATAAAATTAAAGCCATAAAAAACGCTAAAATACCAACGAATGTTTCCGAACTGAAGTCGTTCCTAGGGCTAGTCAATTATTACAGGAGTTTTGTGAAGAACGCATCTTCCATATTGAGTCCGTTGCACAGTTTGCTGCAGAAAAATACTCCTTGGCATTGGGAAACAAAGCATGAAAACGCAGTGATGTTCATAAAACAAGAGTTAAGTTCAGATGAAACGTTAGCACATTTCAATCCAGAAGCGAAAATCATACTCACGGTAGATGCGTCACCAACAGGCTTAGGGGCAATTTTGTCACAATTTGATAGTGGTATCGAGAAACCATTGGCATACGCCTCCCGATCGTTGACTAAACCGGAAAAAAGTTATAGCCAAATCCAAAAGGAAGCCACAGCAATCATCTTCGGGGTACGTAAGTTTCACCAGTATCTGTATGGTCGTTCTACTCCATTTATTCTAAGAACCGACCACAAACCCCTTTTATCAATTTTTAGTCCCGACAAAGCAGTACCGGAAGTAACAGCAAACAGATTGCAACGCTATGCCATTTACTTAAACTCGTATAATTACACAATTGAATATGTTAGCAGCGCGCAAAATGCGGCCGATTTCTTTAGCAGATCAACGACCGATACATCATCAGCTGACGCTGATGACTCATGCTTAGATAAGGCAACTTATATGAACTTTGTATTTGGACCGACATCAACACAATTTATAAGTCTCGATAAAATAATTGAAGCTACTAAAAAGGACCGGAACTTGTCGCGAGTCTGCGAATTTGTTTCAAAAGGTTGGCCATCCAAACTAATAGATAAAGACTTAAAACCCTACTATTCCTGTCGTCAGGAATTATCAATAGAAAAGTTGTGTTTATTAAGAGGACATAAAATGATTATTCCATCCTCCTGTCGTAAACAGTTATTGATTGAGCTACATGCAGGGCACTTAGGAACTTATAAAATGAAGTCCGAGGCGCGAAATAGGTATTGGTGGCCACGAATGTCTACAGAAATAGATAACCACGTAGCAGAGTGCGAAACATGTGCGAAAGCGAGACCCAGCCCGCCTCGCGCACCCCTCGCGCCCTGGCCGTACCCGCCGCAACCGTGGTATCGCGTTCATTTAGACTTCTTAGGACCAATTAACAACCGAACTTACCTACTAATTGTAGATGCCTATTCTAAATGGATAGAATGTTTTGATGTGTCATCAGGGTATGGTACTGGAGTTGTCATTGAAAAACTGTGCGAAGTAATGTCCAGGTTTGGCCTTTTTCATACAATTTGCTCAGATAATGGGTCTTCCTTCGTTTCGGATGTCTTTAGACAATTTTGTAGCAAGAACAGTATTGTGCATGTGACGTCACCAACCTACAACCCGATAAGCAACGGCCAGGCAGAAAGCAACGTTAAAATAATTAAGAAGGCAATCAAAAACATTGTCCTATTGGGAACCAATCAACGTGACTTAAACACAAAATTGAACGAATTTTTATTTAACTATAGAAACTCAACTCACAGCACTACAAATAAATCGCCAGCCGAACTCTTATTTGGTCGTAAGTTAAGAAGTCGTTTGGATCTAATTGACGTCAACAAACCCTCACCATGTGATGCTACACTCGATGCTTTTGTGAAAGAGAAACAGTGCTTGCAATCTAGATACTACAGCGGCAAACGAAATTTAACGTTTCATGTAAACGAAATAGTGTTAGTAAAAGTGTATAAAATGCAAAAACCAGTGTGGGTTAAAGGAACTATAATCAAACAGATCGGCAAGACATTGTACCTTGTACAAATATTAGAATCTGGCGCCTCTTTGAAGAAGCATATAAATCAACTCTTGAAATTAAAAGGGGAGAAGTGGTACGGCTTAGAACGTTCGACCTCAAGCGACGACGAGATATCGACTCTGCCGCCGGTCATATTGCAGCCAGCAGCGTCTGCGGCGCCGCCAGCGCCCGCGCCCGCGCCACCCACGGCGCCCGTGCCGGAGGTCGCGCCCGCGACGGATCTAGCTCCACAGCCGCACTCGTCCCACGAACCAGCCCCTACTACGGTTAATGTGACCCCTCAAAAGCGCACTCGTACCAGAGTCGACTATAAGAGGTTCTTTAAGTAAACTTTATTCTTAGTTTAATCATAATGTATATATGAAGTTCTTTGAATGTACTTACCAACACTTATGATTCTGTAATGAACTACATCAAGGGTTTTCTATTTCATTGTTTATATTGTTAGCTAAAGGTGGAGGGATGTTAGGCATAAGTAGATATAGTGATAGGGCAAGCGGCTGCGTCCGCTGCCGGTACCTAACGTCAGTCGAATACAGGACCCGTAATAGTAAACATGTGTCTCATTGCCGCCACCCTGAGCCCTTAGAACTAACAGATTCCCTGTATCTGGGGAATCAGGAACTACGAGGACCATAGTCCTACAAACACCCAGTATGGGGGAATCGAACCCGCAACCTCACACTTCGCAGTCGGCTCATCATCCATTTACACCACGGAGGCTATCAAATGATGATGCACTCAGCTTTCTGACACGAGAATACATCAAGCTATTCGTTACTTATCAAGCTATTCGTTATTTTTAGCGGAAATTGATTTCTCTGAATGCAGCTGTCAGTGGTTTTATTAAATCAGTATTTTTAGCAATGTCATTACCTTTCAAATAATGAAAAGCAACCCAGTATCTGTTAGTATAATAGTCCCGAAATTTTAATGTGGGTTCTGAATAATAGCGTTTCGATAGAAAACAAACAGTTGAGTGTTTTGTTTTGGAAAGTTCCAAATTGATTTAATAGAAATTAAGGTTGTGTATATTAGCGAAGGGTTCCCTCTATCTGTTCGAAACTAATAAACTTCAAGTTGGGTGTCGATTCCGGTTTAATTGTTTACGAGTCCTGCGGACAATGGGCAAAACATTCATAAACCTTTCCTCGAAACCCATTGTAAAGTTTATGTGGAAATTAAGGTCACGAACGTTAACTAATGAATTATTGTTCTATTCCACAAATCTATGTTTTACGATTCCGTGAACCTTATTCCTCGACACCTTTTTATTTACTCAGTGTCAACATACTATACTTTTCTACTATTGAGTGGGTTCATTAAAATGTCATTAGTAGCTTTTGACATTATTTTTTATCACTTTTCGTTTCATAGGAACTGGTAAAATGAATGCTCGTTTGGATATGCCGCATAAGTTTCGGTCCTTTTTCACAGCTTTTAGAAGCGTGCCCAGGAGATCCACAAAAATCAAAATCGAAGTATTATAATATTAATATTTATATTATATTTCTGGTGTGTGTCGTTAGTAGTCGTATAATTTCTAAACGATTTGACTGAATGAGTTTCTATTCACACAATAAATTAATTATCTCTTTTCTACTGATAAACATCATAACAGCTATTAATACTTGTGTCCAGTGACATCGACGATATATCGTCGGACGTGCTGCACCTGGACATTTGGGACCACGACGACGAGAGCTCTGTACTCGACGCCGTGTCGCGGCTTAACGAGGTTCGCGGCGTGCGCGGCCTAGGGCGGTTCTTCAAGCAGGTCTGCCAGAGCGCTCGCCAGGGCAGCCAGGACGACTTCCTTGGTCAGTTAACAACCTAATTATAAGTTATGTTAATTGTGTGTCTTTTGTTTCATGACGTTTCAGTGCTCTATGGTAGGCTCTGTGGCGCAACGAAATGAAAAATTGAGACGATTTTCAAGAAACTCTGTAAAAAAAAAGCTTAATAAAGCTTTCGTAAGTCAATATTTTATGTTTTTTGTGAGCTTTTTTTATACGGACTAGTTGGTCGTCCTCCTGAAGGTAAGTTCCATATTTGCCCATATCAATGCCAAAATTTGGGTCATAAAGTCCTATGCGGCATTGCTCTGCGCTCGACACTTCGATTTTCAAGTCTCAAGGGAATAGGCATGCCCAGTAATTTCGTTAGAAACTAAAAAAAATTGCATTCTATACTACTGCGATGGTTAGCAAACTAAACTAACGGAACGATAAGAGAAATAAATTATTATTCATACCTTAACACTTACACATGTCACCGGAATTCCATTACACCTTTTACAAGATGACATGGGTCTAAACAGAAAAAATAATAAAGTATTGCTCTTGACAAGAAGGTGTCTCTCCGTTGGGACCTCGAGGGTTGTGATATCGAAACTCAAACACACCTGCTCGGTCTCTTCTCTGAAAACAACATGATTGCCATCTAACTAAAATAAAAGAATTACATTCACGAGCTCGCTTGAATTTTTACCTATATTCTATACTTCTAAAGTATAGAATTATATACAATAAAAATTGATTTAGGAAGAGAGATAACAACATTTTCTTATGACTAACTTCACTTTTTCGATTTAACCATTTATTCGTTCTATTCACTAGGTATTTCATCTTGGTATTCATTCTAAATCATAAGCGTTTAAGATAGGTACTTAGCTTGATTTAACTGAGGTTAGACGTAAAAGACTTATGATGACACAAGAATAAACTCACATGAAGCCAAATAACGAACGCTGTGAGTCAACGAATTGAATAAGTAATTACTTTCATTAGCAGCGAAGCTATTCTAATGTAACAATTGCGGGCTTCGTTCGCGACAGACGCAGATTGGAAAGGTAATTGCAAATGTATGCTATTTCTAGCCTTTGTTCACACACAAATAGTAAAGTGATGTGTTATTGAGTTAATTCTGGCTATATTCCTCCTATAAGAGATATTCCTCTCTCGCACAATAAGTATTTTGTCTTCGTTTTTGTTGTTTATTTGTTACATACTTTTCTGACTGTGATGGAGCGCTGTTTGAAATAACTAGAGAAAAGTAAATAAAAATTTAGTGAGACAACTAATGAAAGGCGATATTGTGTCATGTTGTGGTTGTGTTGCAATTCTTTTGACATGAAAGAAAAATAAAGTAATAAATTACGAAATATTTAACGTAAAGATAGGGTACATGCATTTTAGGTACCTAGATAGATAGTCGCGAAAATGAATCTATTGTTAGTTAACAGTGGATTGAAAACGAAACTTTAGTTAAAATATATTAGATAGGTTCGTCGGTCAGTTCACTCAGTAATTCCGTTTCAATTAATTGTATAGCAACAGTTTGCCAAAGGAAAGGTGGTTGCGCTCCCGAAATAGTTAAAAGGCAAACTTAATTAGCTTTGTTGACAAATTGGCGATACCTACCTCCGCGCGAGAGCTCGCCATTTACTGCTTTAATTAAAACTGGCGTTGAATTGTCACATAGTCCTCGGCACGATGAGGTGAACGGACGATGTGATTTCGTATAATACCACAAATTAAGCCTGAATAGTTCAAATTCAAAGTGATACGCGTGCAGGAAACCAAATATACTTATTCGATGTATTAGTAGCTAATAGGGACAACACAATGAACACATACTTGATTTTATAAATTAAAAACTTCCACCAAGGTACTATCATGATAAGAGAATTCTGTGAAATGCCATTACACCTGCAGCTAGTGGTGCAAAAAGCTAGTTCTGTAATAATATGCTGATAACATAAGCAAGATTTCAGTTCCGTTTTGGATTAGTGTATCACGAGGAACTATGACGACATCGCTGAGGGTATAATAGTTATAAATTGTGTATCCTAGGACAGCCATATATTGTGTTACTTTTATCACAGACTACCTAATAGTATTTTATGCTTGTTTAAGTACTGAATGAATCAGGAGACCGTGGTCTGTCAACGTATCAACATGTTAACATAACTGTATGTGTATATTAAAAGCTGGTTACTGCGCAAAAAATATGCTTTATATGTAAAACGAAAAGTAATTCATTTCACGTTTCTTTTGAGTAAATCACGCAAGTGTCCTTCGCCGCGTCCGTTCCACTGAAATAATCCATCTCAGTCCCAAAAGCCTGTTTTACGACGCTGACATTTTCAAATCCTTTCACGGCAATGGGATGAAATGAGAGTCGTGTCGAAAAATTGGATATAATAAGATTGATGGACGGGAGCGCACATTCAATATTTATTTATCAGCCGACGCGCGTCACTCTGTGTTTGATTTCGTTCGAGGTGGAAATTATTTGGATGCGGATCACATCAATCGCGAGTAACGCGGTGCTAGGGCCTCGAGTTCCAAAACCACTGCTCACCTAATTGTATAACTCACCGACATCACCGAATTACCTACTATAACACATACGAGTATATCTACTCTTTGGGTGTAATTAGTACCTTATGTATGTCTAATAGTTGCATAACTTGTACTCGTACTTAAGTTGTATATACTATTATGTTTATGCTGGTTTAGTTCTATACAATTAACTCCAAAACGAAGGAGACTGTATCCCGAAACAATATATCTTAGTGTGGGATTCAGATTATATCTATTAAACACCTGTTTACTGCTCTTGTCAGGAGTTAATTATACGCTATTCCTACCTTATAATATCATATAAATAATAATAATATAATAATAAAGCCCATTTATTTCCAATCTTACATTAAATTATACATACAAAAAAATTAAATTTCATCCGATTCTAAGAATGTAAAAAAGTCTTTCTTATACGAGCGAAAAAAAATTTATAGGAACTAATCGTGTTTTTTTTTTTTTTTAATGCTATCGCCACTGATCGGATTCGTTGATCGGAACCCCTTCTCGGGTATAGGCCTCCTCTAGCTTGTTCCAGATCTCTCTGTTTCTAGCTTTTAAACTCCATTCTTTTCCTGCTACAGATGTTATGTCCTCTATCCACTTTTTGTTAGGGCGCCCTCTTCTTCTTTTTCCTGTCGGTCCTTCCCATACCGTTGTCTTTAATGTCCATCTTTTATCTGTGTATCTTGCTATGTGTCCTGCCCACCGCCACTTCAGTTTTAAAGCATAAAAAAAAAAAAAAAAAATACGACGATTACATAAAATTAGAAGCGAATACATAAGACGGAAAACAAAAGTTATAGACACCTTGCATTATGCTTTATAATATCATATACCTACAGTTATACCTACACGTACATATTGTGTCTAGTTAGTATGAATATAGTTGTTTTGAGTTTCATTACATAAAAATGTTTTAAAGCTTTTACCTAATAACTTAAAAATATCACGTATATTTGATGGCAAAAACTTTTAATTAAGTAAGTGAGTATGCCTGTTGCTAAACGCAATTTAATACAGACTACTAGTATCTGTAACATCTAATAAACACCTGTCCTTAACAGAAAGTTCTGAATAAACAAGTATCGAGTAAAATGAAAATGAGTTTTAAATTGAAACAGTGCTATCTCTTTAAGATAATTAGCCTGTCGTCAACAGCAACCTTTTAGATAATATTATATTCCATTCATGCTTTTGTCCCACGTATTTTGTCAATGAAACCTCATCAAAATGTGCTGGAAATAGATAACCTTTAGTAACGTGCAACGCTCGCTCCATTATCGATTCTCATATTTCGTGCGCATAATCGCCTTCCGGCCAGCTGCACACATTCAAAATATAATTTTGAATATTACCTGACAGAAATTAAGTCTGCCATTATGAAATATACGGCGGAGCTCGAAAATTAATAGATGTAGCATGGTGTAATTTGATACAATATTCTATAAAGAACCCAAAAATGTTTTGTTTTTATATCTAGGTGACTTAACATACACATAGGTGACTTTACGTGAAGGAGATTTTTACTGAATTGAAGGAAATGCTAGAGCTATAGAAGTACATTACAAATAATTTACACCATCATCTAGGTTGCGTGAACATTCCACTGCGTGAGATTCCGTCTACGGGAGTGGAAGCGTGGTATAAGCTGGAGGCGCGCTCGCAGCGCTCCTCGGTGCAGGGCCGCATCCGCTTGCGGCTGTGGCTGTCGGCCCGCGAGGCCAGCAGGCACGACGACGACAACTGGCAACAGGTATGTTCAGCAGTGGACGTCTTCCAGCTGATAATGATGATGATGAAGGAGTTTCTATCAAAAAATATACTTTAAGCTAAAATTATCTTTCGTAAAGATCCTTCTTGTATAGCTCTATTTTGAATACTATGGTAGAGTAATTGAACTGGTCGTGAGTAAGGGCACTTCAATCAAAAATCAAAGTCACAATCACGTTTATCAATTATTATGCATTGATATAGGAGAGTAATATTATATGGAACAAAGCCATATGGTAATACAGAATATAATGTATTATGCACATACAATACTATCTCGCTCCATTCAGCACTATTGTCATGCAATATCTATTCTGTCGGACAAAGTAAAACCATACATATATCTATAAGTATAGGCTAGGCTTTAGTGTAGTGTAGGATGAATCGGACATTTCGAATCTAGATTTAAATGTAACTGGGAGTGCTGTTTTCAAAATAATATCATAAAACTGTCCGGCTCTTGTCAGTTTTCTTTAGACGTACGCCATCCTTTTTAGGTAAACAAAAACATACATTTATGATTATAAGCAGTGACGCCTACTCACGAAAGGAAAGTAAACCAAAGTATAGGTTAAAACAGCAACAAGTATAAGGACATGACATGACATGAATATTATGTACGTATACCTACCTACCCTACTTACATGCTTCCATGTCGTCAAATGCCAACCGACATAGATAAGGTATCTGAAATTTAACATAGTATAGAAGGATTTATTATTAGACTGTTTTTCAGAACACTTTCGAACACAAATCGGTTTAATTAATAAAAACTAATGAAACAAGGTCTTTATGTGAGGTTCTAATATAATAACAGTAGAGATTTAATGCGTATAATAAAGTACAAGCTATGAAGCCGTAACTATGACGTAGCTTCCAATATTGCTAATCCGACGAGGCACTGCACCATACATAAAACATTTTATTGGCTTTTTGCAACGAGCCATTAGCCGCTATAGTAGGTGTGTATAGGCCCTTTGTGTAGTGGGGAATATAATGCTATCGGCAAAGCTGGGCCGCATGTCGCGCGCACTCCACCGCGTTCTCTGTTATTTTTGATAATATTGCGTCTTTTATTTGGTTAACAGCCCGTTGCCGGCATTATGTTGATCAGATACAACGTCGCTCTATTAATAGCCGGCTTAAAGGTTTGTTTACGACCAAAACATACGCTGCTTGAATTAACAACCCCTAAATAACTCTAATGCGAAGTTTAGTGGCATTTACGAATATTAAAAATAATTACCTATTTTAGGCAACACCATTAGGTAAATTACCTCTTAATATAATTATGACAGTTGGCACCCTTCCATGTAGGATATGAGATCATGGTAGGTAATATTACATTATAAAACTTACTAAACAAACAGTGAAGATATTCACAATGTCTCGATAACATATTCAGTGTATTCAGTGAGTAAATCTCTTTTGCCCTGCGTAATCAAGTGAGGGAGCGATGAAGTAAAATTGCGATTACACGATAAATCCAATTCATCTCTCATAGGTGCTTTCTTTACTGAGATTGACTTTTTCACTCCACAGGTATTAACGTTCCGATTTCATTCATATGTTCTTTCTATTTCTGTTTTATTTTGTGAGCTCTTCGTCAGAGCTTATTATTATTGGACTTTCAATGAAAACTTTTGGGAAGCTCGTTTAAAGTTATACCAAAAAAGATAGGTATGTAAGTCAATTTTATTTTGCTTCATTTAGGTGTAATATAGGGTTTTATTATTTCAAGTTGAGTCTCATTGTGAAAATCATCAGTCTTAAGACATTGCATTGAAGATGATAACATAATAGGTTCGAGACATGGATTTTAATCAACTCTACAGTCAAAAGAAAGCTTATATTTTTTTACAATAAAGATTGATTCTAGGCTTGCTTTCAACCACTATCTCACCTGTTAAGTTAGGTGACGATATGGGCTGAGCTTGTAAACAAGCTAATCCAAATGAAATCCAGAACGGGATTCATTCACTGTTTAGTTTTAATTGTATCGTGCCACATTTGTTATTGTGAGATATTATGAAACTAGATATATATCAAAAGAAAATGATATTTGATATGCTCTACGGAGAGATGACGATGTAACGATGTCAATGAAGTTGACACAATAGAACAAATAAAAATGTAAATGTTTTGCAAATGGTAATAATTGATGAGCGATACTTATATTTTTTAAAGACAACGCAGAGTTTTATCCATGAGCGTACCCGACGCACAAAAAAGTACCAGGTATTAATTATACCGAAAGAAATGCGTGGGAGTGTAACGTTATTACGGATCGGCAATTTCAGGGACTTCAGTCTATTCAACACAGAACAGAATCAACCTTGATTTCTATTCTGGTAACTCACGTACAGCTATACATTTCTGCAGTCCGGTACAAAAGGCCTCACGCGTGAGTGGGTGTCCTTCGAGGTAAAGGTTTGGTCAAAAAATAAGCGGGGTGGGACGACGGTGACGCGACGCTGCTGGCGCGACGTGAGCAGTGGTAAAAAGTGACACACTGAGCCGTCGCACTCGGCGCTAGCTAAGCATGTCACATCCTAGCTTGCTACTGCTTACTACTTACTATCAGGTGTAATAGTGGCCGAGCCTATTTTCAATTAACATCAGTCTAAATAGAGGTCAAGAGCCAATCTAATATTAATTAAAAAAAGTTGTGGTGTAAAATATAGGTAACTAATTCTAACTAAACTAACTAGGGGTGCGTCGCGTCGTGACCTAAAAATAGTCTTGTTTTCAGATACTAAAAAAATCGCCACCTTTTTCTGTGTAGCGTGAATTCCTTTCCGACTTTTTGGCTAGACATGAACAAAGATAATTTATTGGACTAGTAATGTTTTTGATTGGTTATTGCCGTGCAGGTGCGGCAGCATGAGCGTCTGTTTGGCGTGCTGCTGGCGCATGAGGTGGAGACAGCGGGCGCGTCAGCCGGGCAAGAGGCAGGCGGAGAGGTTGCCAGCTTCGACGGCGAGCTCTGCGGCGCCGCACAGACGTTGCTGCATCAGCATGCCATACAAGGCGACCTCAGCACGCTACAGGCTTCCATTGCGCGCTTCGCCGCCGCCTGCCGCCTTAACGGCGACGCTCCACTCGATCCCAAGTTAGCACTATTTGCAGCCATTAGGCTGCAAATTACTATTAAGTCAATTATGCACATTTCCTAATTTAAATGACCACTGCGTGGCGGATTGGTGGGCAAGCTACTTTCAATTCCACGCAAAGTACACGATTTTCCCTCAATTGACTGAATTGAATTCACTTCTTTCCAATTTTAATTGCAATTTTATGAATATAACAATAGGATTATGTTGCAATTGCGTAAATCAACAAATAGCAACTACCTACTCAATCAAATTGCTCGTTGGCCAAACGATTTTATTAACGTTGGCTACTAGCTAAAAGTCCAAGGGCCCTTTATACCAGATTTAATCAATTTGAAAGGTACTCTCATACCTGTTGCAGCAGGTTAATAGCATTTATGTATGAGTAAACTAATGTCCAATGGACCTGAGTCATGACATGTGTCAAAGTAGCTATATATCTAATGTTACTCGCAATATTATAAATGCGAAAGTTCGTCTACGTTCTGTCTCTAAATAAATTAACAACTGTACAATTTATCATTATACTATGCATTAACAAAAATCCGTCGGCTCATCACGGCTATACTTGGTAACCTGCGTAACTGAAGAATTTTTGCAAAATTTGTGGTGGAGTTGTTTACCAACATATATTCAGGCTATTATTGTCATGCAGAGCACCAGCTACTTGACAGAAGACGTCGCTGAGCTGGCAGATAACATTTTGTGAAGGCCACCATCAAGTTCACCCACGCACGGCTACTTTTTGAAGCGTTTCAGTGCCGCGTTTTTTTTTTTACTCACATATATTTAACCCAATTCTAAAGTCAACGCGGACGAAGTTGCGGCATAAGCTAGTTTATAATAATAATGAGATTAGTTAGATATAGATTAAGCATTTATTTGATCAAACCCTTTGTAAACCAAGGATTACTTGCGTAATTTTCTTTTTCTTTCAGCAAATATTACAACTGGATTTTTGTTCAAACTTTGTTGGTATTGTTATAACGAAGCCGTCGGCGACCAAAAGTTGGCGGCTCAGAATAATTTGGACAGCTGCATTATTACTTTCCCTAACAAAGACAGTCGTAAGACTTTTCGCAAAATCTACATTTTTTATGTTTTTTTGTCGTTTTGCGAAAACAATTACGTATACAAAATAGGTTAATCCTGAAGCAATCGGATTATGAGATAAATGGCCAAACTTGAAAAGAAAACAAAACAAAATATTTTTGAGGATTTTCCATTCAAGCTCCACTTATTTAAATCTCTGTGCTTCATTTCCTAGGGAGGTTTACTTAACTCAGTGTAACAAAAACAGGTACATGAATAAGCTTCTTATGGACCTGGAGAAAGCCTGGTGCGGAAGTGAAGCCATCGCTGGTGGAAGCAGCGGAGACTCCGGCGCTGGCACCTCGCGCGATGAGGAGCGCTGGCTGGCGGATTGCTTCGGAGAATTTGTGGAGAGAGCCCTGCATCAGCTGCGACTGCATAGGGACTTATACCCCGTGCTGCATGCTAACAGTCTCATCAAGTAAGTGGTTGCAGTGGTTGGTTTGTGCAAGTAGTGGAAAAGAAGCTGGTAGATGGCATAGACTTGGTATCTATAGCACCAGAGGTTCTCGCAACCAGGAGCACTAGATTAGTTTAGTGCCAGTAGGTTAGTTTAGTGCATTCGTGAAGAAGGCTTAATACGAGTATGTTTGCTACTGCATGTACTACATGGTGCATACCAACTATCTTATAAAGTTACTTTATTAAATTTTAACGCTTAGGTTATTCAGGTGAAGGTATCTAAAGAGGTATGAAAATAAAGTTATCTAAAAAAGGCGTAATTATATAGAGGCAATAATTTTACATAACAGATATGTGGAGAATGATTCACGAATTGTTTCAATTACTTTGTTATCTGAAAAGTAATATTTTGCATAGATTTGGAGAACCGGTCCATCTAAATGCTGATAACGAATTGTTACAGTGATTTACCGAAAATTTAAATGAAATATGAAATAAACCCTTAAGATTTTGTAATCACATTGTGTATGTAAGGCCTAAACGTTATTGTAGCTAACAAAGTCAAACGACAAAATATAGCCTGCTTATTGATCGGAAAACATAAACTTTAGCATTAGCCGTAACATCGAAAGAGCTTGTAACTGCCAAACTTGGCACCGACGTGGAACAGATGTTTAATCACGAATCTCGATATTGCTTTACTTCGTTGTAAATGGCAAATTACAATTATCCTAAATTATAAGATGTTATCATCATAGACTAAATCTTACGATAAAATAACCGGGTTAGGAAATTCTAAAATGACAGAGATATTGATCAGGAAAGGAAAACCAATCCACCTTTCAGCGTTATTAATTATGGCATACTCCAGCGAGACATTAGTGGGATTTTATGGAATTTAGCGACCCACCGTCGGCCATGCTGCCGATCATACTGCCTGCTATTTAATATTTTTGTACAGTGTTAGATGTGTGGTTTTAAATTTTGTTATAGGTTGGAGTTTCTCTTACGCTGCTTGAGCCAGCTTTCGCAAATGAAAGCGTTCTGGCGTTGCTGTCCCTTCAGCAAAGAAATCAGGTGATGCGAATACCCTTTTAATAAAATGTCTTTCAAATATTTGGTTCATTTCAAATTATACCCATCTCTTTTGAATATTTCATGACTGTTAATAGAATTTGAGAGGTTTGTTGATTAAAATTTATCGCAAACGTTTTGCTAAACTGTGTTTATTTATTTTCTCATTGAAATTCAAAATAGATACATCTTCATAAAACTTATTTTCTCTGAAATATATTTCCTTTTCTCTAGCTGTCAGAGCAAGAAACTAAAATATTTTTTGTAAGTCCTAGCCCTATTCAATGTTAAACACTTTGGGAAAACATGGCAGTAGGTAAACCAAAGTTACAACCTTAGTGAAACCATTTTCAGAATTAGGCTGGCAACTCTTTAATGGAATTTGGCAAATGTTTGTTTAAGAATAGCTATTTATACCACGGCACGTTTAATAGTCATTATGAAGGCAAGCTTCTTGCTTACCTGCCTCCGCTTTAGGAGCATGATATGTACATAAATTAGAGTAGATGAGGACAATGTGTTCCTTCGTTATCTTAATACTAGGGTTAATTTCTTTGTAAGGACGGAGATTGTGGGCGCGCTGCGCAAGGGCACCGCCGAGTGGTACGAGGCGCTGTGTGCTCAGGACACGGACTCTGAGCGCGGCGAAGACCTCGTCAACCTCATCACGCTCGTGCAGATAGACCTGCAGCAAGGTCTAACTTACTATCACCCGCTGTTCGAAACGTGAGTTTATATATTTAAGGAACTTCACTTGAATCACTTTGTGCTACGTCTTGTTCATTCATAATGATTATAGGAAATTTAGAACTGGCGTGTCGCTTACGAAGGTGAACGACTTGCTCGTCTCTCTATTCAGTAATGTAAAAAAGACAATGTGTACTCGTTTGCTAAACATTATCACGGAAACAAAATCTTTACTAAAATTTGTACATATGTTTAATAATTGTTATACCTACCTACCGGCATACGGTAAGATATGGCGTAAAATTAAACAAAGGCAGTAGGACCTACGTGGCTTAGAAACATCTTTCTTTAAAACTACACGACTACGAGTAGGCGCATAAATGAGAGAAATAAGTTATATTATAGTATACAAATTCAATGGTATTCTGCCACATATTGGTTTTCAAAAGGTAATTATTTATTTATTTTATTTTCAACTTGAAACAGGCACCACACGTTGTCGAAATTCCATCAATTTGTAACAAAGCTCCTTTTACGATTTTTTTAGTAGCCATTACAGGGCAGGGTAACGTCGCGTAAAATAAAAATAGACACGTTTTTATTCGGAAATAGAACATTGTCGTTGTTTTGATGTCTGAGTAACAAAAGATTATACCTAAATTGTCCAAGAAAATTCCCCAAAATTACTGAAATGATTTTCATGAAATTATATGGAATCATTCTGAAGGTTTATCTTTTCCAAATCTTAATCGGTTTCGAAATCCTGTCAAATTGCGGTAAACCATATACTCGTAGCACTTATGACTCATGGCACACATGGCACTTGAACTAGGAATCCCTTTTTTTAAGCCGACTAAAAGAAGTAAATTAAAGTTAATTCCTTTACTTTGATGACATAAATAATAACAAAACAACTTCATACATCATAATTCACTCTAGACATTGACTATTGGAAGTTAGTTCCATAGGTAGAAGGTATATACGTATTCTATCTCATCTAGACATTCCTAGGTCTCGGTATCTATTTAATCTCAAATAACAAAAAATTGCTTATTTCATATAACTAGATAATTTGTCCATACGAGAAGAATGTACGAGTATTAGACCTAGGCCAAATTATTTTTCCTTCAACTATAACAATGTTTCCACTAAATAAAGTAAACCTTATTTAATAAAGACGTAACGTAACTTTCCAATGTTTCAGTACCTACACAAGGATAAATTGTATCTATTATAAATCACAGCGGATGCGGAAAAATCATATTTTTAGTGAAACCTATTGTATTGCGTATCCATTCATCTTGAACGAAGTAAAAAGCGTAAATTCCCCGAGTCCCTCGCCACTTGCGATGTTTGTATTTTCTGATACTTTTTTTCCGATTCAATAAAAGTTGGGCCGATATAACGTGAGCCTTAATGTTTCAGGACCAATAACGTGCCGTACTTCAGCGTGGTTTTCTCGCAAATAGACAAAATGGTGAGTCGAACGCGTTGCAAGGAAATTTAACTACTTCTCTGTTTATACAACTGTGTAAAAAATAAGGAAATGGCCCTTTTAGACAGATAATTCTACCTTTTACATCAACATTAACAAATAGGTTGACTTGAGTGGGATGTATTCTTAAATTTTGTGAATCGTCAACTATTCAGGTAAATCGTAATAATAAAACTGTACTGTGTAATCTGGTTGGCGTATATATTATCTAAAGTAAATGAATTGTTCACTTATATAGGAAAACTAGCAAAGTATTAGATAGATTGATTGATAGATCTCTTTTATGTCACCAAGATGTATAAAACACAAAACCATCTTGATAATTGGTACAATGGGCAGTCGTATCGCTTAAATTCGAACTCTGCCTGACAACCTTTGGAGCTGTTTTTTTCAGTACAATACTATTTTTTGCATTGTTGTTATGATTGTGACAAATGACAGTGACAAAAAAGATCAAAAGTCAGTAATCATCCCATTGAAACATCGACACGTAAGAAGAAGTACTGATTCCGGAGTACAACGAAGTATCATATATTAGGCTTTCATTCTAATATGTTCAGATAAATTTCTTTAAAACCTCTGTTACACTGTATTTTTCCTTTTCCTAATAGTTAACGGAAGATGTGAGGCAGTGCGTAGACCTGTGGGTGTCTGAGGGATGGTGCGGAGTTGCCGAGGAAGAAACTTATGATGAAGCAACCGGAACATGTATGTATAACTTATTTAATGGACATGGAACTCAGTGTGTATGAGCACTATGGGTCAAATATTTTGATAATATGAATGTTTTCTTGGTCAGCGGTGTGCACGGTCTCGGCCAAAACTCTGCCCTTCGAGGTGTTGTCGGTCGTGCGCGAACTGTGCTCCGCCGCCACGCCCTCGCCGCACTTGCACCCGGCCAACGATCCCATGCCGCAGCTCTTCGATGTATATATGTAAGTCATCTTCATTATGACGACAGCCCCCGTGGCGAAGCGTTAGGATGTGAGTCCGATTCCCGTTAAGTGCAAAAATGTGTGCTTTGAGGCTATGTGTTTGTGGGACCCAATGATCCTTATAGTTCCTGATTCCCTAGATACAGGGTTTCCTAGTTAGGGATTGAGTTCTATGTATATGATCGCGACGCATATTGTTCAACAGTCTTCCTGGTAGTTAAAGTGGTGATTATGCAGAATTTCCAATAGTCAAACGTCTCGTCGTGAAGCGCCATTTGTTTAGTTGCGTTGAAATAAGCACAACTTCACCTTTATGAAGTCACTTGTTATTTCAGTTAATATTTATATATATATTTATTATTTGAGTTTGTATTTACTGTGGTGTCATTATTACAAATTAACAAAAATAAAAATTGGATAATTGATGATGATGGCGTATTTAAACTTTATATTAAATTTTATTATTTGATTATGTAATTTAAATTGGAAACAATCATATTTTCTACAATAAAACATAATCTTTCAAATTATTCTTGTCAGTTTCACAAAACCAAAGATCTTCTTACGTACAATACATAACATACATCTATCTCCACCGTGAGCGAGCGCGACACCAATTAATATCAAGCTACCGCTTTTATAATTTTGCTGAAAATACGGAACGCGATCACGCTTGCCTTAATATCCCCTCCGCGACACTTGGAAATCACACTTATGCCAGGCGATGTTTTGTAACTTAATTCGGGTTGGAAAATTTACTGAACATGACGACGTACTTACTATATAATTATGTACGACAGGTATGCAAACATGCAATGTATGCAGAATGCGCTAACATTTGTTTTGTCCATCTTAGTTTTACTCAGTCGTACCCATACACAAACCGGGTCTCTTGCCAAAACGCCCGGATTCTGGGGTATCGCTGCAATTTAAAGGGTACCCCACGATCCGTTAAACTAAACCGCAAGCGATCGACTTTTGCCACCACGCCACGAAAACCAACAGCTTTTTCATATGCATTTAATATACATAGGCCTCGACGGATAAATGGAAACGTACGTCAACTTTTTTTAAATACTACCACGGAATGTTAATTTTCATTCCAATATTTTATCACCCTGTTATTTTCCTCGTAACATAATCAAAATGACTTCAATTATATTATTTAGCTTTGAAATGTCCGAATACGAAGAGGGTCTATAAAATTAATACATTGCATTTTTAAAGTGGAATTTCTAATATGCAATCATCGAGCACTACGCATTAGAGTTAAAATAAGTCAGGTCAGTAGTAGTTAGACTTTCTTTCTCCCTGAATAAGTGCTCATAAAGTCAGAAGCACTCACTTGAGCTTTAAAGCTCGTGAAGTCGAAAGCTCATTAAAAACTCTACAAGTGTTGTGTTAGCAGGGAATGTTCGTGCGAGCGGTACACGGGGCGCCAATTGCCAGCATTGCGTAATTAGGAGTTAAGTTTACTTTATGTTATTGTTCCATTGAGGTTAAGCTTTTGTAACAGTACGAATTTCAACGCACGATTAGACCTCTAATTTTAGTGAATTGTTATACAGCTGTTACGGTGACGGCTATATGTTAAACATAGGGGATTTAGTGACGTTTAACACGGTACACTTGCGAAAACGGCCCGCCCTATGCGAGCTACAGATATACTTGCATTTAAAGGCTGCGAATAGCTCAGGTACAAAAGAGGAAAATAAAGAAACTGGTAAGGAAAGATTGTCATGAAACAGACTTTCAATTACGGCTGATTATTAACTGAAAGGTTTCTTGCTCATACATTTGCGGAAATTGAATTAAACAGCCCTTTTCTACAGAAAAGTAGGGATACGATCCGCGGACGGCATAGAAATGTATATCTATCAATGTACATCTTTATACCGACGCAACCGCGGTTCGTTTCCCATCAGATAAAAACAAGTGAAGCGTAACATTCTTTTGTTTTACAAAGCTGTATGCAAAAGGGCAGCGCGTTATCAATTTTATGTGGAGCTATTGGTAAAGATATGGCATTTAAAATAGGTGGTTCGAGCCGCTGATCGAGCGGTGGCTGTCTGTGACGAAAACCATGGCCTTGCAGCGGGTGCGCGTCGCCGTCGAGTTAGGTAAGCGTCTACTATTCAACTATTTTTTTTATCAAATAATGTAAATATAATAGTATAATTAAAATATCCACAAAGAATAATCAACGCGACTATGCAACTGAAGAGGCCCTTCTTATGGTGCACACAGCTATGATGATCAGTTCCTTGATAAATTATGACATCTACAGTTGGCCATTATTTCTACTATTAAAACAGTGCAGCTACCTACAAAATAGGTAGTTATGTATATGGTGTTATCAGTTAATTAATAACTTTCACGGCAAATGTAATTAAAGCTCACCGCCATTAACTCGTAAATCAAACGAAAGCGAAACTAAATCTGACAAGCATAAAAATTACTTCCAGCATTTCCGAAACAAAATGCCAATGGAAAGAACTCTAGTGGAGCTTGGGATCTTGGCCCAATAATCTTGAAACTAGTCAAATAAAAGTGTAACGTATCATCTGGTGTGGAAAAGTGATTTTCCAACGAGTAAACAGTCCGTTATCGAGAGGGCAAAAGGCGAAGGTTCACACTCGTGTTAGGGCGGCTACCATTTAGATAAGCATCGAAATCTAACTGTGCCATAACACGAAACCTTTTATTGAGCCCAGACAAATAAGCGATTTGTTTGTGTAAAAAAATACTTGACCAACAAACGTGCGTGGCTAAAAGGCTGTGACGGTCAGAAAGTAGCACCAGCGCCTTCAGCTATTTAGACTTAAATAAGTACTATTGGCAGTGTATTCCGATAATGATCCCTATATCCATGCATATTATAGTGTTTTCTACTGAGGCTAGTAATCAATCACGATACAAAACGACTTTACTTGTAGGTACACAAATGCAAACTGAAGCCATACGGTAATCGCACCACAAGAAAACAAAAAAGTCTAGGTTTATACATAGAGTTGCGTATGTGTATATAAATATTTAATGTCTTCAAATATTTCCTCAGTCTACTGGCAATCCAGTATTTTTAAGAGATGATATTATTTACAGACCGGCCAGTCGAGGGAGAGCATTTCGTCAAACACAGCACTTCTTCTGTAGACACGGCCGCCTGGTGAGTCTCATAATAATATAATATAATGTGATATGTTTGCCATTTTATTTTTCTACAGATGTTATGTCTCCGGAATAGTTTCCTTCGCATACGCTCACTAACCAAAACATATTATATAATAACAAAACAATGTCTGTAGTAATAGTAAATATGTAGATTCGCCACCAACCAAAATTCTTTGTACAGTTCATAAGAACACAATGAAAATACTCGTAATACCTTCTCTCGGAAAAATAGCCTGATTCTAACGCAAAAGAATGCGCAAGCATGAGCAGACGGATAAAAGGATTTCAAAGGATTTTCATTTATTTATGCAAGAATATCCGTAACAAGAGAAGCGATGATGCAATGAGGACAATAATGTTAAGATGACAAGGGTCGCTGAAGAATTTAAAGTACGCGAGAATGGATCGGTTCCAACATTGGATTGATCCCGTGCCACCCATTACGGAAATGGAAACGCCATCAATAACGTAAAAACCGGAATAGCCATCCACGAGCTTCGCAGGTTTGTTTATGTTGGTGGAGGTTGCATTTGTTTGAGTGGGCCTTCTGATTAAATTGCTCCGTTTTCCGTAACTCACCGGCTCGAGTAAATTAAATGATATGAACGCATGACGTATTAACATTATGTATGAGAAATTATTCGGGGTTCCTTTGAGAATTTAAAATGAACATTAATTATTGAATTGAAGGTCGTATCTGGGTGACCGGCACATGTGTAACAAAGTTCAAAGCTAACCATGTCCAATATTTGCTTGCGGCTCGGCAGGCGACTGAGACGAAGCTCACAAAGCTTTGGCGCGCTCTGTTTACGAATCGTTCGAAACGGACCATCCATGGGTATGCAAAATAGTTCACCAATCACGATGTAGCCGCCACTTGCATTTTAATTACCCTCCAAATAGAACATACCACGGTCTGGATCCGGAGTCAATTCAGATTTTCCAGCCTTTGAAATTGTATCTTACAAGAATAGTAATTAGGCTAATGTTGGGATTATAAAAATAGACGCTCCTTTCTTTAGAAAACATATTACGCGATTATATACTTACAAAATAAAAAACCTGTGCCCAATGCTGACCGATATAAAAGAAGGAAATAAAATAGGTCAAACAAAACCTCGACGGCAGAAAATCTCTATGTATACGAGTAACCATACACATTTGTTCAAAACCACAAAACACGACCCCAAAGAATGATGAATCTTTCCATGCTGGATTTTTACGAATGTTAATGGAAATTCGCCAGTCTTTATCACATGCGGCTCGTGTGGCGTGCCATCGGAGGCGCCGAAGAGAGCTCGTCTGGTGGAGGAGTGAGGCTGTTGGAAGCAGCCTGCGCCACGACACTTCACTACGCAGACTTGGTGCACGGCGCGCTGGCCGAGCAGGGCTACTATGAGAATCATGGTAAATAATGCTATTGGTTTTAAATGTTTATCAACACCTGACTGCAACACTAAGTTCAAGTTTTACCGAAGCTGTGACTTTTGAAAGCAACCTACGGTACGCGCAGAAATGGTGCGCGCTTTGCGTTAAGACAAACTTTGAGAACCATAGAAAAAGGTAATGATTTTTGGAACGTTTTGTTACCATCCAAACTTTGGCACTCGAAACAAAGCTAACTAATTATAAGAGTGTCAAAAATTTAAGTGACTATTAAGTCATCCATTGACTCTATTGTAGAAGTAAATACCTACAAATTTTCACTGTAATAGAGCTGAAAGCTAATTTTTTTAAAATTATATTATCAACTTATTAATGTAAGAGCCTTGTCATTGTTAGTAAGTTGAATAGGCCACGAATAGCAACAAACTTTCTCTTCTCGAAAAGAGAAATTCATGAAAAGAAAAGTCTCTTGACTACAAATTGTTTGATGTCAACATTTATAAGAATTATAGGAAAGTTACTTCCAAGTCTAAGGGCCTTTTACCCAGAACTTTACAATGTTCGTAAAAATCTTGTTTTTATTAACACGAGTATTTTTATCTTTTCGCCCGGAGTTTGTTATTTCATCGAGTGGCTTGTTGTTCAGATTTTTATTACACAAATAATCCTAGCTTAACGTCTTGTCATATCGCCATCCAATATTCTCTGAGCCCATATTCTTAAGCTATAAATTTTTTGTAGCTTTTTTGTGTTGTGTCTCATCTTGTGCTACATTACAGGTCAGAACAAAACAACAGAGGAAATATGCACTATCGTGAACAATTTGGAATACGTACGCCGCTCGTTGGCCGAGTACGACGATGAACACATGTAAGTGCAAACTGCAACCCGATCTCTGGACCGTGAACACTTCTCGCTCCAACAACAAACTCATCTAGAGATAACTTTTCATAGGAAAATAGCCTTTACGGACTTTATATAAAGTTGAAAATGGTTAATAAGTATAGCAGAGACATTTTCTTAAAACTCTAGATGTACTATGGCTCGAGAGAACTGTGTTGGCTGTTTACTGAAAGCCATATCAGTACCGACATCTTCAATCTGAAAATAGTGATTTATCGTTCAGCACTAGATAGCTATATTTGATTCATTTTAATTAATTACAAATAATCAGTATTTAGCTATATAGTATCCTGATAAGGTTCTTTGTTTTTAGGTATATACCCAACTAATCTTGTTTATTGTCATTTTGTAGTAATATTGAGTGTATCTTAGAATAAGAAATAGTTCATCAAAGGTGTAGGCAGTTTCACCTGGTAGTGAAATTAATATCCGACTCATTGGTGCCATTTAATAAAATTGAAAAAAATTATTAGATCAATACTAATTCTCCGTCAAATATGTAGAAGCAAACAATTTAGAACGTTGGTGCGCTACATGTTGCCCAACATACGAGTATATATGTCAGTTTCAGCATTGCAACCGCAAACTGACCGATGCAGCGCAGCTAGGATCAAGTTTCCAGGACGTTAGAAACAAATTAACTTAGGATTTAATCACGTGTATTCCATGTTTGTGTACTCTTCTGTAACATTTTGATACATAGCTTTCATATTTCAAAAACAGGAGTAGGTAGTAAAGTTGCAGGATACGTGGGTGTAATTTAAGCTCCGAAATCTTTGGATTAACTTGTTTTATTATAATCGATCTCACTTTGGAGCCTTACCTCGAGTATTTTTTTGAAACTAGCGAGTCTTCAAAAACATTACGGTAAAAATGTTGTTACTTTTTATTTGGAAAGAAGAGAGAGCCATCATACTTTATTACAAAATGCAGCTAACTGGACAATAAAAGCGTGTTTTTTTAGTTTATTTTAACAATAATTCATTTTATGTTTTTTCCAGGTATGATTTTTTTTTTTTTTTTATTATTATTGTATTGTCATTAGTCCTTGATAAGTGATAAGTGGGTGAAAACCACGTTCAAAGATTCCGTTACATAGATTCATACCAAGCTAATAAAAGCGTTTTTTTCAGTTCAGTGACTAATATAACATATTTCATTTTGTCCCTCCACTACTGTGCTCAATCGTTACGGCAAAAATGCTTTTTTTACCTCTTCACAAAGTAAAATTATTTTTTAAAATCCCCGGCCAGATCAATCAAATGGAATTTTGCACAAATCCAATGTTTGTGCATTCTGACAGGTTTGGTATGGCCCGCTGATCCCTCGTTGATGTCTTTTGTTAAAAATGTGTGCATGCGGAAATTGAACGGCAGTTGAAAATAAATGTGGAATATTTCTACCATGCAAAATTCTACTGGCTCATGAAAAAATGTTATTAACCAGTAGCTTTGGATCTACTTATTCGTTTACTGGAGCTTATTATCACTTGCCTCTTGGCCAGCTTTTTTACCCAGTATTTGTATTGGAACCAGTGCGAATGACGAGAGCGCCCGCCAGCTAGTGCGCGGCGCCCTGAGCACGCTGGACGCACGCGCCTCCCGCGCCGCCGCGCCGCTCGCGGCTCGCGCGCGACCGCCGCTGCGCAAGGCGGTGTTCCATCTGGCATGGTCACCTGACACGCTGCCCACTCCACAGGTAAAAATCTATCAGTTCGGATGATACTTTCAACATCACCAACAGCAAAACTGCGATTACAAAGAAAAGAAGCTTAATTCCGTGCGCGGTGTTATGAGCATTCTAGATACTTACCAACTTTAAACTATCCACTTTACTCATTGCTGGTAACCGTCACGAATCGTGATCCCTCAACGCGCAGCCTACTCAGTAGTGATGTGGACCAGCTTTCCCATAACGGAATGGTATCCTCTTTCATAAACGAGTATTACTTGCTACTTCTTTAAATCTTCCTCCGATGCTACAACACATTGTGGTTTTACAAGAGTTTTCCACAATTTTTATCTAAAAAGTATAAGTACAAAGCATCAGTTACCTACAATACTTTTCGTCGCCACGCAGGCGATTACTCCCTTGCTGGAGTTCCTCGACCAGCACCTGTCTGCGCTGAACACGTGGCTGCTGCCGCGCGCGTTCCTCCGCGCGCTGGCGGGGTGCTGGAGCGCCGTGCTCAAGGAGATGTCGGCGCAAGCGGACGCGGGTGGCCCCGAGCGCCCGCGCGTTTACCACTCACGCCTTAGGGAGGCGCTTGATTTGCTCGCTGAGTTCTTCCATGCTGAGGGGAAAGGTATCTACTAAAGGCTTAATACATTGCAGATCACTGCAACTGTAATACCTATCTCTTACATGTCGCTATAGATAGGTAGTAGATTGCCGTTATTACTTACACCTATACTTATAATATATTCTTAGGTACCTTTTTATAATAGCTTTGATTTCACATTAGCAAGTATATAATTGCTCAGAATCTCTTATCGAAATAAAACCATCTATTCCAGCATCCTGTCGCCATCATGGACCGTGTAAAATATTTCTACATAATATTATAATATTGTAGAATTATTTATTTTATTAAAAATGAATCTTCGAGATGCTCATGAATGAAAATCTTAACAGTTATAATACTTGTTCAAACTTTATTTATGTAAACTTAAGTTTGAATTTGAAGCTGCATCCACTATTCAGTATTCATGCTCGCCTCGAAGTTTGTGAACACCAATGCAGACTGTAAAATTAGGCACAGACCCACCTATCTATGTAGGTAATTGAAACAAAAATATGTAAATTACTCGTAAACAGAAAGGCTAAATATTATTTTCTTGACCGCACAGAATTGAAAGCGACATGATATTTTTTGTAAAAATAAACTATCATGTGTTCGTATTACTCGTAACTCAGGGTATTCATAAATTTTTTTTCAAGTAGAGTTCAAAGACAGGGAGCCGTTGAACTTTTTAGACAAATCGTAAGCTCAAAGATGTAGATGCACAGAATCCCACCGTTTTCACAACAGGCCTGCCGATGGGAGACGTGCACAACCCTGAGTGGGTTCGCTTGGAGCAACGAATGCAATACCACCAGGCTCCTACCGAGGAGCTGTTGGAGCTATGGCTCCTTGACCGGCTTCAAGAACAACAACGCACACCCCTACCTTCTCCATACGGCTCTATCATGGTCAGGTAATTAGCACTTTGGAACTTTCCTTATGGGATCCCTCACCTAAGCGATAAAAAGAAACGTGAAATCCGTATTCATAGTCGTTATTTGCATGATTCTAAAAAAATACCAGCTGTAAAATTAATTTCTTCTCTAAAAGGTCTGAATATACGAGTACCGAACCTGCACTGTATGTAAAGGAGGCACAAGTATTTTTCTCAACGTGGGATTTCCTCGTGACCTACTTGTGTACAGTTCTTCAGCACAAATAAATAAAGCTTGCGGATTTTTGTGATACGACGTGCGTGGGCGAGGTCGTTTCGTATTTAATCCTAGTCCATGTGGTCTTCGAAACTAAAGTATAAATGGTATCAGCACGCATGGAAATAAATGATCCATGGGTAGTTGATATATTTTTTTCAAAACTGAACTTTGAAGTTCAAGATTAGAATTTCGACAATAGGCAATAGGTATTTCAATGCTTACTGACTGTTGTGTCAGGGCTCATTACAACCACGACTCGCTGTGCGTGGAAGTGCTGTCAGCGCGCGACGTGATTCCTCTGGACCCCAACGGGCTGAGCGACCCGTTCGTCGTCGTCGAACTCCTGCCCAAACGGCTCTTCCCCAAAGTACACGAGCTGACTACTCATGTGCAAAAGGTAAACGCTAAAAGATGGTAAAATATAGTATGTAATTAGTCCTTTAATGCACTATTTTCATTTAAATGCTATCACCCGTTTGTTAGCATATCTGTAATTTCCAGTTATTGTTAAAATTTATTTGAAATTCTATATCGCAATCGTGGGCTGAATGCATTACGACAAGACATCTAACAATGTAGATTAGGTACATCGTCGGCAATTTTTTTAATTTTTGCTGAAGTCGAACTGTTTCACAGTTTGACCCAAGTTTGTAACTCATGTTAGGTTTAGTGTAACGTGAAAGATAGGAGCCTCCGTGTGGCCTTTTTATGATTTCAAAAACGTCTGGTGCACCTTTGGCAAGCAATAGACATCATAATCACAGTCTAGCTGGCTAATCTTGTTACCACGACGTTTCAACCAAAAAAGCTTCAGGGTACAGTGATTTTACATCGACACGGAGAAGAAGAAGAACCGCAGCGGGTAAAAACATTAATATTTGTACCAGAAAACTCTGAATCCTATATGGGACGAGTGCTTCGAGTTCGTGGTCCCGCTGGAGTCGTGCCGCGCAACGCAGGCGGCGCTGGCGTTCTCCGTGTGGGACCGCGACGTGCTGACTGCGGACGACTTCGCGGGCGAGGCGTTCGTGCCGCTGGCGCGCGTGCCCGGCGTCTACAACGTCGCCATCCCCGACCCGCTGCGCCCGCACGAGCTGCCCATGATGCAGCTGCACGACCGCCGTGAGTCTTCTCCTTTACAAGGTTTCATGTTCATCATCAACCCATATCCGCCCACTCCTGAACACGGGTCTCCGCTCACTTTGAGAGAAGAATTAGCACATACCACGGAAGCCCGGTCAGCATTGGTGGATAATAATATACCTCCGCAATAATTCTCATGTTTCTTCAGGAAGTTTTCCTTCACAAAAATGCGAGTGATAATTGCCTACATACGAGGGTGAATCAAAAAATTCTTGGAATCAATATTAAAAAATGCAAAGATTTAAATAATAATATTTTATTTTTCTACATAATCTCCCTCCAATGCAATGCATTTAGAATAACGCGTTTCTAACTTCCTTATTCCTTGTGAAAAAAAATTATTTTCTTGACTCTCGAAAAAGTCCTCTACGGCAGCTATAACCGCGTCATTATCGTGAAATTTTGTTCCACGAATTTCCTCTTTTAATTTTGGAAATAAGTGAAAATCACTTGGGGCTAAGTCCGGAGAATATGGTGGGTGGTCAAGGAGATTGAAGCCAGCACAGCGGATTGCGTTGAGCGCAACTTCCGATCGATGAGCAGGAGCGTTATCTTGAAGGAACAACACGCCTAACGACAGTTTTCCACGACGTTTTTCTTTAATCGCTTCACGCACTTTCGGGATTAAATTTGCATAATAGGGTCCAGTAATCGTCTGGCCTTTTGGCATGTAATCAATAAAAAGGATTCCTTCACTATCCCAGAACACAGAGGCCATAACTTTGCCAGCGGTAGGAGCAACTCGAAATTTCTTAATGGATGGAGAGGATGGTCGTTTCCAAGACATGCTTTGTCTTTTAGTTTCAGGACCAAAATGGTGGACCCACGTTTCATCCATGGTGACAAGACGACGGCAAAAATTATCCGAATCACGCTGGAACATTTCGAGATTACGCTTGGAAATTTCCAAACGTCGCTTTTTGTTTTCGTCGGTTAACATTCGTGGCACCCATCTTGCAGACACTTTTTTGAACCCCAGTGAATCAATTAAAATGGATTGAACGTTACCAAAAGATATCTTTAGGATCTCAGCTATATGTTTTATAGTCATTCTTCTGTCTTCCAAAACCAGATTCTCAACCTTTTTGACATTTTCTTCTGTAACGGAGGTTGAAGGCCGCCCAGAACGCGGGTCATCTTTACAGCTTGATCTACCTCTTTTAAATTCAGCCACCCAGTACGCAACCGTAGAATAGGGTACAGCATCACCCCCTAATGTCTGCTGAATGTCCAAAAAAATTTCCTTCGTAGACATTTTTTTCAAACTGAGATATTTTATCACCGCACGTAACTCACTTTTATCCATAATTTTGACTTTTTAGCAACTCGTTGCACAAAAAAATTTATTTCATGCGAACGAACTGACAAAAACAAGTGACAGTCTGCATAAATATAGTGTGATAGACACTCTTTAATTTGAATATCGAACTTGATCCAAAAAGGTTTCATATATATGCACTTCTAAGAACTTTTTGATTCACCCTCGTATGTTTTCCGAGAAACTTATTGGTACTTGCCCGCACTGGGATTTGGACTTACAACCCTCTCCGAGGAAGGTGAGGTGGACGTTCTCTATCACCGCTTGATTTAATGTTAGTGGGGACGTGCGCTAGGTCAATTATTGTGAGTCAAGGTATCAATAAAATAAATTACTTTCAGATCATCCAATTCTGCAAATATTGGAGTTACGCCCGAACGATAAGCTGGCCCAGGACTTCGTCAAGAAACAGAAATTGAGATTTGCTGAACAGTGAATTGTTGCTTGGTGTTTTTATTTTTTCATGTAAACTTATTCTAGGATTTTCATTAAACATTTACTTGCGCACAACGTCCATAAAAATTTCGACAATATGTATTAAATATTTTTACTAAAACTTTAAATTTTATCTCCTTTAATTTTTTACAGAATTGATATACATATTGAAAGTTATGAATTCTATTTGGCTACGATTTATTGTGACACGTCAGTATTAATGTATAAAATACTACAAAGACTGTGTACACTTAACACGAGAGAATATACATAAATATTTGTGTATCTGTAATGTTTCATGCGATATGTGTGTAGATAGTATGCACCCTCTGAGCTTATGTCCGTAGCTATTAGTCTCTCTATTAGAATTTCCTGACCAAGTAATATAAGACTCGTTATCAACTTCATATCTATTCTTACTAAACCTTTCTATTTGTATGAAATATACAACATAATATAAATGTTTTTCGAAGTGCTATTCATCCATGTCATATCATTTTCCTGTCGGTGTCTACAAAAAATATTATAATCAATTTGTATTGCACGTTTACCTATCTATAGACCATGCAATTGTTGTTGCTCGGAAATATTATTAATATAAGAGAAGTAAATCCTGTAGCTAATAAGAATAATGCTTACTATCCATACATTTTAGCCAACATACAATTTATAGTATCGATTTGTAGAGTCTTTAATTTTCAACTTGTGGTTAATAATTAATAGATTTTTTTTTCATTGTTGTAGTTTTTTTTTATTATTTAAAATAACGCTTCCTATGTAAACCTGCAATGTTTTCATAACTAAACGAAACGTGTAAGCTAATGAGAGCTTTGTATAAGCCGTCACATATTATATGGAAATTATTATATAAATGTAACCGCATACCTAGTCTTTGACGACTGATTTTCATTATTAGATGTACCTACTTATTAAAATGAATGTACGAAATTATAAATTTTATAACTTTAAGTGACGAACGATCACTTTGTATACAAGTATTATTAGGCCAATGTATTGATGTTTAAATTAGTAAGTGTATAATTATTATATCTACTTATATATATGTGTATATCACCTTGTAGAATTATATACCTACCTAGCTAATATTGGGTATGGAAAAAGATGTATCTTGTGTGTGAAATGGAAGCGAGAAGGTATCCGCTTGGGACAGACCTGGCTTTACCCGGGTACTACTGACGGTTAGGTGGATATCACGGAATTAAGGTTCCGGAATATAACAGAAGGGACAATTTTTTAACTATTTCTATATGTAAGTGATCACAGTAAATGTCTCCCTAAAATATTAAATGGATCTATTGTGTATCGTGAAATTCTTTAAATCCTCGGTGTCTATGGTTATACTAAACAGATAGGTACTGCAGGAACGCCAGACCCTTCAATCATATCCAAATATAAATCTGTTCATATCGCTGAGCTTTCAACTTCTATCTAAGAAATTTTAAATTATACGGACGGCATCTTTTAGGGACGCCGCGGAAGCGCGATGTCAGACGGTTCCCATTTCCTATATAATTTTGCGGGAAATCGTTTTCTGGGAATCCGTCTCTCTTTCTCTCTCTTTCTCTCTGCCGACATTTTGGTATGTTATTTATCGTGCTTCGTACTTTGCGTCCATCTAAATAGCATTTTATGGTGAAATATATATTTTGGCAAAACGTGACAGAAAGTCAATTATAATATATATATGTGTATATATAAATCTACCTAATAGTCTATAATTTTTTTATGTTTTACATTTGAAAAGATAAACCTATCTCTATATTTTGGATTTCAAACCACTTTACGAAGAACATTTTATACAGACGTGTATAGAAATATAATTTACGAAAATGAATTTTGTATAAACCAAACTGTCTACTGTTAATCAAAACTGGATTTAATGAAGTTTTTTCTACGAGTATTAAAGAAATCATATTATTATTAAAGTGTAAAATTTTTATATTATGGTTTAACTAAAAATGTAATGTGAGATATAAACCACAAACCATTATTTAATATTTTCATACAACATTGTATATAATATAATAGGTACCTATAATACCTACCGAACTATGAAAATACTATTGTTTGCTTAAGCTATCATTGGGTACATATTAAACGAAACCGAATTATAAATTTGATTTTACGTGTTTAGCTATTAATTATTTTATGTCAATGAAACTTGTGTTCCTGGCTTTAAATAAAGTACCTATATGAAAATGATTGATTTATTTAGGTTTATAGTTTTCCCCACGACCTAACTAGAATATTTACATATTTAAGTAGGCATGTATCACAACTCTATAGCTAAAAAAAGACTTAAGTTAAACCTAAGAGCTGAGGCAATTATAGTATTCGATCTATTTTTCTTTGAAAATGGACTTCAGAAGCCCATGTGGAAATAACAGCCAATCGAACTTTTCAGAGCTGGCAATTATTTTTCCACCGTCCAATCCAATCAAATATTTTACAGGTTGACATTTATTTACGCGTTGAGCTAAATGTAAAAATTTCAAACTCAATCATAGGTTACTTACTCCAAATAAACTATAGTAAGTACCCATCAATCATTTGTTCCGGTAGGTGCCTGCCTACATCTGTATCAATCGTCATACGCCCGAAAGTGTACTGTGTTATAAGAGTAAACAAAGACGGTTTTAGGATACGCGAATTTTGCTAGCTGGGTATGGGCAGACAAGCACTCCATCAATAGAAGTGCTCAATGCAGCTTTGCCAAGAGTTTAGACTGTAGTTTGCTCGTTAGCAAACTTGGAAAGTATGAATAGCGATCACCGAATGACACAAGTGGAAGCTGCCGCTGCAGAATGTGTTAGAATGTGAGTTCAATGTCTCTCGACTTTAGCTTATTTTAGAAGGGATTATACGAGGGTGGAATGCTATGCATTATGAACTACTCTACAAGTCTCACAGTATTTATTGAAAATCGTGGAGTGTATCCGATCATATTTCAAAACTAATTAATGCGAAGGCACTGACACTAAAGTGCACATTTACGCTTCTGAAGCCGCCACTTACAATACGATCAATATAACGCCGAAATGGAAAGTGGCAAGTGGAAGTGGGCGACTGCGGGGGCCGCGGCCGGCGTGTTTGCGGTCTCCTTCAGCCCTAATGAACACGTTCGTGATCATGTTAGCTCCGTGTTTAACACGTAGCTTCATAATTTATTAGCTGACAGTACCTGTTTAGTTAGGCAGTTTCGGAACTAGGTTAAAACTTTCAGTGAAGTCACTGTTAGTAGGTAAATGATTACATGTAAGAGATAACGAGCAACCCAAAATAATACCCCTTAAAAAATTGTGGTAGTAGCTAATAGATAGATTATTTGTTTGCTTTACAACATGAACTTGAACTAAAATAGAATATAAAACTCTTTATTGTACACCAAAAATAAACACACAACAGACAAATTACAATAATTAAACAAAGGGTAGTCAATGGGCGGTCAATCATAAGCGACAAGCAAACAAGCGATTTCTTTCAGAGAACCTAACGAAAATAGAAACGTGCTTTATAGCTTTTAAATAGCGTACCTGTGAAACAACACACGGCGAGGTAACTAGGTAAGTATTCATTTTCAGAAAAGATAACAAAATATGCTGATGAACCGAGTTCACTCTACTTGTATGACAAATGTTTGACGTCAGCGCTGTAAAATCGCCGCGTGTAAAGGCAAGCTAAGATGAACAAGATAGAGCGGAAATTGAATTCATTAGTCAGGTTATGGATAGTGATCGTCACAAAGCGAGCTATACGTACTACCTAGTACTATACGGTACCTACTAGTATACGAGCTATATGGTAGCTAGTTGTCGGTCACGGGACTGCGTCGGTTATTGCATTTACTTGGTAGCTAACCGTATTACCTCTCGCTTGTTAGCGCGGGCTGGTAAGAATTGCTATAGAGTAGCTTTATTGTGTAATTGTGTATGCAACATATTTATTAGTATAGAATAGAAAACTCTTAATTGTATACCAGAAACAAAAATAAATACAGTACAGGAAAATTACAATAGGTAACCAAAGGTAGTACAATAGGCGGCCTTATCGCTGGAAGCGATTTCTTCCAGACAAACTTTGGATTGACAGTAAAAAACATTTTTCGATACCTACCTACTTACACCTACTTATTAATATAATATTACGTACGCTTACTGAAAATCACCGTACTGATGCTGAATACTCGGGTATTAAGCATATATTGTAGAGCCAGTCATCTGCATTCGTGATGCATCTGAGGTACATACATACGTAATCAAAAATTCCTTATTTTTGGAAAAAATATATCCATGGTGGTGGGGTGAATAGGTCTATTTTTCATTCAATTAATATATTTTTCGGTCTACTAGTCATTAGTGAGTCATTTCTGTATCTCATCATAACACATGTATTGTATAGGCACTCAGTTACTTACCTACATGAGTAGGTTAGGTATACCTAACTATTATCCGCCTGTTACACTATGCTCTACTGTTGTCCGGTTTGGCATTGCAGGAACATACTCTTCTAACAATTATTTCTTATTATTCCATAGGTACTATAATTTATTTATTATTTAGTGAGTTTGTATTTACCTGCTCATTTATTTTCAATCAATGTGGTAGCATCTAGGTAGACGGAATGTTTTTCCCCAAAACTTTCTTACATCATGCGGAGCCAAGTTAAGCCACTGTTGAATAAATAATAGTTACGATTCGCGAGAAACCAAGTTTGTAACTTGTTAAAATGTTATACGAAGCACTTGACGCCGAAGGCAAGGCGATCGCGAGTCACGAGGCTTCAATTTTTCGCTCCTACGCTTATATCAATTAGAAAGAGTCTTGTCAAGTGTTGACTTTAGATCAAGTTACTCATTACGTAAAGTCGATGTTTATCTTCGGTCTTTACGTTGTTTCTTCTTGGAAAATGTTGGTGTAATCGCGTTATTATTTTATCATACCAATTCTACGTCCGCACTCAAGAGACTATTAATCTTTTTATTTGTTCGATCTGTTTGATTAGCATTCTTTTAGGTACATCGCTAATCCGGCAGTCAGCTTTATTTATAGATTTATTGCTACTTTAATTTAAAACTTCCTAGCCGTAACCACCTAAAGAATCCTAGTAGAAACTGTGCGATCCTAGTAGAAACTGTGCGATCCTAGTAGCAACTGTGCGATCCTAGTAGAAACTTGCTCTGATTTCGAAAAGCTCCGGCCTCCGCGCTGATATTTATATGCCGATCACGACAAACGCAGTGCATTAGTGCATTATAAAGTAAAAGAGAAAAACGGCTGATTCGAGACTGAAGAAATATGGCAAATTTTATTTGTTCCTACTACAAGGTTTTGTAGTTATAAGTTTTTCATATACTTAGCAGTCGATTCTATTTTACCTGTACAAATCCTTACCTACTGTAATAATTATCAAGCTAGATTTCTATTAACACATCTTCCTAGATATTACAGGTACCATAGAGATTCCTGTTTAGAAAATCATCCGTAGGTATTCAGTATTAACAAGGAGATAATGTACCTAACCATAGCTCAGCAGAAATTAAAATATAAATATTATTGCTCGCATACACATCTCAAGTGTATTGAGGTTCCTTTCGGGAGAGGGCACCGTGGAGAGAGGAGTGACCCGTCAACCTCCGACCGGGACACACGGGAGTAAGCTCGAATAATCGCGACTACAATGGCTCCACCGAGAGGGTCTGATAAAACCACTTAACTGCGCACGCGCATCTGTTGGTTTCGCGACTCGCGATCGTAGTGAAAAAGTGTTGAGAATTAGAGTCCTTTCTTGTAATCCGTTTTAATTGCAGTGTTAAATAGCGCGCTCTAAATTATAAATATCTTAGAAGTGTTTGAGAGTAATTCGTTCTTACCTTAATTGCAAGTGTATAGTTAAACTAGTGAATTAACATAAGTTTTGATTCCTATTCTAGTATTTTAGTGTTTGTTAGATCTAGTGAAGTGGTGGTGTAAGGTGATCTTCAAGCTGAGGTCGTGAGTTGTATATTTTAAGACAAAGCCTTTTGGGATCGAAACGCATAGGGATCGTGATCTATTGTTAGTTCACTCTTATTGTTCCATTTCTATCGAAGCATTAGCTTATTAGTTAGTTTACCTTATTAAAAATAACACGCAATAATTATTGATAATTTATCATACCTTGACTCATGTGTAATGATCCGATTCGGCAGAGCCAGTTGAAATGGTGGGTGATATATCTTCATAGTTTTAAATTAATATAAAAATCACTCATTGTTCTCCTGACAGTATTTATTTCATTATGTGTCCATTTTCAGCTTGTTCCTGTTATATTCGATATTTTATCCCGTGCTATTTTCTCTATTTTGAGATTGCTATTTTCACTGATACTACCTTACGTTTTGTTTTACGTGTTTATTTTCAGCTTCGAAATTACGTGCTCTTCTGTACATAATTTACCTTTTATTTACAGCTTGTTACGAGCTTTTACTTTTCGTCGACAACGCCTAATACTCTAATTTATGTGTTCCTTTTCAGCTTGAAATTACGCGCCGTTCTCTACTTAATTTACTTCTATTCACAGCTTTTAACAAACGATTATTTTTATCGATAACATTCCTACAATTATACTTTAGTCATCATTTCCGGATTAAATCTACGATATATTTCTTATTTTACTGTCTATTTACAGCTTATAACTAAACTTATTTACGTTGGTGTGCTTACTGCAAAGTTAGTCGGTGATTTATCTTCAGTTTCCGGAATCAATACGACCTTATTTTAGATCTATAAGAATTTATATGCGCATGGCGTCAATTATGAAATTTACTAACCAATTTTATCGAAGTAAGGCGTAATCAATTTTTCCGTCTGGGAGGGGTGGTCTCTTCGTAGTCATTACGTTGACAGCGACGGGGTTATCCAACCTTTATAGCTACGCGAGATACTGAGAACTGTCTAAATATGTTTCTATTGGTAATTTTGGTAGGGAGGTAAAGATTTTACATTGTCCAGGTAACTTCCCCTAGCGTAGATTAAATATAAACAACCTTTAAAAGTACTAATTACTGATTTGCAGTAGTTCTACACGCACACACACACACACACACTCACACACTGACGGCGTTTTCATAACTAGTATGTGACTTATTGGGATTGTTGTAATGACCGAGGACTCACGCCCCTAGGTTATTAGAATTCTTCTATGGGTTGCTACTAGTGATCACGACTTTCTGCAAGCACAAACACTATACACGCAGCACACACATATTTCCCCACACTATACACCGGATCGGTGGGAGAGTGTTCAATTAGGCCAATTGTTCACCTCTCATTGATTCAACCCACACACACACTATCATCAAACACACACAGTAGATTGCTGCGAAATCAGTAACTTTTGATAGTGGAGCGCGACTCCTGTTAGCTTTCCTCCTCTTAACACTTTCACTGCGGGAAACACAACCATAGTGGTTTCCATTACAGTCTAAGTGTTAATCATTTAATCCTACCCAATCTCTCCGTTATTTCATCTCCGTTGTTTCAGTCTCGATGTGATTGGTGTAATGGTGATATTAATGATTAAAATCAATGTTTATTTAAATGAGTACTGTTAAAACGTATACTTACAACAACTTCTATCATATTATCTGGTTTCTTAGGTGAAACATATGAGATTGGGCTTCAATCATTTCTGTAGCTCTACAACCAGCACTCCTGGAATATCACGGTTGTACGGAGGATACATACCTGTGGGACCCCTGGGTGTACCTTCTGCTCTGTTTACGCATTACGGATTGATTGCGGCTTAAGCCATTGATCGCTTGACGAAATCTTTTAATAGAGAAAATGACCAATACTGTAAAGAACCATAAACGGTCAACTCTACATTTAATAATTATGAATATACAATATTTTCACAACACATAATGATACTCCCATCATTTCCGCAGCTAGATAACCAGCACTCCTGGAAAATCACGATTGTACGGAGGATACATATCTGTGGGTCCCCTGGGTGTACCTACTGCTCTGTCTAAGCATTGTGGATTGATTGTGGCTAAAGCCATAGTTCGCTCGACAAATTATTATAATTGGGAAAATACCCAAATAATAGAAAGAACCTAATAAGGTCAAACTTATGATGAACAATACTATTACAACATACATGATTACAAACGAATAAACGACATAATCCGGGAATGGGTTAAAAGGGAAAAGCATCAATCACATTGGACTGAATGGTGTTTCGCGGTACATATAAAGCCTAACCCATCTTTCCTTTCCCTACACCTTGTCCCCGGGGGGTGCACAAAAGGATGGCACTCACAGGAGTAGGCGGGGTGGAGCCTACTCCGCTCCCGAGTGGGAGACTCTTTTTATATATGAAAAAAAGGAGTACCAAATCCTTCCTTTCCTTTCCTTGTTATCTCTGGACAATATAATTAACTTTTACCGTTTTATTATTTTTAGGTTAATTCTTTAATCTCAGTTTGTGTTCCTTTATAAACTGTCTCTGACTCTAAAAGTTCTAGGGTTACTTTATTTTCACAACGTGGGTGTAGACGATCACATGGCCATTTCTTCGTTAAGACTCCTTTCGTTTTAGTTTAGGTAGGTTAGGTTAGTTACAATAGATCGGTTCGCGTTAGTATATTTAACCACAGGAACAGAATTTGAAATATGCTTTTGATCGCTATTATGAACCCTGCCCGCAAAATTTCAGTCACCGTCGGCGTCGCCGCTGTAAAAGCGGCCGCCCGCCCATCCCCGCCGCGCCGCCCGCCATGCATTCTAATACGAATATAAGACATCTTCTATGTATATTTCATTTAAATACCGACCGCACCGATGAAAAATATTATTAAGCTTTTTATTTATTCGTTATTAATGACTGCACTGGTGTCCAATCAAACCTTCGATTGTAAAATTCTGTTATCCCGAACCATTGATTTTAGGTTTCATATTTCCAATAAATTTAGTGATGACATGGACGGTAACAATAACAAACCATTGTAGGTGTTTACCCATTTAATCCAGCTTAGAATTTGGAGAGGATTTTTTCCTTGTAAAACACCTGGCAATTTCCTTAAAAACTTGTACCAAACTTCAAAGGTTTCGTCACATAACTCACATTATACAGTTCCTCTTAGGATGTAATAACAGGAAGTTGTATTTTTACCTTGAATCTTCCTATAGAACGAGCTAATTTTAAATGAAGTAGCTATAAGGTAGTTAATATTTATGTAAGAAAATATGTTTTGCTGTTAGGAAAGACTCAACAAGTCCATTAATCATAGGATTGTATCAATCAAACGAGTCAAGTTTCGCGTGCTTATTGCTTCGCCCATCTTTAACTTTGTTTCAGCTCATTCATCCGAATCAATCATAATAATGGGATGGGTTGTGCAGAAAAATTGATATATTGTACAAAAAACTGTGATGTGAGAAATTGATCATTAGTTGAACTTACCTCCTAGTCCTGTGATCACGTTGTTTCAAACAAGAAAGTAGAAAAAGAGGCGATGATGTACATAAAACTTGTACGGAACTAAAAAAAAACTTGTACCCAATACCTAGGTAGTACCCAATTTTAACCGACTGTCCTTTTTTGCGTGCACTAGGTTATATGGTCTGTGGTATCCACATAAACACGTCAAGTCAAGATCACATACAAGTAGGTACTTAAAGATGCAGACACCTACTAAATTAGAATTCTCTGTATCTAAGGAATCAGGAACTACGCGGACCATGGTCCCACAGATACTCGGAGCAAATACATGGTTTATACAAATATTTTCCCTGCGGGGGAATCCAACCCACAACCCCACGCTTCGCAGTCGGCTCATCACCAACGGAGACCGTCTTGTAATAATCTAATTAATTACCTATTTTCTTGAAATCATGAAAAAAGTATTTTTAATAACTTTGAGAGAAACGAGCATAATTAAATTGTTCCTCCCAAAATGCCGTCCCTTATCGTTGTTTATTAGAATTATAAGTGTCGTGAGTGGGATACCGTCGAAATTGGCGCAACCAAGATTCATTTATTTTCATTTGTGTCGTTTCGCATTTTCTTTCGGTAACGGGGGTCCGATGTCCGTATTCGCAGCTGGACACACTGGGAATATAAATTAGATTCCATTTCGCCACTTAGGGGCTGTGTGTGAGAGCATAAAGCTTCCGTAATAATTTCTTCTTTGGTTACGGAGCTTAACATATTTTGCATTCAAGGAGATCCTCGCCAAAGGACTCGTTTGTAGGAAGTTGGGCAACTGCCTAGACTACTTCTGAAGGCTTAGGGAGATACGGAGACACGACTCAGCATAGACTATTTACGCTTTCATTATTCTTTTTGTAACTTCTTTACGCACGCTTGACTTGGGGAGTAAGCTGGTGAATACGTGACGAGAACGTTACGAAAAGTGTGATCAGGCGAGGCCAACGGAAGTTGAGAGGAAGATATAAGTTAGTGAAGATAGAAAGAGCGAGTTTCGTTTCGTATATTACTGTAGGGGCAAGAGGTGCGACCAAACATTTTCTTTCTCGTTTTCTCTCATAGCCAGTTATATATCTACATACATACATATAGATGGAGCTAAAGAAGTTTTACTCCAGTCGAGTGGTCTAAAGCACGCTCGTTTTTTTTAATACAAAAACATAACCCTCCTTCTGGCGCAGTCAGGAAAAAAGACATTCAATTTTGACATTGGAAGAATAGAGAAGCGTTATTCCACGCTAACTAAGGTTCACTTGGTTAAAACTACGTCGCAAATTACCAGGATCTTATTGTGTTTATGTTATACAAATAACAACATTTATCTTATCTTGTCTATTCGTAGATTATTATCAAACACATGCTAAACTATTTCAGCAAGAATGCCTTCTTATCAATTATTTTACATTTACATAGGTACATTTAAATTGCTGTGTAAAAAGGTCCCTAGCTTCAAGATAATAATATAATAGATTAGATACCTACCTACACTTATTTATCAATTTGCAAATCAAAATTAATGTTTAACATTGATTAGCTAATCAAATATTATTTATTATGTGATCTTGTAATTATATCTAAACCTGATTGTAAATTATCAATCGATAAGCTAGTAATGGATTAGTTTAATGACTGTACGTTCTTCACTGTAAACGATGTTGTTCTTCTTATCGAACGCTAATCCGAATCCGTTTTTGACAGATAGTATCTTCTCTGGTCGCCTATTTTGTTCGAGAATAGCGTATATTCCATCCTGGGCTATGAAATGAGGCACTCCAAATGTGTCCATAGCGGCTCCTCGATACTGTATAATGTCTCCATCGTCTAGTAGCATCGCAGCGCAATTCTCATTACGGATGAAAAAGAGACCAGTCGGATTAACGAAGAATAAACCTTCATCATCAACAAGAAAGTGATGTATCAAATAACCTTTCGTCTTTGGAAGTATTTGGCCATTCCCCTTTCTAAAAACATGCAGACTTTGAGTGGATGTGTCCACAAAGTAAAGTTCTTTACCGTGATGCATGTCAAATATATCAATGCCACCGACAAGAGCTGGTTTGTCGACATCATTCGTGGTGTAATTATAGTTAAATATGCCATCACTGCCTCCTAAATAGACATGTCCTGAAGTTTGGTCAACTGCGGTTGCAAAGCCATTCCGTATTCCCGGTACGATGGTGGCTGATTCAGTTTCAAGGTTTAGCACAACAGACTGGAAACTTTGGTCGGAGAACTCGTCGGCATTCATACTAAAGAACAAGACGTTTCTGGCTCGGTCCACTGCGAGTTTGTACGGGATGTTTACGTCGGCTAGAATGACATGCTTCCTGTGGGCCACGCCACGTATCGTTACGATAACATCTTTAGAATTTGAAAACATCAACGAATAAGGAGTCGGAGACGCGCCATACAATCATAATTAATTAGTTGATGTGAAATCGTTATAAAGCTTCATATTTATTAGAGGACACTGCATTTTAAGTGTACTATTATGGTGTGATACCAACTATTTTAGACTTGACTGAGGAATACTCAATGATTCAGATATATTCAAATGGATTAAAGCATGGAATTATTAGTAAACGTGCATAGTATCTTGTAGTACTTTACAACCGCTTTAGATAATATATTTGATCGATGACAACATGTTATAATAGCAAATTGACGGAAAAGCATAAATTGTCGAAGTCAAAACCAAAGAGTAGCTACTACCTATTATCCGCCTTGGACAAAAATAAACTTCCATAAAAAAGAAGTTTTTTTTCAACATGTGCAACAGGGAAATATCACTAGACAATCCCCGTATCGTTAGTCGTTACTCCAGATAGTTCGCCTCCACTCCCACCCTACATGTGTGCTGTGGTACTTGTAGTCGTTAAAATTTCCTCCACTCGAGTTTTTTCTTGACAAAATCCTCATACGAGAGAAACAAACCATCTGTCTTGACACTTATGACGAGGTACCTCGCGATCTACCTCCTAGAATTCCTCAAACCCGCGTCAGCGATAATTCACGTTTAAATGGCTTTAAGTCATATTGAACCTTTTTAAGGTTTTGAAGAATTTGTAAATTACGTTTATGACAGTGGGTACAAACTACGGTACGGATAAATACGGAGGTAGGAATATTTTAGGTATGCAAAAAACACGTGAATAAACACGTTTGACGTTTCTATGGTAATGACCAATATGAAATTTGACAAAAGCCATTAACTAAAAAGTTCAATAATTTCAAAGATAAAAACAATATATCATACAGGTTTGACGAAAATTTCTTCTTACCGATTACGTAATATGACGTAATGCCTCCATTCCATCCCGTTATTCCTCCATACAAGGATTGTGAAGGAACCTCGAAAGGTTCAAGTGATCATACTAAACACGAGGAACTTTTAGAGGGGCCTTCAATAGACCCGAGACGGTGGAGGGAATATGAACGAAACAACTATCGATACCGGTGTAAAGCCTCACAAGTAGTTATATAGGGTAGTTACCTACTCCAAAGAACGGGCACCATACCGCTTCCTAAACAATAAGAGAATACAAAACAGACACATTTAGGTCATTGTCATTGTTTCATCCATTATGCCTACAAACACGATTTACCTTTTACCTAGTATAATAATTAAGTGCTAAAGACGCCGTCTAAAATAGGATCAACTTGGGATTAATTAAATAAATTAAACGTTTCCATGTACCTACCCACCTTTACAACAACAACTAGCTGTACCCTGACACGCTTCGCTGTGGCACATTCGCACATTCGCTAATATGTAACTGATGAAAAAAATAGATAAAAACAATCCTTGATGCGGATTATATATCATGCTAAAATTTCAGCTCGATCGGTGCAGAACTTTTTGAGTTTTTGAAGCGTACACAAACCAACATAACATTTTTATCTACATTGGCAACTGCAGGGCAAGGATCATCAGGGGAACCTATCTATCTATATATATGATATGATCCTTGCCCTGCAGTTGTCCACGTAGATTTCAGTTGCTCTGAACAATGGTACGAATAGGTAGATTGATACGTAGATACATACAATCATATTATATAGGTAAAATCTCATTGCGTAGCTAGAATAAAATCGGACTGATAGCTTCATAACAGGAGGAAAGTTGGATTGAACCGACAGTAATAAAAACTTTGTGATGCCATACAACCACTCTTGTTTTTTATTTTGTCTAGTTGTTTGTGAGCCAATTTGTCCTTTGTTTATACTAGCTGAATAAAACATAGTTCTGGGATTTCAATTTATATCTTCGTTAACTACTTAGCTAGACAGACGGACTGTATTTGGTCTTACGCTCGTACATCTAGCTAGACGCATAAGCGAATGTCCTGCAGCTCGAGTGACCGAGCGATTGTGTACTTACTGTGCAATTATCAGTATACATATAATTATGTTTGTTTTGTTCTAGTTTTAAGTTTTCTTTGTTCTGTGGTGTTTCAATAAAGAGTTTATCTATCTATCTATCTATGTTTATCTAAATACTCAAATTACTTACATATTTGTTTATAGCGGTCGCGTGTCTCGCATAATAATATGTGTAATGTTTTATTTTCTTGTGTTTTAACAATGATCGCGACTCTCAAGGTATTAATAAAATTCAGTACAATGCGATTAAATAATTTACTCGCGAAGGATACTGCATCTAAATCAATTTAGTAATATTAAAGACTATCCTCTTCGTTAAGCCCGTTGACATCCATAGCTTTAATAAGATTAATGACTCGGCTGTACACTAATTCCTTGGCGTCGATACCCCACAGAAAGTCTAAATGACTGAATGTGGTCAATGGAACACGGAATTTTCCAACTGGACGTCCGAGTTGTCTCCACAGCGTGTCGACATCGTTGACGTGCGCCAGAGGGTCCCTGTCGGAGTAGTGCAGGAACACCGGCGTCGTCACCTTCGACAGGTCGTAGTTTGGTGGTCTGATGGAGCCGTACGCCCTCCTGTTGGCGATCCAGCTGCCGTAGTCATAGCGACGGAAGCCCTTGTCAGCGATGCTCTGACCGTAATGAGCGAACTGACGCACCGACGCCCCGGCAGGAGTGTGACCAAATTTTACAGGCATCATGGTCTACAAGAAATTATACATAGTTATAGATACAGTAGCATTTTAATAATTAACAATGTACGCAAAACGTTTTTAGTTTGATGGAATTAACAATTTGAATAACCAATGGCATACCGTATTAAGTTGAGCTTCATTCCATCCGCCAACCAAGAAAAGAATATTGCTGCATATAGGTTGGAAGATGACTTCATCCCGGCACAGGGCCTCGCCAGCCCAAGTCATGATTTGAGTATTTGGCAGAAACTCACCGATGCCAAACAAAGACGCTATCCTCTGAAACATTTACGAAAAATGTAAAAACGTGAAAACAAACATGTAAATTTTTTTAAAATATACAGTATGGGAAACAAACCTCGATGTTTGTAGCAAATGGGGAGATAAACCATAGAAGTGGATTGCGGTTGTTTGCCATATAAGCCACCGGTGCCAAGGCGTGCATGGAAATAATCTTGTCGTTATAGTCAGGCCGCAGAGACCCCATCACAAAGAAGGCGGTAGTACCCTGCGAGTGGCCGATGTAGTGCAGTCTGGACTGGCCGGTATACGCGAGAGCATAGTCGATCATGGCAGGCAAGTCGATGTGACCCATCTCGTCCCAAGAGAACTCCCAGAACCTGGTGTTGAGGATGCCGTTGGGGTTCAAAGACACATGCCTGCGAGAATAATAGTTGCCGCGCATGTTACCCATCCATACGTCGTAACCTTCTTCGGCGAGGATGTATGCTGTAGCAGAAAACAAAAATAAGAGTGTAAAGATTTCATCTGAACACGAAACACAAGGCGTGTACGAGTATCGCCTACGACACGTTACATATCTTTAGAATTCCACATGTATTCACTTGTGATTTAATCTATGTTTTGACAGAAGAAGTGGGCGTAAAAGGGCAAAAGCTCGTTATAACTTTATGCCTAAGCTGTAAAATCTAAGCATAATGATTTGTGTTTCCTAACATTTTTGATAATCGTGCTACTGATAATAGCGATCCGCCCGGACTTCTAACGAGATGGTAAAGTTTTTTTTTTTAATGTAATTGTGTGTACACAGCCTGCGTGCGATGATATTACAATATTACACCCTCTATAAGCTAAGGCTACGTAAAAACTTACTTACGGCACCATTTGAAATAGTAAAGCCTATTCTGTTTTTGTAATTATGGAGACGTACCCAGCCCTGAGCCTGGTCCCATGAGCACCCAGTCGGCCGACGAGCACAGGAGACCATGCAGCAGCAAGATTACGGGCTTGTTCGCGTCGGGAACGGCGTGGCTGTCGCGGCCGTGCGGGATGCGGTGCATCTCCAGGATGTAGCCATCTGTAGTGGTCACGTGGTGAACTTCCAAGGGGTACCGGTACTTCCGCACCAGATCGGGCTGGAACGGTAGGAAACAGTTAATACTACTTCTTGAAACTTTTAATATATATATGTACCAGTATACTCGTAGTATAGCCTATTTTGAGCAATAATTAAAAAGAATAATATATAAAAAAATCTCAACACTAAAAGAAAGGAGAGTTATCACTGAATCTAAGCATAAAACCTTCGTTAAAGGATTACTCCCCATAAAACAATCGTATTATACCAAAAGTTCAAAGACAGCTCAGAGTTAAAAAAAACATGGCCACCAAAAAAAAGTTTTAGTTAAAAAAAAAACAAGTTTCTTTTAAGCAATGTACCTACGTATTAGGTAGGTATACTGCAAGCTGATCAACATGAATGAAGTAAATATCTACTTGTCTATATTCTGTATATATCATGAGATCACCTAACTCTCGCCATAAAATAGAATAGAGTAGAAATACTTTATAGTACACCAGTTTAAAAAAATAAGATGTACCAAATATAATAATAATTATAAATACTATATAATATTGGATTGTTATCGGAACATAACGGGAATGCCAAACAACTCAGTTAAACAATAGAAACTGGGTCAAAATTGACTTACAAGTTTTGACCTAAGATATTAATAATATACTGAGACCAAGAGAAGGTATAAGTTTTCGAGTATAGATCTATACCAGCCCGTGTTGCTGTATAGTATTTAGGCGGTTGCCTTTAGCTATTGATTCGGTCTCCCATGTCAGTATTTAAAACGTAAGAACACAAGTATTGCGTACTCACCACATCTAGATTGGCATCTTCGAAGACATCGTCCGAATATCGAGCGCCCTTGGCATTAAATATATTTTTTAAATTTTCTGCTTGAGGTGAACCCCGTGCAGAAATTATCGGAACACTCAGACACACAAGAAAGAGTGCTTTACCCCACATCGCGAAGATCACGAAGAGACACTGAGTTCTTCCAAACGACGACCATTTTTATATTTCTATCTTAGATTTGATAAAGTAATTAGGTGCTATGACGATAGTGCCAATATAATCAGCTTCTAAACGCCAGATGTATGGAATATAATCCTATAAAATAATCAATCGGTTGATATCGCTAAGCAGCGGTTCTTAAACTTTTGTAGTCACGGACCCCTTTCAAAAATACCACCAACCCTTATCAAAAAGGATAGTAGGAAAATAAAACAATACATTTTGAAAATATCTTTTATTTTCTCATGTAGGGTTCATCCATGATGTACGATTGTAGTTTTCCGTTGGACTTTAGAACTGCTAGAACTGATTATCCTAACTCACGTAGAGATGTATAGTTGCAAACGGAATCATAATGAATATCGCTTGTTAGGCAAGCACAGGGTAAGCTCGCCCCAATGAATACCAAAACACGCCAAGACCCTTTGAATTAGATTCAGCTCGCAATCAACAATCTCTATATAGAGCAGCTCAATGCTCGCAATAATACCTGGGATCGCGCTACTGGAATGCAATGAGTGATACATAGGGGTCACAAATAACTGCATAAAATATTAAATACATCTAAGTATGTGATGTTTTTTTTTTTATTCTAATAAATTCTTCTAATAAATGAACCGCATGACTCTCGGCCCTATTTAAGAAATCCTGATATAAAACTACAGATGAACTACACAAATCGTGTATTACATATGATATCTTAACTATCATAATATGTACCTACATATACCTACTATATGACCTGTATATATGATTGAAATTGCCAGGAACTTTATAGATGATAACTACGTAATATTTTGAAAAGTAAAATAAATATGGTGCTAATTTATAAAACTAGGGAGTAATAGACGTCTAAAACACTTATTACTTACTTCGGAATGTATTATACTTTTACGCACTTAGGTCTCTTTTCCTGGAATAATCTGTTCCGCAATTACTGACAAGTTAGCCAGTGGTAATTTACCTACCTACAGATATTTTGCGATGCCAATTACATTGTTATTTTATGGTAAAAGAAAAATAAGTAAGTAAGTACCTACGAGTATACTTATCTAACACACTAAGTATATAAATAACTAGCTGTACCCTGCCACGCTTCGCTGTGGCACATTCGCCCATTCGCTGATATGTCACTGGTGAAAAAAATAGATAAAAACAATCCTTGATGCGGATTATATATCATGCTAAAATTTCAGCTCGATCGGTGCAGAACTTTTTGAGTTTTTGAAGCGTACACAAACCAACATAACATTATTATATATGTAAGATAGGTAGGAAATAAACTGGGTGGGTACCTAAATAGGAATACTTAACACATATTGCTACGCATTTCAGAAATAAAAGCAATAGGATTAAAATGTAGGAAATTATTTAATCAGCGTTTTAATACCAAAAACCCGTTAATCGCTTATATCGTGTCATTAATTCCATTGATATCCATTGTCCTTATGAGATTGATTACTCGATTCCACACCAGTACCTTAGCGTCGATACCCCACAGAAAGTCTAAATGGCTGAATGTGGTCAATGGAACGCGGAATTTTCCAATTGGTCGTCCGAGTTCCTTCCACAGCGTGTCGACATCGTTGACATGCGCCAGAGGGTCCCTGTCGGAGTAGTGCAGGAACACCGGCGTCGTCACCTTCGACAGGTCGTAGTTTGGTGGTCTGATGGAACCGTACGCCCTCCTGTTGGCGGTCCAGCTGCCGTAGTCATAGCGACGGAAGCCCTTGTCGGCGATGCCCTGGCCGTAATGAGCGAACTGACGCACCGAGGCTCCGGCAGGAGCGTGGCCGAATATTACAGGCATCATCGTCTGTATGAAAAAAAAAAAAAGCGTTAGGCTACATTGAAAGGTTCAATTTGGAATATAATCAAAAAACTATTCTATTGTACCCCAGTATACAAAACACACAACGTAGGTACATCAAATTTTAATCTATAATACAACGCAGACCTCTTCAGATACAGTGTCAACTGTCCATCCAGAGGTTGACTACCTTTGTATGGACAGTTGACACTTTTTTTTTACCCGGGGAAATGCATTACGCATACCCCCCCCCCCGGGGGGGGGGGGGGGGGGGGTATTTGGGACTCCCCCGCCAGAACGCGGTCTGACGGGGCTTACCCACTAAAACCCCGGGGTGTTCTCTCCGCATTATGGAGGTGGTCACGGGTATGAACGGCGCTTCCGCGACCACCTCTGCGGGCGCCCTTTCGGGCTTGCCACGTGAGGCTTGGGCCTCTTTCTCCGCTGGGTGCGTCCCGGAACACACGGGCCGCACCTCAACTCGGGACTTCTAACTTGGGCGTTGGACCCCCCCATCCGCGGCCCAAAAGTCCACGTTATTGGTCCCTCACTGTGCCCTCTGCTGATCAGAGGGACACGCGAAGGACCTCCTCTCGCCAGGTTATTTGCTACGGCCACCAATTCCCCTAGGAGAATTGCTGACCGAACCCCTGGGTGCACCGTCCCTGCTGCTGCCCTTCCCTCCGGATGCAACGCATCAAGAGGGACGAACAACAGCCGGGCACTCGTGGAGGTTACCTGGCCCGCACCCCTGGACAGTTGACACTGTATCAAGTACTTAACATATACATATAAAGGTTTTTGAATGAAGTTGATTTAAAAAGGGAGAAAATTGTTTAGTCTACAAGAATTTCGTAATACTTATTTGTAATTATTTGTCTTATGAATTTTATTGTTTTACATTTTCCCTAATAAGATTTTTGCCCATCAAGTTCCCATGGTGAATGTTTTGTACGCCATACTTGTCGTACACAATCAGAATTGTACCTTATATGTAATACTTAAGTATCTAATACATGTGGCTGCGCTATATAAATAAATAAACTTCTCTCTTACCGCATTATGTTGCGCTTCATTCCATCCGCCAACCAAAAATAGAATATTGCTGCACAAAGGTTGGAAAATTACTTCATCTCTGCATGCAGCCTGTCCGGCCCACGTCATAATTGCACTGTTTGGCATAAACTCGCCGATGCCGAGCAAGGCTCCTATTCTCTGTAAATAACAAGCATTTATCAATGTGGGCAAATTCATAGGTATAAATTTAGAAAAGTAAACAAATTTAAAGGGGAAGCAAACCTCAATATTGGTCGCATATGGCGATATGAACCATAGAAGCGGATTGCGGTTGTTAGCCATATAAGCAACGGGTGCTAAGGCGTGCATAGAAATGATCTTGTCGTTATAGTCAGGCCGCAGAGACCCCATGACGAAGAAGGCGGTAGTTCCCTGCGAGTGGCCGATGTAGTGCAGTCTGGACTGGCCGGAGGTAGCGAGAGCGTAGTCGATCATAGCGGGCAAGTCGATGTTGCCTATTTCATCCCAAGAGAACTCCCAGAACCTGGTGTTGAGGATGCCGTTGGGGTTCAATGACTGGTGCTGGCGAGAGTAATAGTTGCCGCGGGCATTTCCCATCCACACGTCATAGCCTTCTTCAGCTAGGATGTAACCTGTTGAAGAAATTACTTTACTTTCCAATCCATTCTTATAACTTGTTTTTTTGTTGGCAGCGCGGCCTCCGTGACGTAACTTGGTGATGAGCGCATGAAATGACTGCAAACGGTTATTTATATGGTTAGTACTGTAAAGCGAGAGATTCCCAGTTCGATTCCCGCACGTGACCCATAAATATGTGAACCACAGATGCTTGCCTTCATTTGAGTTTTTGTGAGGTCATTGTCCTCGTACTTATCGACTCTCTAGCCGGGTATCCTAGTTAGGGGTCAGGATCTGTGATCGTAGTGCGTCATTTATTTGGTTATTTGTTGGTTACTTGTTAGGTACCTACCTAAGTACTACTGTATAAATGAGAGCATCTCCATTCTTCCTACATCCTTCCTTTATACCTCAGATATTGGATGTTTTCAGCATATGCACTAGGTAGGTACTTATCAATAAGATCGACCCTATATTTACCAAAACTAGAGCCAGGCCCCATGACCACCCAGTCCGCAGACGAGGACAGCAACCCGTGCATTAGGAACACCACAGGCTTGTTCGTAAACTCGCCCGCGCGTGTCTTCGCCTCGGGTGTGGCGACGCGGCCGTGCGGGATCCGGTGCATCTCCAGGATGTAGCCATCTGAAGTGGTCACGCGGTGAACTTCCAAGGGGTACTGGTACTTCCGTACCAGGTCGGGCTGAAACGGTGCTCAACAAATCAAACATCGATCGTATATACGGTTTAATTTTTATAAGGTTTTACATGACTTCTACAAATTTTGATCCGTTTTTTTCACACATTATACCCATTTTCCTATATCTACCTAATCCAGTAGATAATAAACACAAAAATGTAAAATTTTAAATTAGTAGTTATGACTTTGGTAGGTTTATTGTGCAATGTACGCCTACGAATTCATCAATCACATGTAAATTCAGCCCTCAGCATTCAACTTGTAAATGGAGGGTACGAATGTCATACTTAAACGTCAATCTTTTCATGTGAGGGTACACCTACCCGTATCCTCCCTCCCTACGTCACATCCCGATCGACTGACAGATGCCCTATGACGACATCGGTCTTGCGCGTCCATCTTCGCCACCGTTAACATCGCGGATCCAAGGAAGGATAGTTTTTGCCGATCAATAGTGCTCCAGTTAGCCTGTTTCGCCGCAATCCTTTCCGCAAGCATAGAACCTCAACATATATAGGAAAATCAGCAAAATCAACGCACCTCAACATAAATGGTTGAGAAAGACAACTCGCCCACGAAACCAGCCATCCATTTTACTATCGAAGAAGCTTTACAAGGAATTCACGGGTGAGTCAGTCGATCCTTTCTCCCTTTTCTCGACCATTTCCCTGGTCCTTCAAAACCCGATCTTATTAGCATCCTTCTTAGGAAATTCAATCTGAATTTTTCTTAATCGTAGGTATACTTAGCATTTTTCATCCGCCATATTTGAATATACCCCACATTGAAGTTGAGTTTCGTTCATTCACTTCGAATTGTATTCACTTTTTCTTAATATTCTGTGGTAAAAGTTCGAATCGATCTCTTTGGTAAATCATCTTGAAGTGTATAGCGAATCTTATTATTTTAGTCAACTGGTAACATTAACCTCATAACGTCAAGTTTGTTTGACATGTTTGACATTTCGTAAGTTTTGTTATTTTGTTTCAAACTTCGTTTAATTTACTGTTTCCAAGTTGAAAAGTGGAGTGAAAGTTTATAAACATGAGTGATCCTAAGATAAGCAACGTTGCTTTCGATTATTGTGCGCGTTTCATTCAAGATTTGTACAATTTAACTACTAAAATAACATCTCAGCAGACGATATCCGATCAAGACAGGAGTCGTTTCTTCGCCAGGTATAAGGACTTGGATAGGCACTGGCATGAAATGGAAAAGGCTTTCTCGGTAGTCATGGCCAATACGGAACAAGCGGAGCGTCATGAAATCGAGGAAAAATTCAACAATTGTGAGGAGAAAGTATATTCAATCAAAACTCTCCAAAGTCACTTCGTGCCATTAGAATCAAAACCCACAATCAGCACCGGCTTTCACCTACCAAAAATTTCATTAACACGGTTTGCAGGAATCCATACAGAGTGGCCTGGGTTTATTAATATCTTCAATAGTTTAATCCATGACAATGCAAATTTGAGTTCTGTAGAAAAAATGCATTATTTACTAAGTGTCTTGGACAAAGATGCCCTTTCATTAATCAAACACTTGCCAATTTCACTTGAAAATTATGCAATAGCTTATGGGTTATTGACAGATCGTTATGAAAATAGCAGGATGATTGCGGACAAACACGTTGAATCTCTATTGTCATTGCCAAATCTAAATCAACTTAATAGTAAAACTTTAGGTAAGTTTATCAACATTGTAAAGGAGAATACACACGCGTTACAAGCCTTGACATTTGATGTCACATCATGGAGCTTTCTTTTACTTCACATCATCCTCAAAAAGCTGACGATGGATTTGCGTACAAAGTTTGAATCATCAATTGATACTTTAAAAATCCCAACGTTCAGCCAATTGCTAAATTTTTTAGAAAATCAACTTAGGATCTTAGAAAATGTTGGTGGGTCTACATCTAGGTCAGCGTCAGGCAATAACACATTGAATATTTTTAATGAGAATAAACAGCACAACAAGGTCAAAAATGCCTTTGCTTGTCCATGTTGCACGGAGAACCATGCTATATATCGATGCTCTAAATTTGAGAACATGACTCCGGTGCAACGGAAGAGTTTTGTAATTCAACATAAACTTTGCTTTAATTGTCTGCGCACTCACCAGGTTTCTAAGTGCACCTCAACAAGTGTATGCCAGGTGTGTCGCAAGCGCCACCATAGCAAGCTACACATCAACAATTCAATAGAAAATCAACATTCGGACCCAACTTCTGCACCCATCCCCTCTGAGCCTGCTGTGTCGATACATAGCTCCGCAGTCCAGTCTCAGACCTTACATGGTGTCGATGTGACATCCACCATGATTTTAGGTACAGCGTTCATCAGCGTGCAGGATGTTGACGGTCAATTTCACACAGCCCGTGCTCTAATAGACAGCGGCTCTCAAGTGTCAGTTATGACTGATACCTTGGCTCAACAGTTGAGGCTGCCTCGTACAAGGTCAGGCGGCTTGTGTGGGCTAGGTGCTTCGTCTGTTCACGAGACTCGAGGTATAGTTCATTGCAATGTCAAATCAACACGGAACAATTTACATATTTTATCATCGGACTTCATCATTTTAAAGAAAATAACTGGCCGTATGCCTTCGGTTCCAGTTGATCCTAAAGTATTAGAACTTTGCAAAAATTTAGTTTTAGCGGATAGTAACTTCACAATTCCCGGACAAATTGACTTGCTTCTAGGTATAGAATATTATGACCAGATTCTGGATGGTAAGAGGATCAGTCTAGGTGAAAATATGCCTACTGCCTACTCATCTATCTTTGGCTGGATCATCATGGGAAAAGCTCCAGCAGCATCGCAGTACACGTACACCGCTACTTCGATGGCCTGCACCATAGATCTTGATCACGCACTGAGGATGTTTTAGGAGGTTGAAGAGCCACCCAAGCTACGCATTCAAGATCCCGAGGACATCCAATGTGAGAAGCATTTCACAGAAACATACAAACGGGATAGTGATGGTCGCTTTGTTGTCTCGTTACCTTTTAAGGTGAACCACAAACCATTAGGTGACACTCATCTCACTGCTTTGAAGCGGTTCCATAATTTGGAGCGCAGGCTGGTTAGGGAACCTCGACTTTGTGAACTTTATGTAGCCTTCATGAGGGATTATATTGAAGCCGGTCACATGCGTGAAGTGCCATGTTCGACTGGTGGTCAGCGCTACTATATACCACACCATGGGGTCCTGAAGGAGCATAGCACAAGCACAAAGTTGCGCGCAGTTTTTGATGCGTCTGCGCCTAGTACCTCAGGTGTTGCGCTCAACCAAGTGCTCATGTCCGGTCCCAAGCTTCAGCAAAATATCGAAGACATCATTTTGCGTTTCAGATTGCATGGAGTAGTTTTCACCTGCGATATAAAACAAATGTATAGGCAGGTGCGCATGCGTGACGATGACTGCAAATATCAAGCAATATTATGGCGCGAATCTCCTGACGACGTACTCAAGCAGTTCGAACTAACCACAGTCACCTATGGCGTTTCGAGTTCGGCGTTCCAGGCTATTCGCGTTCTACACGAGCTAGCTTACCTCAATGCAGACAAGCATCCCGCCGCTTCAAAAACTTTGTTGGAGGATACCTTCGTCGACGACGTTGTGAGTGGATCTCATGATGTCAACTCTGCCAGGAACCTTGCTCAAACGATTTCTGACATTCTCGCCCAGGGAGGTTTTCTTTTGCGCAAGTGGTCCAGCAACTCCCAAGATTTTTTGGAAGGTTTTCCTGTCGACCACCGCGAATCTCCTTACAGGTTCGTCGAGGATGGCGAAAATATCTTCAAGGTTCTGGGCATCGAGTGGAACGCAAACAAGGACAGCTTCATCTACCGCGTCTCCGATATGAACAAGGTCCTCACCAAGCGCGGTGTCTTGTCCAACATTGCCAGGTTGTATGATCCGTGCGGGTTCTTATCCCCGGTCACATTTTTTGCTAAATACATCATGCAATTGCTTTGGTCGATCAACTCAGGGTGGGATGACCCCCTCCCTTCAGACATTCGCAATGTGTGGACTGACTTTATGTCTGACTTCCACAATATAAATCAGATTTCAATACCACGGTGTGTCGTCACTGATCAACTGATGTCCAGTCAACTGCACGGTTTCAGTGACGGCTCAGAACGCGGGTACGCAGCATGCGTCTACCTGCGCGTTCAAAACGCTTGCGGTCGCGTCTTAGTTCAGCTGCTTCTGGCTAAATCACGCGTAGCGCCGCTCAAGCAAAAACTGACTGTCCCCAAGCTCGAACTAAACGGAGCGTTGCTATTGGCTCGCTTGTTGGAACATGTCACAAAATAATAGGAGGTAAGATTCTATTGGACAGCACGACAGCGTGGTCTGATTCCACTATCGTGCTATCCTGGCTCAAAACTTCGCCTCACAAATTACAAACTTATGAGGGAAATCGTGTGTCCCAAATACAGTCGCTGACTCCAAGCGTTGTTTGGCGGCACGTCCCATCAGCTCAAAACGCAGCTGATTCTGCAAGTCGCGGTCTCTCGCCTTCAGAATTAGTCAACCACCCGCTGTGGTGGTCACCAGCATGGCTCGAAGATGATTCTTCGTCATGGCCTGAAAACTATCAACTTGTTGATGACGCAGATTTACCGGGATTGAAATCCGCAACTTCAAGTCTCGCATCTCATGCTATCCAAATCACGGAAATCTCCGAGCAGGTTCAGGCTGCAACCGACTTGCTAACCAGATTCAGTTCGTTTCCCAAACTACAGGCAACTGTAGCTTGGTGCAAACGCTTCATCCATAACGCGCGCAACCCAGCTCAAAAACGTACTGGACACCTATCGGTCGCTGAGCTAAACGATAGTGTTTGCACCATTGTCAAACTAGTCCAGTCTACGGAATTTGCAGAACCGCTGAAACTGTTGCGTGCTAACAAGGTTGTCAAGGTTGGTCTGATGCGCTTGAATCCGTTCATTGACTCTGAAGGTCTCGTCAGAGTTGGCGGCAGACTTGTCAAGTCTGATTTGGATTTCAATATCAAACATCCATTGTTGCTCCCAAAATCTCATCACGTCACACATCTTTTAGTGGATCATTACCACCGGATGTTCCAACATCCTGGTATAAACACACTTCTGAATTTGCTCGTGCGCAAATTTTGGATCCTGTCTGCGCGTAGGGTTATTCGAAATCGTATTTTTCAATGTCAGCGCTGCTATCGTTTGCGGCCTAAATCCATTGAACCTTTCATGGCCGACTTGCCGGCAAGCCGAGTCACATCGTGCCGACCATTTCAAAGGGTCGGAGTGGATTTCGCTGGACCTTTCATGCTGAAGACTTCCCGCATGCGCAATGCTAAAGGCGTAAAGGCCTACATGTGCATTTTTGTATGTTTCACCACCAAATGCTGTCATCTAGAAATAGTTTCTGACCTATCAACGGCCGCTTTTCTAGCCTGTTTTGACAGATTCGTATCCCGCAGAGGTCTCCCGAGCGACGTGTTCAGTGACTGCGGTACGAATTTTATAGGCGCGTGCAACTATCTTAAAGAGGTTTCAAAGTTTCTACGTGAATCCCAGACTGAAATACAAAAATCCTTGGTCGGACATCAAATCTCATGGCATTTCAATCCCCCGGCTAGCCCGCACATGGGTGGCCTGTGGGAGAGCGCAGTTAGATCCGCGAAGCTCATCTTAAGTAAAATCATCGGCGACCGCTCTCTCGTCTTCGAAGAGCTCGCCACGGTCTTCTCAAAGGTCGAGGCCGCGTTAAATTCTCGTCCAATGTTTTCGGTCACCAACGACCCGAACGACCTTGAGCTCGAGAGTTTATCGCCCGGCCACTTTATTATTGGACAACCTCTTCTTGCCCTGCCAGAGCAGGACTCATGCCAAGAGAACTTAAGCTTATTGAAGCGATGGCAACTAGTTCGCCAAATCACGCAACACTTCTGGAGGCGTTGGCAAGCAGAGTATCTTCATACCCTCCAGCAGCGTCCCAAATGGTTCCACAAGTCCCAGAACTTGCAGCCAGGCGATCTAGTACTAATCAAGGAACCCAACTTGCCGCCGCTTCAATGGCGAAAGGCTCGCGTCATTCGAACCTGCCCAGGTACAGATGGTACGGTGAGAGTCGTTGAGCTCAGAACTTCGTCTGGTACGCTTCTTAGGCCAACAGTGAAACTTTGTCCTTTGATGCCATGTGCCAATCTATAGTCGAATATCAACTTAAAACTTAAATTTTATTATGTAAATCAACTTAGCTTATCAACTTTGAAACTCAACTTGGAAAATCAACTTAGAAAATCAACTTGGCTTATCAACTTTGAAACTCAACTTGGAAAATCAACTTAGAAAATCAACTTAGTTTATCAACTTTGAAACTCAACTTGGAAAATCAACTTAGAAAATCAACTTAGTTTATCAAGTTTGAAACTCAACTTAGAAAATTCAACTTAGAATTTCCACTTAGAATCTCAACTTAAGAGGCTCACCATTTTTGATCTCGAACCTCACCACAGAATTTCAGATTCATCCTCAACTTATATTAATTAATTGAAAGAGCTAGGTAGCTCTTTGGGGGGCGGTATGGTAGGTTTATTGTGCAATGTACGCCTACGAATTCATCAATCACATGTAAATTCAGCCCTCAGCATTCAACTTGTAAATGGAGGGTACGAATGTCATACTTAAACGTCAATCTTTTCATGTGAGGGTACACCTACCCGTATCCTCCCTCCCTACGTCACATCCCGATCGACTGACAGATGCCCTATGACGACATCGGTCTTGCGCGTCCATCTTCGCCACCGTTAACATCGCGGATCCAAGGAAGGATAGTTTTTGCCGATCAATAGTGCTCCAGTTAGCCTGTTTCGCCGCAATCCTTTCCGCAAGCATAGAACCTCAACATATATAGGAAAATCAGCAAAATCAACGCACCTCAACATAAATGGTTGAGAAAGACAACTCGCCCACGAAACCAGCCATCCATTTTACTATCGAAGAAGCTTTACAAGGAATTCACGGGTGAGTCAGTCGATCCTTTCTCCCTTTTCTCGACCAACTTATCGATACGTAATTTTTTAAATTTTGCTCAGGGTTTTATGATAAATATGATCTGTATGATAACTTATCAAAATTTAAAAATTACGTATCATAGTGAGGAGAAAGAGTATTATTTCTTTTTTTATAACTCCTGAAGTTATAGTCCTTAAGGAGCAGTCGGGTAAAAACCAAAACACTCACCACATCAAGATTAGCATCTTCGACGAGATTGTCCGAATACCGAGCGCCCCTCGCGTTCAATATATTATTCACATCCTCCCCGTTAGGCGATCCCCTGGCAGATATCAGAGGCACACCGAGGCACACTACAAGGAGTGCTTTTGCCCACATCGTGGATATCACCAGTTAGACACTACCGTCATCGGAACCACGATCATTTTTATAGTTTCTTCGCAAATCTGATAAAGTATCTAATTAACGTGATGATAAAAAAATTATCAACTAGTACCTACCTACCCTATGACGAGCGGTACTTGTGTTTACGTCTCTCACCTTGAACAAGTGCAAAATATTAGACAAAATTCAGTAACTATACAGGTAATGCCTGATTACAGAAGCATAATATACGTACATACATACTTAGTTTAAAATGTATCTACAGATCAAAATTCAATTCTTTGTCTTTTTATCAATTGGAAATGTTGATTAAATCTGACATAAGTCACCTAAAACGCACTGCACCTTAGATACCATCTTTTAGATTACCTACTGATAAATTTAAAGTAGATGGGTAGTTACATATGTAATAATTATTTTATTAGTTTCTTAGGAATTATGAGTACATAACTAAGCCTTATATAGCTGGCTTGTACAACAATGAGTAATTTAGTTAATTATTGCTACAATACAAATGAGTAAGCACTTCATAAAATTTATCTAAAATTAACACTAACTAAAAGAAAATTCCACTAATCCGGATCTGGCCCCCGTGGTGGATTATGGCCTAACCCTCCTCACAGAAGTGAGGGGAGACCCGTGCTCAGCAGTGGGACTTATGTGTTGATGATGATGATGATGATGAAAAGAAAATTCACATAAAATAACTATTTAAATCTATATATATATAAATGTTATGTTGGTTTGTGTACGCTTCAAAAACTCAAAAAGTTCTGCACCGATCGAGCTCAAATTTTAGCATGATATATAATCCGCATCAAGGATTGTTTTTATCTATTTTTTTCATCAGTGACATATCAGTGAATGTGCGAATGTGCCACAACGAAGTGTGGCAGGGTACAGCTAGTATTGTATAATTATGATAAAATAAACTATAACATGTTAGGAAAATCGATCCCAAAAGAGACGCGAATTGTATGCGTTCCACAGCAATTATCGATATTATCTGAAATCTTTGAGATTACTAGCAAGAATTTTATTATAACTTTGTGCACATAAAATTATGAAATATGAAAAAAATGTGTTGACTCGTATTATTATCAAAATACATTTAAAGTTTAAGCTGGCATTTTCATAATTTACCTGAAAGACAAAAATTAAAAAAAAATTACATCCCCGCAGTTTCTTGGTGCTATATTCTATGACGGGGGTAGGTATTTCCGAAGCACTGGTAGAGTTAACAGAGTTTCCCTTTCCTGTGCGAAATTCAGGCATGAAGATGAGTAACCACTTGAAAGCGAAATGTCCTTTTTCAAACTCAAACCATAATTTAGATAATCACTAGTTTGGTAGATCATAATATTCCGACTTATTTTTTATTTTTGTCTGTATATGAGACTTAAATTTTTGCCTACTTGCAATAAATGATTAGTTTTGAATGCCTGGCAATTTTGAGATAGCAAAGAAACTATACGTGCAATTCTACTCGTACGAGGGTGAATCAAAAAATCCTTGGAATCAATATTAAAAAATGCAAAGATTTAAATAATAATATTTTATTTTTCTACATAATCTCCCTCCAATGCAATGCATTTAGAATAACGCGTTTCTAACTTCCTTATTCCTTGTGAAAAAAAATTATTTTCTTGACTCTCGAAAAAGTCCTCTACGGCAGCTATAACCGCGTCATTATCGTGAAATTTTGTTCCACGAATTTCCTCTTTTAATTTTGGAAATAAGTGAAAATCACTTGGGGCTAAGTCCGGAGAATATGGTGGGTGGTCAAGGAGATTGAAGCCAGCACAGCGGATTGCGTTGAGCGCAACTTCCGATCGATGAGCAGGAGCGTTATCTTGAAGGAACAACACGCCCAACGACAGTTTTCCACGACGTTTTTCTTTAATCGCTTCACGCACTTTCGGGATTAAATTTGCATAATAGGGTCCAGTAATCGTCTGGCCTTTTGGCATGTAATCAATAAAAAGGATTCCTTTACTATCCCAGAACACAGAGGCCATAACTTTGCCAGCGGTAGGAGCAACTCGAAATTTCTTAATTGATGGAGAGGATGGTCGTTTCCAAGACATGCTTTGTCTTTTAGTTTCAGGATCAAAATGGTGGACCCACGTTTCATCCATGGTGACAAGACGACAGCAAAAATTATCCGAATCACGCTGGAACATTTCGAGATTACGCTTGGAAATTTCCAAACGTCGCTTTTTGTTTTCGTCGGTTAACATTCGTGGCACCCATCTTGCAGACACTTTTTTGAACCCCAGTGAATCAATTAAAATGGATTGAACGCTACCAAAAGATATCTTTAGGATCTCAGCTATATGTTTTATAGTCATTCTTCTGTCTTCCAAAACCAGATTCTCAACCTTTTTGACATTTTCTTCTGTAACGGAGGTTGAAGGCCGCCCAGAACGCGGGTCATCTTTACAGCTTGATCTACCTCTTTTAAATTCAGCCACCCAGTACGCAACCGTAGAATAGGGTACAGCATCACCCCCTAATGTCTGATGAATGTCCAAAAAAATTTCCTTCGTAGACATTTTTTTCAAACTGAGATATTTTATCACCGCACGTAACTCACTTTTATCCATAATTTTGACTTTTTAGCAACTCGTTGCACAAAAAAATTTATTACATGCGAACGAACTGACAAAAACAAGTGACAGTCTGCATAAATATAGTGTGATAGACACTCTTTAATTTGAATATCGAACTTGATCCAAAAAGGTTTCATATATATGCACTTCTAAGAACTTTTTGATTCACCCTCGTATAATTTTAACTTCAAACACATTTAGACAAGTAAACACAACTTTTATTTTTTTGTCATGATGTCACAACCTACCATGTGTCCTAGACACAGGAAATCTTAAATAGGTCCCAGGATATATGAAGATGATTGTGATGCTTTATTAATTAAGAATTTCACAGTAAGGGAAAAATAAAAAAAATATGAAGTGTGTATGTACCAATTTCGAAAACTTAATTCAGCCATTTCAGAATATAATTATACAATTTAAGTTACCAAGTGAAATAAATTAAAATTAAAACCTAAGAATCTCCTACAAAACATGCCAGATCCTATAAATTTAAAACCAAAAAAAAAAATCTGCGATGTAGACGAGGTACATTATATTTAATGTTTATAACAATAAATGACAAGGCATTAGTTTCAAAGCTGTTTTAACCCTATAATTGGCAAAACTTATCTTTTTAGAAATGTTAATATAAAGTGTTAGCACACCTCAGAACAACTCTTTACTTTCAGAAAGTTCCATATTTCAAATTATCCACCTTGCCAAGAATAAGGTTACATATATACAAATACACAAATGTATTTGTAAGTGTAAGTTTATTAAAATTTAAGAGTCAGTTAGAAATCATCATCATCCGAGTCAAGAGCGAACCGACGTCTGTCAAACTTCACAGTACTGAAAGACTTAGGCATTTGCTGGTTCAGGGATTCTAACATTTGAATGAGTTCTTGTTCTTTCACTTTATTATTGATTTGTCCCATCTGCGCCATTCTACAGATCATGTTTTCCACCATGGCACCTTTCTCTGGTCTGCTCAGCTTGATTGTGTTCACTGAAATACAGGAACTGTGTAAATATAAATATTAAATAATAATTTATAGGTAGGTAAGTTATCCACCAATTCGGACCGGGCTGCCATAGTGGGCTATGGCCTAAAACCAAACCTCAGAAAGTGAGGGAAGACTAATAGTCTAATGTATATAGCTATATATCTTTACTTTTATGAAATTATATGTACCATACATACAAAAGTAACGAATTTAGCAATCTAAAGTCAATAAATAAGGATAGTCTATGAGATATCAGTATTAATCAATATTTACGTCTAGCTCTAGCATCCTGACTGAGAACTTGAGTAAGAATTGTGTTTTTCGTCTCTTCCATAGCTTGTCTCTTTTCCTCTTGAGCTTTGCCTTGGCTGGGGTCACCCATTCCACCCACTCCCTGCAAAAAAGATGCACCTGGTTGATTAATTATTTCGCATACCTACTTCAATTATTAACACTTCGAACATTTTATGATTATAACTTAGATGTAATTAATACAATAAATGGTAAATTATGTAGTTTAATTTTATTATTATACTTATTCGAAAACTAAATAAAGTTTTTTATACCTTCATAACCTACTTTACCTACAACAAATTCAATGAATCATACAATGAAGAATACATACCCCATGCTGATTCTGAAGCTGTGCAAGACGTTGTTGTCTAATTTCTGCTAATTCTGGGTCATCCATGATATGTCTCAATGGTAAATCGCTTGTAGTATAATAAGAATCAATAAATACACTCTATCGGAAATACAACGCAAAGCCTGCGCTGACTTTGCTACTTGCTTTTATCGAAAATAGATATGCCAAAATAAAAATGACGGTGACATTGACATAGGTTGGACAGCAATGTGTGACAATGACAGTTTAAAAATGTTTGACTTTGATCAACCCTTAAATATAATTTTTTTTGTAATGTGGGTAAAAGTAAGGGGAATGTTTTGGGTCGTGTAAGCGAAAGTGTCCGTCAAAATTTCGTTAAAATTATGATAGCGGCCAGTAGCGCTACAAGTCAATGTACAAGTCAATACATAGTTATAGGAGTAGGGTAGTTAATTAAACAAGGAAAGAAAAACTTCTGCTTCGGTATGGCGCACTATAAAAAAAATTCAAACTGATATAAGTAATGTAATCAAATTCTTGTGTATTATATTTCAACTCCTGATTAGTATATATTAGTTTTTTTATTCATTTTTATCTTAATCTCAATTAACGTTCACTTGGACAACTTTTCAACTTTTCACGATACAAATTTTGCTTATAATTGGTACTTATAAACTTTTATAACGGTTAACACCAAAAAGTCACTTAACATAATAATTATTTAAAGTTCACAAAATTAAATTATTTTCCATAGTTTTCTCACTGCAGTAATTTAAGTTTATTATAAAATTGTCGATACTTGGCGCACTTCAATCAGTCTGCAACTGCTACAATCAAACCATACACGCTAGCCCCATACTGGACAGTTTTTGAACTGTTATTTACCGCTTAAAGCTGGTCAGTTTTCTAAAATATTATAAGATAGTACTCCTTACCTCTATCCATCATAGTTTTATGCCCGATTATCTTGCGTAGTGCAACATAACCAATGCCCTTTTCTCTGAGGAGCAGTGATACATACAGTAAAAAACAACACTTCACTCACTATTAATGTTTTTTAATATTAATAGGTACAAATACAAAATGTAGACAAAGAATGTAGGTACAGGCAGTATAAAATAAAATGACCCATACCTACCAACTCAAATATATATTTGACAAATATTTGACGGCACAGACTTTTCGTTCTGTAGAGGCCTTATTTTCATTACTTAATGCTATCATGCCACTGAACTGTTTGGTACTCAATTTTATCATTATTATAGTATGCGTAAACGGCTAGTTTATTTACTGCTACGGCCAATCTTCCAAAGGTCACATAATTGGTTGTGGCGAATGATGACTCTTGTTCCACACATCGGACCATGTATGTGGCATGGAATTTAACTGGGTCTCCTGAAATGAAAGGTTAACATATGAATAAATTTAAAAATAACAAATTCATTAAAATGGGATGGTAAAGTGAAAGGAAAATTTATGACACTATCTAAGGATTACAAAGTAATGCTTCATTTTAAAGGTTTCAATTCTGATCTGTAAGTACTGATCTACAAAATCAAAATAAACATGGCATTGCTGCTAATACAGTTAACATGTTTAGTGCTGAAAACAACTGTTATGTTTTCATAACTTGCCGTGAGTGCAAGAAAACACAACAGTTGTGTTTGTTGTATGGGAAAACACTGGAGTGTGCAGTGCTGCACCTGTGGCTAGACAAGAAAATCGGCTCAGCAGTGAAAGTGTTAATGAGCTAAAATCTATAATACAAAAATGAAGCAAATTCATAGCTTACATAAAAAAATCATACAAGAATATACCTGGGTAAACAAGATATTCTGCTCCAAATTTAGATCCAGTAGTAATATAATATTTCTTCTCCCAAAGGTCCTTAAAAACTGCAAATTTAGTTGCACCCTTACCCTCAATCACGCTGGGATTTAATGAATCAACACCCACTTTTACCTTTTCTGAAATTAAATAAGAATACGGACTTACACTTACATCTTAAACTGATATTAAGGAATAAACACCATGTTTGGGCTAGCTTTACTCCTATAATATAATCAGTAATCACAAAAACTCATTAGGAGATGAAACAATATAAATTGGCAACAATTTACCTGTATTTAGAAAACATTCTCTAGGCAAGTGCACTAGAATATGCGCTGGAGACAATTCTGGCAATTTATTTATTTCTTCTTGCAACAATGCATCCTTGTCAAGATGAGCATCTGCAATTTACAATTTGAGCTTGTGATGATTAGCTTCAGTCATCTTTAATTAAGCTTTTTAACACATACATACATAGTTCTACATACCAGATAATCCTTTAGCTAACAGTTTTTTTTGCTTCCCTGCCATTATAATTTCTATCTTTTGTGATAATTGTTCAATTTTTCTCTTCTTTAGAGCTTCCTTCTGCTCTTGCAATATACTGCAAATTATTAACGAGTTAGTAGGTACTAAACATTGTGTTGACACATTAGCTGCTGCCTTTGATGCATCTATGCATTAGCTGATAAATTACATAAAGACCAACTTACTTTTCTTCTAGGACTTTCACATCTGCTTTCAGATCTTGCGATGGAGTTTTGGTCAAGTCAGGAAGTTCAAACAACTCACAAATACCTTTTTCTACTAGTAATGCTGCTTCTTCGGACATTAAGGCCATCGGCAAACCTTGAATATAACACAAAATAAATAAAAACGTAATTATTACATTAAACAAAATTTGAAAATATAGTTAATTAACACATTCAGTGCTGAAAACACAACGGTCATGTTTTTCATAACTTGCAGCAAGTGCGGGATAACACAATGGTTGTTTGTTGTATGGGAAAACACTATGGAGTCTGCAGAGCCGCACCCGTGGCTAGACCAGAAAATTGTCTCAGCAATGAAAGTGTTAAGCAGTTCCATGATATACACGTAAGTAATCACGCAATTTTTAAAAGCTTGTACTTGACACCTTATTGAGGGCTATGTGACAAAATAAATTTATTCGGTAGTAAGTGATTTAAAGATTATTATGACCTACTTGAAGAGTTTTCTCCATACACGTTTGTATCTTCAAATACATTCTCTCGGCAGTTACTGTGTGACAAAGCTTTAAAAATTTTGTTATCCTTACCTAAAAAATCATTTTGTCTAGGAAATGAAGGCAACGACCCAATCATAGATCCACATATTCGGTGCTCGGAGCGGATAGTGTACCAGTCTGTAAATAAGTTTGTACTAAGTAGGTACAATATTTTGACTACATGAAAATATATTGTTTGATAATTAATCGAACATTACCATCAGGATTCCACACATATGCTTTGCCGTTATCAACATACAGAGGTATCGTTCCCATCATAGTAGTATTTATAGTAAAATGAAAATTTCAATTCAATCGCCGTTTCAATCCTTACGTCTTCAACATGGACTTCAGTTCTCGGTGCCCCTTTTAACACCCGGGAACTTGAATGCAAATATGCAAATAAAAGAAGTGTTTTATATTATTGTTGATAATAATAATAACAAATTTTGTTACGATTTTCAACAAAAACACATTAGAACATTTTCAAACCAAACAAACAACAGAATGCGTAAGATAAGAAATGTCAATTCATCAATTTTAATGTCAAATTGACATTGAACAACCGTGACAGTTGAATGGTAATGTTTTTTTAATTCAACCATTATAAACGGGAAGGGCACTCAGACGAACAAAAAAGTTTTTGACGACACATTTTCGGTTTCCCGCCAATTTTTTCCGCTAAAAAGCAATTTTTAGTACAAACTATCCGTATTACGATCGGTATCCGAAACCGATCGTAAATACGGATGGTTTGTACTGTTACTACTGTTTAAAAAATTTACGTCATGTTTGATATCTGGTATCACTGTTTAAATACGGGACTCGACTTGCCATTTCAATACGAATGACAAGTCCCGTGGCAATCAAACGTCAAAACGAAACGAACTCGAGCTGATCCGCACCGTGCTGCATAGCCCCGCTGATGCAATATTGAACGTGTAATATCTGCCTATCATAGACAAAATTAAGACATAGACTATAAAACAGCTACCATGTGGCTGTCGTTGTCAATTAATGACAATGCAAAGTGACTTGTCAATCACTGGATGTGACGTTACGTTTATCAGCTCAGCTGATCTGTCTCCTATGTCTGATGATCAAAAATTAAAAACACGTCTATTGCAAATTTGAAAAATTGCCGTTTATTTAATAAAACACGAATATTTTAATAACAGTCTACTCATATAATTTATTTGACTTGTTTTGTGAACCATAAAATTGCATTTGGATTGATTACATAACATGGCAGCTACAAAAGTCTTAATCGGTAAGTGTAAAAAAAACCGGCTTACTTGAATACATACAGTTCAGACCATTAATATTGAATATATTATATTTTTTCCTAGGTGGGGGCACCGGCTTCATAGGCCGCAACCTCGGTGAGCTGTTGAAAAATAATGGATATAGCGTAACGAATGTGGTTCGAATGCCGGGCCCTCACAACATGTCGTGGTCGTCTCTCGATGTGTCTGGCCTGCCTGTACGGACATGCGCGGTGGTCAATTGTGCCGGACAACAGTTCATGGATTTTACCAAATCTTGGACCCCAGGGTCAGCATATTTTGTATATTAATATAAAAGACCACAATGACAGGATCAGGATCAGGATCAGGGTTCTGTGCTGCCGATAGCCCGCTTGATAGGAATATTAGGAAGTGTTCTTTGACGCCAAACTAAGGCATTCCCAAACACATGTAACACTAGGGGCTTGCTCAATATCTTAGATAAATACTTAATCAATATGTATAAAAAAAATAAGTTTACATAATAAATAACCATCTAATACATATTACGCCTAAAATACATTTTGCAGAGGAATAAGTCTGTCCGTTAAGCTACCTCTTTTTTTAATACTAAATCTGTAATATTTCTTCTAATGCAAAATAGTATAAAATATTAATGTTTGTTTATTTTAATATTTCAGATTCAAACAAAATGTCCATAATTCAAGAGTTTACACAACAAGTGCCCTATCCAAGGCCATAAATAAAGCAAATGATAAGCCAAAGGTGTTTGTGGTCATTACTGGTGTAGGAGCTTATGAGCCCTCAGCCTCTGCCAAGTATGATGAGACAAGCCCCACTACTGGGATGGATTTCTTTTCAAGATTAACAGTTGAATGGGAGAAAGCTGCTCAGGTTAATCCACCTGTCAGACTTGTAAGTTTAAAATATAAAATCAATAATAATAATATAGCATACAACTCTACTAACATTTTAAAAGCAAAAGAAACTGATCTAATTTCACGGCTGACAACTGAATGGATCTTGAAATAATCTGGTATGGAGATAAATTGAACCCTGGGGAAGGACACAGGAAACTTTTTATAGCCATAAACTGTAGTGTATATGACTGGAATTGCTGGTAATAAATATGTAATTCTCCACACAAAATAATCTTGGCAAGCTTTCAACAGTCTCTGATATCCTTGACTAATGCCGTAGTCTTTCCAAACGAGTTAAATGTCATTAGTACTAAATAATGAGGGTTACACATCAAATGAAAACTTTCATGTTCAAAGAATGATCCTGGCTCTGTGCCATTTGAACAGTTCATTAAAGCATTTGTAATAATAAAGATGCAGCAAAACTTTTTACATGGAGAATTTTATTCTTTGAATGTCATATCTACTGAGTGGTAGCAGGTGTGAGAACTTTTTCTATTGGATCCACTATTTATAAACTCAAAAAGAATTATATATTTTCAGTCCATGCTTTAGCTAAATAATGATTTTATTATCATTTGATGGTAAAATTATCTGTGTAGATTACAGTGGCATGCTATAAAGAATTTTTTGTCCAACCATAGACAGGTACTTTTAAACTAGTTATGGCCAATAAAATTTATTTGTTTTTCTAAAAACTTCTGGCACCTTGAGTACCTATATTACATAAAATATAACAGCCTCGCTGGCTGATCCTGTGGCTACAGTATTTTAACCAAAAAAGTCCATATCAGCACCATAGCTGAATAATCAATACAAGAGACAAAGAAAGGAACATGAAGCTTATTAATTTCCAGGTAATCATTCGATCAGGCGCCGTCATCGGCCGGTGGGGCGGCATGATAAAGAACATGTTTATGCCATTCTACATGGGGCTTGGTGGCAAGATCGGATCCGGTAACCAGTACCTGCCCTGGATTCACTTGGACGACCTTTCAAGGCTTGTCCAATTCGCCATTGAGAATGATAAAGTGGAAGGAATACTGAATGGTGTGGCACCGCACGTAATTACAAATGAGGAATTTACAAAGGTTAGAAATTATTGGAAACTTTATGTGTATAATTTATTTTGCATGTTTCTTTTTCAGTTGTGACAACTTCATGAGTTACTTTATTCTTTCGAAATCAAAGTCACTTATCAGTGACTGAGATTATCACCAACATTATGCCACAATGACGTCACATATAGCAATAGTATATGCGTATGCAGTATCGGGCAAAAGCTAGTACATTATTATACTATAAGAAAACCTTATCATTATACCACTGCTCCTACACGCCACTACAACTACACCCTCGTTCCCCCGTTTCTTCCTCACCTCTTCTACTACTTCTAACTTTTGTTACTTATTTTAAATTAGTGCTTGGTTAATTTCCAGTCCTTTGCGAGAGCACTGAACCGGCCGGCGTTCCTACCAGTTCCTGAGCCAATCCTGAACTTTGTGCTAAACCCGGAGCGGGCAATGATCATGACCAAGGGGCAGCATGTCACTCCTAAGAGAGTTCTAGACTATGGATTCCAATACCAATACAGCAATATAGATGAAGCTTGCAACGAGGTGGCTCACCTTTGCCCCAAGAAACACCCTCTGAATTAATCAAAATAAGATTTTAAATTATTTGGTAAGTAACATTTTGAATTGTAAAATATCTCAGTAGATATCAACAGCATTTTATTAATTTATTTACATTTACAAATTTAAGTTAGGTATGGTCAATTGTTACGATTTTAATTTTCACTGCAAGTGAAACTGTAAATATTTTGTGAATAAAATAAAATTGTTGTGTTGTTGTATTAATACAATATATTTATAAGATTTAAATATTTTTTGATTACTGTTAAATTTATTTTACATACTTATGAAGTTTATGAAGTCTAAATAAATAATTAAACATGTCAATTGTACTTATATTATACCATAATTAAGTAGGTAAGTATACCATTTCCTGAACTTTTTTCAACCTATCTGAACTTAAACTTAACGTCCTATTGTTTTTAATATGAACTTATTATAAAATTACCAATAAAATTACTTTAATTATTGAACTAATTTGCATTCGTACAATCTTATAATGATTAAAAACTAAACAACCTTAAAACTTAACACATTACATTGCACGTAAACTTACAAAGGAACCTTCTAAACAAAATATCAGAGTAAAGTATGGACTTTCTAAGCTTATCTTTACAAATTCGATTGAAGAATAATTATGACGTAGTAACCATCGGTTGCTAGGTGTGAGATCCATGTATCGCAGACTGGAGGCTCACGGAGAATGGTTGTCGATTTCGGCGAACTTCTCGACGAGCCTGGAGACGTACTTGCGAAGGATGTCCTGGCGCATTCGGCCGACGTCTAGCACTTCCTCGTGGTTCGCCTCCGATTCCTCGTCGTAGCTGGTGACGCATTCGTTGGTGATGAGGGAAAGTCCGAACACGTTCATGTCGCAGTGACGGGCGGTGATCACCTGTAAATTGCAATTATTGTTCTAGATAATCAAATACATTGGTATCTATGAATAGGGCTACCACGGAGTAATTGAAGAATTCACACTTTTCATACAAACGTACTTGGTAAATAAAAAGTAGGTATAAGTGAGATCTAACCTCTAACTAAACGCCTTTTATTGTGTCTTTAGATCTTAATCTACCAGTGGCAAAGTTTTTAAGCATCATCCTTAAGGTACCATACTGCCGAGTGTAAAATTCTTAGACGTTTTTTAAATTTATTTCACATAGCTTTCCGACCAATTTCGCCCAGTAGCTGATAAAATAATCCTTCCTTAGATATTTAGTCCTAAACCTTATAATGAACTGACCTCCCCTCAAACTCCGTAAAGGAAAACTATCAGTGATCGTCACTAACTCAAAATTCCAAAGAATAACATCCGAACCGAAACTACGACGCCACCTATCTATCAGGTTCTTAAACATAATGTTCTTAAAACATTATTATTACAATTGTCCGTGATGATTACCTCGTGCACAGTGGACATGCCAACGGCATCAACTCCCACCATTTTCAGCATGTTTAACTCTGCTACAGTTTCAAAGTTAGGTCCTCCCAAACACGTGTACACGCCCTCTCGGGTTATGTCCTCAATGTTCAGCTCCTTTGCTACCTGTTGGGAAAGATTTGATGATTATATCGAGATGATTCGAAGCCCGGCTAAAGATAGCAGTTTTATTAAGTATTCCTCAAAGAAAAAAGATATTCCTCAAAATGCTTTAGCAGCGTTTTGAATGTCACAGTTCAATCGCAATCGTATAATATTATAGCTCGAAGCCACACAGTCGTATATTCCGCAAAGGGCATTCAGTTGGAGTGTACCAGATAAACAGGAAGTATTGCGATCTACTGGTATTTTTATAACAATTGCTTTAACAACTTGTTTTCTTTCTTGTCACAGTAATGATATTGCGACCCGCGATAACCTTGCGTTTGAAATGGTAATACATCAACAATATGACAAAGCACTGTAAACAACAAAAGGGATCGATAACATCGGGGAAATCTTTGTTTATCTAACTTTAAGATCCGTCTTTTCTTTTTTTCTTCTTTGGTAGCATGGTCACAGAATAGATGTAGGTGTTCTCAAGTATTTGCTCTTAGTCAGGGTGTTTGCAGGATCATAATCATTGTCCTCGTAGTTTCTGATTCCCTAGATACAATGAATCCTAGTTAAGGGTCAGAATCTATGCATTTGTTAGTTATTATTTATTTGTTAGTTTTTTAAATTTAATATGTTGATCTGGATTAGTACCTTACTCGTATTTCAAATTAAACTTTACCTCTTTGGCGAATTTCCTGAAGTCAAGTCTGTACGCCTTGCTCATAGGTGGGAACCTAGGGCCGAATCTTTCGTCATTGGGTCCGTGAAGAGGGTTGTTGCCAGCGAAGCCCATCATGTTGATGTGGTCCTTGACGATCATCAGGTCTCCGATCTTGTAATTAGGGTTCAGACCGCCAGCTGCGTTTGTCGCGATCAGCGTCTTCACTCCAATGAGTTTCATCACGCGAACTGGTAGGCAACACTGTGAAGTAACTCATTCGTTTTTAACACTTTCAGTGCTGAGAACACAATTGTTGTGTTTTTCATAACTTGCCGTGAATGCGGGAAAACACAACTGTTGTGTTTGTTGTATGGCAAAACACTATGGAGTGCGCAGAGCCGCACTCGTAGTTAGACAAGAAAATCGGCTAAGCAGTGAGTGTTAAATAAATTCATTAACACTTTAACTGCTGAACCGGTTTATTATTTTAGCACATTAGCTATTCTTCACGCAACGTGTGTGTTTATTATCACTGGCATTGCGTCGTAGCTAAATTCAATCAGCTGTGTGGGCGCACACAACTGTTGGGATAAAATTGTCAATACAGTAGTGCGGGTTCGCACGCCAGGCGTGTTTTCGTTGCCGTAAAATTATAAAAAACAAACACGTGTGTTTTCGTCAGTCAACGTGTTAAAGACTGTTTATTAGTATGGTAGAAAAATGAGATAAAATACTAGGATTTATTTACAGTTGTGGTAGAGGTTAAAATATAGTAAGATATTATTTATGTATAGATTATTAAGTTCGTCTTTTAACCATCACTGGATTTGTCACTAAGGAATTAATTGCAGTTAGCCGATCGTGATGTAAGTGAAGGTCTTAAACTGAATATTTGCCATTGTTCTCACTTTCGTGTTACACGAAAGTTAGAACAATGGCAGATAATTTTAAGTTATTCTAGATCAGAACTAATTAAGTATTAATAGCCTCTAATATTTCCTACTAAACGCGATAACCGATAGGTTTACGAAGAGGACAGAAGTCCTAGCTGTTAGCTAATTATCTTAACGCGTACCTACTGTACTGTACTTTATTCTCTGATGTATTAGTTTAGGAATATTTCGAGGCTGTTATGCTCTAGCTAGATAACACGAAAACCATCTAGTAAAAAACCGGCCAAGTGCGAGTTGGACTCGCGCACCGAGTGTTCGTACAAACTTATAGGTCTTAAGAAAGCATCTGAAATTATTTCTCTAACTTAAAGACAATCTCGGTTAAAGGACAAACTTTACTTTGCCTTTCGATCCCTAGACACGGTTATTGCAACCGCAAATAATAAGTTTGTAACAGCAAAAGTCTAGCTTTTTCTTGTTTTTAAACTATATTTTTACGGTTTTTTTCCTTTACATGTGCTGTAAGATATTTCTTCTTGCCAAATTTATGATTCTAGGTTAACGGAGAGTACCCAATGGATTTAAGTCGCTTGTGAAATCGTGAATATGCGACATACATGGTCATATCTTTTGATTCCGTTGACATACAAGTTTGGTGTTTTCACTGCTGAAAGAGACTAGACCCGCGTATTGGATATGAATTTTAACTTGATACCTCTACGCATTCCTTAAAAAAAAGGATCTTGACAGACAGACGGACGGACGGACAACCTATAAGGGTTCCATTTCCCTTTTGAGGTACGGCATCCTAAAAAGGTTCCATTTGGATGTTTATATTTACTTTCATTACAAGATTCGACAAGCGAGAGTTCCGCGCGACGCTCAATATTCATATTATCATCGTAACCAGAATACCATGGAATCAATTACTGTTATCAATTACTGTAACGACCATGGCTCGCGACAATTTATAAACGACTTGTTCTTTTGCTAAATTTATTTTTAGACCTGCTCCTAGACCGCCGATGTAGGTACATACATCAGAATGAAAGAAAAAAAGTATTCAATTCGGTGTTTAGTCACACAGTACTACAGTACTACATTACCGCTGTCAACCCGAATTATGGATATCTGTCATCGTCAAAAGCATTGTGACATACCCCCTTTCGTCCGGCTGTTTTTATTTTGTTTTCGGATATCGAGCTAACCGTCAATACAAAAGATAACCTCACCGTTGGGGGTCGCGATATGCTTGCATCGCCGTTATCTGTATTATTCAACAATCGTAAACTTTTCCACATTGTTTTTAAAGGCATTTTTATACGCGCCTAGAAACATGTAGGTACAATACAATGTTCATGCTTCTGATGACAGAGCCCAGCATAAATTGCATCATTCACTAGTATTCCGATATCATAGGTGTTCATTTACATAACGATAAATTCGATACTTAATTCTTCATATTGGTTCGAGTGAGTACGAACGCGTCAATTGTGTAATTCAGATTTATGGATCTTGTCAGGAGAATTCAAGAATATCTCAGTTACTACGTCATTCGTTTTAACAGTTAACAGACAAAAACATTTAAGATTTGGGTCAAAGTTTACCCCTGATATCTGGCAAAAATGTTTTGATAAGCATAAATTTATGCTGTAATGACACAAACATTTAAATCATAGACTTTTTATCAAAGCTCTGGAGCCTAGCAATCCAACAGATAATTTTCATGTTACATACATCACTGTTTAGTCTAATACCACCGATAGTTTATTTTCCTCATATATCAATGTTTTCTTACCTTCCAAAGTGGGTACCCTTCGTAGTAGTGGAATCGTCCCTGCATGGCCACAACCGGTACCCCTTGCAGACGACCAAACACCAGTCTTCCATGGTGACCTTCTACTGTACTAATGGGGAAGTTGGGAATATCTTCGTACGGTATGTTGATGGGGTCCGTTATATGCTCAGCCAAGGAACCTGGTGGTAGAAATGTTACTTTTGAGCCAAAGTGCTATGCCAATTTAAGGCTTTAATGATTATGGCACTTAACATTTTTTATTGTATTGTACGGATTTAGTAGCTTGCTTTCTTGAATGCGTGCGATTGAGATTGTATTCGGACGTGCTTTTTCTACTATGCAAGATTAACTGAATTAGGTGCATGCAAAAGATGTAATAGTGCGGGATATGTACCCTCGTTCCAATACGAACCCATCCCAGAGCCGCATATGATGCCGACGTTGGGCTTCACCGGTATCCTTGAGAGCAGGAAATTGGCCGTGTCTACCAGAGTCTCGTACGAATATCTGAAAGTTTACCATATTATTGGGATGATACGTCATTTTTTTCAGCGGCATATTCAAAAATTCTCATTTTGTTTTATTTTCCCATTAGATATACTGTATAATTTAGAAGTAGGCACAGAAAAGACACCGTTAAAAACACTATACACAATTTTTGTTCCTAAATTAAAACAACAATATTAAAAACTTCCGTACAAATAGCTATCAAGTTTCGTTGGAAAGACATCGGCGAAACCGGCCATTATTACATCAAGAACACTACTGATCATTATAAATGGAATGTTTCGTGAAGTCTTAAAAACGCGCCGAAAACGCTCAAAGCCTGTTTCGCTACCGGCATTCTCATGTTACTCTGACACATCATTTAAATGCAGTAAATTATACTCTATTTGACTCCTCGACAACCATCTTCAAATTGCATGATTGTGCCTGTACTGTAATTACTTATTAATCATACATAACAAGACATTTCATCGTGAGGAAACCCACATACCTATCCGAGAATTGTTTCGGAGGTAGGTATGTTATCCACCAATCCGGACTGGGCCCCCGTGGTGGAATATGGCCTAACCCTCCACACGAAAGTGAGGGGAGACCCGTGCCCAGCAGTGGGACGTTATGGGTTGATGATGATCATGATGATCAACAAGACATTTCAGGGTCATGTAGCAATTTTATTTGTGTTAAAAATCAAACTGATCGCGATAGGCAAATGTAAATTTCCTCGGTATCATTATTTTACCTAGGCAAGGCAAATGAGTTAGATAGATTATGCAAATGCGTCCATGGGTGAATGATTTGGTAAATAAGATGATTGACGCGTTTCTAAAGGTTTGCACTCCGCTCAGGATTTATTGGTCATAACGATGGATGCAAAGTATTCCCAGACGAGGTGCAAAAAAAGATGATCAAGATTCCGAGACGAAACCTGCTCACGTTTAACAACCGGCTTTAAATATTTTTTATCAACATATAGCAATGTACCTAAGCCATTATGTAAATAAATTCTAAATATCTTTCTAGTTTTGTAGGTTGTGGTTCTTTCTGACATTTAAATTCATTGACTTCAATTAAAATAATGATTGGGTTCAAGGACGACTTGAAATTGATCTTGGATCCAGGCGAACCAACTGATAGGTATTGTATTGATTGTTTCAATTGGCCCTCGTTGCAATACGAACTGCAAAACGTATTGTTTGTTGTTAGAACTCTATAATCATTTTATTAACCAGCGTTTTATTTACGGTACATAAACGCAAATCGGGCGTGTGACAAAACAAAACCCTTGGTCATCTAGCTAGGTGGTATTTTAATTAAAAACTTCGGAAGAGTACAGACTCTTCCGAAGTTTTTAATTAAAATACCACCTAGAACTAGAATTGTGCAGTGATTATCTGAATAACACTAAATGTCACCATTCGTTTTGCATATTCCTAAAAAAGGTAGTAATTACTTACCTAAATCTTTAATCTTACGTGTCTCACTAATGAATGACTTATTGAGGTAGTCCTTGCCTTGATTAAATGTTTGCTATTACAAAGTTACTAAGAAAAAAATATCTAAATTTTCAGTTTACCTATTTAATGTTCCGTGTGTGTACTTTAAAAGTCATGAATGGATTTTGTGAGAGTAAAAATTTTCTTAGCTGTGGTTGATATAGGTGGAACTAATGTATTGACGTTTATTTTTCGAGAATAATGGGCTGTGAATCTATGGGGACAAGCTATAATATAGAGTCTATTTACTTATCATGACTGTAGTTATAATTTCCATCATTTATTTTAGTAAAAATCTACATACCCATTGCTTTGCGATTTGCCATTCCCATTTTCGGTTTCTACTTCAGGCAGCACCTTCTTTGCAGGGACGAAATTCTTAGCCTCGTTGATATCAGTCAAGTTAATTGGAGCCATCACTACACTTTAGTAATTAGCAATATCGCTAGTCGAGATGTTGAGTGTCCAATGTCCGAGCATGCAATGCGGTCGCTTAGGGTCCCCGTACGTTTTATACATTGAGTGGAAGTTATGATAGTGTTGTTTTAAGACATTATCGTTGACAACAAGTGGCGCGATTACTACGCTACTACAGGGTTTATGTCGAAAATAGATAAAGAATTCTCATATTATTAGAAGTTTTTTTATCTCGTAAAACATAGTGTTGATTGATTTGATTGCATGACTGGCTATATATAACCTAATAACCTGTTTGTACGTGATGACTTGATGTGAGATCGATGATGCTTTCGCGCTCGGTCTACTTGCAGTATTTTTACAATTTTTTTGCACGAAAGTGACTGGAGTTACTCAGTAAACTTGTTATTAAAGCTATTGATTAAATGAGAGCAAGTGGGCGGGGATTTATTTCTAATTATCAAGTATTAATAATACTTTCATTCGTACATTCAGCGAAATTTCAACTTCAAACTGTGGCAAAACTGTTTTTTGAGTCATTATTTATTTATTTAAAAAAAATTATGACATGCTGATTTGATTCTAACCAATTTCTTTAAGTTTTATGTTTAAAGCTCGCTCTACATTCGCGTTGTGATGGGCTTAATCAGTTCTGGAGTCCCAGGTCTGATACCATTAGCATTACGAATAACTAAGGATTTCCCACTCTATAATAGGTTTGATAGTTATTTAGTAGGGTTTTACCCTAACCTAACCAGAACACTCATTTAGTACCTAACCGTTAAGGAATGAAAATTAAATTTAAATACATTGAAAATTGTAGATACCTTGCACTGCTTAATACGTGACCAACTGAGGTGGTGGCACATGAACTAACACTATGTTAAATCTTTGATTTGAGAGGCAACCAAGAATGGCAGGAAGAATTATTCTTAAATTCTACGTTTAAATACGGTTTAACAATCCGGCTATAGAGAACACACATAACTAGTTAAAAATAAAATAAAAGCTATATGTAGATATTATTGTCAGAAATGTGTTTTAACTATTCCTCCAATGAATGTTAAATACTTCGGTCTAACAGCCCATAAAAACGCTGACAACCTATAAAGTGTAACTGGTATAATCGAAGGCAAAAGACCAACAGGCCGAAGTCCGAAACGTTGGTCTGACCATGTGTCACAACACCGTGACAGTCAACGTGGCACTCCACAAAGCCGAAGACCGGAGCCGGTGGAGACAACTTGTGGACATTGGAAGGAGTTACGATCCTAAACAATGACGGAAAGATTGAGGGGAGGGGTAATATTCATTAAGAATATTCTAGTTTGGTAAGTAGGTACTTACCTAATCATCTCATATCATTGCCCCCTTTACCCCACGGAAAGGCGATAAGACACAAACATGTCTACTTAAGATCTATAACGCGTATGTGTGTTGTACAAAACTATTCCGTTATTAATTAAGTAGACAGCGTACTTAACTCTCGATATAGTAAGGAAGCACAATTTGTTAAGATAGCAGAGTCAGATTCGATTACTGAGATTATTAAGCAATTTGATGATAGTCATAATGGTATTTTGTTAACTTTTGACATCAGAATACTTTTATTGATTTTTAAGATAAGTATTATATCTATTGACTTTTTACATATTATATGCATATTGTTATGCAATATACAGTCACGCCTTTTTCCCGTTGTGGTAGGCAGATACTACATAATTCCATATTTTATGCTACGATCCTGACTCACGTCTTTCGCTTCTTCCAATTTCATGATTCTCTTATTATAGAGTTTAGTGAATAATCAAACAATTATTTAATAAATTATCGAATCTACAGTTATAATAAAGCATGAAATGACAAAAAGTCTGTTGATTGCAGATATATTACTAAACAGAATATATTGTTTGAAAATTGAATTGAATATATTATTTAAGTTTTCGCATCACCCAAAACCTACCTACCTAAGCTACTAACACGATCTCAATACTGTTTCCATTGAAATCTGATTTGTGTAATTGTATACCAGTACATGATGCATCTAAATCCAATTAGTAAAACCGAGCTATTGATAATAAAATCTTAGGTGGTGGTGGTGGTGTGATTTTACTAGGGGTTTTGGTGAAAAAATGTCTTCTAATAATATCGATATAAAAATGTACCACCGTGAACGAAACTGCGGGTAACAGCTAGTTCGCAATAGGACAATGCTTAGGAAAACACTGTTCCCATTAATTTCCCGAGTCGGAAGTGAGTTACTCTGTTTTATTTCAGTAGCGTTGTGTGAACAATGATGAACTTTCCATTATTGCAAGAAAATGGGGTGAAAGATCTTTTTCAATACCTCGTATTAAACAACCTCTCATTTATTATAATGGTAGTAGGAAATTATCATTATATTTATTTATTTTCATGAAACCTTCAATATTTTTAACTTTTAATTACCTAACTAAAATATAACTTCATGGCTTTACATAGTTAAAACTGTTATTAATACAGCATAGTGCATACATATTTTATTTTAATTCCTTGCTCAAAACCCTCAACGGAAATATCTACACACAGCCCGTGCTACAGTATAGAAAAGAGTCCATTGTACACATATGACGGAACTAATTTGAATAACATTAGATTCATGATGTTATCGTTCTTATTGGAAATCTTCCTGAGTATACAAAGCATTACTCAAGAGATCCCGGCCTGTTATAGTCGCATTGAGCACAAAATGTGGCCTACTCTAGTAATTTGTGCTATATTATTATACTTGTTCATAGGGCGTTCTAAGCATCATCGCTTATACCCTCCGGGTACTGAACACACTTCATTGTTTTAAAGAATTCGTTCCTTGTGTCGACACAAGCGTGCACATTATTTCATATGCTATACAATTTTAGGACCAACTCCGCTGCCCGTGTTAGGAAATATTTTGTCAGTATGTTTGAAGTTAAGGCAAGTGAAGAATCATTACAAGCTATGGCAGTTGTGGAGTCAAGTTTACGGGGATATTCTTGGATTAAGGCTGGGCATCATCGATGTCGTGGTGGTCTCCGGAAAAGATAATATCAAGGAGGTTTCTTCCAGAGAAGTTTTCCAAGGACGACCAGATGGCTTCCTGTACACACTGAGATCTTTCGGGAAGAAACTTGGTGAGTAACACGTTTTATCTATGAACTCATTATTTTATCTTTATTACATTGACATTCGTATTATAATCATACTGTCAGTATTGTATCATGATTAGATAGATAATGCATAATTCGGTCTTGTTGTTACTTGGCCTCCGGTTAACCACTTTTTGTTCGTCTAGCTCGCGTACATTTTGTCATCTTAATATTGAATTTAGTTAACGAGCTTCCATTAGCGGTCCTTGATAGCCAGTTTCAATCTAGGGTTAGCGAGTTTTACTTACTTCGAACACTTCGTCTATCTCTGTAACACACGGTAAGATAATTGCCGTACTAAAAAACATTATTGATTTGAACGCACGAAATTATTAGGTATTGAGCTCATGATTAGAACATGCATTAGTGTCAGAATTTTATCATTATCACGAGTAGATTAACTATTTATTGGATACAAGATTACGTCGATTTTTGAGGAAATTTTGCTTTGTTTATTTTCCAGATCTAGGTATAAAACGTACTTAGAATAAATTTAACGCACAGTCTATTAATATCGTAAACTTATTTTCTAGGAAACTAAATGCCCATTTTCATATATAACAAACAAACTTACATTCGTATGTATAATATTAGTTAGAAAGTAGGATTATGTTCAATTAGGTATAATATTTTTCTAACGAATTTTATGTGAACTGTTAATCAAGCAATATTGTAGGTAGATTTTTATTGGCGATTAGGAATGGACCGAGGCAGTTTCACCTGATGGTCAGCGACGATGCGATCGACACTACATCATGCTTGCAAGATATCTACTTACTCACAACTTAAAGCCTTCCAGGATCCAATTAAATATAGTGAACACTATACGAATTACACGAATAGTCACTTGACTTCAAGTAACCGCAATATCTTCGCGATAACTCGCGTGTCAATTTTAATTTAAAATGTTTACTCGCCACTTGACCACGCCCACTTTAACGTCATTTCAGGAGTGGTGTTTTCCGATGGGGCTAAATGGAGTAAAACTAGACGTTTTGTGTTGAAGTATCTGAAGAACTTTGGATACAACACGCGTTACATGGAGAATTATATTGAAGAGGAATGCAAGGCTCTCGTCAATTTGCGGCTTAGCGATGCCGGTCGTCCAGTTCTGGTCAATACAATGTTCCACGTGACCATCGTCAATATACTGTGGCGAATCGTGGCTGGGGAAAGGTTGATTTTTTATTATTTACAATAAATATTATGTTACTTAAATGTCCAGCTTCGCGCAATCCAATCTTCTTCCGTAGAGAAATTATATTATCTATAAATATTAATTTTATGATTATTATATTATTACCTAACTAATAAAACTTATTTAAATTACATGCGGCCTTGATATTTGGATAACTTAATATTAAATATAGGTAATAGGTAATATTAAGCTATCTAAATAAGTGATATATACAAAATAAAAAGATCTAAGATAGTGAATGTTTTAATCTAAGCAAAGCTCGAAGATATTAGCTGATGTATGAAATGCACTGAAATGTAGGTAGATATATAAAATCTTGATAAAGATCTTTTATGCACAAGTATCGCGTTAGCTATAAATAAATATGTTGAAGAGTTTTTTTTTTAGTTTATTCCAATGTCAATAAGACTCACGATGTTTGTGAATTTAGATCAAAGCTCAAGCAAGTCCCTTTCGCCTTCGCCGAAGTTGTCACATCATATCTTGTGCACTTACTACCTTACTTTTTACCTGACAGAGCGACGCAAAGGAAGGTATTGTGTTTATCAGTCTATGTATGTTTGTTCCTATCTGGCGATCTGCAGACCAAACGCGTGGGGCTATTTTGATGATTCTTATTCCTAAGTAGTCTGTATGTCTTGGGAGCATATCCACTTATGTCTGTTTGTTCTTTTTCAGATTCAACTTAGACGACGCTCGACTCATCCGTCTCTGTTCTTTGATCACAAAGTTGTTTAAAGCTGTCGATATGAGCGGTGGTGTATTAACATTTCTGCCGTTTCTGAGACATATCATTCCTAATCTATCAGGTTACAGGAAACTGCGATCAATTCATAAGGAGCTCCACGAATTTATTAAGGTGAATTCTTGTGAGGTACCACTAAAATTCTAAAATTCCAAAAGTATAATGGGCGAAATCGACGTAACTACGTTTTTGGTCACGGGCTATGCGTAGGCAATTTTTCATAGACGAAAGTTTATGACGAAAATAGTTTTTGTTCTGGACAACTTCATGATGACCTTTGAACATGAATATCTCATATATATATGCTCCTATATTACTTAGAAAATATTGTATTTATGATACGGTTTTTATTAGTAAGAACTACAAAAGAGTAATGACAGAATATTTACCAATCTTCTTAATACTGATACCCAAACCCCTTTATTGATTTATGCCCTGAATAACCACTGGAACGCCCAAAAATGAATAGAATCGCGGAGTGCCGCCAATATAACACTAGGCCGTAAACGGACAGTCAAGGACTCTAGGTGGTAATGCGTGATTGAATGGTTGCCTATAAAATATCTGCATCGCCTAGCACTAAGAGAGCGACCTCGATCGACAAGAAAACGACCGGTTTGCATATTATTGCCGGAAGCTAGGCATCGTTGAAAATGTTTCACATTCAACATAGAGTATGAAATATTATCATTTAGTTTACCATGCGGTCGTTTTCTTGGTGGTTGTAGTGATTAGAGTTCTGTGCAATTGGCAATTCCCAGACAGCTTGAGAAGCTATTGGATTAAAATGAAGCACCAGCTATTGATATCCACCAGTTCTGGAAACTCAGAAAGATAAGCCGCTATTTTATTAGTTCAAGTCAAGGGTCGACTTAATAAGACAGTGGGTATACGTAAATAATGTAATTATCAGATATAATATCATTATTACGCGTCGTTAAATGACTTTGCAAATAAATAAATCGATCAGGAGGGTCATTAAACCAATAGTAAATCGCCGATATCAAGCGAATTTTATAAAAATTTTCAGGAGACCATAGAAGAACATCGAGATACTATCGACGTAAAACACCCACGAGATGTCATTGATGCTTTTATTATTGAAACAACTGAACAGAACGAAGAGCCTTGTACGTACTGAACTACTGACTATACTTACCATGAAATACCACTGTTACCCCTAAAAAAATAAACCGATTCGGACGACTTTAGATCGTCATATAGTTCGAGCCCAGTCTTTCTCTTTGGTCGTCAGCATGTTATCAATGATAATTGGCAACAACAAGTGACGTACTATTATTTAAATATGACCCGCGTATTGCGTATGAACCATTTTATCACGTAAGTGTTTGTCTAAAACATTATTCGGCATACTTTAGATCTAAAGAAGTATTTAACTATAGGTAAGTATGTCTTATTTTTTGGGCAATTGTCTCTGGTCCAATCCCTTCCACCTGAATATCGAGAGCGAATAGTATGTTATAGGCAAGAATGCTCCACCGTCGATCGCGTCGTTGCTCACCATCAGCTGTAATTACTGCGGTCAATTGCTTGCCTATTCGGCAATAAATTAAACAAATATAACCAGACAACAGAATCTGTCGGGAGAATGGCTACAGAGCGATAAATGCTCGTCTGAACATTCCGCAGCACTCGCTAGATGAACATTTATCATATCATTAATAGAGCATTGAGATCAATTATTACGGAACGTTAATAATAAGCCAACCAGTCAATCCTCGTTGGCTCGCCACACTAGCGCTTTGGCTCAACTTTTAGGCCCGTGGACAAAACTAGAACTTATCGATAGGCGATACTAGCGCCCGCCTATAAAATCCACGCTTGGCTGAAAACAGAACTACTTACTGTGCCCCTTTTACACTGAATTGAGGTTTTCTAAATAATCATATCTGCAATGTGTTTAATTCGAAACAGTCACACAAGAAGACCTGCAAGTCATATGCCTGGACTTATTAGAAGCGGGTATGGAGACGGTTTCTAATACAGCTGCGTTTATGCTGCTCCACATAGTACGGAACGAGGATGTCCAGAGGAAGCTGCATCAGGAGATAGACGAGATGATCGGTTACGCGCGCTCGCCGGTGGTCAACGACCGGAACAGGTATAACATTTTCACATTAATAAGCATCACCAGCCCATTCTGTTCGAATGAGTTCCTGCCGTGAATTGTGGAAGGTTTAAAAGGCTGAAATAATAAGCAGGTTTTTCTTAACGGAGTTTAAAAGCGGTTTTTCATATGGGCCATTATCTCTGTATTGGGTTGAAGTGGTAAAGGAATTGAAGGAATTGTGGCTGATGAACAATTCTTTATCGCTCTTTTAACCGCGCTAGCAACTGACTGAACTGCAACGGAGAGGCGTGGAAACTGTTAACGCGCCTATTGAGACACTAATTATAAATATCAAATAATGTGTGAAAGTTTGTAAGTGTGTATGTTGCTACTTATTTTTATTGATTTCATGTATAAAAGTAACTACAGAAGTGTCCAATACATTACAATTATCAAAGAGTGTATTTACAATTATTATTGAGAAACTTTAAAGGATAAATGACATAGAAATACTTAAAAATTAAAAAACAGGCTCAACGGGTTAACGATGGTCACAGTAAAACACATTCTCTCAATCGTCTTCCAACTTAGTTCGATCTGAAACGACTCGACAGATTTTGATGATATTTCGAATATAGGCACTTTAGGCCCTGGACCAACACATAGGATACATCATCCAATATGGTGAAGCCATAGGTCGCAGCTAGTATTTTACTGTGACCTCCAAGCGCCGCTCCGTTGCAGCGGAGTTTTTATTTAGAAACAAATTATCATGAGGCGAATTACGCGTCAGGAAGCAAAATAACTAGAGGTCATTGATTTCATATCTACTTGTGGCCTAATATTCTTAGACGTATAATGTCCTTGGATATCTACCGGGTCATTTTACATTTGCCTCATTAAAGACAGTAGTTAATTTGTACCCGTAGCAATAACATATAGCATTTAATTTATTCTATTTTTGTATCGAATAATTTAATATGCAATCTTATTTGCGCTTTTTAATACCATAAAAAGTAGCCTTGTTTAACAGGTTGTCTGGCTTTTTTGGTATTGCTGTTGAATTAAATGCTTAAAAATAAACAAGTGACCGCACGCCCACGCTCAATATTCTTGAACATGGATTTTAGGTGATGTTTAATAATGGTGGAACGATCCAAAACTTGTTTCCTCTCAACTGTCTAAAAATGTTATAATAATATGATTTGATTTAAAGAATGGCGTATACGGAAGCAGTCCTGCTGGAGACCCTACGGATATCGTCTGTGGCTGCTGTTGGTATCCCCCATATGGCACTAGATGACGCACGACTTGGAAACTACGTCATACCCAAGGTGAGGTCACACATATTACACGTTAAACAGGTCAATTATAAACTATACCATTCCAAAATAATAAACTTATTCGTCATATTTAACTTCATTAAAAAAATCCGGCTAAATGATATTTAAATCGTACCTTATTAATATTTTTCAAATAACTTTACAGCTTCACTTACCGTTATGTGGATATCGTCCGTATTTTTTGTTTCTTTTGCAAGTCCGCTTTCAGTGTATTAGTAAACGATTTATTTTTTTCTTTCATACGTTGTCAACTAAGAAGTTAATCTATCTATCTATCTCTTGTTATAACTGTTCGCGCGACATCTGAGGGATTATATTTTCTTAAGGGAGGTTCCTCATCGGTGACGCCACTCCCCCAAATATAGCGTTGATACGATACAACGTGCTGCTTTTTCAGGGTACATTTGTATTACTTGCTATGTACGACCTTCACAACGGCAGTCACTGGAAAGACCCACAACTGTTTCGTCCTGAACGATTTCTCACAAAAGAAGGGAACCTCCTTCAGGATGAATGGTTGATGCCTTTTGGGACAGGTAATCTTGATTTGTTATCCTATTAATCCTATTTGAATTAATAAAATTTTATTGTATAAGAGAAAGCATTTGGATTGGTTTTTATATAAATAAATCATCTTCTCGTTACTCTGCCCCATACGGGGTTGTCTGGAAGTGATCGCTCTGAACGTGAGGCCGCCCATTGTGACACTAATTGCTAAATTTGTTTTTTTTCTAGTTTTTAAGTTTTCTTTGTTCTGCGGTGTTTCAATAAAGAGCCTAAAAGAGCCTATCTATCTTAAAGTGGCAGTGAATTTATCATACCTACTTACGTCTGGAGAATTCATATAATTTGTATGATGCATGAAGTGTTTGAATAGTTTAAATACACAATCTTGAAAGAGAGCATATAGATAGGGCATATACCGCCATGCTGGCTGGCCTAGTGCGGGTTGTTTTCATATAAGTATTTTGTTTTAGGAAAGAGGCGTTGCATCGGCGAAGGACTAGCGAGATCGGAACTGTTCATGATGTTAACGCACCTTCTTCAGAAGTTTGAGCTGAAGATACCAGTGGGCTCTCCGCTGCCATCCGCGGAGCCTATCGATGGACTTTCTCTCTCGGCCGCGCAATTTAATATTGTATTCCAACCCAGATTTCTATGTTACTCTAATTCATTTTAATTATTAAGGTACAAAAATACTTTAAAGGTGTAAAGGTATTTTCAGAACTGAACCTCGCACAGGAAAAGATGAACATGTCTCAGACACTGTGTAAGGAATGTGTAATTGTGTGAACTAGTGAAGTTCTTCAAAGTACCTATGTGTTACTTATAGGTACAATACCTTTCCTATTTTTTTATAATTACTCCTTGGTAGTTTGGTGGCTGGTTGTCGACTGTCAGTTAGATAGTAGTTAGTATTATGTGGTTTTAATTAAAAAAGATATATAAAATTTAACACGTTTAATTGACGTTTCACGTTTTAGGTCCGAAAAGTTACTTTAATTTTATAGTCAGATTAAATAGACATCCAAAATAGAAGACACTGATAAATACGTATACAGAAATGCTTAATACTAACATTTTATCACCTGCTCGTAAGTAGATCATAATACTGTATTGGGAGACAACTATTACACCTGCTCAACGAAACATAGATATTATTAAAGAGACAATAACTACTCGTCTCTATAATAGAAAACTCCATGTTCTACATGTAACATGCCGGGATGCTTGGAACAGGCTTTACTCGGCATCATCTTAGGGTGTAAATTCGAAGACGGCGGCAAGGATGAAGTGGTCAGAGCCGCACACGTGGTTCGGCATACGGTCCAGCCCGTCGGCGCACTCTTGGACGGTCGGCAGACGAAGGCGGTCGGTCACGTGGAAAGATTTGCACCGACTGAAGTAAATATAATCCACGGTGAGCCAATATCCCTGGAAGGTCGTGGCTTCAGCGCTCCCGTCCGCTTTATACATAGTATAAACTGAAGCCAGGTTCAAGGGGTGGCTAATTGTTCCTCCCGCGAAAAGCTCTATGTTCTCTTGCCGTGATGGAGGGTCATTGGCAGCCTCTAAGTCTGTGCTGTATTCCGAGTTGTAAATCTTCAAATGGCCAAATTCAACCGTCTTCCCCTCTTGCCGCTTCAAATAGACAGCTAAATGTTGGCATTTCTCAGTTATTCCGATACGCTGCCAATCCGATATGTGCCAAGCTTGATATGTCTCGGGAAATTCAGTTTTGATAACATGTCCCGTGCTTACTAGTTGTACAACAGCTGACTGTGGCCATGCATTAAAATCTCCCGTCAGTATTATAGGCAAGTATCCAGATTCGGACTCAGTCTTGTAGAAAGCAAACCTTTCTAATTCCGCCAGAAAAAGCCTCATTTGAGCCAGTCTCACGTCAGCTCTGTTTGGATTAAATATAAGATGTGTGGTGGCTACTACAAAAACAGATTCAGGATTATCTCGGCGGGCCAGCTTCACAATCAAGCCTATATTGTCTCGATTAAGACAGCGTATATTCTTCTGAGAGAACTCTACATTTAATTTGTCTTTTAATTCGAACATAGAGTCTCTGAAGAAAATAGCGCAACCATCGAAATGGTATCCAGTCTTCTTTTTAAATATGCCAGAATAGCCAATGTCCTCGAATTGGGTGTAGAAACTGGTCAGATGTAATTGTTGCACTTCTTGCAGGCATAGTATGTCGGGCGCCAAGCCTATGAGCTCATGGAACAATCTGGCGGACCTTTGTTTCCAGTCGAGGCTGGATGGTGCGGAGCAAGTGTACAGATACGGGTGTTCTTCTAGCAAACACTGGGCAAGAACATTGTACGAAACCACGTTGCACCTAAAAGTGTTGCCACTCGTGCTCTTTTTTCCTATATTTTCCCACACTCTTACAGTCTCTAGATTTGTTCTAGGCTGCATAGTGATAGTTCTTTGCAGATTACAGCTAAGTTTTAAATTAAGCCAATCTTCACCGGAACTGTCTTCATCAGAAAAATCTTCAGAGGTGTCTCGAATACCTTTGCAGCTCGGTCCTACCGAATCACTCATAGCAAGTCTTTGGTTCCAACGTATCCCATTTCTTTTATATTTTCGAATGTCCAATCTTTCTCACTATTTCCCTTCATATAGCCTCAACGTAACTATTTTGATTGCAATACTGCCTGCACGATCTAACCAAAAAGTCCTTGCGACTCTGTCACCTTTATTGTCCAGTTTTCGTAGATACTTTTTCACTATGACTGAAAAGTGTCCATCGCTAATTAATGGTGCATAACGATCCAATTTATTTGTTAATCTTCTGTTAATTAAGATTATCTAGAAGTAAGATAGTAAGAAACTACACTAAAAATAGAATTACAAGCGCGGAAATACATATTTACCGAGCGGTGGCGTCCCTGCACTGAAAATCAATGCACACGACGCATGCGCTGTAACCACCCTACCCCGAACACTCGCTGTCGCGCAGCGCTGGGGGAATACTTGTTGTTAAAATAGCAAATATCAATTAAACTAAATGAGCATTCCATGAAGTTAGTGCCAAAATGCTTTAACTAGAAAGCAAGTGAAATGATAACTTAGATCTATCGAATTGTGCCGGATAGGGTTGTGAAAATGAGTGACGATTTCAGTGTAAAATAATTGCATTACGTAAACCGACGTAATTCAATCGAGGGAATAAATAAAAGAAGCGATCGCGATACTCGATCGCTGATGTGTTGTTAGACTGATAATAATAGAAATTGTTAGAGATGAACGAGACTTTAGGGCGCGGGTACGCCCGCATCGAGGCATTGCGCTCGGCTCGCGGAGAGCCTCTGGCAAGCAACTGTGCACCACCGACCGCCAGGCCCATGGAATATCATCTGCTTTATATCACCCTCGTCGCAGCTGGCCTCGCGTTCTTACTGCCCTATAACAGGTAAATAACTACACTAACACATTTATGAGTTGTTTTTTTTTCATCTTTATACATCAGCAGTACCTCTACTTATAAATAACATTAAACTAAGATATAATAGAATTTAAAATTTAATGTATGATTAACCCTCCTTGCGAAAGTGAGGAGAGACCCGTGCCCAGCAGTAGGACGTTATGGATTGATAATGATGATATGATTAAATAGAAAATTGTTTAAATGCCTTTCCTTGGCTTCAACACAGCCCGTTAGCTTCCTCAGATTAATTAATCGTCAATGATTATTTATTACATCAATAGTAGCTCTTAAATATTTATAATAAATAGCAAAAGTGTAATCTTATCCTTGTAATCCTAACGCATCCAAATTGCTAGCGGCTTTCTGCCCCTGTATAACGAGGCTCTTATTCTTCGAACAGGTGCTAATATTGTATGTTGCGTATATTTCAGCTTCATAATGGCGGTGGACTACTTCCAGCAGCACTATCCCGATACGAGCATCATGTTCGACATGTCCACCGTGTATATCGTCTCGGGGTGCGTCGCTGTCGTCATCAACAACATGTTGGTAGACATATTCACTCACAAAACCAGGACAGCTTTTGGTAAATAACAGTCCTATATAAAATGATAAAACCGTTTACACACGGGCGCGATTTTAGCGGTCAATAATATCAGTACGCTATTCAGGTAATGCGTCCCGTGTCCTTTGGCACTTCTATTACGGGGATGTTATCGCAACAGTGTGCAAAATCTCGCGGGACAAGAACGCCTGCGATATTATAACGCGCCTGTATTAGGGCGTAATTCGGAATTCTACATACCTACACGCCCGCAGTGTCATAATTTGGTAGTCGCATTATTTCCTGCGGGAAAGCTCGTATGTTTAAAAGAGGCATAAGAATTCATAAGATGAACCGATTCCAGCTGCATGCATTCTGATGTAAACCAAAATTGCTAACATCAAATCTCCCTACCGCTTGGTCTATTATTATATGATTATCATGTATAATTCCAGGGATTGCCATCACCTTAGTGACTATGATATTCGTGGCGACTTGCAACATCGGCTGGGATGGGTTCTCAAACCGGGCGTCGTACATTATCAACCTATGTGCGATCGGAGTGGTTGCATTCGGGTCCACCATTCAGCAGGCTTCGTACTACGGGTTTACTAGCTGCCTACCACCGAGGTATACTCAGGCGGTGATGGTTGGAGAGAGTGAGTATAATGTTCCTTAACAGTAGATCTTATTTTTTTTATTTTCTACGCGCGTTATGCGCGATTACATTTATCGTGCAGTATGTATACTACGGGTATACTGGCTGTCTACCGATGAGGTATACGCAAGCGGTGATAGCTAGAGAATAAGGAAAAGTCCCTTACCAGCTCTTTAAATAGAATACCTGAGCCCGGCGCCACCACAGTAGTTTATTTCTTTATATTTAATGAATTGAGATATATCAAATGGACTTGTGTGGATTTGATGGTGGGTGGACAGCGATATTGCAGGCTGGAGTACGTCACTGACGCGGCGTCACTGAAGCCACAGACGCTTGTCTCGAAAGTCCACCTTTACGTTCACAGGTGCAGCCGGCTTTTGGGTGTCATTGGACCGAATATTTACCAAACACTACCTTAAATCGTCGCGGAAGAGCACGGTTCTTTTCTTCACGCTGACCATTGCAATTCAAATTATTCATTCGGGTCTGCATGCGTTTGTTGTGAACAACGAAATAGTTCAACATTACGTGAAGCTAACCAGCGAAGCGCGACATCGCCGACGCATTCAATTGCATTTAAATCCGAATGATGACGCAAGCTTGGTAAGTTTAATTTCGTTATATGCATTATTTGCTGCGAAACGTGGGGTTCCATTCCCTACAGGGCATAGATTTATGTGAACCACAGGTGTTTGAGTCTCGGTATTTGTAGGTTCCTCGAAGTTCCTGATTCCCTAGATACAGGAATTCCTAGTTAGGGGTCACGATCTATGTAAGTATGTGATCGTGACGCTTTTTTTATTTATTTACTGGCGACCCTAATATTACGTCTGTGGTCTTCAAACGAATTTAGAGTTTTATTCCTTACTGGCAATGCCTTATATAGTTAAATACTAATTGAAAGAAGCTTTTAAAGCCTACAATTTTAAATACTTTTCTACTAATTCATTATTTTCTAGCCTTAGTAAAAGTGGACTATTTTTGCCTATTTACAAATAAATGATTTGAGTTTTGCCAAGATTAAAGAACTTGCTTAGTGCTATTTGGTTTGCAGATACAGGATGCTATGATTGAAAAAACTGTCAGCAAGCTTCTAATTTGTGATAAATTCGCTAGAGGTGCTTTAAGTATTTTTTTTATCGGAATTTTGCTTTACTCACCGATATGACACGATCATTTTCAGATGGTGGAGAGTGAAACTGGAGAACCCAACTATGGTGTATTGAAACTACAAAGTCCAGGTTTATCGGGTGCAGGTCGGGGTAAATATCTCAAGTTATTACTTAGATAATATAATAAGTTGTAGATTATATTTTAATAACTGAATGAAACTTTTGTTCAAACTTTTAAATAGTGAAAAATAAATAATAACTTTAAGATTGTATGTAGAAATGTGGTATAGGTAAATATATCGTTTTTGATATTTGAGAATTGTTCTTAATATGTACGAACTTGCCTTATATAATGGACCATACACCACGCTGCGTATCGGAAGTAGAACTGACGGTGTGTGGGCGTGGCATGACAAGTATAACTGTTATAGGTAGTATGGTATATTGACCATAAATCATTCTATTCTAGTATTCTATTTTACTACGTTTTTTTCCAGGTGAAGCAGAAAACGCGTTCAGTTTCTCCAACCCCGTGTACTCACCCAACGCTACCGCGGCCACGTCTCCGCCGGCGCTCTCCGAACAGAGTGCGTCCCCCTCCGCCGCCGACCGCACCCCCCGCCCCTCCTACAAAGTGGACGATGTCGTATACGAGTCACAGGATATGCCCACGACTTGGCGGTCGTTCAAGCGTAAGTTGGAAACTCGCAACGAAATCGATCGTCCGCAGCTATCGATATGAAAACCGTCCGTGCAGCAGCGCACTGACCGCGTCCGCGTGGTTTTTTTAAGCGATAGCTACGGACTAACGACGTCAGGACTGACCATTAGGATAAAACTAAATACGGCCTTCAATTTTGTAGGTGACGTCCAATCCCGCTGGGCAGTCGCGATCGCTATCTACCCGTACATGGTGTCGATCGGACTCGTGTACTTCACGACGCTCAGCCTGTACCCCGGCATCGCCTCCGAGGTGCCCTCGTGCAGCCTCAAGTCCTGGATGCCAGTCATACTGATGACCACCTTCAACGCTTTCGACTTATTCGGAAAGGTAGGCCAGTAAAGACACGGCTAAACCACCTAGGCGATTCAGAACTTCTCGATTAGAAATCGAATCGATTTGATTCGATATCTTCCCGATACTTCAATTTTCGAGCTATTCGGGACAATCGAAATGTGGATTCGATTAGATTTGGACCGCTATCGATTAGGGTACGGTACATTCGGTTTGATGTTGTTAGATTCGATATATTTTTAATTCAAAATAGTCGAATCGACGATTAGACATTCACAACACAGTTATTTAAGCAAAATAACAGAACGTCCGAGTATATGCTTTGGGAACTTCTCGAGTATTACAGTTTTGTATCGTAATCGACAGTAGTCGAAATCAAGTCGAATCTAGAATCAATTATCCTGAATAAGTCGAAAATTAAACTTTCGATACGAGAACGGTATCGCGGTCCCTTATCAAAAAGTTCCTAATTGCCAAGCAGTTCATTTATCTTTTGTTGTACAGATAGCAGCAGCGTGGCCGTACGACTGGAGCCGCAGCCAGCTGCTGATGGCGAGCGGGCTGCGGCTGCTGCTAGTGCCACTGCTGTTACTGTGCGCCGCGCCCAGACATTCTCCTCACATCGTCGGTGATGTATGTAGACCTAGCTTATTTGGTCGAACCCCGAGACGGCAAATTCGATTTTCATTTGTTCCCTGCAGTGTGGCCAATTTAACTCTTTCAAAGCTCTTTTAGAACTTAATTCAACTTCTTTTCACCATTGTCAGCTCTAAAAATAGCGCTTTTTTATATAATTTTGGCTCTTTTTATTCAGTCTGATTTTTTAAATGTAGCTTGATGATACTGTGGTTCCAGGTCTACTCCATAATGTTCACCGTTGCGCTGGGATTCACAAATGGGCTGTTTGGATCTGTGCCGATGATTATTGCGCCATCTCGCGTCAGTCGAGAACATCGAGAGATCGCTGGTGAGTCCATATCTCTATTGAAACAATCTTGTTATTGAGCGTAAATGAATAGTTAAATATTTTCCTAAAGATCGCTAGATGGCAGCACTGTGTGGCAAAAAGAGGAGATTTTCTACAAAAAAAATATTACTAGCTGAGAAATTAAAGTAAAACCTCAAAGTGTGAACTACTTGCTCGTCTCGTAACTCTGTCAAATAAAAAAAAAAGTGTGTAAACATGTGCGATCGATAACCAGTTGCGTGTTGCAAGGTCGAAGGGTTCACACTAAGATCGTTAGTGCAACGCCGGGGAAACTGATTTCCAGCGTCCCCATTAACGATGTTAGCTGTGGGGAGGGTGGAAATTTATTTTTCCATCATCCCCAGTACCATTCTGAGTCAGTCTGGTCAGTATACATGTATGAATGCATTGAGATCGTTCAGTACTAATGTCACACAAGTCCAGACTTCCCAATTATTTGAAATTTTACAAACACGATTACCTTCGCTACAAAAAAAAAATAAGCTATATAATTCATAAGTCTTGCTACTAAAGCGTATTTATTTTAGCTTTTTTTTAATGCTAAATAAATTTCTTTACAGGTAACCTGATGACGCTATCCTACAACGGCGGGCTCCTGTCCGGTACCCTGGTATCATATCTCCTTCTCAGCATGCTGGGGACTCCAACTGCTTCCCCTTGCAAGATCTACCCCACCCCTATCTTGCCGACCGTACCCCCTATCACTATGGCGCCTAACACTACCTATACAATTCCTCTGGCCCATTAATAATCAACGTCCTCTCGACATCATTAACACGTTCACTGTTGAAAACGCACCTGTTGTGTTAGCGCAGCTTACGTGCCGGCTCCGTGGCGAAACACAGACGTGTGTGTGTAACGCGGCGCTACTACAGTGCGGCTCACACAGACGGCACGCCATTGCTGGAAAACACACACGGTCCGTACAGAGGCCTAAATGTAAAAACCGGTTCAGCAGACAACGCGTGAAGGCCTTATTTAGTGGTCATATCCTAACAGTCAGTCCTGACGTCGGTCGTCAGTAGCTATCGCTATGAAAACTGTGCGGACGTGATCAGAGTGACTGCGTTGCTAAATGCACTCACGGGTTTTATAGTTTAACAGTTAAGTTCATAGTCGACAGGTGTAATCCCTCAAGAATAGATAAACTACCATATTGTGATAGTAAGAATATGTATATTTTTATCCATGTTAGATTTACTATGCCTATATAATATTGGCGGCCTCCGTGGCGTAAGTGGGTGATGAGCTGACTGCGAAGAGGTTGCGGGATTGATTCCAGCATTCGGCTAAGATTTTAGTGAACCAAATATGTTTGCTCTGGGAGTTCGTGCGACCATGGTCCTTGTAGTTCCAGATTCCCTTGATACAGGGAATCCTAAGGGGTCAGGTAAGGGGTCAGGTATGTATAGGATAGTGATGCTTTTTTTATTTTATCCATAGCAGTTTCAGCTATAAATACCTAATTCTATAATACCTTAATAATAATATAATACCTATAATAATAATATAATAATATAATTTCAGTAATTATACAATAACTGTTTTGTGGGATGGTTCGCCTCTCTGCTTTAAACTCGGCTGTTAAACTGGGTATTAATTTAAAATTGGTGTCAATTCTGTTGGTACAAGCTAAATCAAAACTGAATATGAAGCTCCAAAGTTTTTGCCACCACTTTTATTTTCAGGTTGAAAAGTGACAACAAATCATTGGACAAGACTAAATTTAAATATAAACTAGTTCGTATCAACAGATTTGACACCATAACCTTCTCTTTTACATGCCATGTCCTAAAATATCGATCTGTAATGGTTTTCCTTTTAGACAGAGCATATTAATTGTATTCTTCCAATAATGGTAAAAGCGGTTACCTTGATATTTTTGGAAATTGTGTATTTGTGTTTGTAGTTAGTTAGGCATTGAAGTGCAAAGCGCTGTATATTTTTCACTCATTGAATTGTGCAATACTGGTCTGCGATACGGGACAAACCCCTTTTTTGTGAAAAGTCTCTATATTAAAATGGTTATGGATATAGTGAAATATGATGTAACCTAAACCTCTAAGTGTAATATGGAACCGGGAAAGAACTGGAAGTGAAGTCTCCGATAAGGTATCGGGTATAATTTTCTCGTAATGCAGATGTCATTTTTAGCTATTTACACGGCTAGTTATATACATTGTATAAGTTATTATTGTCTTATTTATAAGTACATACATAAATGATTTTAATGGTAACGCTATTGATAGGGTAATTTCTACGCGGGACAATGTTCATCACCGAAACGTTTAAACTAGAAAATAAACAGTATGTTTGTATACGGGACAATACCACAGAATATAAATACCTCTCCGTGCAACTAATAAGTAAATTGATGATGTAAGACCATTATGCTGTAACTAATTTGGTACATAGTTTTATTAAAAACAATCATCTAATTTTAGCGCACATTATTATGTACCAATATCATATCTATAACAAATAAAGTACATTTATTGATATGATGAAATAATGAACAATTATTTCAATATAATTGTTCGTAGTTGCATTCACACTGAAGTTGTGCAGTGCGTACTACATTTAACGTAGATAACTGTGTGTAGAGAAAGTCATTTTATTGAGACTGAAGTAGGTAAGTACCTGTGTAGTAGAAAATTGATATTAAACCTACAACTCGCCTGTAAATGCTAGTTCTTGTCTAAAAATATTGCACGTCACGGAATAGAAGAAACAACTTAAAGTATTACAAAGTACTCGGTAATAACTGGGCTTATGAGACTTTAGAGACGATGACCCAGGATGATGAGCGCAGTGCATGCCGCGCAAGATTATGCAATGCAAAGTTCTGGGTGGCACTGTAACTGTTATGGGCAGGCGTAGCGCTTACCATCAAGTGAACGACTTACTCGTCTCATCACTTAGTCAAATAAAAGAAAAGTTTCAGACCAAACTTTGTAAACTTTATCTTACGTGCAATATGTTGGCCCGCACTGTAACTGTAATAAACACATTAGTACAAATTCCAATTAGACTCAAGAAAACAGTAATCACTAATTACTGTTTTCTTCTTCAACTTTCCATGTTTTGTCTCATTTTATTTGGCTCTTTTGGATATTTTACTCATGTGGAGATTTTAATACGCTTTGCTTTTTTGTTCTACAAAATAAACTCTGTTATGTAGATATTGTAAATGTAAATAGCACAATTTTGTAAATATTTCTCGTTCTTATACATATCTTTTCAATACATCTTTCCTGAGTAATTTAATAATAACCTAGTAAAGGGTATAATCTGGCGCTTAGATAGACGAAGTGAAAAATAAAATATTTTGTTTGTACCATTACTATAAATAAGTAACTAAGTTATCATTAAGATTTGTGAATAAAAAAGTTCACATTTGATTTCGTTTGCTTTGGTTAGATTTTTGGCAATTTTTGTTTTTTACTCGAGTTCGATTGCTTTGTGCATTTGAATCTCCCATATTGATTTATATAAATAATCTGTAAATGAATAAAACAAACCTAACTTTTTGCCCAAGATTAACATGTTGGTTTCCATCTGTCCAGTGCTTTATATTCTAGTCTGATTGTTATTTATTGTCCAAAATAATATAGGTGTTTATTATTTATGTATGAAATATCATTAGAATAAAAATAATAATAAAGTTAACTGCGACATCATTTTTATGCTTTTAATAGATGAATAGATAAGTAAATAACGGCCGACAAAAAAGCTGAGACTTGTCGGAGCACAGAATTTTATATTTACTGGGTGAAAGCGAATCGGGTGCTTCCCAGCAGAAATAAACACCCACCCTCACTACCCGTCAGGGATCGAATAGTTTGCCTCCCGGCTACTGTAATTAAAAGCTCTCCTACAGATATAGATAAATTGAAATATTTTACCGTTACCCGATAAGTTACCTAAGTATATAGGTAGGTAGGTATATAGTATATTTTAGTATAATATTGGACAAGAAAATATGAGTCAAAAAATATTGGATCGAGGATAATTTTGCGGGCACATGTTACGCAACAATTAATTATGTTCGAGTACATAGAACAAATACTGTGCCGCAGAAGCCATTTGACGTCACACGTCGACAGCTCATGAGTAGGCAAAAACGCGGGCAAAAGCTAGGTAGGTATATCTTCTATATAAAACATATTGGACGCTTATAATAAACAGCGCGTGTTGTTTATCAGCTTATCACTTTCCAATAAGTTTGACAGTAAAATTACAGTTCCTGATTGATTGTTATGGCACATCAGGAACAACAACATTTTGTGCGGCCATGATCCGCTAGCCTCCGTTATATAAGTAGAATTATCATTGTCGCACATTGCACTGGCAATTATTATTCACAAAATATTACGTAACGTTAAGTTTTTGTGGGTGGGAAATCAAGACCCCACACGAGACCTAAGGGTGGCGCTAGAAGTAGTGGTAGGCTTCAGCTGTGGCTTGATCCACCTTACGGACGAGGGCGTCTCGGCAAGAGACCTAGTCGTCTTCCGGTGGATGTTTGGCGCAACCACTAAAGACGATAGTTTGGGATATTTACGCTACTAGAGAATACTATTTTTGACACGACGAGGATGCGGCATTGAGTGGCTAGTCTAGTCTTAGAGCAGCGAAATCCTAGGCGTGGTTCTCCGTCATCTAGCCTAGAATTCCGGGATGAGCGATCGTGCCATACACGAGAAACTCGATGGACATTGGACATTGCTGGAACGTCTCGGCGTTCCTGTTGTTTCCAGACTAGTTACTAACCGATGTGATATAACGTTTCGTTCCTCTGCTGCACTCTATCGGAGAGAGAAGCACCAACTGAGCTTGTCCAGGCGCCAACAAAAGTCCTCGACATTGATGGCCATACAGCCAACTGCTTAGGCTTTCTGTGTATATTCGTGATCGAAGCTTTTACTGACACATTTGATTCGGACACGTAGAGGCAGATTCATTGTTCGGCTTTGTTCATCCTAATCAGCAACTATTGAATAAGTATTACTGACCTGATGGTTGACACATGAAAAAACGGGTCATACGTATCTGCTAAATGTCGCATTATAATTTGTTTAAAAAATGTTGTTCCCGATGTGCTATTCCCCTTGCCGGATACAGTACGGTCCTCCCGCAAATATTTATCTTAAAATATTACCTTATCTTCTAGAAGTTTCCAGTTTATGCCAGAAAGTGTTGTTTACTTATACGTAGGTTGTAGTATTATAGGAGATAAACTAGCTGTAATTTGTGATTATTGGAACCAATTAACTTTTGAACACTCGATAAATTTGCAACAAACAAACCGAAATTGCTATGGGCATTCAGATACTTAGGTAAGTACGTAGCGCAAAGTAGAATACTAGCATCTCAACTCCTAATTTACTTGTGAAACTTCAAATGATAGCTATTGATTTTATAATAATTAAATTGGTGAAAAATGATCTTTATTAACAAACATATAAAATCTAAAACTATCGCTTGAACTAAAACAAAATATTCTAAATTGGCCTGATTTTGGCGATAAAATTAATTATTCAAGAATGCGAATACACGTAAGTTAAAACTTTGAACCTACGAAAGTAAATTATAAGTCAACTAGGCACAATTAAAACTTTGGAAGGTGACAATAACTGGTACATAATAATTTAATATTTGTGTCTATTTATCGGGTCATTTTGCGTCGATTGGAAATTTATCTTGCACGAGTCCATGTTTGCCAGATCCGAGGGCAATGTACTTACGACATTTATGCCATTTTAAATTAATCGGTGCCATTCATTAACGTACGTAGGAACGAGTAATTCTACTATATACTAGGAGGATAGATAAATCATATGCGCATGCGCATTTAAAGACATATCATTATCTTTAATAGCAATTAAGTGTAAAGGATGCAGATATATGCTTTATGGACCATTAAAATAGTGCGCGTGCACATGATGAGATGACAGATGTTTCCTTATTCCATATGGGGTGGTCATCCATCCCAAAAAAGCAAGAGCCTGCGAGCTGTATGCTGTTGGCTGAACACTTTTGGCAGTTGGCTGAGTTTTCTCACTACGTAAACATAAGCAAAACCTCAGATTAAAACTAAAATTAAAGGAACTAATAGGATGTTTTTTACATATAATTAAATAATGGTTAGTATATCCTACCCCACTAATATTATAAATGTGAAAGTTTGTGAGGATGGATGGATGTGACACATAAACACAAAAATAAAAACGCAAGCAGAAAAACTGCTAAACGGATTTAGGTGACATTTGGCGGCACACAGATAGTTGGATTACCACATAGGATATTTTTTATTCTGTAAAAGTTAACTGTTCCTGTGGGATAACACTCATTGTGGGTAAAACCACGGGGCGCAGCTAATATATGGGTACATCTATAGGTAGGAAGATATTTTTTAATTAAGTTTGGCACTGGCAACATCGCCAAAAAAAAATATTTTACATTTTACCTACCTACTTGCAGAAAATGCTCAATAATTTTTTCTATGACTAGAAAAAATCTTTAAAATCGTATTATAGAATCAGGAAAATCATATCTACCGATAGAGCTTTAGCTGTAACTAAATTATATTTCAGAATAAGTGAAACCACCTGAATAGGACCTATGATCACACAATGACTATACTATCCTAGCTATCGTTATTCTATGGGAAAGTAATATTAAATTATACGCAGCTACAAGGATCCATTGCATAAATAATGTATTATTATGTATTTATTCCTGTTCCATTCCCCGCTAGGAACCTACATAAATAAATAATTATTTGGTCTGGTAAGTACCTACCTGTCTATACCTTTTTAAAGGTTAGCGTTTGACAGCTATCCTACATTGCCACGTGGACCTATAGACGTAGTACCTTCTACTAACCTACTCTAGTTGGACCTAGATACATGATGGCAGTCATTTCCCTGAGATGGCCCAGGGGCTGACGCAAAGCCTATCTATTTTAAAATGCTCTACTGATAATAATTTACAAACCTAAAGTATTTGTACCATAAAAAATCTACGCCTCTTTTTCAAGTCTTCGCCTACTTATGTCCATTTCTCAACCTAAGTTGTATGTATTTAAATAAAACTTAACGGTAAACTAATTATTGAAATGCTAATTTAAATATAATCACGCCCAAGATGAATGACGAATCTCATAATTTGCAAAGATAACCTTGAGCCCTATGTCGTCTGAAAACTTGATAAAATGGGATAGGGAAGTGAGTTATCATAAAAACAGTCCTACCTAAATGTCTCATTTTAATGAAACACATATATGAATAGTGTATATTTAATTACATTTATTTCTTTCCGAAACTTAAATTAAAAAAAATACAATCATTCAGCCCCTGACTATCTTGTCGATATATACAGGCGTATCACAAAATTGGGCTACTCTTTCACTGCACTTTCTTAGCACCGTTTCATTTGTTTTGGTAGACACAGCGACGAGTGCCATTAGTTGACACATTGAGGAATTGGCATCCATGAGTGGGCTCAGAGAACTTGCGTCCTGCTGTCTGCTTTGGTCTACCTTTTGCGTCGATGCGTACGGGACCTCTGTGAAGACCTGGAGCTCCATTCCAGGCTGAGGTCACTCGAAGACGCCGGAGGGGTCTCAGGGAACTGAGCGTCCGACGTCCACCGGCACGATGCGCACGCTGACTTAGGAGATTCCGGCAGTTTTCCTTGTTTTTCCCCGGATCCGTATGATTCCAAAATATGCTTGTAAGCGCACTCCACAGGTTCGGGGCTGCGTCCGCGCACGGCGCTGAGTCTCGCACGCACGCATGCGCCGCAGTAGCCGCAAGTATCTCCACGTAAATCGCTCTTGACCATCGTGATGTGTTGTCTATATTGTCGCACTTATAGAACTGAGCTGAGCGTTAGTGCCGCGGTATATTTATGCTTGAGAAGGGTCCGGCGGCGGCGGCCGGGCGTCGCGCACGCGTCGCCGATAACCCCGGCTCCGGCGCCAACATTAGCGACTTCATACGACATCGCCTCATATCGCACAATTATACATCATCATACTTACAATAAGTTATGGGAAGCTTTAAGATGGTTCACCGTTTATATATTCGGTTAGTAAGAGAAAAACAATTATTAAATAATTTAATCTAGTTTTCGGAATTAAGTAAGTATATTATTTGTGTTTATTTTTGTTATTTTTGTTATTCAGATTACTGCAAAAAATAAAAAATAAAATATTAGGTAAGCTTTTACTTTAAAATTTTAGATTTTAATAAATGTCATCATCCTTATCATAGACAGCTCATTCCACCTGCAGGGCATAAGCCTCCCGGCTCTTACACCATTCATCCAAGTTTTGAGCCGATCTGGTCAATTTAACGCTTGTTTACTGCAAATGAAATAATCTCACAGATTCCCATTGTGGCGTTATTTGCCAGCAATCAATGTGCTCCGGTAATCGCTGAAAGGGGTGAGTTTGTTTGCCGATAGAAAACATTTTAGAGCGGACCAAAACCGCAATTTTCTGCTGTCTATTTAAACGATGGCAACATGTTATGCTTTTATAATGTAAATACAATTGATAGCAGGTAAGTATAGTAAGCAATTTTATCTTACTAGAAAGTCATAAAAGTTTTATAGTGTACTTAAATATTAATTTGAATATCAATTTGGAGATGACACAGTTACAGCTTTTATTGTAAATACAGAACCAAAGATTAATTTTCAAAGATAATAACTTATCAGTAATATTTAATAGATATTAGTTATTTTTTTAGTTTTCAGGTTAGTTACTCTTGTTCCGGGTATACAAGAATATATAAATGAGACTACTACCTCTTGACAGCCTACGCCTAGACGCGTCTACGCCACGGAGCCTTACGAAGCATGAATTTAAGGCTTCGATTCCCATACAGGGCATATATTTGTGTAAACCACAGGTTTCCGAGGCTGAGTGCAAGTATGCAAAAATTCGAGTCTGTCTGCGATCGTGACGCTAGTCCTAAGTCTAATCTTTGTAGGTAGGTAGGACCTACCTAACCAAATGTCATTTGACGTGGCGATAACCTCTCAAATGCTCTAGATCCTTAACCAGTAACCACTAGTTTGAGAACCTCGTTAGATCGCAACGCATTGTTAATGCGTTGTGTAAATATTATCTTCATTGCTTATAATTCTCAGCTAATTGCAGCCCTAGTTTAGAATGAAGTTAGCTTAGTTAGTTATCTACATAGACTACGTACCTATTTGATATTACCTACCATCACTAACAATATAGGTATACTCTACTTTAGCACATGCCCTAACAAATAGGCCAATTCCTTCTTTCTTTTGTTTTCTTTTTTTTATCATATACAAAGATCTTGACCTAAAGGATTTCCTGTATCTAGGGAATCAGGAAATACGAAGAGTAAAGTCCTAAAAACAGCCAGACCTAGAGCTAATATTTGTGGTTCACACAAATCATTGCCCTGTGCGAGAATCCAACCACACGCTTCGCAGTCGGCTGATCACCCACTTTAGCCTCGGAGACCGTAAAAAAAAAGTAAAATTCAACTTGGCATTTGAATTGATTTTCTAGACAATTCTGAAAGAATCCAGTCTGGAGACATCTGGAAGCCGCGTGTTTATCTCTGACACGGTGTAAACAAGACAATGCTATTAATAAAGACCTACAAATAGCTTGACCGCTGACCTTTCCGGACTTATCTGGACTTTTCAAAGCTTCAACTCAAGTGCGTAAGTATCTCTACCTAGTTAATGCCCAAGATGCCACCGCAATGTGACCACCCACAATACGAGATAGAAACTTGTCGTCAACTGTTGTTTGACACTATACTTTTTTTATCTGAGTGGAAAGTACCTCATTCATTAGACAGTAAAGTGTACTTATCAATGCTCATTAGTGTTATTATAATAAGGCAACCTAGAAATAATAAGGGGTCAGGATCTATGTATTTGATCACGACGCGTTTAAAAAAAAAAGTTGTATGTCTGAAGTAGCTTTAAAGCTTATAATAATTAATTATTTACAAATATCAATGCTTGAATCAGATTCTCAGCTGTTTAACAATGAAAACTGCATGGCAATTGGTTCAGTCAGAAGCTTTTACGTGGTGTGATATCGATCAGATAGACATCGGTTTCGGATATGTTCATAATAGAATATTTTTTTTAATTTGTTATTATTTTACATACCTACATACTTCTTATCCCTTGTTATTATAGGTACCTATTAAGCACGACTGGGGGGTTAGAATCGGTTAGATACCTACCAGTAAAATACGTCTAAATACTGAAGTCTGAACTGTGAAACAAACTAGGTTGAAAATGTTACGAACAATGATAAGCGGTCGTTTACTTTTAGGCGGATAAACCTATGCCTTTTTAATTTATCTCTTCTTAATTTCTCCGAAATAAATATAAATTAAATTAGGTACCTACTTGACCCAGCTAACACGCTCTAACTCGAGCTACAAACGTGAGAGATAACTGATAGACATTACAAACTTCATGAACACATTTTTGCAGACTCAATTGACATTCTAACTAACCTTTTAGGCGTTTTAGTTGACATATTCTTACGGAACCCTAAACTTATTAAAAGAGTAGCCTAATTGTACTTGGAATAGTGTGTTTTTTTTTACGAAGTTTTACCTGACCTCTCCAGTGTACAAGACCAAGATAAAAGAGCTTTAAGAATCAACTGCTCGTAGGCCTGCAAACTCACTAGGCCCGCAGGGCGAGATACTACCCTGCAAAAAAAAATGTGTGTAGTTATTTGGGCGTATTTCAACACTATTGGCCCGCCAATCGAGGTTCTACATATTATATAAAAACAAAAATTATTGTTAATAGAATCAGGCGTTACTTTACTTTGCGTTACTTTTTAATTCCGCCTAAGTTGTCAGATGAATGTATGATAGGACTTTGTTGGATTTGCCATAGGAGTTAGGTCATCCAACAAAGTCCTATCATACATTCATCATAGGCGGAATTAAAACTATATATTTCTAAATTTTCTTACAAAAAAAAATGATTCCAGTGTGGCCATTTCGGTCAAACTCAAACTCAAACTCAAATCATTTATTGTAAATAGGCAAAATATTGCACTTTTACACGTCAAAAAAAATAATATCTTATACATAAGTATAGAGATACAAAAAAATAAGTCAAATTTTATGATCTACGAAACTAATGATTATTATCTAATTATGGTTTGAGTTAGAATGGTCCAAAGTAATACATCCAAAAAAACTGTAAGTAGGTACCTACCTAATAGATACCTTACATAATCCTAGATACATTACGTTGTAGCACGTATACCTACTTGAAAACTTTGATAACTTCGGTTACCATGTAATTAGTCATAATAAAAACATAATTACAAATTGTTGATAAAAGTTATTTTTAATAAGTTGATAAACTCCGAAAAATGAAGATCATTTCAGTGACGCGAATCAAAACAGGAATATTGTCATTTGTAACCAAGCGTTGTATGGTTGTTCATACAAGTGGTCGAGTGCGAAACGATTCTTCAGCTATATTATATAATTATCTCTACTTACTTATTATAATAATAAAAAGTGAGGGCAATTTGACACGCGCAATAAGCGGTGGTAGCCTAGTGGGAGAACGTCCGCCTTCCAATCAGAAGGTCATGAGTTCAAATCCCAGTGCGGGCACGTACCAATGTGTTTTTGTAAAAAACATATGTACGTAATTATCACTCGCTTTTCGGTGAAGGAAAACATCGTGAGCAAACCCACATACCTACCCGAGAATTATTTCGGAGGTAGGTATGTTATCAACCAATCCGGACTGGGCCCCCGTGGTGGATTATGGCCTAACCCTCCTGACGAAAGTGAGGAGAGACCAGTGCCCAGCAGTGGGACGTTATGGGTTGATGATGAATTTTACACGGGCGGTTCTCCCGCTGCGGAAACCCGCTCGAAAAGCTGCCGCAGGCCATCGAACATCGGCCACGAACTGCGGTTTATCGCTGTCTTTTGTTTATTAGTCCTATGTTCTTTGCAGCTTTTATATAAATAGAGTTTTAAAAAGAATATGCAATAGGGGGAAACCGCCATCATGTAGTTAGTAGGAGCGGTTATCGGCGGCGGTTTGACGCTGCATGCGGCGGTCGATTTTCTCCCGCCTGTGAACCGCGACGGAAAACCGCGCAGTGTAGTATGCAACATACAACTATCAGGAGCGGATTTATACGGCGGGAAAATCGCCCGTGTAGGATGGCCCTATGGGACAATAAATCTGTAGGTACATTGAAGATTATATTTCAGAAAGTAGTCTATAGGCTACTGAACAACAAAACAACTTATTTGAAAATAATGTCCGTCTCTTGGTTTCTCTTCGCGTCGCGTACGAAGTACCGAACCGATAGGCTTACGGTTTTCACTATTTGATAGAGGCTATGGGTTCGATTCTCGTGCATGGCCTAAATATGTATGAACCACATGTATCGTTCCTGATTCCCTAGGTACAGGGAATCCTACTTAGGGGTCAGGAAATATGTATGTGACAGCGCTATTTTATTTATTTTAGGATTTGATATTTATACTTAGGTTCCTTTTTTATAGCAAGACGAGTAATCGTACACGTGTTCGTAAGCGCCGCATCATTGTTTCAGATATGCTGTTTTCGTCACCCGCTTTTTGCTAAGGTGATTTGATCGTTCCTTCGACAATATTGATAGACCAATTTCCGATTTCTAATTGTACTTAAATTTTAAATTTGAAGTCGATTCCAGTTGAAAAATTTACCCTGTGCATAACACAAAAAACTGCTAAATCATTTTGTTTTTAACCACGGAATTGATTCTATTTTTAGATAATTTTATCACATGTATTCTGAGAATTAAATCATTCTTATATCGTGTATCCAAGCAAATATAAAAATAGACCACGCGTATTGTTTTAAAAACAGTTGCCTGCCCAATGACCCACAGTTTCTAGGCGTGCGTTCTTCATCATTTACCATCAGGGGTGATCACGGTTAAATTATTTCCTGCTTAGCATAAAAAACGAATATGCTCGTAGGCTTAGATCAAAACTTAGCAACAGTCATAGCGTTATCAGAGAAGTTAAGACCCTTCGTTGTACTATATTGGATGGGGTATATCAGCCAGGAGAACCCCAATGATCTGATCTGCCATATCCGAACGGTACATATTTTCTATAGCAGCCAACGTCGACGCGTTTGTTTTGTTGGACGTGTACACTGGGGATATAAAGTCCGGCAGCACGGCGGCGTGTCTAGGTTGCTAAAGTATGCATGCATAATGAAATCAAGAATAAGCTATAATAAGAATTTAATTCATACACTTCAAACATAAAAATAACCAAAGATAACAATACAATATTACTCGATTGTTATACATTTTATTCACAATAAGTCTTAATAAAGAAAAAATAATTTATGATACTACACTTTTTTATTACGAATGTCCTCTAGGATTTAGACTATTAGCTAATCTATCGAACAAATCACTTTTACATAGAACGCTCGATGATTTTAAGTAGTGGCAGAAACGGTTGTTTCTTTTGGAGCTGGTATCAGTCTTTGATTTCTCTAACCTGCATATGGTTCGGCAGGATGACCAGTAGTCCAGTGCCAGAGCTTTCCTATCCAGTGTAGATTGGAGGCTCAGGTAAGCAGTCAGGTTGTTGTGTCGAGATACAATCCGGTCCCTGCATCTGTAAAACGATATAAAGCTATGTAAGTATCTATTCTTGTTTTTAACAAGTTTTTCTATAACTTTCTATGATGAACAGATGGATGTTTATTCAGGTCCAGTCTTGCAAGACAATTTACACTTAGTTCCCATTGTTAGAATTGAGGTATTGCGCGCCTGTTAAGTTTCGATGGCAATAAACGGTGTGCAAGTATTACTGTGTTCCGGTTTGAAGAGCATTAATTCCAGCGAAGTTACTGGGCATATGAGACTTTAGAGCCGATGTCTCGGGGTGACGAGCGCAGTGCAGTGCCGCGCAGGATTATGCAATGCAGGGTTCTGGGTGGTGCTGTGACTTTTATGGGCAGGCGTAGCGCTTACCATCAGGTGAACGAGTTGCTCGTCTCGTCACTCAGAATAATAATTAAAAAAAACTTTTTGCATTAACTGGGGTTTAACTGTTTGAAATATTAGTGAACTCCAGCCTTAGTTATTATCTAACAAACAAAAGTACGAAACAGTTTTTCAGGGCTTTTTATCAAGGATGTTTTATATTTGGTTAGATTGTTTAAGTTCTTTATTATATCCTAGTGCAATCTTAATATAAAATACATTATTTACCTTTTTGTAGTCATCTCGGGAAAATCTAGTTGAAATTTATTTTCAAATCCCATATTTTCTTGTGCTGTAGTTATAGAGATTTTCATTAACTCGCAAGATATTTCATTGCTTATGTCATACTTTTGATCATAATAGTCAAAGTTCTCTAGTTCTGATACACTATTACATTCAGCATCATACCACGGATGAGATGTCATGTCAGCTTCCGTTTCAGGTCTAATGTGACTGTAATAATCACATACGGAAATAGAATCTAAAACATTACTAATTGATTCAAGTGATTTCATAATTTGATTTGACTTTTCAATATTGTCAGTCTGTGTTTTGGAATCCAAGCATGTTTCAATGTTCAAGATCTTGGGTACACTCCACCAAACATTAAACATTTTCAATGAATATTTCATATGTTTTAAATGTATGTGTTCATTCACAAAAGTATCCCAAACTGATTGTGAAAATGAGTCACATACATCATGTGTATCTTTACCATCAAACCCATTGCGATCTACCCAGGACATGCACGAGTTTTCATCATCTGTATTGAGTTTCATAATATCACTGTTTTCAGTGTCTGTTTGAGAATTACCATCTGTGCTCAAAACCTGCTCCTGACTGCCTACATAGAACTGTAAACAGTTAATGGCTTTCCTCATATCTCCTTTGAAGAAGTTCAAAAACTTTGCTCCTAAGCCCGGCCAGCATGTGCCACTGTCAGCCAGGCACATTAAATCTAACCATGTACCAAGCATATTAGGTGATAAGGGTTGTATTTTGAGAATTTTGCTCCCTTGCAAGAATCTCTGTAAATGTGGAAGAGACAACGAACCTGTTATCAATATAACGGGCCTTTTGGAACTCTGCACCAGTTGCATAATCGCTGAGCAAAATCCATCATCTTGATCAAAAACGATATCCGCATCATCAATTAGAATTAGAGACATTGCAGTTCTTGTGCTTTCTTGGCTGCCTGATAATCCATTAGTAATATCAGGTTTTTCTTTAGTAATTAACTTTTTTGGTGTTGCTTGCTCTATAACTTTCTTAGGTCTTCCTCGTTTTTTCACTTTAATCTCTGGGGGAGGTTCAATAGGCTCCTGGGACTTCTGAGAGTTTTCAGTGCTTCCTGTAGCTCTATTTACTTTATGGGATTGAGTGGCCTCTTGCAAATCTTGCATCATAATTTTACCATTCCTTTTGCTACTAGCATTTACTTCGATAACTTTAATAGATAACTCTGCCGCAACTGCATAAACACATGACGTTTTGCCGGTACCTACAGGGCCAGACAGTATGAGAAGGTTGTTGTTTGATTTCATGCTGTCTCTACTATCTGGCTCAGACTGGTAATAATCAGAGGAATCTGAATCATTTACATTGGCCACCTTAGCCTTAGTATCATTCTCAGTCCATGATACTAGCCATTTTTTCATTTCTTTAATACTGTCGAAATTTCCTATAATTTCTTTACCTGATAGAGGCTTATACTTCTCAGACCAAGTAAGTTGGTCCGGGTTATCATTCTGCATGTCAATGGAACAGTTCAAAATCTCCACGCTGTTGTCTAAATTAGAAAAAAGATTGCCGTTTTTAAATTCACCTTTCTTTTTGCCTCTTAGCAACTTGTAAGTGCGGTATACTGGAAATCTTGGATATGTTGCTTTCAAGTTTTGTAAGACAGTCTGTATGCTGAGATTATTCTTAGGTTGCATGCTGATCAGACTTTGTGATGTTGACAAGTCGGAAGACGTCAGTATTTTTAATAGGCCATCTTGTGATTTTACTACATTTAGTTCCTCAAAACAAATTTCTCCTTTTAAATCGAAATCAGGGGGTGCAGGGAAAAATTTATCAAGTTGCTGAACATGTACAACTTCCGGAAAAGAATTACTAACATTGTTACCATCCTTTTGTTTACACATGAGCTTTTTTAATTGTTGTGGAACTCCACTTTGTAAAAACTTTTGTTTTGCTTCTATCGCTGCGAGATCCGGCTTAGACTTGGTGAATAATGGTGCCAATTTTACAGGCTTTGGTGGATCTTTAGCTGGTTTCTTTTCCTTTCTAGGGATTTCCTCACTCTTGTCTAATGCTAACTTTTTTACTGGCTTAGTTTTTTCTTGAACACTCTTGATATTTCTTTTAGAATTTGTTCTAGGGTCACAATTGTTTATGTCACCAACATGTTTTTTCTTCTTGGGGGTGAAAATGAGGAGTTCTTCGTCTGAACTACTAAGAACAACATCATCACTATATTTGACAGGTCTTTTCACAGTTCTCCTTGGTCTCAAATCATCAGTGTTATTAGAACCATTTGTGATAAGGATATCAGTACTAGGAGCTCTTACTTTAGCCTCACGCTTCCGCTTTCGTCTTTCCTTAAGATAATGTTCAGAGACTGTTTTCTCATTTACATGTATTACTTCTCTTCCAAGTTCAATAATTTCATCAACTATTATTACCTTTGCTTCTAGTTCATTAGATACTATTTCTTGTTCTGGCGCTTCACATGAACTTTCCTTGTGCCTATTAAGGCTTAATTTTTTCTTTCTACCTCTCTTTTTAGGCTTAGTTCCTAACTTTACTTTAATGACAACATTGTCATTTTCAGAATCAGGAGGAGCACTGTCAGAGTCTTTCTCCACTTTTTTGAAATAGGACAGCATACTTTCCTTCTTTCTTAACGATGGAGATAATTTTTTAAGAAATTCTTCATCCTCTTTTGGAATTAATTTTTCATGTTTAATCTTCTTGTCCACAGTTTCAGTAAACATGCTAACTAGCTGCAATGTTTTTATAGGTTTATCAACAGTTTTTCCATTTGTTTCTGTGTCAATAGGGTCAAGTGGACTGCGCGCTTTCTGAGATGAATTTTTCTGTTTTTCTTCTTTCGCTGTTTTTGGTTCTTTATTCTTTATCATAGTTTTTAATCGTTCTGCCCTTTTCTCCATTTTCTTGTTTATGTACTTCTCATGTTGTTCATCGACTTCTTTTTTCTTTAATGAGCCTTTTTCTTCTGCCATTCTCTGTAGTATGAGAGTTCTTTTGGCTTTAATGCTCTTTTTCTCAATTAACTCCTGTGTTTCTGTTTCATCACAAGGTTTATCTTTTCCAGGGGAGTTGGTGCCGAGACTTTTATTTCTTGACTCCATTAATAATGTAAAAGCATTTGTTTGCTTCTTCTCCTGTGAGGTAGGTGATATTTGTAATGCTTCATTTTCATCTAGGCTCTTCACCTTTGCATCTGAACTCTTAGGGCTTTTTGGTGCTGTTAAACTTATTGGCTTCCTTTTAACCATTCTAAACAAATAGTTTTTAGGCCGTAATTGATTTAACACTACACTCTCCTTTACCTTATTAGGTGACCTGATGAATAATGATGATAGTAACGTATCAGATACGTCTATAATATCTTGGTCTTCTTTTCCATCTTGTCTGAGTTTGTATTTCTTTAACTTCCTTTTGAGAACTTTTTTACATTTATGTTTATACAAATTCTCTTTAGATCTCAGGACATTTCTATGTTGACGGTGTCGTATATTGTGATTTGCGTCCTTTAAAGTAATAGTATTTTTTTCCTCAATCAATGGTTGAAGCAAACTTGTCATTACTTCCCTGGAAAATTATATTTTTCAAGTTAGCTTCCAAAACCTAGTACAATGGATGAGGTTTTTATTAAGCTCAAGAATATATCTTGAATTCAACATTAAAAAGGTGGTTATTAAAACAAATAGATCCGACCCTTAGAATTGTAGTAATTTTAAATGTGCACGTTACGAAATGTTTGTAACCATACTTCTGACTAGGTGGCTTTGCAATCTCTAAGCTGAACTAGACGAGAAACAAAATAGTTGGTGCCGATGATTTTACCGACTTTGAGATTAATCGAAAGGATGTTTCTCATTTATTTTTACACAAAATAGTTACTTGCAAACAATACGTACCGAAAATGCAATTTACAATAGAATTGGCGGCATTTTCATTTCTCAAAACGAAAACACTCCAAATGGTAATGTCAATTTGTCAGCAAAAGTCACCTGCTGTCACTTATCTTTTGACACTGATATTGGATGGTATGATGTAGTGATTCCTTTATGTGTCTTTGGCTTCGCATGATTTGAGCATTTACGCGGAGACATGTATTACAATTTTAAATTACTATGTCGTGTGGTGAGTGTAATACGTAGAAAAACATCGTTGTTTTTACCCGAAGGAGGATTATGCTTTCTTTGTCGGCCTTTTTAACGTTTGCGTTTGTGTGCCGGCAGCAATGAGTAATTGAACTGATGAAAATGGACGTGACTGAACGTGCAATATCTGCTGAAAAGAAATTACGATTATTACGAATTCCACTCCAAATACCGCAATTTTATCAAAGTACAGCATGCTTTTTTTCTCTTTTATTTTATAGTAAATTTGCATAATCTATCCTGCTTTGTTCTGTTTTCAATTAAACCACAAGTCGGTAGAGAGTACTATATTCCTTGCCACAGGTTATGCTAAAGTAAAATATAAAAAAGAATGAAATAGTGGCACTGGAAAATTTCTTCGACGTGCTTGAGATTTGCAGCGCAGGAAAATTAATTAAATTTTCGAAAAAATGGCATCAAAAGCCTTTGCAAGCCCCCTAATTCGTCATGTTGCGGTAAATACTACGTATTTTTATTTTTATTCGATATCCCACACAATAGTTTATACAAAATAATTTTGATATCAATGTAGTGTAGCTGTCAAATCCGATTATGTAAACCAATATCGTAGTATTCCTGGCCTTAAAATTGAGTGATTTCATGTTTTAGACTCGGGGATATGCTCAGGCAGCACCGCTTGCGAAAAGCGAGCACAGACTGCAGACGGGTGTCTTGCCAACCAAGACTATTGTCGCTGCTTTGAACAATGGCTCCCCAGTCACCAGAGTTACGATCGCTTTCAAGTAAGTTCTTAAATAAATCATGCAGCTTAGGTCCTGTAGTGCTATGATATGTTTTACCATGATATTGTTGTACTGTTCATCAAACAATCCTTTATTAATCTTCCTTCAAAAGATGTGTATCTTACACCAAAAAAAACAACCATTCAGAAATCTATAATAGAACTATCTACAAACCTTAATCTCTCGCATGCGGTATGCTGTAGAGACAATATATTTTTCATTGTTGTCTGGCCGGATCCGTGCATACGCAGCCGAGAAGTTAAGCTCAGTACGAATCATGACTTCTCATATTTCCTTTTCCCTTTCTCACAGTGAAATGAAGCAGTTGGGGAGAAAAGTAATAACCCTTATATTTTAACAAAATATTTCGTAATCTATCAGGGCCGGTTCCCGTTATGAGCCTCAGACTGAGCTGGGTATCTCGCATGTGCTGCGCTCCTCTGCAGGACTCTCCACCCAGTGCTCTAGCACCTTCCTTATTGCACGCAAACTCGCACAACTTGGTGCCACTGTTACCGCAACTGGTGATCGTGAATTTGTTTACTACACTCTTGAGGTTGGTATAATACTCTATTACATTTCGAAAATATGATTAAGAAGGTGCTTGATGTGTGTGAGAATAAAAAAATTATAAATTATGATGTGTCGAACTCCTTCCGCAAGGAGACCTTCACCTTGCAGTGGGACATCCATTGCTGAATAGTAATAATATGATGTAATGCATATTATGTTTACACTTTCACTGGTGAGCCGATTTTCTTGTCTAGCCACGGGTGCGGTTTTGCACACTCCATAGTGTTTTCCCATACAACAGACACAGCAGTTGTGTTTTCATTAGTGAATGTGTTAATGTACATGATTGTGTAGTACATACATATATTTTGCATGAGGTATGCAATTTTTATTATACCAAATTCTAAATGAAATATTTATGTAGGTAAGTTTGAACTTCCATGTCACCTTATTACCATCTTGGATTTTGGTTTTGTAGGCCACTCAAGACAATCTGCAAGCTGCAGTGGAACAGCTAAATAACATTGTGTCAAAGCAAGAGTTCAGGGCTTGGGAGCTGGATGACAACCTCAACCGTCTCAAGTATGACCTGGCCAGCCTACCCCCTCAGGTATGCATTAGTTGATATAGTCATACAATTCAAAGCCCAAATATATTTCTTCTAAAAACACAATGTACACAATTAACCACTCCCCATGAAAGTGAGGAGAGATCCATGCACAGCAATGGGCAGATATGGGTTGAGATGTGATGGTGATTGAGCTTGTAACCAATTTAATAAACATTTATTCTCAGGTCCGTGCTGTTGACTTGCTGCACAAAGCCGCCTTCAGACGTGGGCTGGGCAACTCGCTCTTCATTTCCCCTAAGAGGCTTGGCAAGATTTCCTCCGAGTCCTTGCAACACTTTGCAGCCAACACTATTACTCCGAGCCGCTGCTCCGTTGTTGTAATTGGTGACAATCAGGTAGGAATAAATGAAAGAAAATGTTCACTTATCAGCTTGTTTTAGTTTCCCTTAAAAGGATGCTTACTGTTAAGAGAAGGACAAGGTCATTGCTGTTAATTAAAAAAAATTGTACATTTCAAAAAAATATTTTACCTACTGTGCTATTAATTATGAAACAATAAATTACCATAGTGATGCATTCTTCAAGAATAGCATAGAATGACAAGATCAAGAGATCTGTTGATATTGTGATAAGACTCAGCTGTATTTTGTAAATCAAAATAACCATCTTTTAATGTCTTTAAATATGTGACATTATTATGTGATTACAGGATAGAGCCAACTTGGTCGCCCAATGTCTTCAGTTGCATACCACTGGCGATGCCAAGTCTGAAGCTTCCTCCTACCATGGTGGTGAACTGAGGCATGTATCATGTTATTGAATAACCAAACAAAATCCCAAAAAATAAGCTGGTCCTAATAAAAACAGATTTTAAAATCTTGGTAAAAAATATATAAATAACTAGCTTTTCACCCGCGTAGTTCCCATTTTGTCCCACGGGAACATACTATCGGGATAAAAAGTACCTTACTCAATCCTGGTTATAAACTATCTGTGTTCCAAATTTCATTTGAATCCATTCAGTAGTTTTTGTAAGAAAGAGGAACAAACATCCATCCATTCTAACAAACTTTCGCATTTATAATATTAAGTAGGATAATTTATTATGCTTGCAATTTGACAAACAAATTGAGTAGATTGGAACCTAAACCATTATGTGTAGTAATATTGTAAACAGTGATGCCCAGTTAACACATTCCCTGCTGAAAACATAACTGTGGTGTTTTTCATAACTTGCAAAGAGTGTGGGAAAACACAACTGTGGTGTTAGCTGTATGGGAAAACACTATGGTGTATGCAGAGCTGTACCCGTGGCTGGACAAGAAAATCGGCTCAGCAGTCAGTGTTAAGTATGCATACCAATGCTGTTGGATGAATGTATTATGTGGTTCCAGGAAAGAGATGGGTGGTGACTTGGCGCACGTAGCCATCGCACTGCAGGGCGCTCCTGCCGGCACGCCTCAGTCGCTCGCCCTTGCCATTGCCGCTAAAGGTAAACACCATTAATTATTGTATTGCCTGGACTAGACATGGGGTTCTTTGCACCCTCCGGCTGCGGCCTCCATAACTTACATTGTATCAACTTCCATAGTCAGATACCAAACTTGTTGATTTTGCAAAAGAAATCAAACCCTCTATTATTGGCAATAATACAGTTATTGATTCTTATTATGATACATAATATACAAAGGACTAGTTTCTGCAACATATTTTTTGTTTACTAGGACAACAGATTAAGTTTATTGCTGTTCTTGTCATTTGTTTAGTATCAGCTAAAGAAGAATTAATCTTCTGTCCAAGTTAGAAACATTCCAGAAACCAGCCGAAAGTATGCCACATCTAGCTTATAAATTGTTTCATGTCACTAATATGTCTTCAAACATTCAGCTCTCGGCAATGGACCTGTCACCAAATGGGGCTGCGACAACTCTCCGCTGGCCAAGGTCGTCGGAAACATCGGGCCTTTCGCGGCAGCCGGGTTCAATGTGTCCTACTCAGACAACGGTCTATATGGTGTTGTCCTTTCCGTGCCTAAGGATGAAGCTAATAATGTATGTATTCAGTACATAAAATGTTTTGTTACGAACTTGGTGTCATAAGCTGAAATTGCTTTAGACCACAACATGTCAACCCCTACTAGGTTTTCGGTGATCAAGTTAAAGTTTTGTCTTGTATGTTGAATTAAATAAGGTTAACCCTCTTATTTATTAATTACCAGACTTAAATCTGCCTTACTTACAAATGATTCTTAAAGACATAAATATCAGACAAATTGGCAATGTATTTATTTTGGCACATCCACTCCAGTGGACAAAATGATGGCTCACATTAATTTATTACTGCCATTATCCATGTCTGGCACTAATAAATAGTTGCACTTCAGGCTATCAAGTGCATCAGCCAGCTTCTGAAAAGCGGCTCTATCAGCGCTGAGGCCATCAAAGCTGGCAAAGCCCAACTGAAGCTCCAGGTTCTGAGTGAAATTGACGACAGCTCTGCCCTTGGGGAGTCCCTGGCTGCACAGGCTCTCTACACCGGCAAGATCAAGACCCCCTCGGATCTGGCTAGAGACATTGATCAACTTTCCAACAGTGATATCTCTCAGGTTTGTGATTTTCATAATAAGCAACTGAAACTTAAGTATTAAGCCTACTGTGCTGCGTATATGTAAGACATAGGTTCTTAAGCCGGGTTGATGCTACTGCTGTCGTATCGTTTCCGTCATCAACAATAATGAGACAATGAACAATGATGTAAGTCTGCAGATTTGTTGATGGAGATGAAATGTAGAGAACAGAACTCCTCGGTGACTGACAGTAGATTGATGTTGTTTAGGCTCATTTTGATAAACTTGCAGTACCAAATACATATTTTATAAGACCTTACCTGGAAAAATATATTTTCAACAAATATCCATAATGGTAATAAAAAAACAAATAAATATATATTTTGCATGCAAAATAGAGCAGTTTCGCTGCTTGTCCAGATAACATTTTCGAATCATTTGGAGCTAGTGATGTTGATTCCCAGAGCAATAATACAAATAGAAAGCTCGAAAATCATGGGTTGCTAACCTTTTCATAAGGTTTGAAGTGACAGAAATCATTTAATATAAGTTTATGTGTATCCAAATCCATGCCTATTATATTTAACACTTTCATTTCTGAGTCAATGTTCTTGTCCAGCCACGTGTGCGGCTCTGCCCACTCCATAGTGTTTTCCCATACAACAAATACAACAGTTGTTTCCCATACTCTGGCAAGTAATGAACAAATAGTTGTGTTTTCAGCACTGAAGGTGTTAAACAAAATTACACATTTTTAATTATATTATAAAACTTAAAATTACATGTTTGTTGGCAGGCCCTCTCTAAAGCAGCCACAAGCAAGATTTCAATGGGAGCAGCGGGTAACCTGGCGTTTGTTCCATATGCAGATGAACTGTAATAGATCATGTATTGTATTCAACATAACAAAATTACCAATCTATAGTATAATGTGATTGTTGGAGATGTGTATTTATAATTTATTGTTCAATAAAATCTTTCAGTTGTAAATAGTATAGTGGTTTTTGCTTGCAACACCACCCTCAATGTCAAAATATTATTCCATTGCAAGCCCACCGTTTTGGTTGACTATTGGAAGTACAGTCAATGATCTCCCAAACTCTTTTATAGGTTGTTTTTCATTCTACATTATGTACTATGTGTTCCTTTTGGCATGTTCTAAAGCTGAAAAGGCTTGATAGATTTTGATATGATATTTATAATATATTTGCATAGATTATAATTACTATCAAGTATCAAAAAATGCTATAAATATGGTCAGTTGCATGAGCTATATTGGATTGCTTATGGACCTTTATAGAACTAAAATATATTGAGTTAGATATTAAAATAAATCACTAGTTAAGATTTTTGAATACCTCAAATTTTAGTCAATACATCAGTTATCTATGTGGCTTCCGTTAATTGCTAATTATATTAAGGTACCTATCTAAATGAAAGGGAACAGTGGATATATGAATAAAGCTTAACAAATCCAGACAAATAAAATCCCTTGAATATAATATTTAGCTAGTTTATTGTACTTCGGCTTCTGTTAATAGCATATTTGGAATTCCTTTTGTAATTGGAAATTGTCTTCCAGACTCTGGGCAAGTGAGATGTCCTTCTTCTACTTCTACTTCTAATAATACTCTATGTGCTTTCTTTAGAAATTCTTCATTTTCATCAAATGTTGGTTCTATGGTCTTCGGTAAGCCTTCACTGTATCCAATACTGTTTGCAGCTGTCCAAAGAACTTCCCAGTCTAATTTTGGTATAATCCGTGATATAAACTCGCGATTGAAGTCTACTTCGGTCACCTTTACGTTTGTAGCGATGATAGCGAGAGGATAACCAGTCATAACACCCTTCAAGCACTTCGATGTCAGCATATTGTGAGTTATCAGCTTCATTATAGCTCTTTCTCTAAAATGAATACATAGAAATGCCAATGAATTGATAAAAGATATTGAATTTGTGGAAATAATTTAACACAAACACGGAAACAATTTAATCAAATTTATTATATTTCTAAAAAAAATTATGTTTGTCGAAAATAAATAATTTACGGAAAAATTAAGGCCGAGCACATTGACATTGTGAATGGATGACAAATATGACAATTGTTTTTTTTTTTTTTGCAGATACTACACTCTTTTATTCATGTTTCGCCCTCGCCCTGTTTATGCATTGTCAAAATAATTTCTCTACCCACCCACGGCAGAGCACAGACCTATTATTAGATCTGTGGCCTACGGTCTTCTCGTTCTTTACTTATTTCACAGACTAGGTAGAATTCTACAGATAATAATAAATAATCGTTCACAATCTGTGTTCTTGTTCAATGTTCTGTCAGTCAGGCAGGTCAATTGAGTTCAGTTCTATCCAATCATTCATTCTTATTGATCGAGGTGGCCGGGCGTTGAACTTATTAAATTTTTGTTATATTTTCCGAAATAGTCAGTACATTTACCTGCATACAAATAAGTCATAAATGAGGAGTTTAATTTCATATGATGCCCAATATACAACCTAACTTATCGGAAGGTAATGATGTTAGAAGTGGGCCATCGAGTGTGCAACTCTCCACGTCGTCACAGAATTTACAAACAAAGAGCCCTCACAACAATGGAGAAAAGAAGAAAATCGATAAGCCCTCGTCGCAACCAAAACTTTCTAACCATGCTAATGCAGCAAGTCCAATGAACGCAGCAAACTCATCAATGCCTGGTTTGCAAGAAAACTGTAATATTGAAGGTGCAAGTGTGGGTAATAGCACAAATCCCATTGGCAAAAATGCTAACAAGAAGCAGCGAAAACAATTACATTTGGCAACAGGAATGAATGGTGTCCCGGAAACAAGTCGCTCGGCCAATATTCCAATTGCCCCACTACAAAATGGATCTGTGCACAACTTTATGGCCAGCCATAGGGGCGCAGTTTATGCCAGCACCAGCCCCAACAGTGCAGTATATGCTAACAGCAGTCCCAGATACTTCCCAAACCATCTGCCGTTTCAGTACATGCCAAATGTACAAAATGCCATTAACATGCAGCAGGCATTTAATGCTATGTCACTCCACAACAACCATCACGCAATGAGTGCTCCGAATACGCCTCTAATTCACGGTTTCCAGAGGCCAGATTCGGCAAGTATACCATGCTCACCGCTATTAACTCCTCAGTCAAACATGCATTTCTTTCAGAATATGTTGCAACATCCATTATTGAGTCACGCAATCAATAGAAACAATGGCATAAATGTGCCTGTTTCTTTTCAAAATGAAAAAATTCAGCAACAGCAGCCACAGCCACAGTCACAACCACAGACAAAGAACTCCCCAAGACGAAGGAGGTCAACTAAAGCTAATGAAAAAGAGATGAGTGCGGAAGATAAAAAATTTGACAATTACCTAACAGCAGAAGAAGTTGATAAAGGACTTCAAAATGGTACTCTGTTCATAGGAGCTTTGAGAATAAACCCCAAACAGTTTCAACATGGATTTATTTCAACTAGTGACCGTGACGAACAGGATGTGTTCATAGACGGTGTTAAGAACAGAAACAGGGCTTTAGAAGGTGATGTGGTTGTGGTGCAACTCATTGAACCAGAAATAAGCGAAAATGATACTGAAGAAGAAACAGAGAAAAAGCAAAGAAGAGGAAAAGTGGTTTACATCAAAGAAAAAGTCCACTCACGATCAATTATTGGTACTCTCAAGTTGATGCCTGACAAAAATAGGCAAAAGGCTCTATTTGTTCCACGCGATCATAGAGTCCCAAGACTAAACATACCATTCTCATGCTGGCCCAATAATTTCTTTCAAGATGCCAAAAAATATGAAGAAACTGTATTTTTGGCAGAAATAGTTGAATGGTTTGACACTAGATTTGCTATAGGTAAAATATTGCGCAATATGGGACAGTCTGGTGACATGGTGACAGAGACAGAGGCAATCCTTGTACAAAATAATTTGGATGTTACCCCTTTTGGTTCGGAAGTTAAGGAACTCTTTCCTCGAATCGATTACATCATACCTGAAGAAGAGATCCAAACAAGAGAAGACTGTCGCAATCTATGCATATTCAGCATTGATCCGTCTCACTGTCGCGATATTGACGATGCAGTCTCTTGCAAACAATTGGAGAATGGTAATTATGAAATAGGAGTTCACATTTCAGATGTTACCCATTATTTGGCTGAAAACACAGAATTGGACCAAAAAGTTGCTGAAAAGGCGACAACAATATATCTAGTTGAGACAGCATACCACATGCTTCCCGACGATCTCTGCATGCTGTGCTCTCTATTCCCCGGCGTGGATAAGCTTGCTTTTTCAGTATTCTGGGAAATAACCGAAAATGCTGAAGTGCTTAGTCATAGATTTGCTAAAACCATTATTCATTCATGTTGTCAGTTGGCTTATGAGCATGCACAAGCAATACTTGAAGACAAAACTGATTCAGAATTCCCAGAAACGTATAACGGGTACGAGTTCAAAGACATACAAAAATCTATAAAAATAATTGGTGGCATTGGAGCGAAATTTCGAAAAATGCGATTTGAGAATGGAGCTTTGAGAATAGATCAACCAAAAATCGCATTTAGATTAAGACCTAAAGATGGGTTGCCTGAAGCATATTGGATTTATGAAATAAAAGAGAGCCATCAATTAATTGAAGAGTTCATGTTATTGGCGAACATGACTGTAGCGAAGCGTATATATGAAGATTATCCGACATTAGCTTTTCTGAGGTGCCATCCACCTCCAAGTGGTCATATGTTGAGAGCTCTTGCTCAGTCTTTGAAACCTATGGGAATAGACCTGGACATAACGTCTGCTGGACACCTCCAACGTTCGATGCTGCCTTACACGGGTCCAGGCTGCTCCGATATTGGCAAGGCTATGGTTTTAAACATGCTATGTGCAAAACCAATGACTAGAGCGAAATATTTTTGTGCTGCTGGTTGTGAGGATGACGATTTCCACCATTATGCATTAAATGTTCCTCTTTACACACATTTTACAAGTCCTATACGTCGATATGCTGATATTATGGTCCACAGGTAATGTGGACATAGCTTCCAATTTCCTAGTTTTATTTAACTCCACCCATGAATTTTTGTTCCGATTGTCACAATGTTTTTATTATAGGTTGTTAGCAGCTAGTCTTGGATGCCGAGAGACTCCAACTTGGGATGCTGATAAAGTCCGTACTCAAGCGGCTCAATGTAACAAACAAAAGTACAATGCTAAAAGAGCTGGGGAGATGTCTTCAGAAGTTTATATGTTGAAATACATTGAATTAAATTCACCAGTTCTAACTAAGGCTGTTGTAGTTGACGTGAAAGAAAAATACCTGGATGTCATGATAGCAGCCATGGGCCTAAACAGAAGGGTCTATTTCAACAATGTAAGTAGGTCAAGGTATATTATTTATTCACAGCTATGTGCCTAGAGCTCCTCTCGACAATAAAAACAAATTAATGGTTAGTGATCATTATTGCATGCTATTATTACTTGAAAAGTGATAGTTCCAGATGTTTCATATAATGCCAGTGTATTAATATGGAGGATCAACAAATGAATTGGAGACTAATATTTGCCATTATTTATATTTTATTGGCACCCTAATGGGTTTATGTTACGGTACTTAGCTTTTAGGACAGTTGATCAACTACATACTATTATCGTCATGAATTAATATTAATATTTACCCAATAACAATAATCCCTGTATTTACCCCAACTAATTACTTATCAACATCCTGGAACATGTATGTATTTAAGATAATAAGAAGATATACAATTAATTATTCATTTTTAATTTTATTTATTTATTTATTTACATAAATTAATTAATGTGGTATAACCAATTACATTAACTAATAGCACACATATCGTGTCAAAACAATTATAACATTCAAAATTTAAATTAAGGTAATGTACAGTGAAATAGAAATAAGCACACAACAGTATGTACCTATACTGACATGAAATTATTAATCTAGTAAGAATACTGGATGCACCAAACTAATAAAATAATACTAATTACAAGCTCTAAAATGATTAATGTCCCTTTCAAATCTTATGAAAACGAAAGGGATAACACATTAATAATTTTATAGCTGTCAGATTTAATTTCAGCTTAGTTTGATACACACCCAGAATCAACACCATTTTTGCCAATTCTGTTGTTACAAACTAGTCTAAATTTTAGTTCAATCCAATCAAATGATTTGTCAACCAGAAAAACGAAGGGAAATTTTACAGTTGTCATTAGTTTGTACCAACGGAATCACTAACAGTATTTATTGATTTATTTCAGGATTTTCCTGGACAATTTAACTGTGTGAAGCATGAGTGCCCCAAGATGTCCAAAATGGAACTGAAATGGCGAGCTGAAGATGGCAAGCCTGAAGTGAAACAAGTTATTGGGACATTTTCTATTATCAAGATCGTAATGGTTAAAGGCAAAGAAGAACCTATGGTCAAGGTGGAAACTAAACTCTTAAGACCAGACAACTAGTTTAATATTTTAGCACAAATCTTAATTCAGAAGTAAAATGGTTACCCCAATATTTAAAGTACATGTTGCGCCGAAATAGCATCGGCTAGATTTAAGACTTGAGTTCACAAGGGGACGAAATGTCCCCCAACTTGACTCGTTACACAGATTCTACATAACGCGGCAACGCTGCGTGCAATATTTGACGTTGCGCCGAAATAGCAGCGGCTACATTTATTTTTAGGGTATTATATTTTTAGATGCCTTTGTCTCATAATAATTTTACATTTTAAGGAAATTGTAGTCTTGTTTTGTATATTTACCTGTACAAAAATATTGTAGTTTACAATTTATTAGTCTTATAGGTACTACATAATTATTAGGTTCGACTTTTTTAAATTCTATCAATACGCATATATTTGTTGTGATCTTGTGATTAAACAATTTAATAATGTTGTAACTGAAGCATAATTACGTAAGTTTGGTAACAATAAAATCTGCAAGAAATTATGTAGTTACTATGGTTTCAAAATAAATTGCAATCAATGCAATTTGATTGCAACAAAAGTTACATAATCGCCGTTACCAGGTTAATTAATTGTTTATTGTTACACTAAATTAAGTTTTTGTGCATTATTTATAAATTATTAGAACATTCTTTGCATCTCAATAGTAAATTATACACAGCTTAGGGATGGAGACAACGAATTCGTTACCTAGTTTAATTCCGACATTGTTAATATACCTACTATCGACAATTCGACATATTCATAATTGACACACGTCATAATTCGACGTTAGCTGATTTTGATAATGTGTAAACCTAGTTTACCTAGTACTTATGTAATAGTTATTTTTTATTTTTATGCATGTGATCAACAGGGCGATTACGTATCTATGTTGCAATCGATTGCTATTTGAAACTCATTAAATTTTTCCGTTTATTGAACGTTATGACAGCTGCGGCCATGACAATAATGTAGTATCGATGGCTACGATTCATTAGATTGCAACAAATAAGTTAGGTACATAATTGGCCTGCAGTTGCCTTCTCTAAGTGATATCATCCACAATGTTTATATGATGTGATGTTACACAATAATAATTAATTATGATTGAGATATTTTATTTATTGTTAATGATCTTAATGGCAAACATCTCCATATTTTTACATTTTTCAACACAATGCGAGTATAATAATTATGATCTATGTATTTGTCTTAACTACATAAGAAAGTCAAGAGAAACCGCAACCAAAAATTAAAAAGAAAGTTTTCAGTGAAGTAGTTAACCCTTTTTCAATAGAAATTACACAGTTGAGCCCATAGGGCCTTGTCTATTCCTAAAATAATATTGTAGTCGTAGTATTTATGCATAAACTTGTTCATAACGATTATGACTTTTATTAATACAGGTACTGCGTTTTTTTATTGTAAAACTCAGGCACGGGAGTCATGTTTAATTTATTCACCAATTTTATGAAGCATGGAATGATATGCTGCCAACAAAAAAACTTCAATCTAAATAAAAGTACCTTACAGAAATACTAAGGTGTTTTATGCTTATTTTTAACTATTGTGTAAAATGTACCGACTTCATAGACACTTAGACAGATTTTTTCTTGAGTTCAGAGTTGATGAACATATCAATTTTATTAATTAGCTTATTTTTGACTCGATGTATTTATTTTTGAAGAAAAATTAAATAAATTGTTTTTATTTATCTTTCGTTTTATTATTGGATTTGTCAAATAAGTACCTTGAATGGGAGCTATCGAATCAAATACTCGGAGAACAAATTATATGAAATCAACAAATTGTATAATCTACTTTTATTCTGTTCTTTATGTAGGTGTAATCAAATCAGCATTACGACATTCTTAGAACGTACCTATTAGGTTCTAATCGATTATTAAGCTATAAATAATTTATTATTATTCATTGATGAATTGATGATACTTGAAAGGCACTTCGGGAATTCCCCATTAGGCACTTGTCCGACCGCCGACGATGAACGAGTAAAACTAGCAACTAGAAACGAGTTGACGAGCAGCGGGAACCGAGTGTGTAGTTCCGATATTTTTGTCGCTGGGCTGTAAGTGAGTGTGCGAGTGCGACGGGCAATTACTCGCGCCACTCGCTCGCTTGTGTATTTTTAAAGCCGCACTGTAGAGAAATTACTGCTAGTTGGTCTCTCGGCGTGAATTCTGACCGCCAAGCGAGCAGAGCTGAGCGAGAATTATCTTTGATAGCTCTTTTCGCGCTCAGTGACAAACTAGTGGAACGAGTCCCCGCAGTTTGAACAGTCAGCGATCAATTATTAATCTCTTTTGTTTAAACTGAATGTCATAAATATCTATTGTACGTTTCTTGAACGAGAAAATAGCCGATAGTTACTCGATATAGCACGGGTCTCCCATCACTTTCGTGACGAGCGTTAGGCCATAATCCACCACAGGGGCCGGGTCCGGACTCGTGAATAACATAACATTAGACAACGAAACGAAAGAAAGTACCTACCTCCGAAATAATTCTCGGGTAGGTATGTGGGTTTTCCGACGATGTTTTCCTTCACCGAAAAGCGAGTGATAATTACGTGTATATGCTTTTTTACATAAACACATTATTGGCACGTAACATAGGTACCTACGTAAATTATATAAGTATGTTGTGTTGGTGAGCAATAAATAAATAAATAAATAGACTGCTAAAGTTAAATGTACTATCGTGTTTCGCATTTCTTCATTAATATACAATCATCTATCTCAGAATCAGCCGATAGTCTGTGATATATGTTTTTAATTTTTATAATCTGTGTTCTGTTCATTTCATTCCACTGTTTGCTAAATTGTTCATTCCGAAAAATATCTTCATTCTTCATCTTCAGTATTCGATTAATATTTTGTTCGTCGTTGCGTTACTTGGTTAGATTTCTAAAAATTTTAATATTATTATTTAATAGGCCTACTTACTTTATTGACAGAAGAGAACTAATTATTAGTTTGAATAGGAAGCTTCAGCTAAAAGCTCAAAGAGCCGTGACACAGAGAAAGGAAGATTTTTCTGTTCTTAGATTTATTGGTCACTTTATTTTGAGTAAGTAGTGTACTTACCATCGTTACTATAAATACCTAATTTATTTGAATAATAACTTTTGTTAAATACTAGTAACTCTTTTGAACGCACTGTGACTGTTTGTTTTGGATATTTCAGAGATTTTTAAGATGTCCTCGGTAGCTGATTTAGAGAAGGAATTTAAAAATGTAGAAAAAGAATTACATACAGTAGAAACCGAAATAGCAAATCTGAAAACTCGTCAACGACAATTGCACGAGAGAAAGAACTCCATTCGTAATTCAATTAACAAACTTAAATCAGATCATTTGGCCTCCATTGACTGGTCAGGAATCAAAACTAGCTGGTCTGAAGATATAGAAAAAATACGCAAAGATATATTTCACATTGAAGAATTCAGACCTAAGCAGTTATGTGCAATTAATTCCACTCTTTCTAAGCAGCACTCAATAGTGGTAATGCCCACAGGCGCTGGGAAGAGTCTATGTTATCAGTTACCAGCTTTAGTGGAACCGGGACTTACAGTTGTCGTTTCACCTTTAATATCATTAATGGAGGATCAAGTCAGGTCATTAACGAAGAAGAATATACGGGCAAAGCATATGACAAGCTCAAGCTCAAAAGATGAAATGCAAGCAGCATTAAATATTTTAAAAGAAAAACATACTGACGTAAAATTGTTGTATGTCACACCAGAACGGTTTGCGAAGAGTAAAAGGTTTATGTCAAATTTGCAGAAATGTTATGCAGATGGTAGGTTGCAGAGAATAGCAATAGACGAAGTTCATTGCTGCTCACAATGGGGACATGACTTTAGACCGGATTATAAGTTTCTTGGGATATTGTCTAACATGTTCTCAAAAGTGCCTATTTTAGGACTGACAGCGACAGCTACAGCTCACGTGTTAAATGATGTTCAAAAAATTCTAAATATACCTGGATGTTTAATCATCAAATCAACATTTAATAGACCTAATTTGTTTTATATGACAATAGAAAAACCAACATCACAGGACGATTGCCTTTCCATTTTTGAAAAACTATTGAAGCATAGATATAAGAATGAAAGTGGCATAATATATACAAATAGTATCAAAGATGCTGAAGAAATATCACAGGGATTGTGTAGGAAGGGTCTTAAAGTTGGCTGTTATCATGCCAACATGGAAGCAGCAGCACGGACAAAGGTTCATTTGAAATGGCACGATAAACATTACCAAGCTATTGTGGCGACTGTTGCATTTGGAATGGGCATAGATAAACCTGATGTGAGATATGTAATCCACCACACAATCAGTAAGTCTATGGAGAACTATTATCAAGAAAGCGGCAGGGCTGGAAGAGATGGCCTCAGAGCAGAATGCATCACATTGTATAGAATGCAAGACATGTTTAAAGTGAGCACAATGGTGTTTTCATCTACTGGAAGCTTGGATCACTTGTATGGTATGGTAAAGTACTGCCTCAATGGGACGTATTGTAGGCGCCAGCTAATAGCAGAACACTTTGATGAAGACTGGGGAGAATCAGACTGTAATAAAATGTGTGACATATGTTGCCACTCAGTGACCAATCAAAAAGAAATAAGCATTGATTGCCATGTCAAAACCCTTTACAGCATAATTGAGAATGCTGCAAAACAAGATACAAAACTAACAGCTCAGAAACTTCTTGATGCTTGGTATTTAAAAGGTCCAGTAAACCTGAGACACAAAGGACAAGATCCTAATTTTCCCAGGAGTATAGGAGAAGATGTGATTGCATTCTTACTTGTAGAGTATTATCTTGAAGAAGATTTCCACTTTACTGCTTATTCTACAATAAGTTATTTAAAAAAAGGTGTAAATAAGGATATGGTGAATGATCCTGAGTTTTCTATGAAAATGAAGGTGCGGCGTTTTTCACCACTTCAGTTAGAAACACCAGCCCCAATGGATGTTAAACTGGTTGAAGAGGATACTAGTAAGAAATCTATTAAACGAAAATTCGATGGTAGTAATAAATCAAAAGCTAAACATACAAAAGTTCTATCAGATTATGAGGATTCTGATTAATAAATAATTGACTGTTAATTTGTGTTAGTCTGTTTACCTATAAATAATCCTTACACACAGTCCCTCCTAGTCCCGACCTCATTTTCTTCTACATAGGATATATATCTATTGGTATTCTAAGCTATACTTAGGGTACTACTTATACTTTTGCTTATATTAGGGTATATATTTAGTTTATCTATTACTTTACTGTATTTAAGTTTATTTTGTGTATATGTATCTATTTATTTATTCTATGTATATAAAGAAAGCCACCGTCCGATGTCTTAATTACTCCTCTCCGTGCATGGTTGTCTGGAAGAGATCGCTCTGAGCGATAAGACCGCCCATTGTGACACTAATTGTAAAATTTGTTTTGTTCTAGTTTTAAGTTTTCTTTGTTCTGTGGTGTTTCAATAAAGAGTTTATCTATCTATCTACTTACTTAACATTTTTATATGCCTAGTTGATAATACCCATAACTACCTACGTCTAAATTGTATTTTTTTAAATGTTTTTAAATACTTAGGTAGGTACAAATCTAACTAGGTATAATACAAGTTCAACATTTTCGGTCAATACTCGTCAATGTTTCCATAAACTTTGAAGTATTGCGGGAACCTGATGCGGAGTTATTTTTTATTTTTGTATCTAGCTTGTGAAAATAAATAATGTGAAATATTTGTGGGTAGGGGCGGCCGCAGATTGCATCTACGGGTATACATCTGCTGCATTATTGCCGTCTTTAAAGAATACTGATATTGTCACTTGTCACGCACGCACGTCACTGTCAGTGGGTTGTTTTGGCTTTCGAACTTCAAAGGTTCGAATTCCGTTTACCAAATTAATAGGCCTATTTTTGTATTTAATTATTTTCTCAATAACACAGTTTAAAGTACGAATCAGAGTACGTGTAATATTTCAATAAATCATAAACCAACCCTTAAAACAAACACAAATGGACAATCTATCTAAGGAATTAAGTATTAAAGTAGAGAAATGCGACATTCAAAGTTTGAGTTTGTTAACTTTAGATTTGATCGACAGAGATTTAATAAACGAAATAAGATCTATGGTGGGCACTGCGGCCGTTTCACTATACTTCGGTAAAACATTACGGGACATTAAATGTGTTATAAGAGACGGAGATGGTCTCAGGGAACATGAAGTGTTTATTAAGTACAACGCACCTAGTAAGTTGTCTATATCTTCAGTTAATTTACCACATTCACCCCTTCAAGATAGAGAATACAAGAGTATAGAAGAGATTGCAACTGAATTTAGGAACTATGTGGATGGATTATCATCCTATTTCTATGAGCTTGAGAGAATAGATCGCTTTTGCACTGTAGTGGAACCAGTTAACCCTTCATTTAAAGATGATTACCGAAGAGTTCTTCTTGGTAAGTACCTTTAGTGTTAACTTTGAATTAAACTAGATAGATAAGTATAGTACATGCCTACATAGTATCTATTTTCTGAGAAGGTTGAATTACTATATTGCATTATTAAAGATAAAATATATAATAAAATATTCACTGCTAAAAAAACACAACTTTTATTTTTTATAAATAGCTGCGAATAAAGGAAACAGACCTGTTGTGTGAGCGTATCTTACGTGCTGGTTATATGGCTAAACACAGACATGTGTGTAACACGGTGTTACTACAGTGCAGCTCACACAGACAGCACTCCATTTCTGGAAAACAGACATGGTCCGTACCGGTGCCTAATTGTAAAAACCAGTTCAGCAGTCAGCATCTATCTAAATTAAATTAATAAATTTAGTGGATGTTTATATAATTTTTGTTTCATATTAACAGATAACAGAACATGGCTGCATGTAGAAGTAACTCCTGCCGGCTTGGCTACCAATATTCACTTAGTTGGTCACTCAGAGGTATGGCATGATAAGTTGCAGTCGGGTCTTCTGAGATGGGATCATGATAAAGACATTGTTGAAAACATTATGTATGTGTTTGGTAAGAGTTTCGGATAATTTAATATTGTATTTGATGTTGTGAATTCAGATGAGCAAGAACACAGAATAAATAAATAAGTACAATAATTCAATTTGGGTGGATTTCAAAATGTTTAACACTTTGACTGCTGAGAATGCTGCAAGAAAATAATTTCTTGTCTAGCCATGGTTATGGATCTGCACACACCATTGTGTTTTCCCAAACCGCTAATACAACAGTTGTTTTCCCGTACTCACGGCGAGTTATAAAAAACACAACAGTTGTGTTTTCAGCAGTGAATGTGTTAATAGCACAAACTGAAGATCAGACTTGCTTTGAGAGCAGTGCATGTCTGTGGTCGGTCAGATTGTGATGATCATGCTTGAGTACATTTTGCATTATTTCCAAAATAACCACATAGTTTGGGTACAGACAGCAACAAAAGTCACTAAACATTTTGTGAACTTTTGATTTAATATTTATGTAAAATTTGCACATGCTACATCCTGAAAGTAATTTTCTTCCTCTGACTGTATGTGTTTTCTATTTTCAGATTTAACTGAATTCCCAGCACCACCACATAAACAACTAGACAGTGAAAATGTTAAAAGCCAGACCTTGAATCAGAAAATAGAAGCCCCAACATGTGGCATTTGCCTATGTGATGAGCTGCCAGACAATAAGGCTTTGCCACAACCACTGTGCCAAAACCCTTCATGCGGAGTCTTTTTTCATAGAGACTGTTTATTTCAGGTATAAATAGTCATTGGCATCGTGAATAATTGAGCAAATGCAGCTTAGTAGCTTATTAGTCACTTTTTAGAAGGTGCTTCAGAAACATAAATGGTCAATTGTCTAGCTGCTCAGGGGAAAGTAGTGTTTGCAATCAGCATAAATATTTAGTTGGTAACTTTTTATCACAGGGTAACATTTAAAAATCTTTTCCAATCAAATACCTTTAATTACATTTGGAGGCTGGATAATTTTGCAAGCAATCCTTAAAGTAGACCCCACATTAACTATATAAGCATTTTCTTAGGCAGAAAAGACAGCTCCTAATTAAAAATTTAAAAATATCAATAATTTAATAAGAATTAAAGTTTTATACAACATTATTGACAATTAATCTTGTTAGGAATTTAACCAACAACATAAAATTCCATAGTTCTTGTGAATGGATTACAATCATAACTATTTTTTTTCAGTGGCTAGTAGCGGTTTCGGGAAGTCGCCCTCCAGCTTTCGGAGTGGCTACAGGCACCTGCCCCACATGTCTTCAACCAATTGCATGCAGTGAAAAAGATACTTGACTTGTATGATCCATATGTCAGCAAATTTATGATCATGGATATCTATCGGCTTAAGGTCCTCGGGCCGTATGAAGAACAGCGATGGAGTGGAATTACCAAATTGCTGTTAGCAGTTCATATCAACACTAATTATAAATAGAGATTCTCATTATAAACCACCTGTCTGTGATAACAATTGAATAAAAAATGTTTTGGTATGGTTGTGTATATTTAATAATTTCAATCCACCACCTATTGCAATATTTTTAATGAAAATTACACAATTATTGAATGTTACCTCAGTGATGGCATTGCAAACAAAATCCAATCCTGATTGCCTAGCATTAGAGGGTTTTAATAAGTGTTCTATGGTAATAAACAGAATGATGCAATGTGAATGATATAGATCCAATAAAGCTAAAGCCATGGGGACTAATGTAACTACTGTTAAGTTTGAGGTATACAATATTTTCTCTAGTGGGAGACGGTCAGGATTGATGGTTAGTCAGTTTGATTACTGTAGCTACATGCTATGCCTATCTGTAAGTGAACAATTTAAGTCGTAGCAGAGGTCAGATAGCTGTGTCCGCCTAGCCGCCGCATCGCATCACCATATGGGCCCAAGCTTGACCCCACACACTACTTTTTAAAGACATGTACCAAGGTAGGATCACTGAATAAAATTGTCAGCAGATATTATTTTATTAATAAATTTATTAAATGAGATCCTATTAATTTCCTCTTTAGAACATGGCAACTAACTTTTTTGCTTATTTAGAACAAATTGTGGGTAGGGTCAAACAAGGAAACACATAATATGCCTTTAATTTTTAATCAAAAAATTACATAGGACATAATATTTTGTGGTTACATAGAATAATTCAGTATAAACAATGTTGAGAGATAATGCTTGCACCAGCGTTTCAATTTTCTGTGATTGCTGATAAAACATTTTTCTTAAAACAACATTCAGCATTTAAATCAACAATGCTGAAACCTTGTGGCACTACTTCTGCAGTTTCGTTAAACAAAAACAAAAGCAGTTAAGTGTTACTCAGTACACAAAATTGTTGCAGTTTAAAAAATAAGATCTAAATTCACACGACAATATAAATAAGTCAGCAATATATTGTAGTACTAAAAGGTGTGGTAGGGTAGTATTGGACATGCTTCCTTGTATTCATGCTGTCATGTGAATGAGGTGCGGTCTGTAAAGGTCATCACAAGGGCACGGTATCGAAGGGCCGAGGGGTTAGGCTTGTACTGGAGCCGGGAGCTTCACCGCTCTGGGGGCCAGTATCACGTCCAACATTCTAGAAAGATACAGAATAAAAAATATATTATTTAACTAGGTTTACCCATATTTAAGTACTTATAAGCCAAAAGAAACATTGAATGAATCATTATATTATTAGGATACTCATATCTTCCCACACACAGCTGTTTTATAATCTAATTAAGTTGACTTAGTGACTGTAAGTTCTCACAAGTACCTCAGACTCATGACACATGACCTTTCTTAAAAAAATAAATAAATTATGCATTCCAACCAAGATTACATTAAAAATTGTTCAGTGGCTTCATCTCTTTTAATGGTGATACATATTCAATATGGGTTGATTTCTTTTTATGTAATGCCAACAGGCAAATTTTGTTAAATTGATCTGTGATGGCAGGAACAGCTCCATTACAGTTACTGAAAATTCTATAATACTATAATGCCAGCATATAAGAGTGAGGGGAGAAAAATGTACTTACCTTGACGTGAATTTGATTTTTGAGCATGGCTGCACGTAATATGAGCATGGACGTCCGCCGCTGGTATTCCTTCCCCATCGCTAGACTCCTTTCAAATGTAGTGCTCCGCTGATCTACATCTTTAGCATATAATATTTTGTTGTGGGAATCAATGCGGGCCTGAATCTGCCCATCCAATATTAGCTGCATTAGCTCATCTTCTAGTGCAGTGACAGTGCGGTTAAAAGCAGCAGCCATTAATCTCATGTCAGCCGACAAATAGGGGCTGAAGTACTGGATCAGAGCCCTGTTTCTGATCTGCATGTACAGCGAATTCAAGTGTGGTGCTAAATACATGTCTAACATCAGGTTGTCTCTGATCTCATCCAGTAACCTTAAGCATGAAGCATATTTAGATTCGTAGAACTTAAATATTATGTCACGTAACTGCGGTTCTAGTTCTAAGAATAATTTAAAAGAACTGCTAACTATGACTTGTTTCTGTAACTCCGATCGATCAAATGTAGCGAGAGCGCAAAGTCCTCCATAGACTGCCACATTGTTGCTGCTGAGTAGTTCCATGTAGTCGCAATGGTCGATACTGGCCGCGAGAAACTGTTTTGCAGCAGATTTATACTTCTTTGTGGCTAACTCAGCCAAACCAGCAGCACATTTTAAGCGAGTCAGTATCGACTGGTTCGTATCTTTTCCTGGGATTTCATTAAAATCCGGTGTGCCTTCAGCTTTGGACACATAATTAAGAACATGAGCCCAATTCTGCAAATAGACTGACACTTTGACTACATTGAGGCACATCATGATTATGTGTTTGCCACTTGTGCAGTAATCTCTGGCTCTGGAGTAGCATTTTAAAGCGCTGGTTAGATCTCCACAGTCTAGATAGTGGTCTCCCAAATCATCATGTCCTCTTCTGATGCTTTCTTTTATTGAATTTGTTTTGTAATTTTTTAAATCTGTATCTAGCTTTTCCAACTTGATAGCCGCTTTTTTGGTTCTAGTTTCTATCCACAATGTGTCGAGGACCGGTATGTCTTGCGAGCCCATCTGGACTGCTACATCTGGCAGGCCAGCTGATGCCACTGCCTCAGCTAACTTTTTATGTAAGGTTTGGTAGAGACTTACATTATATGTTGTCATGACATAGTTTATGGCCATCTTGAGACCCTCCAATCTCAAAGATGGGCAATGATCTGCTACAAACATCAGTCTATAAAGCTTTGCAAAACCGGTATATGAAGCGCCGTACGCTTCTAAATCCAAGGTGGGGTTCTCCACCACGTAGCACTCTGCTTCATTGTTCTCATTATCTTCGGGCGGCAGGTCCACCTGCATAGGCTCCGCTGCGTTCTGAAAGTGAATACAAAGACATAAAGTTCAACATGTCTCACGAAGAGTTCTATTACCTGTCGTTATAAAAACTTATGATACATTGAGGAATCGTTAATATAGGTTTAATACTCACCATTTCAAACATTTTTAATCGTTTTGTTCGATTACTAAAGAAAATACGCGAGTTTTACTGTCAACGCAGAAATCCAACCTAAAACAAAGTGCTTCATTTATCTATTTCTTTCTCAAAAATACCAATATTTAACATTTGTCTCACTTTGGAATTTACACTCACATAAAGAAATGTGCAAGATATTTGATGGCAAATTAGAAAAACATCTGAATTATCATCAAAATACCTTTATCATTACGTTCAATCCTAGCAGCGGCATTTTTCTTTTGACCACAGATTAAATAGACTTTCTTTTGAGAGGATGAGAATGTTGCTAGGTATAAAAATGTTGACCATAGATATTTTTTATTAATCTCAACATCATCATCATCAGCCGGAAGACGTCCACCGGACCACTGTGCTGAGCATAGACCTCTCCCAAAGAACGCCACAAGAAGTGGTTAGCAACTATCTGCATCCAGCGGCTCCCTGTGTAATTAATTTGGGATTATTATTTATTTAATCTATTATGGGTCTTAGCAAGCTGTCAAGCATACGGTTAATAAAATAAGCTAACACAAAGACAGTAGGTTATTGGAGTGCGTTGCATAGTTAGGTAGGTGGACCATATTGGCTATTGATACCGCTTGTCGCTACTGGCTGGTGGTAGGTATAGTACAGTTAGGAGCTAGGAATAGGTAATATTATGCCGATTTCTGTGGCATCCTGTATGTATGTATAGTGAGTGAACCATCACATTCCATGTAACCAATGAATATGGCGGGGCGGGTTCATAAATAATTAAGCAAGCCCTATCTGTCTATCGCACTTATCATAGCTACTCGTATTTATTGCGCATTTTGGAACAATTAAAGAAAAAACTCACCTCGACACCCAACACTAATAATTGTTAATTAGGGTAGAACAACAAAAGACGAGACTTAAACTCTTGTTTTATGTTTTCAAGCCTGGGCTAAAAAATGTCCTATCCCTTCCCAAGGTTCGAATTACTTACTTATGTCCATACTAAATTAGACAAGTAGGTAACACTATAAGATCAGTTCAGCCCTTTAGCCGTAAAAACGGAGCAAACAGACAGAAAAATGAATGTTGGTCAAACCGTTTAAGGTACCTAAGTATACCTAGGTAGGTATACAGTATGAACTTTCAGAAAATGGTAGGACCTAGGTTCATACCAGGAAGAAAACTTAGTTACTAATGCGCATGCGAGAAATCTGTAAGATTTGTATTGATTAAATTATGTCAGTCTGGTTTAAAATAATTGAAATGTGTAGTATTTTTAGAACTTTAACTAGTTTTGCAATGTTAGATACACTTATCACTATTAGAAATGTATCTATTAATTTGCTTTACAAATTATCTATGTGCTTCATAGATTTTCTTTTTCCTTTATCCACTATTTGCAAGATTCGTCGTTGTCAAGGTATGTGTGAGCGATATCATAGAAATTAAGATCAACAATTTATTTATTCGTGTGGGTTTGTTTTTTGTACCCTCGTCACTTGAACTAATAGTGTGTTGTGTGTCAAACTTAGATCGTCTCAACACATAAACTAGGGTATTTTTATTTCCAACCATCCTTACTTCCTTATCCTTACTTCCTTACTTCCTTACTTTTTTTTATATTATAAATGCGAAAGTAACTCTGTCTGTTGCTCTTTCACGCCTGAACTACTGAACCGATTGAAATGAAATTTGGTACAGAAATAGTCTAGAGCCTAGAGAAGGACATTGGGTACTTTTTATTGCGAAAAAAATATTCTAAGGGTTTGAAATATGGGGTGAAAGTTTGTATGGAAGTTTCGTCATTTTTAAAGATAGAAGCTTCAAATTTATTTTTTAGATTTTTGATTAGATATAAATAAATATGACATTCTACGCAGGAACTACGCGGGTGAAACCGCGGGGCGCAGCTAGTTGAATATAATTTAAATGTAGGTTACATGTGTTACATGTACAAGAGTATGTACCTATCCGAGGTAGGTGGGTCTCAGAGACCTATAGAGATAGGTATACTTAGGTAGAAGTCTACCTAAGCATCTGTAGTTATACTTTAGATCAGTAAAGAAGCAGTGGTGTTCGAGCGAGCGGCAATCTATGCGCTTTGCAATTTAACGTCACCGGATTCGAAACTTCAGTTTTGTGCCCGCATCAAGCTATGTCCGGATTTCCACAGCTCTAATATATATAGGGTACCTACTAGGTGCTATAAATTCTTCAAAAAAACATACTGTTGGTAGATATAAAGTCATAATGATTTTACACGTTGACAAAAAACATACAAAACGCATAATAGTAATTTATTGTAATTTTTCTGTACTGTGTTTAATTTTGTTTCTGGTGTACAATAAAGAGTTTTCTGTTCTATTCTATTCTATTCTAATAGTATACCCTTATTTTTTCAACGAGAGTAAATAAGGTTAGAGACGCATCTTTATGACTTTACTTCCGCTCCATGCGTCTAATTCCATTATAAGATACACAAAGCCAGAACACAGCCATAAGAAACTGATCGTGTCAACTTTGTAACGCTATTTTTTAAATCTATGATTACAAACTATTCACGAATTTTGCGTAGTGTTCGTGTTTAATTAATATTTTGTACCATGTACGCGGCGTGAGTCCAGGCATAGACCAGCGGGGCTATGCAGCACGGTGCGGATCAGCTATATCATATAGCTAGATCAGCCCCGCAAACTATACTGCGTCACTTATGTTACCACCTGACAATAGTTGTAGAGAATATATTATAGTTTAGGTATAAAGTATTTGAATACCTATATGCTAAGATATTTAAATATTACTAGTGTAGGATTTCATACATGTATATGGAACCAGCTGTTTACTTAGGACACTATAAAGTATACACGAGTATTTGCGTACTACCAAAAGTGATTTCAAACTATGCGCGTTTAGTTTTACACCCTTGCGTTCTGACGTTGTATAGAATGCAAATACTGGCGTTGGATCGGAAATATGGCGTTGTAGGTATAGATTCATTTTCTCAGACGCATAATATTATATACCATTATCATTAAAAGTTAAGTATAGTTAGGCACCGTGTATTAATAGTAATAAGAAAGTGGTACCTAGTTAATTATGACGTAAGTAACTATTAATAAATACCCTGTTGAGTGTCAATGTAGCTATTTAATAACAAAACATTGCTTAGTTGCTTCCACAATTAAATCTGCCAGTCTATTGTTAGGAATAATATTGCGCACGAATTTTGGAACAGCTCAGTAGGCGTTGTTTTATTTTTAGAAGAAGGAAACATACGTCGCTTTACAACCGATGCACTCAAGCAGAATTGTAGAGCACGTCGCGTTTTGCCTACTAAACGATGGTTTTAACGTATTCGTCATATTGTAAGCTATTATCACAAATCGTTCTATCGATACACGATCGAACGGTGAAGATCAAAGCGTAATTAGCGATAATGGGTTGAGATTTTACGATAGCTAAACGCAATCGCACAATTTATTGGCATTCGTTTGTTTCGAGATCTTGTGTTGATAAGTACGGTAATATATTTTAGGTGGTGTAGTGCTCCCGCGGACTGTTGGAGTGGGTTGATCATGATGAAAGGTGCTCTGCTGCTCACGTTGGTGTATTTATTGCGGTGCGAAGGTGCGGTGGTGGTGCGGAGCGATGAGGCGCCGATCGTGAACGACCGTCCGATCATAGGCGTCTTGTCGCAGGAGCAGTCCTTCTACCTCCACACTAAGTACCCTGAAGAGAACTACACCAGCTACATCGCCGCCAGTTACGTGAAGGACGTCGAGGCATCCGGCGCGAGGGTCGTGCCTATTCTGTAAGTTTTGTAACCCTACAGTTATTATTTGAACTCCTGCTTTAGCTATATTTCCTTGATGAGTTTCGTATGAGTGAAAAGGCAAAATAGATACGTTTTATCACAGCCTAGTAATTTAATTCGTTTTATAGCCATTCGTGTAACACATTTTCGCAGATATTATACTATGTCGATTTCAAATTTTCAGGATTGGCAAGGATCGCGCATACTATGAAGATTTATTGGCAAAAATCAATGGGTAAGTTACGTCATTCAATTATTTATTTTCATCCGCTACGGGATGTTTGATATTGTGTACTAGCTCCGCTCTGTAGTTTCAACCACGAATTAAATGCCTATCGGTTTGGTATCGTGTAATGATAATTTATTGTAAATGATGAGATGAGGATTGTCTCAATATGGGACTCTTGGACTTTCCGGGGTCCTAATCTACCCCGGAAAGTCCAAGAGTCCCATATTGAGACAATCCTCATGGGCGTTAACCGTATACAATATACGCTATGAGATTTTGACCATACAAACCGTTTTCATCCGCAGAGTCCTGTTCCCCGGCGGCGCAACATACTTTAACCAGTCGAACGGCTACGCTGACGCAGCCCAGCATATTTTCGAAATAGCCAAGACACTCAACGCTCAAGGGGACTACTTCCCAATCTTCGGCACCTGCCTCGGTTTCCAGCTGATCATCGTCCTGGCGTCTGGGAGGGGACAGAAAGAGAACCGGATCTCATGCTACTCCTTTGAAAATTTACCCCTTGATTTTGCCCCAGGTATGAAACCACAGGACATTTAGGTAGCATTTATTAACATAATGTTATTTCAATGTTCAATACTTGTAAAGTAAGATATTAAGATGAGGTAAGGATGATAAGATCGATGATGTTTGAATTGGAAAACTGATTTAAACTGGAATTTAGCTCCACTGGCATACCTATAGTTCTACCTATACCAAAACACTTATAAGCAATAATATAAGTGTTTATATGGAATAATACTTAGTAAGCGTTTTGGCATTATATTAATTTCTAAGGAAGTAGGTACCTATTAGAGATTGGGTAGGTCCTATGTAGCTATTGTTTAAGTGATGTTATGACCCATTATTTTCAAACTGGTAGGCACTTGACTAACAAGTTCTTTACAATAAATATTTTCACACGGGCCTAATTTGTTCCATCGTTATCGATGCTCGTAGCGGTCATGTTGTCAGACACGATAAAAATATAGATATTAGAGTCTGATAGGAGTAAGACAATTTATCCGATGATAAAATAAGGAAAAAAAAATATGAAAAAGAAATGAAAAGAAAAAAATTAAAATAATAATTTTCGCATGTCATATTTTTAGAACGTAGTATAAATATAAAAGTGGGCGATGTCGTATAATTGCAGATTTTCGTGACAGCATGATGTTTAAGAATGCGCCTGATGATATTATAGACGTGTTGGCGCACCAAGACGTTACGGTGAATTATCATCAGTTCTGCATTGTGGATGAGGTAAGGTATATATAATAATCTTATTTCAACTTCGTAACAGTGATTGGTAACTAGTACTCACCAGTATGAACCTAGCAGGGTTTGTCTGGGCACTATGCCGCAATCCAAGACAATTCGTCACGACCGTGATGATAAATTATAACCAGAGAGGTCATATTCATCACGACTGTGATAAAAATTTTGGTCCTTTCTTTTTATTTTCAAAGGGAAATGAATAGTTGTAAAGTATCTATGAAAGCTAATTATATGTTTACATAAATTTATATTCAATGGAAACTAATCTGAAAATCAAAACGCCTTTTTCCAGAGCCTCAAGTCTCACAACCTGACTCAAGATTGGAGACCGACTTCCTACGGTGATGATGAAAACGGTGTTCGTTTCATTGCCAGCTACGAACATACAAGGTAAAGAACACATTATAAACTGGGTAACATAAGCAGACTCATTTAATTAAACTACCTATACTTATACTTAAGTAAAAGTGGCGGATCTGGCTAAGAACAAAATCATGGACCAATGGGAAGGACCCATAGGTCCTTATGTCAATTCATTCATTTATTTTCTGTCAAATGAGGTAGACATGTTGCCCAAGGAACTGTGAAATGGAATAACGACAACAGCAACAGTCTGCATCAGCTTGACGTCGAATTATATTACGCATTCCGAAGCACGGAGCTGTGAAATTCCGGACATAACTACAGAATAGATAGTACTATAACTTATGAAGTTAAGACATTTCAGTGCGGCGCTGAGGTTTCGAACCCAGTGTCGTTGTGTTGCAAAATACACAGCTACCCGCTCGGTTGTTATATTGATAGCCCAGAGAGGTTTTAGCTCGCCCCTTTTTGGTCCATTGATGATGAGTTACCTAAGTGATTCTGGCACTTATATAAACAAAACCATTTACCTACCAAGTAGGTTTGTTTCTCGTCACATACCTAACCGAAAATAGTACAGTTAAATAACGTAATATTTACCTTCGAGTAAATTTTAAAATACACATTTCCCCCATTTTCCTTGTACCTTGTGTATTTCTGGACTGTTGTACAATAAAGTATTTTCTATTCTATTCTATTACAGGTATCCATTCTACGGCGTCCAGTTCCACCCGGAGAAGAGTTCCTTCGAGTGGAAACTGTCAAAGAACTACCCTCACTCCTTTAACGCCGTCAAAGCGAACAGATATTTCATGGACTTCTTCGTACGAGAATGCAGGAAGAGCACCCACGCGTTCGCCAGCGCCGCAGAGGAGAACCAATATCTTATATACAATCACCAAGCTCATTTCACTGGCGTCCTTGGTAGTGCGTACCATCAGTGTTACCTGTTTGAACCCAGGGGCACGGTCTCTAAATAACCCATACTTATTTTTTTTGGAATAGATAAAATAAACATACCTACGTGAAAAAAAATAGTACCTAATGATGCCCGTATAGAGATACAGATGATACTTCGGCAGATACCTAAGTACTTAGTTACTTTTGGTATTTTAGATTCTAAGAGCAATAAAGTCCGTGTACTACGCATCGTACAAAACCTCACTTACTTTTATTGGCATAAAGCCGTATCTGCGGCGCGTGTTTTCGTCTACACACTACACAAAACATTATAGTTTATGAATTTTTTTGACAATGTTTGATGTTTTCCTGTCAAACAAGATATCTTGTCAAAAATTACAATGTTTTGTGTAGAGGTTTTTGTGTAGTGTTAAGACCAAAACACGCGCAGGAGACAGGGTTGATTATCTCGCAAATATCGTATCCATATCATTTTTAACATTTGTAAGATAAAAATAATTTGTTGCACAATGCTTTGGCTTAGAAAACAAAACGATCACAGCTTGGGGTTTTGTAATATACTCTTACTTGCCCAAATGTTAATAAATTATCAGTTTCATTTATAAATAAACTGTTTTAGAATCAAAGATGTTTTTTTTAAGTAACGTATTTTAAATCCTTTCCCAGAGTTTAAACTATCTCCATACCAAATTAAGGCAACATCTTCTCAGCCTTTAAGTTCTGAAAAGTAAGCAAACAGTCAGAGAGACAGACTTAGTCAATTTCGCTTTCATAATATTAAAGGAAAACATTCTATCAACATGAAAATATTGCGAAAACATCTGGTATGTAGGTGTACAAAAAGATAAATTAGAAAATCTTCCCCCAACTAACTAGGGGTGTCCGTAAATAGACAATAGCTGCTGCAGGAGACATTAAGGGGGTAGTTCGACGGAACAGTGGGAAGTCTGCTAAATCCCTAATAGGTATATCTAAATAGCCCTCTGTTATCGACAGCTTACGTAACATTCGCCAACACGTATTTTGAGGGTGACAATGGGATGTTTTAATTGATCGATCAGTATTTCTACAGGTCTAATACAGATATGTGTTCTGTTATTGTTAAGCGCGGCTAGGGGTCTTACGCAATGTTTATGTCTGAAATATAGAATGAGTCGTATTTCGACTACCCAATTCACATTGACGTTCGTTCAGGTTTAGTCGAAACAAAATATAATACAGCTAAACAAAGCCACATTGTAATAGTACTTTCTCATTAGGCTTTGTATTCTCTAATGCGGCCAATTAGCTCGTCGTGACATGACGCCGTATTACAATGAAACGTTGTTTAGTTGTATTTAATTCATCATTTTGTCGCCGATATCTCTGCACTCGAACTATTTTTCATTATTAATGACAAAAATTTGTAATCATTCAAAAGTTATGAGTTATTTAAGATGTGTTGGTTGTCTAACTCATCTAACTGTTGTATGTAGGTATTTAGTTAGTTTGATGTTGTTGAATATAAAAAGTCATTTACCTGTTGGAAAGTTGGAATGTTAGTAAACAAATTATAATACCGTAACAAATTACAACTTTTGTTACGTAACAAGTAGGCATCCTCAAAAGTTAGATTCAACTAAAGTTACAAACTGTTACACAATGTTATATAATTATTAGGTAACATGTTTTTTGTTGGGTTTGAACATTATTTTTTGAGTGGAGTATACGGACAGAACTCCACTAAGTAGCTTCATAATAGGTGAAAACAAATGACGACTATCTTTAAAAAGTGGGTTTAGCGCCCAGTGCTAATAAAGCAAATTCAATCTTCAGTATTTTTCCAATCACTACCATCCAATATCCCTTCAATTTCGCAGTAGTCTCTAATCAGACCCTGTACTAACACACTTATTTATCCAAGCAGTACAAGGTCCACGGCGAACGGTCGTTGACACTGAAAGACAACCCTCCCTCACCCTGATTGATAAGGGTTCAACTTGTTCGTATTTTAGAAGAATGATTTAGCACATGTAATATTGGATTTGTGATCTCTTATCATGTAAAGCGACTTTTAAAATAATAAATCACCACCTTGTTTTTGTTTTGCCGCTGATTTTTTCTGTTAGCAGTCGTGAGGAAGCATTTATTAATAAAAATAATTTATTGATTAGAACAGCGGAAACTGGAAAACAAATAGGCATTCGAGGTTAGTCATTCTGATGTTTTCATAAAAAATTGGCTTTTGGACGTTTTTACCAGTAGAACGTATACCAAAACTGAAAAGAGGCAAACATTATGGTTTATAATTGTTGATTATGGTAATTTGCTGAAAAAGTTTAGGCCGGTCTAAAACTTTTTAGGGTCCACCAATTTATAGTTGACAGTTTAGGCGTAGGTGTATAGTTTGGAGTGCCCTTTATATTAATATAGGTGTATTACTCGATAGGGTTTAGCTTTCTTGGCAATTAAAACATTGTCATTTAAGCATTGTCTCTCGAACTTGTAAGGAACACACTGAGTCCACACTTATCAAAATCGATCCAACGGTGTAGGCTATAACTATGTTATAAGATGCGCCAAAGAAACATAGGCATTGATTTATTGAGGCACTTCATAAATAGAACCGTCCTGCTTAGCCGGGTAAAAACTGGAACCTTATAACAGAATTAATTAGTAACCTTACTAAATACTAAGGTATCTAAAGATCTATTTAAAGGAGATCCGCGTTTAGGGTTGTATAAGATGAAGGTAAATTCGTCGCTCTGCTTGCCTTGACTATGGGGTATTATGGCCATCGCCGGGTTCACTGTTTATTAGACACCAAAAGGACGGGCACTACGTGACGAACATTGAGAATGTATTTAAAACTAACTATACAGGGTGTCCCACGGATATGCCACATGGAGGGAAAGTACCTAGAATATTGTAGATGGAACATTTTACTGAAAGAAGACATTAATTGAATTTAAAAAACAATTTAAACTGCATTCATAGATATTTAAATCGTTACATGGTTGAACCGGGAAATGAACCCGTTACACGAGAAAAATAATCACTCTGTAGCTTTATCATATCGATTCCTCATCATCATTCATTAATCAATCTTTACGGCAATGTCAGCTTTTCATTTTTCTGAACATAATTTCACATCGAATGTGGCATACATCGAAATCTTTTCTTATATTCATTTCTATCAATAAAACAATTTACATCGGATGAGCTTCTAACGGACATTCATCCCCTTCTCAAAACATTAATCATAATTTTTCAAATCTGTATCTATCTAAGGCAGCAAAAGGTTGTAGAGGAAGAAAGGAGTGTCGTCGCCCCAGTGCCCTTGACTTCAAGCTACAGGATGTTTCTTCCATTAGGTACTTGTGCAAATTGTCTTATGGATAACAATAATTGGAATAACGTGATAAGAATGATGCCACATAGTTATTGAGAATACTTTTTATAAAATGCCTGTTCGGTACTGTAAGCTGATAAAAATTAGCCACTATCAACTTACTTTTAGTCATTGAATAGTTGGGTTGTCTACCTTCCATCTCTGTCATCAGATCAGGTCGTTGTTACCATATCTAATATTTTATTGTCATATATCCATACAAAAACTAACACAGAACCTGGCGGCAAATGTAGTGGTACGTGTCGAAAGAAATAATAATTATGTTGATTTTTTGACATTTTAACCAGAGCAAGTTAACTGACACAAAAAATACAATAACTACTCGGAAATAAGTCGTCTTAGTGTTATCTAATTATAATTAGCATATTAACATAGTATCCATAAACATCACAGCAGTTGCAAATAAAGCAAAGGTTTCGAACGATCTCCTTAGCTGTTAGGTGAACAGCTAAGGAGATCGTCTGGTGATATATTTAGTAGCGGCTGGCAACATAATAGCCCAGATAATAACATAATTATGATCTTGAAACGTATCTCTATAACCTAGACTTGACTTCAGGTAATACCATAGTTCAACGGCCAGAAGCTTTCCTTACATTAATACAACCATGTACAATCTTTGTGAAAGGTTCGGAGTCTCACTGAAAGGGCCTAAACGATGATTGATGTGGAAAAAAGAATGGTAAATGACTGGATATTCTCAGTAATACTTGTAGGTTAACTTGTAAAGGTTATTTAGTTAGAGGACGTCTTTTTCTAAAAGTATTCTGAGTGAAGTATTCTGATGGTAGTAGCAGTTACGATAGTACCTTCTTTGCAGAAATATTGATTTGTTTGTTTTCTTTGGAAAACACCAATTCTATTGGCACTAATTAATGACTATAAATTAATTTGACAGGTCAAAGGTGTGCAAAAGTGTGGTACTTCTCCAGGCGGTCTCTTGCAGAAGAAGCCTCCCACTACAGATCCACTATGTGATCGTGACGCGCGTTATTTTCAAAATAACATTTCAGAAATCTTTACAATCACTAATACACAAAACCAACGCAATGGACACGTGAAAAACCTCATATTATTTTATAAGTCTATTTAACTTAATCATAAATCTTGTATTATGGTAAAAAAAGCAAAGTGACCAGGTCACTGCGGAGTTGACGACGGCCTATCTATACTCTATAGGGTCGTACAAAGATGACAGATAACTTTGAAAGGTAACGATATTTACATGAATGCCACATGCCTCAATATTGAATAGAATATGTCCAGTAAAATGATAAATGGCTCCTAGGGTCCGTTTACTAACTATCTTTTAATAGAATGACACAAATAAATCTGAAGGCGAAGTATACCGGAGGGAAATATGCTTTTCCGTTATGAAAATACCTATAGAAAAGTTTTGGGTTCGAGGCAGAATGCGTGCAAGTCATTGAACTCGTTGTTCACATTACTACCTGTTCGATTATTACAATCGTTAACATTTAAGCAATATATAAAGTATTACATGTATCTAAGGGTACATACATACCTTATACGTATGTTACATACGATTCACACAGCGTATGTGTTCTGTGGAAAACACATACGTTGATGCCTATACTGAGTTACTGACCAACACAGGAACGATAAGCTCGACCACACTATGTGCAAATGTGAGCAGCATTCGAGTTACTCGTAGATGGATCAGCATAGCTGTAAAACCTTATAGCTCTCCCGTGGTCAAGAGACTTAAACCAAACATCTTCATGTAACTTTTGACCTTTCTTGACGTGATTTCTCCATGCACTGGTCCCTATCATTGAGCTTCTCTCATAAATCATATAAGCGTATCAATGCAAATAAACACAGAGATAGTATGGCGTGGCGTTATTTCATAAACCGACTACGAAGCGTGAGGCTGCGAGTTTGATAGTTCCTGAATCTCCAGACACGAGGGCTAATTAGGTGTTAGACAGAATCTATGTACTCAGATAGGTATGTACTATACGATCGTGATGCTTTAAAGTTATTATATTATAATAACCCACGTTTTTAAGCTACTTTTAAGCATGTGTTCCTATTGGGTGCAAAAACAAAAAAAAAACAACTATTTAACAATAGAATAGAATAGAACAGAAAACTCCTTATCGTACACCGAAAAAATAAACACAGTACCTACAGAAAAATTACAATAGGTAAAGATGAATTTTTGTTTTTTAAAAGTCTGCAATTATCATACTCGATTTTTATTTGTTTTCCATTCCAAACTAGACTATTGCTCTGTCTCTAAAAAATCTCTGAATATTCAATATGGTTTTTACAATTTATGGACTAAGTGTTCACCTAAATTGACTGTCAGTTTCTTGAGATACATATGAATTCTAGCTAGATTATAAGTACGTACTCGTACGTACAATGTAGAAACAAAACTTTTCAAATTATGACAATGATAAGTTATAAAATTAGCTTGTTTTACCGTCAGATAGATTTTACCACTTTTCGGGTTGTGTCAGATCCAATTCTACGGTGACTGACTTTAGCTGACATTTCATTTCGTTTGTTTTGCACTTCATTCGGGTACTCCCGTTAATGATGCCGTAGAAGGACCCTTGGGTGCCGAAACTACGCTGCCCTAGTTATTAGGGATGGAAGGTAAATAACACCGCATCGGCCATTGACATTGGGGACTCACTTAAAAAGTTATAACTTATAGATAGACTAGCTGCACCCCGCAGTTTCACTCGGCTTGAGTATAATACTCAATCAAGTGGGGTAATCCCCACGATGGGTGGATAGATGTTTTTTACTCTATTACACAAAACTACTGAACGGATTAGGCACAAAGGTAGTTTATTATCTGGATTAATACATATGATAATTTTTATTTATTTACTAGATACTAGTTTATAATATTAGAAGGAATAGGATAGGATAGGACAGAACAAATAGACTCTTTTTTTATTCACCACAAAACAAAACAAAGAAATCATAAGAAACCAGAACATTCGCACTTAACACCTTCAGTGCTGAAAACACAACTGTCGTGTTTTTCACAACTTGCCACGAGTGCGGCAAAACACAACTGGTGTGTTTCTTGTATGGGAAAACTTTATGGCGTGTGTAGAGCTGCACCCGTGACTAGACAAGAAAATCGGCTCAGCAGTCAAAGTGTTAAGTAAACTGATGTAAAATAAATCATTTTCTACTCTAGCTATTACCACCGGCTCGAAACCTGTCAGAATATATTACTGAACTAATGAAAAAAGTTCTGGGGTCACAATGTCATATTACCAGATATTATGATAAGCACATACGAGTAGACAGGTAAACGATTACTTTTCCAGACTGAAGCCATTGACACAATAATTGTATAATCAAAACTTTCATAAAGAACAAAAACTCAAACAAAGTATGGATAACTTTCTGAAAGTTTATAAGGCATGTCTATGTTCAAGTTTTTTTTTTATCGACTGATTGACGAGAAAAGCACATCGTTCACCTGATGGCAAGCGCTACGTCTGCCCATAACAGTTACAGTCCAACCAGAACTTTGCATTGCATAATCCTACGCGGCATTGCACTGCACAAATTCAATTTGAAGAAAGTATTTAAATTTTGGTAAGATATTAAGTCACAAGGCAAAGAAATATGGGATGTAAATCTATCCATGGTCATCAACCCATAACGTCCCACTGCTGAGCACGGGTCTCCTCTTACTTTCGTGAGTGGGGTTAGGCCTTGTCACCAAGGGGCCCGGTCCGGATTGGTGGATAACATGCCTACCTCCGAAATAATTCTCAGGTAGGTATGTGGGTTGCCTTACGATGTTTTTCTTTCACCGAAAAGCGAGTGATAATTACGTACATTTGCTTTTGCCGAAACACATTGGTACGTGCCCGCACTGGGAATAATTGAACTCACGTCCTTCTCCATGGAAGGCGAACGTTCTTCCTGTAGGCTACCACCGCATTTTTTAACAATACATCGTTTAAAAAAATCTCTTTAATTGGTCCACAAACATTATCAAACAAGAGCTAATTTATTCATGACATTATATAATGTATTTACTCTATTTGTTTCACACTGCTTTATTATACGTGTAGAAGATAAACAACATCCTACTTTCACCTTAAAGGCTGAGCTTACTGGCTAGGATCATAAAATTTTATAGATAATGCTAACATAGGTATAATTTCATTCGATTCGTTGAACTTTCATGCGGCCATTAACTCTACTACAATTGACTTGTATAGATAATAGGCAAGTGTGAGGGCGAGACGCGTCCGGTGACGCAGATTCATTCAACCCAGCCCGGGTGCATTTAGTGTGAAAGCCTTAAGCCTCAATAATATGATACTAAATTCACATCCACCCACACCTATGATAGTGCGTCAAGTTGTTAAGGTGAGAAACGGGAGTGAAGGAACCTGTAGTGGGAGGCCTCTTTTGCAAGAGACCGCCTAAGAAAGTACCACACCTTTGTCAGATATTCATCCGCCAAGCAGCAGTGTGAAAACGTTACTGTGTTTGGTTTGAAGAGAATTGTTTCCAGTGAAATTACTGGGCATAATGAGACTTTAGAGCCGATGTCTCAGGGTGACGAGCGGAGTGCAGTGCCGCGCAGGATTGTGCAATTTCAATTTCAATTACGTCACTCAGCTAAAAAAAAACCTCTAGCCAGTCACAAAATAGCGTAAAAAACAAATGAAGCTTGTTTTCAGTTTACTTCTTGTGTACCTTTGAGTATCGTGAGGTTCGTGTGGTTTAAAAAAAAAAAACAGTACATTTCACATTTGTAGTTATGTAATACATAGGTACGACGTATTAGGTGATATTAACAACTATCCGACAGATGTCATCCATCACATCCGTCCGTTTCCACGAGATTATGGATCACGATACACGTCATTCAATACTTTTGAAATGTGTATTTGTGACCCGTAATCTCATTGAGAGCTTATCGAAAGGTGTACAATGTACATATTTATACTATGCGATTTATACGTGTTCGCATTCACTAGTGTAAACGAAAATAGAATGAGGCTTATGGATTAATCAGTATAGTATTATTAGATAACTCACGTTTTTAGGTATCATCATCATCAACCCACAACGTCCCAATGCTGAAGACGGGTCTCCCCTCACTTTCGTGAGGAGGGTTAGGCCATAATCCACCACGGGGGCCAGATCCGGATTGGTGGATAACATACCTACCTCCAAAATAATTCTCGGGTATGTGAGTTTCCTCACGATGTTTGCCTTCACCGAAAAGCGAGTGATAATTACGTACATATGTTTTTTACAGAAACACATTGGTACGTGCCTGCACGGGGTTTGAACTCACGACCTTCTGATTGGAAAGCGGACCTTCTCCCACTAGGCTACCACCGCTCACCGCTCATTTTTAGGTATAATGCATTCTTTATCTAATCTAGTAGATAGACAACCTATTTGCTTGTTATATTTTTGAAGGCGATTAAATACTTTAGCCCCATCGGTGAGATTAATGATAGGATGCTTTGCTTACAAACAAATAACACCAAATAATCACATGAATAGATAAATCTTGACCGCTAATTAGGGCTATCTCTAGGGAACTGACTTCCTGTATCCATATGTGTATACAGTTCTGATTATTTCCTATAAAATATGTTCTTATTACATAGGAAACAATCAGAAGTGTATATAGTCATCATGTGGTCCGCGTGTTTATGGAAATATAGAAATAGTGTTATTACTTCCAATGAACCTTAATTAGCACCAAAATACCCTGAGAAGTAAACTGCGTGTACCTATCTGAAGTATGAATAGGACTAGTAGTAATTTTGTATTCGGTAAAAAAAGAAGAACATAATCATACAATTACAAAGTAGCGAAGAGGCCCTACTCTATTTGTACTCTTTCGAAAAATATGACGTATCTAATGTTTTAATTTAATATTTAGCAGAAAATACGCTTTAGAATGACTTAAATTTAAATTATCTCACAACGCGCATACCCCTTTTTTTCCTAGATAGTGAAGGACGCGTTATACACATACTTACGTCCTCAAGTGAACTTTTGTCATGAAATTGATGAGGTAAATCATCGACCTTAAAATTACTTCCAAATGATGGACTTTACAAAGGTCTTTCGTCCAACACATTTTTTGAAGCACGCTCCCAGTTCGAAAAGGTCACTTACGTCAGGCCCGTTGAGTGTTCTCATGGCCACAGAGCCCACAGGGTGCCTTATATTGTATCAAGTGTACAAGGTATCAAGTGCCTTGACTTCTATTAATAGAAGGGTCCGCGTGGCATTTCCAGCAGCAGCGGTTGGTTCTCATTGACGCCGAAGCATCGATCGGGGGCGCTGCCGGGGGCTGCAGCTACTGACCTAGTTCGCACCTTCAATGGAGCTAGGGTATGGGTAGGATGTTGATGGCAAACGGTGTAAGTCAGAAATTGAAATAATTTTATTGATTTTCTACTGTTTTCATTCCATTAATAGAGAAGAAGCTCATAACATCTTTAATAGGTAAATAAATACACGTTTTTCAATAAGTATTGTAATAAAAAGCTTTTAATTAATTTCAACTCTACACAACTATGTGTGGATCAAATCTTGTGGAAAAAGGTTGACCTATTGGCCCTAGTTCGATTAATATAATATATATAATACTTATTTGAAACTAAGGTTGTTGCAAATTCTAAAAATGTGAACTAATAATTTTAGAAAATATCACCTGCTTTAAACTTCGACTATCGTAAATACTAAGTTATACTCAATTAAATACCAACTTTCATTTATTTCTTCCAGTTTCCCAAAAAAATTATCCTGAGATTTCGATTTACAGATCTCTTAAACAAAGTCCAAATTCATCATCAGCCGGAAGACATCCACTGTTGAACATAGGCCTCCCCCATAGAACGCCACAACGAGCGGTTGCTAGCTGAAATCCAGATTATTTAAAATTAATTCTTAGAAAAGAGTTGAAACAGAAGTTTGTTTCAGTATGAAGTTTCTGTTGTAGCTTGTAAGCCATATAAAGATTTTAGAGTCCAAAATCAATGATCCAAGCTTTGAGCAGGAGAATACAAATCTTTAGGTTGCTAAGCGCATAAGTCACCGCTTGGTTACTTTTGTATGCAGTAGTTGAATTCTGTAGTGATAAGTCAAAAAATACTTCATCGTAAAATAGAGGCATAATTGGAATTTTTGATTTACCTACCCATCTTCCAGAAAGCCTCCAAGGCCTCGAGTAGGTACATGTTCCCGACTGCAGCAGAGGGGTCTACGACCGCGCGACCTAATTTCAGTGCTGACGTCACAGATACGCCTCCCTTACGTCACGACGAGCCTCCATTCAAAAGTAGATCACAGCCTCGCTGCCACGCCACCTTGCATTATACACTCGTACTTATACAAGGTAACTGTATATTCGAGGACGTTGGCACAAACTAGTGTGGCCTTAACTAAAAAAAAGAAATATATAAGAAAAAAAATTAACTTTTATTAAAAATATTCGTACAGGTAAAATTTATGGCGTAAATCGACACCGTAATTGTGTGAGTAATGTTTGATTTGTTTTTTTTAATAAATATAATAAATATTTTTTTGAACTTATGGTAGGTTAATAATAATAGTACTTAATAATTAAAATAAATAAACTAAATTATAAAAACTAGAAGAATAATATTCATGTATTGCTAGTATATACAAGATCTTGAAGTATTTATTTATTATACTTTCAATAGCTTTCTCATTTGGAGAAATTATGTGTTGCATGTTAAAGCTTGCCCTTGCAAAATTTTCGGCAACTTTCCAAAGACTGCAACTTTGTGAGGCTTGACTGCAGATTATAGTATATAAACTTATTTAGTATAAGTACGTATATACATTTTTTAGAAACTTGTAGATATAAATAAATCCGTAGAAAATTAATAATTCCAAAACTGTATAAGTTCTCGATAAATATGCCAATGATCAGGTGAATTAAGAATTGTTATGGGAATTTTACATTAACTTTAGAACACTCATAATGGTGAATGTTATAATACGTGTCCGACTAATGGTATTAGATAATGCATCTGCAATTGTTTAGATTAGAGTTACGTGGGTACATCAAAGAATTATACAAGACATGAACATGTAAGAGACTATTATTAGATAGATATAGAGTTTATTTTTACAAATATAAAAATACACTTCTCATTATACTTAGTTTTTGAAATCCTGCAGATAAGAGGTCCTTCTTATCTAACAAATACAAAAAACGGCAACAATGTAAGTGTGTACCTTAAACCTTTTTAAATTCGAGTAAAATATAATTATTGTAATCATCAAACATATCATAAGTGATATATGAAACGAGTCCTAAAATAATTAAGGAGTAGAAACAAAAGTAGCAATTTCAAAAAAGTCCTTTTAAAGAGTTTCATCCTTGACACAGTTCGCGGGGTTGTGCCCTTTAGTAGAGAGCCGCAGCGGCAACTTTGAAGGTCTATTATATAAAAATATGAGAAAATTTCAATTGTTAAATGTTATTAAATAGGTCCAGGAAATACCTTGGATTTACAAACAAACGGGGCACAAGGACGACGGAGAAGGTTCTAATTGAAGGTGAAATGGTACATACTTGTACAATGCCATATTTCAAAGGCTTGATTGTGCAGAGTGGACGTGACGGCTCGCCATGAAATGCTGTCACGCGTTCGGACAAGCGGAGAGATGGATAACAACCTTGTATCACAGTGTAGAGACTAATTAGAGGATTTATTACCCTGCGTTTGTATTTAGGTGCTTTTGTCGAAGATTGTTAAAAATCGGTGGCCAAGGTGAGCCTTTTCTAGTTTAAGGAGCGTTTAATCGTCCTGGAGGAGGCCTTTGGTGTAAAGCATACCAAAATAAAAATTAAAACATTTGATATTATAAGTGCAGATTTTAGTTTTTTATATTTTAAATTTTTATTCAGTAATGTAAAATTGGGAAGTAAAGGCTTTATTATTATTTTTAATTGTACTGAATACAATAATAATAATAACATAGTTGTAACTACCGCATTTTTTTCGTATTCTATCCTCCACACATATTGAGAGTATAACGTTTAATAGTTGCTTTAAGAGCTTATAAAAAGTCCTATGTAACTGGGTATAATTTTATAGGTAATATTTTTTATTGTATTCCCCCCATACGACATCTAGTATAATTTTTGTGTACGACAGCAAATAATAATCTTTGACTAAATTGGAAAGGATGGCATTATTATAAAAATAAATCTTTCTTGGCGTTAGTACTGTGTCGACTAAATATCTAAAGAAATATGACAGATAGGCTTACGCTTCGTTAACCCTTCACCCGCTTGGCCAGTCACGTATTTCTATCTAGGTCACGTGTAAGTACTTAATCCTAGGTGAACATTAAAATTCCACCCTTAAGGTTGCGACACGACCTAGCCCTATTTTCGCTGCCGCCGTGTCATAAAACAATAATAATTAATATCTTGAGATTTTATAACCTCCGAGAAACCTTCACGACTATGAAGGATATCTCGAGAATCGAGCCTCAATGACAAAGTTGAACAATTAAGTTGGAATTAAGTTCCATAGAGCCGTGTATTTGAAGAAAGCAGATAAAAGGTTCAGATTAGGTTACTTTTTGAATTTCATACAATAACGTCATGGAACTTGGACTGAAAAACCATATTATTATATTTAAACCCACATGACTTTTATGGAAAATTACATGATATGTCATTACGCCTAGAAAAGCTGCCGGCTAGTTGCCAATTACCACTTATCAGTTTTAAAAAGAGCTTTAAAAGCTTACATGATTCCATTTTCTTTTAAAATATTTCATTAATTAAAAAATCCTAAATGTTATTTTATTTTATTTTTGTACAAATTTTGTTATTATTTTGATTAATGGTATGCTATGTTTCTAGTTGCCTGAAATAAATGAATTTATTTTTTAATAAGAATACATGTAGATCTAACAAAATGTCACCTTTGGTATTAAGCGTTCTACTCACAACCAATTGAAAAGTTAACTGTTGTTATTTCGCAAACTGGAAACTTCCAGAATTTTTCAGTCCCAGAAGATTCAGTTCTCCCTTTGGAGATCTTTAAAGTCGATGGTGTCAAACACCTATTAACGGGGATTGTAAATAACTAGACAATACAGATGTTTTAGTTAGTTTTCCTTTCATTTATATTGTTACTAGCTGCGCCCTTTGGTTTCACCCGCATAGTTCCCGTTCCTGTGGGAATACTGGAATTAAATATAGCCTACTAGCTGCGCCCCGCGGTTTTTCCCCGCGTAGTTCCTGTTCCCGCGGGTATATGGGGATAAAAATAGTCTATGTTGTATCTGTATCTATGTTTAGGTTGTCTGGAAGAAATCGCTTTCAGCGATAAGACCGCCCATTATACTACCCTTGTTTACCTATTGTAATTCTTCTGTACTGTATTTATTTTTGTTTCTGGTGTACAATAAAGAGTTTTTCTATTCTATTCTGTGTTACTCGCTGTCAATGTAGCTTTCCATTAGAGAAATATTTTTTTTAAATTTAGCTTCAATAATGACGAAACTTCCATATTAACTTTCATACCCTATTTCAAACCCTTACAATGCTTCTTTCGTATTCAAAAGTACCCTATGTCCTTTCTTAGGCTCTAGACTATCTCTGTACCAAATTTCATTTAAATCGGTTCAGTAGTTTAGGCGTGAAAGAGCAACAGACAGACAGACAGAGTTACTTTCGCATTTATAATATAAGTTAGGATTTAAGCTGTGTCAATAAATTACATCTAGCCTTAAATACAGATTGTATTAAATTAAATCGAGCATTTTCGAAAGAATAGACATCTCTACAAATATACATATAATCAGCGAGTTTCTATCGTAGTTTCAATTTATTACATTAAAAAGATGCAAATTACTTAAGTCATTGGTTTGAATTGACTGCTGAGTGAATTTAATATTTATCTTACAGATTCATTAAAATGATTAAACAACAATCTTGATCGTGTATTGACACATTTTTTTGTTTATGTTCAATGTACAGGCTGTTTGTATTTTGTTACTTTTTGATAACAAGATATACTAAATAGAATATGAGCACATTTATCAATTGTCAGTAGGTATCAGGTAGGTAGGGTCTCGTCAGTCAATAAAAATAAAAAAGGGTATGCAAATTGGCAGCGTTCGTAGCAGAATTATTTGACTTTTTTGCCAAGTATCTAGCTGCTTAAATACAGAGAAAAATATATACCTACTTTTGGGGGGTCAGAGTGGAATTAATAAATACAACCAATTCTTCTTATTATTCTTATTAGTACATATTATAATTTTATTCCCAGCAATTCCTCAACAGCCTTCGCTCCCCGTTGCCGGTGTCGCGCTAAATATTCAACTTTTCCCGCCCTTTTTGTTTACATTGTTATGATGGTGACACCAACACCCACTTCCGCGATTAAAAAGAGATCGAATATGCATCACCTATTTATTCTGTGGCATCAAACAAATGAGATATTGCCAGGTTTAATTAGTTATTACTAGTATGACCTAACACTACCTACTAACAGTTTAGCTATCAAACGTTCCTAATTGATAATTCAGGAAGTACTCTCGTTGGTGAATATAATTTGACATTATTATCTACGGTTTGTTTTATTAAATTCCTTTTGTTATTTCTAAATATAGTTCTGTTTGTCTTTTGTTTCAGGACCAGGAACTAGGTCAGGCGAGGTTGTTGACTTATTGTTTGTGTGCTATAGACGTCAATCCACTCCTCATAATTCGGGTACCGCAAAGGTTGCAAGTTTTGTAAGAGCTTTACTGAGTCAAAAAGTATTCATTGTAATTAGATAGTCACAATACTTTCTAATAGAATAAAGGTGTTGAATCTCTCCTTCATTTAGCATTTGGTTTTTTTGACGTGACAACGTCTAATAAATCGATGAACGCCGGCTGCATGCACGAAAAAGTTGACACATTGTCCCGTAACGCTCATTGTCCCGTTACGCTCATTGTACGTTTGCGCCGCATCTATCTATCTTCTCTTCTTGACAGGTTAATTATTCTTGTATTTAAAAAATCTGATCACTAGTATAATTTCAAGTATTTATTCTTTTATTACTAAAAAAATAAATTTTATTCATAAAAGTATGCAATCATTCATCAATGATTTGTTATGACGTTGTCACGTTAAAATATCGTCCGTAAACCAACTTTACAGACAATCAATTTTATTTTATTTTCATGATGTAAAGTTTTTTATACAAAATAAATGGCAAACAATAACGCTGCTCCTTTGATGATTAATGTTGGAACTACAGAATTAGATAAAATAAGTTTGAATGGAAGTAATTATATATTTTCCAAAGAATCACTACAAGTACCTTCGAATATTATACAAGAAATATTTGATTTCCGCGCTCGGGTGAGTGAACTTCAGGAAGTTTCCGTGTGTATTTTTATCTATTGTTTTTGGAAGTAAAATTAATCTTCAATACCACGGTAATTGAATCAACGTAATATATTTGACAATTCCAAAACTACAGGGACTTCGTTCATTCACTTTTGAACTCATACATTATACTATAGTTATACACACTAAGTTAAAACATAGGAAGTGTGTGCCTTACGCCTTAGAAACTATTTTGATATGACAGATGTTGGAAAAACATTGGGAAAAAAACGGCACCACGTGACTTGTAGAAAGGTATTTGTATCAAGAAAACGTGGACAATGGACAGTGGCGCTCAAAGTAATAAATTTGATCGAGTGGAGGAAAGTTCTAACGAACACGAACGATTTTTTTTGTTTTTCTATATTTATGTATAAGATGTTATTTGTGACGAGTAAAATGCAATATTTAGCCTAATATATAATAAATGACTAGAGTTTTTTGAGTTTTGAGTTTTGAACAATATCATAAGTCTACGGTACATTAATGATGTCGGAAATATTATGAGTTTGCGCCTAAAAAACAAACATGAAATGAATGAATGAATGCATGAATTACTGAACAAAGTTTCAACTCAATTGGTTGAATGACGCGTGAACACAAACAAACAAACATTTGTGTGTTGGATGTTTTATAATCCAAATGTATGACATATCAGTAGTCACGATATCCGATAATTGATTAATTATATGTCAGAAGCGTTTCACGATTCTCCGAAATTTAATAATAGGTGTTTGATGTCTGTTGAAATTATGGAGAGAAAATACTGTCAATGAAAAGGGACGGGATATTCACCTTTACTCGTCTATCTCTTTGAAAGGCAGATTCAAGAGCAAATAACCCTGTGATAGTAATTGACATCACTACCTTGTTATATCCTATTTACGGAGGCGGAATTTATTTAGATAACCTGTAATATGTTTGGATGAACTCATGTGTATATTAGCTTAGCAACATTTCAAGGAGGATCTTGCTTAGTCAAATATTAGCGTAAGAAGAAGATTCTTATATAATTCATGAACTTTGGCAATGAAACTTACGATAAATGACGTGTCAAGAGCGTCTTTTTTGTAACTCCCAATTTTCTAAAGTACAACAGAAAACAATCAACATCAAAATGGATTTAAAAAAGAAAATATTGAAAAGATTTTCATGAACTTTATAAGGAGGACCTGAACATGAACTGTTGGAGGTTTAACTTAAAAAAAAGTGATTTACATCTAAGAAAATATAATTCGAGGTGACATAAACGAAAAAAATATAGACACATTGAAAAAATACACCATAATTTTGAAGTACCTAGGTTAAAAAATTGTACGAGTAAACTTGAACGATACCAAAACAATGAGGGCATTAATGACTTAAAATTATTTTGAATTTGATGTCCCACTTGCTTTATTAGGACAGGGCATTAAGAGATGAATTTTTGTGCTTATCACTATGATCAGATTTTAGTCTCGTACGTCTGAATGATTTCAATACTTATAACTTATTGGGATAATTGATATTTTCTCTAGCTTGTTTAGCTCCAGTTTGACAGCCAGTGTAGGTCACGGGGTGAATCATCAGTCCGCTTCCCTCGTGGAATAAAACGCGGCTCCGAGACACGCGTTGGAAGGAATTGCACGTTTATTACAGACCGAGTGGGCAAGGCATTTCCTTCACGCCTTCGTGAACTTGATATTTAAAACCCACGATGCCGAGCACATGCCCAGGCAGGAGGCAGATAAAATCTGTTGATTCGCGTGTTTTACCACAGCAGACACAATTGAAGATGTCATTTAGAAATAATTAACTCAGGCTGAAGATCAATAAAATTTTTGAGGGTCTTTATACATGCAATTTCTATAATATATGCTTTGTTCTATATTTGATTATCGTGCAGCTTTCTCTCTCTTAAAGGAAATCTTTGTCTCAACAATATGAAGGCCCCTTGCTGCGGTACCGAAATATCAGAAACTGATATCGTATCCATGGTAAATAACTCGTTTCTAGTTATATATTTGAATTTATGACAATGCCAAGTTAACGGTGGTATAAATTATTGGTGAACTCCAACCTTATTGGGTTTGTAAGTCGATGGATTTGTGGTTTTTTGACACGTGACCAATCAACGGAGCAATGCCGAAAACATGTCGCGTGGCATGTGTTGTGGGAGGTCTCTTCTACAAGAGACCGCCTGGGGAAGTACCACACCTTTGCCAGATATTCATCCGTCAAGCAGTAGTGTGCAAACTTTACTGTGTTCCGGCTTGAAGGGCACTGTTTTCAGCGAAATAACTAAGCACATGAGACTTTAGAGCCGATGTCTCAGAGTGACGAGCGCAGTACAGTGCCGCGCAAGATTATGCAATGCAAATTTCTAGTTGGCATCGTAACTGTCATGGGCAGGGGTAGCGCTTACCATCAGGTGGGCGACCTGCTCGTCCAGTAACTCAGTTAAAAAAAAATGTTTAGCATGCTGCTTCCTGGTAATGGGCTAGAATAATTGTGTTACTTGAACTATTATTACATTACTCGTATTATTTTATTCATTGGTTACATACGTTTGAAATACAAGTACGAGCTTGTATTTTCATTTTCGAAGAACGATAAATTTGGGTTGTTCCGACGGGATGCCAGTCTCTTCCTAGGGAAAGCGTATTACCACCGACTACATCGTCACCAAAGAGTATCAAACACAAGTATATAAAGAAATTAAATAGTCGCTCTAACACATAGTCAATGTAACTGGAACTTAGATCCATCATCTCAAGGATACGCTCTCCGTCTCCGCCCACGATGGTGTCATAAAAACTGGTAAACATATACAATATCTATGGAAAACCACCTTAATGTTTGACTAAAGTAGTAAGTGGCCTGTAATTCGTTGACGTCGCACTGCTGGAAATCGTGCGGACAAAATGCCGCTTCCGCCCACTTGCGATCTGCGTCGTTGAAAACGATACATTGATGTACAAAAAGGGAAACATAGAGAGGACGGTACTAATTCAGGTTTCTTCATGAAACAAAGGTCTTTATTACAACCTTTACTGTTGCTGTTTGTTTATCAAATGAGGAGGTGTCGGTCTCAGCTTTTATGTATGTTAGTTAATTTGTTAGGCTCGTATGGATACATATTTGTTTAGGCCAACTATTGCAAGTTAATTTTATCCCTGTTTCTCTTATTTGACTAGCGCGGAAAAGTCGAGAAAGTTGTAAAAAAAAAACAAGTGCGCTTTAGACCACACGACTGAAGTAAAACTTCTTTAGCTCCATCTATATGTATGTATGTGGAGCGGTGGTACCCTAGTGGGAGAACGTCCGCCTTCCAATCAGAAGGTTGTGAGTTTAAATCCCAGTGCAGGCACGTACCAATGTGTTTCTGTAAAGCATATGTACGTAATTATCACTCGCTTTTCGGTGAAGGAAAACATCGCGAGGAAACCCACATACTACCTGAGAATTATTTAGGAGGTAGGTATGTTATCCATCAATCCGGACTGGGCCCCCGTGGTGGATTATGGCCTAACCCTCCTTACGAAAGTGAGGAGAGACGCGTGCCCACCAGTGGGACGTTATGGGTTTATGATGACTGATATGTATGTATTTAGCTGGCTATGAGAGAAAGAGAGAGAGAAAATATGTACTCGCACCTCTCTCTTGCCCCAACAGTAATATACGAAACGTAACACTCTTTCTATCTTCACGAAGTTATAGTCTACCTCTCAACTTCCGTTCGCTTCACCCGATCAAACTTTTCGCAACGCTCTCGTCTCGCATTCAACAGCTTACTCCCCAAGTCAAGCGTGCGTAAACAAGTTTTACTTCATAATGCCCACATCACAAGCATCTTTGAGTCAAATGTTAATCTTAAAAGAACAGAAAATAAGCGTCTCCTACAGATTTCGTAAATCGTAGGCACCTACTACGCCGTAGCGTTCGGCTACAAAGCTGCGTAAACATTATTTGTATAATTTTATTTATGTATTGGATCCTAATAGTACTTCTTTAGTTGTATTAGTGTTAGTAAGCAAACGCGTAAATGTGTGTGTATGTATATCTGTGCAGTAAATGTGTAACGGTCCAGGAAATATTTCAAAAGTCGAATCAATTCATAGAAATTTCATGCAATTATCATCTTTTGCCACGATCACCGACGCAGCCATCGCGTTGGTGCGTAGTTAATCAATTTTTCTACCTTGAATTACGCACGTTTTCATTCAGGATATACCCACTTCATCAAGGTGTCTTTCTGCTCATTTAGCGTTTAATAATTATCGTCAAGAAACAGGGCAACTAACAAATACTGTGTAACCCGTTTTAAACGTAAAGTTTTATACTAATCTGTGCGCGAATAAAACCTTTTTTATGTCCAGTAAATATAAGAAACAGGGCATTAGCATAGTCCATAATTAAAGTTTTTAATAATAAGGTTGTGGTCAGAAAAGACCTAAAAAGGTTAACCACACGAAATGAGATTAACGTCTTATTTTATGAGAATCGGCAAATAACTATAAAATATCCTGTCTAGCCTACACTAGTAAGGATGTTTTTAGGTTTACTGCGTGTACACTGTTTCAAGATTAAAAAAGTCCAAAAGATTCTTATTGCAATTTTAATCGAAAACAATCATAAAGAAAAGATATTCAATGAAAAAAATGTTAGGAGACCAGCTTATTATATGAATTGTTATTTTTTTTCATTTGACTATGTGACAAGACGAGCAAGAAGACTGTATTTAAATTACGATTGTAATTAAAATTGTATTTATTTTGTAATAGTGGACTTCTTCCAATCCACCTGGGAAAGTACCCCACTCCTTTGCCAGATATTCATCCGCTAAGCAGTAGTGTGCGACCATTGAAGTGTACTTATCACAGTAATTACTGGGCGTGAGGTTAAATATTTTTAATGCGGATTCCTGCAAAGTAACGCGTGATTTTGTCATCTATAATATTGATCAGGAGGTAAATTAAATTACACTTTATAAATACATAACTTTATATATTATTAATTCGAAAAATATTTATTTTGACACAACTTAAATAACATTAATTAAATAGAAAACTAACTAGAACTAAAACATAAAAATCTAAAAAAAGAGGGTGTCCATGAGGCATGGTGCCAAGAACACTGGCCGCATTTCCACGTTGAATAGCAATAGCCTTTCTCAATCAATTCAATTTTTAGAAATGAGCCAGCCCACTTGTCACCAGCGGCATCGACTAAACGAGGAAATAATTGCTTAAAAAAATTCCTCGTGCTTGGACCCCATGGACCAAAAGTTTCAAAGCCAAGCGGCACAAACACGTAATCACTAGAGAGCGTCATGAATTTGCGCCGCTTGGCTTCTTCTGCGGCTTCCACCCGGTTCCGGCCTTCACAAAGAAAACTTCAAATTTCTTCCTTTTATTATTAATAATTTTATTTTATTTTATATTTTATTTCTGTTGTTTTATTAGTAATTGTAGATATTGTAATTGTGTATTGTTGGTCCTCGAAGTTTCTGATTCCCTAGATACAGAAAATCCTAGTTCGGGGTCAGGATCTATGTACGTACGTACTTATGTGATCGTGATGCGTTAAATACTGTTAGATACAGTTAAATACAGTTAAATACTGTTAGATACAGTTAAATACAGTTAAATACAGTTAAATACTGTTAGATACAGTTAAATACAGTTAAATACTGTTAGTTACAGTTAAATACAGTTTAATACTGTTAGATACAGTTAAATACTGTTAGATACAGTTAAATACAGTTAAATACTGTTAGATACTGTAATTGTGAAATTTCGCTGAAAGTGTTTGAAAATAAAACGGGTTATAAGCGGTCCAAACATAATATCCGGTTTAAGAACGTTCAGTAACCGGATTTTCTCGACGTATATCTCTCCCTAAGCCTCTCCCACGTAAGATCACTTTGTGTTCACTAATTCTTTAGAGGCAAGCTTTCCAAGAGTTTCAGATTCCACGTAAAGTGAAAAGCGGTGGAGATTACAGTGTTATTTTTAGATTTACCATATTTTATACTAGCAGCGCTCCGCGGTTTCACTCGCGTTATTTGTTATCCCACAGGAACCTAAAGTATCTGTATGCTTTATTTAATCAAATCCCTTCAGCCATCAGAGAGGACACACACACTAACACCCAAACTCACATAAACACAAACTTTCGCATCTATAATATTAGTGAGATGAGATGTATTTAAGTTGTGATAGCCTAGTGTGAGAACGTGTGCCTTCCAAGGAGAGGGTCTTGAGCTCAAATCCAAGTGCGGGTATGTACCAAGGTGTTTCTTGTAAAACGTATGTACGTCATTATTACTCGCGTTTCGGTAAAGTAAAACATCGAGAGGAAGCTCACATACCGAGACATACATACATTCTATCCGAGAATTATTTCGGTGGCAGGTGTGTTATTAGAAAAATAGAACAAGAAAAAGTGGAAATATATTATGGAGTTTTAATTCTGCCTTAGTAAAGAAAAATATAAGTTTAGTGTCAGATTTAAAGAAACATCTTTATTAGAGTACCGTGCTGTGGTGCTGTGTGTTTGTGTGTGTTCGGGTGCGTGTGTGTGTATGACTGTGGTGTCTGTGCATTCGATAAATAATCTATCAATACATCAACGTGGGGGAATAGCAGCTATATTTACGAGTTAGTTATTTTAGCAGGTACATTTGCGTAAATAAAAGACCCTTATTGACGTAAATGGAGAAAATTACAAGATTTTCTTCCATATTACAATAACCTACTCTTGTTTTCGTGGAAAAAAAATTTGAACTTCAATAATAGATTTTTCTAAGAAGTTAATTTGCCGGTGGAATATTTCTATAGCAATAGGATTAGAAAAAGCAACTGATTGGATGTTGTCTAGGTCGTGATCACAGCGTGGCATCTCATTTACCATATTTGCTTTCCAGCTACTTTGTACACGGACGAGACGGATGATGACGGGCGCGGCGCCGGGCGGCGGCGTTGTAATATCTGTGGATATGCTGGTTGATACCCAGATATGCTGGTTGAAATAATTAATTTAATTTAGGCACGTTTCTTAAACAAATGTACAACTTAGGCTACATCTTGCCTGCGTGTTCATAAAACATATTGTAGCAACATCTGGAACTTTGCATACCTACTCTATACGGTACTAGTCGTGCGTGATGCGTCATTTCCATTGTTACCCAAGGAAAACTTTAATTAAAGCAATGTTGTTGGCAACAAATTTGTTGCCAGTGCCCTTCAAACTTATATAGGTAAGGTAAATTTAACAAAAGGCCAGAACTATTTCTACACCCACTCAAGCGCTTGAGTATGTATGTTGAGCAAATATAACAAAAATATCACCCTCATAGTACTTATTACGGCTGACTAATGTTTGGAATTACCTAGTATAGTGGTAGTAGGCTTCTTCTGCAAGAGACCGCTTGGGGAAGTTTCTGCAAGAGACCCTTGCCAGATATTCATCCGCCAACAGTAGTGCGAAAACAAGACTGTCTTTCGGTTTGAAGGGCCCTGTTTCCAGCGTAATTACTGGGCATATCAGACTTAAGAACCTATGTCTCAGGGTGGCGAGCGCAGTGAAGTGCCGCGCAGGATTATACGATTCAAAGTTTTGGATGGCACTGTAACTGTTATGGGCAGGATTAGCCCTTACTATCAGGTGAAAGACAAACTCGTTTCGTGACCCTAAAAAAATGCTTATTGATATAAGTACATCTAAGTACATGCTACTGTTGAGCGTTCGTGCGGAACCCAGTACCGAGAAACCTTTCATAAGAAAGGTGAAAGTTCACCATTAAAAAAGTCCTTATTTCCAAGCCAAAAATAAGGCTCAAATAAAATGTTTTTCTCCGCTACTTGAGGCTGTGGCGCGTCATGGCGAAGCCAATAAGTTGAGCAGTTATGGAACAGCTCTTCGGCCACCATGGCTACTGAGTTGTCAACAATGGAAAAAGTTGTTAAGCAGCCAGTTCCTGAGGAAAATAATACATTTTTGTTACCTGTTGCCAACCAAAAATTCATGAAGATCTGTTTTGCATAAGGCACGAGATTTAATTCATTACAATCAAAGTTTATGGCAGATTGCTGACAGTATACCCCGCTATAAGAATGTATGCTAACTGATTTGTAGAATTTTTTCCTAGATGATCTCCGTAACATGGTTTCAGTAGGTAACCTACACGACCTTCGTTTCATCAGTTGTACCGTTATTACCACTATTATAATATTATTTCATAAAACATCAAAATGTACCAACCATGTAATAAATCAATACATCACATATACTCGTACAAATATCAATTAGCAAACTCGTATTTGGGTACGCAGCCAGAAAAAATTTTGGTGAATTGTTAGCAATACAATTTGTCTTATGTTTGGAATAAATAGTACTTTGCCTATTTTATATAATAAGGGCCATCTATTATAATATTGCAGGTATCGCAGTTCAGATTTCATAAACATAAGAGGAAGGCAAGGACTACTTAATGAAAATAATGCCACCAGCATATTGGATACGCTACCTACTTGTAGTTAGCTAGAACATTTGGTAGTCATATTATGCTGTGAGAAACAAATGAAGAAGTACTCAGCCTAACAGAAAACAGAAGAGGAAAGATGTTTGGTCACATTATACGACATGACAACTTCATAAAAAAACATAATAAAAAGTAAACTAGAAAGAAAGAGAGGAAATCTTAAAGGACATTCACAGCAAATAAAGGAGACGGCCAATGTCATGTCGTATAAGAAAAACAAAACATTGGCTGAAGATAGAGAACGATAGAAATGGCAATTACTTCGCTGATAAAAGAGGGCTTTTAAGAAGAATATTACTGCAAAAGCTCGTTGGAAATCTAACCGTGTTATGTAACAGTTACTTGTATTTTGTGGCAGTTAGTAAATAAAGGTACTCGCCCCTTTAAAACCCTTTCTGAAATCTACATAATGCAGACCAGCGGGGCTATGCAGCACGGTGCGGATCAGCTCGAGTTCGTTTCATTTTGACGTTTGATTCAATACAAATTGAAATGATGAGTCCTGCAGCAATCAATGCATGCCTGCGGTAATCGAGGTATGCCGATAGATATTCACACCATGTAGATCAGAAATATAGCGTATTATTCAGAAGTATAGCGTATAACTGGTAGTGTTGAGTAAATTGCTGTTATTGTAATTAGAGCCCCTGTATAGGCGTTTGTAAACATGTAATTTGAAGTTGTTTACAGTAATCATTAACGCTATGCGTGGTATTTGCTCGAAAACATTGTAATAGTCTTTATTTAGTAACATTTTCCATAGAGAGAGCTGTGACAACGGTCAGCGGTGAAACTTCACCTGATGATAACTTTATAGAAGAGGTAGAACAGTTATATTATTATATGAATTTGTTATAGAAATTCTCATCAAGATTTTTACACTGGCTTTAGCGTAAATTGAGTAATATTTTTTCTCTAATACCACGGGAGGGTGTACAGTGAAAAAAAAAAAGAAAAATTGTGTATGTGTTGGAAAAGAAAATGGAAAATCTTTTCGAAACTGGAAATAAGACGTACTGCTAATGTTTAGGAAATTGTGAATCGAAGACTATTGTAAATGCGTTATTTGTATATTATTTATTACATGCATACATGCTTTACTCGTTTTAAAACTTATAAAAAATATTACAAGAAGTATATTAAAAGTTTATAATAAAATAATAAATGATATATATACGCATAGAAAGCAAACCTTAATATTAGAGCAGAGCTCTATATACTCGTTGCATGAAAATAAGCGTTTCCACGAATACATAAATTGACCTTATTTTGTCTTAACCCAATAAGAGTTCTTAAATTTTATGAAGCTTGTCTTATTATTTCCAAGTAATGCGACTAATCGTTTCGGGGTATAGATTTAATCTCAACGATTCTTACCTACTTATACCTACCGCGAAAATAAATTAAAAAAAAAAAAGTATTTATAGCATAGTATTGAGAACAAGAAAAAAACGAAAGGTCATTGGACTAATATTATTTGGTACGTCTTGCTAGAACACTTTTTACCCCATCGCGGGATGCCGAAAATGGCTTAGGTAAACACAAGTGTTCACTTAAAGCTTTTATCCGTCTTGAAATATAATATCGAAAATGCCGAAGAGAATGAACAATGATTTCTATAGTTCTGATGCTTTTGGTATCACTTTGTTGTGATCTGAACTACATCTTGATACATTAATGACTGAAAAGATGCATGGAGAAGCTTAGGTATATACAGGGTTAACGACGTTAATGCCTCCACTTTCTATAGACAACGGACGAGCGAATAAAGAAAGCTTTAGAAGAAGTGAAAACGATACTTCAAACTATCCGTACCTACCTTTGTTAGAAGACACAGACATTTATTAACACTTTTAGTCTCCTCAGCATTTATAAATCTTTATATTATTGACAAGGCTAAATATAGGCACACCCCATGGTAAAGGTATACTCGATACAACTTACTCTTTGAAAACCATTAGAAGCTCTTAACCAAAGAGGAAACTCCTAATTGAGTTTGTATCCATTCTCTGTTCTATAAACGCTCTATACGCAGCAAACGCAAATGTACGGGAAATTTCCAGAGGCTCAACTGAACTTCAACTGAAGGACGCCATAAAAAAGCTTATCCTGGCGTAGTGTGCCTGAAACCAGGTCAGGAAGGGATCAGGCATAGCAATAAACCTGCCACTTATTGAAATTGTAGGTTTACAAAACCTTATAATAGTGCAGCAAAGGTCAGCGTGGATTAGTAGTGTTTCAATATTACATATTTTTATTGAGGAGATCAAAGCCAACCCCACGTTGCTGACGCCACTTTTGGAATTAGTGCCTTTCTCAGAAATAAACCAAGCAGTCTGGAGCCCGTAGGCTTCTTTTTCAAACGTCATAATTATGTTTCACATTTTATTTAATACTGATTAGTTATTGTCGGTACCTTTAAGAAATCTCAAACTAATTTTATGTTTTCGGAACTCTAATAGAATGATTTTATTTAGTGTTTTGTTTTTAATTATACTTAAACTATTGTTTTTATTTTTCAGAATGAACGTAAACGTGTGTCGCTTGCATCATATTGTGCGATAACATGACCTAGTTGATGTTAGTTAGCGTCAATCGAGCTGTTCATTCATCATTCACGGGGGGCGCGGCGGGGCTCAAGGCTCACACGGTGACGTCACATTGGCTTTAAAAAGTGCTCCCCGCATCGCACTACCGCTGCAGTCCTTTCTTGTGACCTACTAACCCAAAACGGGATCGAGTGACGTAGGCAGTACACCCCTGCTGAACAGTTGCTCGTAAGAGGCGAAGAGCCGAGCGGACCAAACAGCAAAAGCTGTTTGCGGGGTCTGCGGTTGTATTTTCAATGGAAGTTACTACACGTACAGGTCTATTGCTATAAGTACACGTGTTGGAGCTGTGTGCGCAGGGGCTATTCATTTGACCGTGGAACCTTCCTTCCTGGTAGCCTTCAGACTCGATATAGACCATCGGGCGCAAGCGGTACGTCGTAACATTTCACGGACCAAATCTAAATTTAGACAAACAAGCGACCGCAGTGGTCATTTCAGCGCTTTTAATAGATGGTATAATTTAGTTGGTACAATATGTCTATATATCTACCTTTGTTAGCGAAGAAACTATTATTAGTTTGTATTGTAATTATGTCTATGGAAGCTATTTATAGCAGGTTTTGTTTAACTCACTGAGATAACATTATTGGGATGGATAGATAGAAACTATTATCACAGAATAGATAGTACTTATATAGAGGCGATTTTGTTTTGAAGTTCTGAAGCGAGGTTATGTTGTTTTATTTCTTTACGCGCATAACTTAATGAGTAAGTTATTACTCTTAATTGTTCTTGACTTGTTTTTATTTCCGACATGAATTATAAAGGCATTAGATAAATATCATACTTGCATAGGTGCTTTTATACTCAAATTGACAAAGTCGCGGCCAAAATCTAGTACAATATATACATTTTATTCCCATTCGTTTCGTATTTTGTCTAAAAGAACATCACGGCCCTTCCCAGAATTACTGTAAACAAAATATTCGCTTGTAAATATTATTATTTTGTAATTCTATTCAAAAAGTATTCAAACACTACATAATATTCTGTTATTTAGTGCTGGAAAAGTGTTCCACATGGAGGAGATAACGGAAAGTAATACCTATCGATCAATACGTATGGGGTGTCAGATACAAAGAGGTTTCCATAATACTCTAGGTATAACCATTGTGTGGTGTAAACATTATGTTTAAGAAAAATGTAACCTTTAAATAAACTCGTGCGTCTGTATGTAAGTGCCTTATATGAAAACTTGAGCATTGCCAAAATATGCCGGAGCTTAGGTAAGTACGTAGTGTACAATCGATATGGCGAGTACCGGACCAAACCGTTGTAGAGTAATTTCGGGGAATTAACAAATTAGCTCTAATGCTTACTCGTACTCGGAAGGATAGAAGTTGCACCAAAGACCTAAACAGTGATTCTAATAGAAAGTTGTCATTTTAGTCAGTCTGGAAAGAGAGATCATCTTGTGTGTAAAGAGGCTATCTCCTTTTTTTTTTTATTTGACTGAGTTACGAGACGAGCAAGTCGTTCACCCGATGGTAAGTGCTACGCCTGCCCATAACAGTTACAGTGCCACCCGGAACTTTGCATTGCATAATCCTGCGCGGCACTGCACTGCGCACATCACGTTGAATCATCGGCTCTTAAGTCTCATATGCCCAGCAATTTCACTGGAAACAATGCCCTTCAACCGGGAACACAGTAATGTTTGCACATTACTGCTTGGTGGGTCTAATCATAATAAATTTCCTGAACCTAATCATAATTTAGAGACACGGTGACAGTTCCGCTTGTCACCATCATGAATACGCTGGTTTTGGTGTGCGTTTTCAGTGTCAACGCCGTTACGATGCGGTCGATATATAAAATACAGATGTCGTAGAATACAGATCAACACGGGATAAGAATACGACCCCATATGTAAATGGAACTCAGTTTTCAGGGTCAAGAGTTCACCCATTTTACCATCATAGTAAAATTGTAATTAGAATAGAATAGAAAAGACGAACGTCATTGGTTTTTATTGTATCTCAGTAGGAGCCTAACCGTAAGAACGACAGGATTATCTTATACTTGTTCTTCAAACTTTTTCCAACTTCGTTCATTTAAAAGTTATACGAAAAATGATATAAATTTAGCAGGGGATAAACTGAATCGTGTAAGCTATATATGATACAATACTTTTATTTGAGTAAAGCGATCGAACTTAAATATAAAACAGGGTTTTTGGGAACCCACGCATGATATGGCTCCTATCTTGAAAACATTTTTAATATACCTGCTTGTTTTTTTTTTATTTCAGTACGTAAACGTGAGTCAAAATTAAAGTAGGTTGTCTTTTTACCAGGCTGCGCCAGAAGGACGGTTAAGTTTTTTGAGTTTATGTACATGTGTGTATATATCTTTGGCACGCTCTGTGGCCTCAACGACTAGATGGATTTTAGATTGAGACGTGTCGTTAGATTCGTCTTAATTGTGAAAGTGATATTAGTTAGATAGATTAGATATTAGTACTATAGTGGTAGGCCTCTTCTGCAAGAGACCGCCTTTTGGATATTCATCCGCCAAGTAGTAGCGTGCAAACATTACTGTGTTCCGGTTTGAAGAGCATTGTTTCCAGCGAAATTACTTTGCATATGAAACTTTGGAGCCGCTGTCGATGCCGATGTCGGTGACGAGCGCAGCGCAGGATTATGCCATGCAGTGTTCTGGGTGGTGCTGTGACTGTTATGGGCAGGCGTAGCGCTTACCATCACGTGAACGACTTGCTCGTCTCATCACTCAGTCAAATAAAAAATAATAATGTAATGCTGGAGTTTCGGTGTCAAATTCTGTTGTAAAACATTTTTTGTTAAAAACCTACTACTCGTACTTTCGAACATTCTCATTGAATCTGAGCCTGATGGATAGTTCTCTCATATCTTTCAAAGGGAATATCAATAGTACTGAGTAACAAACACAGTCATTTTGCTTTTAAATGGTAGGTATTTAATTTATTTCCAAGAGACAACGCTCCTTGAAATGGTTAATACTGAAAGAAACTAGAGTTCATGAAACGCTTTCAAATCAAACACATGTTCATGCTCGTAACACACCAGTAACACCAACCTAACCCCTGAGTCTAAAAGTTGATTCTGTGTTAACTTAAAATAATTAATTTGGAAAAAAAACTTAATATATTCGTTCCAGTGGAGTCAGATCCTAGTAGCTCACTCGGGCGTTGAACCTATTTAATAATTTGTATTGTCATAAGTTTTATATTGTAGTCAGACATCGTTTAACCAAAGTGATACTGTTACCCGGACAAATTACACGCTTCAGGGAAATATCTGAGCCACCATCAGACAAGGAGTCCTTTCTCTAAGTTTGTGAAAGCGCTTTAGAAGTTTGATCAAGTTTTGGTATTTCAGTTCGTAAAATCAATTAGGATCCGGTAATAAACTAATAATCGTAAAAATGTTAGTTATTCAACTGAATTGACGTATGCACCGGAGCACCTATCTCGTGCTGGTTGAGTGAGACGTCGGAAGCTGCAGATCGATGGCTGCATCCGGTCGTCGACCTTTTCCTCCTCAACCGTAGTTTAAAATAGACCTGTCTCGACCTCGAGGCTCTGCTGCCCTATAAATATATTATGTATTACTGCATTGCGGACATTAAAGTAGGTTTTTACTCAAGTGGACCGAATAGATCGCTTTGATGTTAAATTTTGGACATAATTACCAAATATCAGTCATCATCATCAACCCATAACGTCCCACTGCTGAGCACGGGTCTCCCCTCACTTCCATGAGGAGGGTTAGTATCACAAGCTAATAGATTTTGTAATGGAAATTTCTGGGTGGCGCTGTAGCTGTTATGGGAAGGCGTGGCGATTGCCATCAAGTGAACGACTTGCTCGTCTCGCTGCATAATAACATTAAAAAATAGCTTTTTCCGTATAAGTATGTGGTTAGGGTTCATAATGTTATGTTTTTCTTATATCATAAATTGTTGCATGAATCTTAAACCTTCTTTTTATTACCGTCCTACTCTATTTTTTCTCTTGAAGATCCACATTTTCAGTGCTTCGTTATTGTATTTTGTTTATATGAGTTTTTCAGTTTACGATTTCGTCTTTTTTTAAATATCGTGCTGAATTGTGACTTAATATTTATATCATACTTTATGATATAGGTATGGTATATATATAATTACACTTCAGTTTGATATATATACCACTAGCTGCGCCCCGCGGTTTCACCCGCGTAGTTTCCGCTTTGTCCCATGTGAACATACTATCGGGATAAAAAGTACCCCATTACCCGATCCTGGTTATAAACTATCTGTGTTCCAAATTTCATTCGAATCCGTTCAGCAGTTTTTGGGTGAAAGAGGAATAAACATCTAACCATTCTTACAAACTTTCGCATTTATAATATTAGTAGGATGGTCCCATGACTGAGATTTAGGTCAATTAGTCACTTACAAATGCAAAAGATATACCTATTAAACTTAATGTTACTGGGTTTTACAATACCTTTTATTTCGAAAGCAGACCTACAGTTTTCTTAATTATTTACTGAAAAAAGGTTACTCACAGACTAGACTTCAAAAATATAGTTACATTTCTTTAGGAAACTATTTTATAAGTGAAGAATGAAGAAATGAATGTATATTTTTCTATACATGAAATAAGTATAAGTAAGTATTAATAAATGTATCGTGTTTATTAAATACTGTAAGTACGCCACCCACCCTACTATCGAAAATTGTTTTTTTACTGTCCATCCAAAGGTTGTCTGAAAGAAATCGCTTTCAGCGATAAGACCGCCCATTGTACTTCCCTTGTTTACCTATTGTATTTTTTCTGTACTGTGTTTATTTTTGTTTATGGTGTACAATAAAGAGTTTTCTATTCTATTCTATTCTAATCACACTAATATTATTAATACTATACAATACAATTCAATATTACTGAACACGATAAAGCTTGCAATCCGCTTAAACCGTTTACCGCCAGTGAGCCGGCTTTGAAAGTTCATGTGATGTTAGATGCCACATTGTCTCATCGGATTTTGATGAAATTTGGCATATTATTGGTACTTTAAGTCCTGGAATAGATAATAAGATACTTTTTATCTCGTAAAAATCCTGTTACTGTAGGATATTAGTCGGTTGCGGGGTGAAGCTACTCTATAATATGTATAGATTAGTACACGTTTCAGGAGTAGGTGTAGCTGCGCCAGTCACGCAGCCGCGGCACGTGGCGTGCGATATTAATTAGAACCTTTTCTGTGGCTTCCGTGATTGAATTAATTACACTTGATTGAAGTATTTTGTGGTAGTGTAGGATTGTTAACTGGATAGGTGTCGGTTATCGCTATTTATTATTTAGTAATTTATTTATTTTAATAAATTACACGGCCAATTACAATAAATAATTAAATGTCATAAAAGTAGTCAATAAGTTTCAAAATTAAGAATAAAAGAATAAGTCAAAAACATAGAAACATTAAAATTACCTAAATATACAACATTCACACACTCCTCTCATAGAAATCCAAGCATTCAGTCAATACCACCTAAGGTATAATATGTATTCTATCATACTAATAGTACCTGGATGACCGAGCTTTGCTCGGTATTTTTTTATTTTTAAATGACATTTTCTAAAAATGATTCCTAGCTAGATCGATTTATCGCCCCCGAAACACCCTATATACTAAATTTCATGAAAATCGTTGGAGCCGATTCCGAGATTCCAATTATATTTATATATACAAGAATTGCTCATTTAAAGATATAAGATTGTAAACTATCTGCACCCCGCGGTTTCACCTGCATAATTGTACTTTTCCCGCAAGTACCCTTCTGCATTTCCCAGGTTCGAAACAGCCTATGTCACATGAAAATAAACAACTGGGGATCGCGAAAAGAAAGAAAATGTCAAGCCACTACGACTTCATACAAAAATCTAAAAATAAATTGCTTTCTGTTTATCTCTAATTTTCCGATTTTTCTCACCAATTGATTTAAGCTCTTGGCTCTAAGATTGATTAATTCTGTGTAAAAGATATGGGCCAGCCCTATGGTCCCCAACGAGCGACGTCAACTAGCCGGAAACTGGTGTGGTGATGTCAAGCCGTGTCTACTATGCGTTTGGTCTCCACACTACACAAAAACCTCCAAACAAAACATTGTGAAATATGTAAATTTTTTGAAAATGTTTTAATGTTTTGATATGAAACATGATATGTTGTCAAAAATTACAATGTTCTGTGTAGAGGTTTTTGCGTAGTGTGTAGACCAAATACGCGCTGGAGACTCGGCTTCACGAGAACATCCTCGTGTTGTGTTACCATCATCATGCAATTATCTTTCTTCTGCTGGACTCCAGCCTCTTAGTCTAGAGAGAGGATCATAATTCTTTTCCTAAATATGAAGTGTCGTATACTTTGCATCTTCTTATCTACTTAATTAAGTGGTAAAGGGTTGATTAAGTAAAAAATATATTATGTTATATTATTTTCTGTTTATTAAGAAAATTCATCTTATAATTAAATTATGACTTATCACTAATTGATTCAATATTTTTACTACATAAGTTATATAGATACAGCAATACCAACTTGATTATTTTACAGGACAATATTATTACAAACGAATAGTCCTATTGGTAAAAATATCAAATTCGAAACGTTTCCATAAGTGTTTGTGAAAAATGTTCTGATAAATGTTACGTGTTACGTGGGGTAACAAATTCCTTAAAGCACTGCTTCGAATTAGTAATTAAGGTACATACACCTTTAGTAATAGTATACGTACTGACTACTGCATCTAGTTTAAATTGTGGAAAGGCACTATGCTTGATTTACGAAAAAATCAAATATATGTAGTAGGTAAGTATACATAGTGTTACAAGTACTGATTTGAAAGTACAATATAAATGACTGTATCCATACTGGTACATTTTAGACGTATACAATAATAACTAGATGCTTGTGATTTTAAAGATGACTCAAATATGATACAAGTTCAAAACTACTATATCAAAGATCAAAATCTAGAGTGCCGTTTGAATCAATAATGATAATGTTACCAAAGAAGTCAATTAAGGTGTCATCTAATAATACTTAAAAGATCGAATGGCAAACTCCCGATCGTTTTACACAGTCTTAATTGTCTCTTATAATAAAACGTGTCACAGCCCATAGCGCGGGCCTTGCTAGCCGCTGCCGCCACCGTTCCATTTCAATCTTGGTCCTCGATGAAGATATCGACATTTTCGGCTTCATGTTTCCGCTCAGTAAATATCTACTGATATGATGAGAACTCGTCTCGTTAGCGTTTTTTTATGCTACTCCTAAACTTAACCAGTCTTGCTCTCCACCCCTATTAGCCAAAATCGGGGCGCATTCCTTTATCGGTTCAGGCCCGTAGTGGCGCAGCAGACGGTGTGGCGGGGCACTCTCTGGGTCGGCAGGCCGGATAGGCCGCGAACGTATGTGTAGGTGACGGGAGTGCGGAGTATGCGCTTCGGTTGCTGCTGCTTCTTGGATGAGCGGGACCGTTCCGTTGGTGAGGAGGATTGCGATCGAGACGTCAGGGTTAAGCTTTGGAAGACACGCCTCAAAGACACAGTGGAGCGGTGACGACGATTACGTTCTGAGCCATCGCTTCCGGAATCGCTGGCGGAGCACGAAGACCGGTCATCAGACCTGCCTTGCTCTACGGAGACACTTTCGTTGCTGCTGGAGCTTCCCATAGAGTCGGAATCGTTGGTACGCCTAGATAGGCGCCGGCTGAGCGCCTTCAGGAGACGTCCACCACGGGGGGTCTGAATAGGCTCCGTCATCTCTTCCTTGGGCGGGCACACCACAATCTTCGGCGTGACGGACTCGCGCTGGGCTCCTGACCTCAGGGTTCGCTGTTGCCTCGTTTCGTTCACCGGCAGATTACCCACGAACTTTTCGTTCGTCAATAAGTTGATTTCAAGTTGGTTTTTCATAAGTCCGAAAAAACACTTCTTTTTCTCTTTAAACACCGTTTAGCACTGGTGGCAATCAAAACAAAGTGTTTCGATTGCGAATAGCGAATATTGTTGTCGTTGTTTACTTTGCTTTTTGGTCGCGTTGTGGTTTAGAAAGAGCGCGGTAAGATCGCTTCACAGGTAGTGTTGCGAACTGTTGGCGGGCAGGCGGCCACAAGGGTTTATATAGCTTAATTGGCGCATGCGTGGTGGAGTTCCTTTGGGCCATGCAACCGATCACGTAGTAGGGAGCACGCCTGCCACCCCACGGACTCCCGCTCATTTCCCTGTACCTGTCTTCCTCGTGTTGTAACTATTACTTACTGATGTATGTATTTAATATGAAGGATGAATGGCAAGAATCAAGTAACGACTATTATTATATACCTGATCAACATTATTTAGTTTAGGTACCTATACTAAATGATTTTTACAAAAGAACACAATCAATGGATATTGTAATAAGGACGAAAGAATTCCACTCATTTCAATATTTACATGGAATTTGTGTGCCAGGGACATAATTATATATATTACGATTTACCTTTGGTATTAATCGGTAGTATCAATTCGAGTACCTATTTAAATAAGTTAACTTCCGACAAAAGAACTGAAATACAAATCACGGACCGTATTTCAAAGGTTGCTTTCAGACCTCTTTCTGAAGCTAACATCTGCGACACGTGAGTATGGGCACAGAATACTTAATAGTGCAGTACATAATTTGAATTCTATAGCAGCATATGAACGCCTCACATATTAAATGGAGCAAAGTAGCTATTTAGTCCATAGACATCGAGATGTTTTAGGAGCTCCGTTGAAAAAGTCGATTAATGATCACTAAGACTTCAACAATAGCAACAGCATGTGAGACCATTGACTTATCTCATTATGACTTTCATTCGGAGATAAGGTATTGAACTTATTGGCTAAGGTTGGTGTACAAAAGCCAAATTCATTAATTCTATCACTGGCTGTTCGACTATTGTGTAGAAGAGATAAACTTAAAAGGCCACCAATGATCGTCTACCTTCGCTAATACAGACTTTGCTGTGAATTTAATGTATAAAACTAAATAACAGTTAATGTGAACTTGGTAAATACAACCTAAATTAATAGTTTGTAAATTGGTGAACAATCCAGGATTCGAGTGTAGATAGCAACTAGATAGATACAGATAATTCAGATATTGGTGTTGGTAGAGATAGGTACTTATTGTCTTGTTCCGGGACGCACCCAGCGGAGAAAGAGGCCCAAGCCTCACGTGGCGAGCCCGGGAGGGCGCCCGCAGAGGTGGTTGCGGAAGCGCCGTGCGAATCCGTAACCACCTCCATAATGCGGAGAGGAGAACACCCCGGGGTTTTAGTGGGTAAACCCCGCCAGACCAGCTGGCGGGGGAGTCCCACATAACCACCCCGCCCCCCCCCGGGCCGGGTGGTATGCCTAATGCATTTCCCCGGGAAAAAAAAAAAAAAAAAAAAGGTACTTATTGTCTGAAATGTTATTCTTAGCTTTTCTTTAATGATTTATTTTGTAAGTTAATATTTGTTTGTCGAATGTAGGAAAGGTAGTACGTAGGTATGTAGTTATAAGTAGGTCTAAAAATAAGAAAAGTAGGTCTATATTTTCAGGCCGCCGAAGGGATTCAGACGTGGTAAGAGTAAATGAGGTCTTGTTCGTAGGTACATAAACATTTATTGACCATATTTTTGATACTTAGCTCTGTTTCTGTATTTGTATTGTATAAAAAATGGGAAAACCATTGACGTTGGCAACTGTTTTATGAAAACAATTAATAGAATAACATTATATTATTGTTTAGACTGTGAAACTTCAAAGCCTCAGTCTGCTGTTACGCTCAACTTGTCTCTCACTCGTCACGCCGTCTACCTACTTAGTCACTTACGCAAAACATAATATAATTGTCTGTGGGGGTAACAAGGTGACTCTTTAATTTTACAGACATTATGTAGCCTTCATCTCGCTTTTAGACGTCACGAGAGTTGTCACTTATTCAATAAAAATAAAACATTCATAATCATAGTGCGTCACGATTATGTACATAAATCCTGACCCATAACTTGGATTCCCCGTATCAAAGGAATTAGCGACTACGAGAACCACGGTCACAAACACCTAGAGTCAGGACAAGTAGGTACCTGAAGTTCACATAAGATGTTTGGATAATGAAGCCAAAAAACTCACAATGATCTTTCCATTACTTAATTAAATAAATTTAATATGTGAGCTACAAAAAAAAAAGCTTTACAAATATGTAGAATGACAGCATTATTACCAGTCAGCATAAATACAAGCACATCAGAAACCGAATTAGTTTTTCACTATTTTGACTGCATTTGCAGAGCAAAGAGTAGTTTCCTCCGAGCTTCACTGGAAAGGGCTTTAGTTTTCTAGTATTTTCATTATTGCCTGAATCAGGTCATACTACTTGCGTAGTTTATAGCCACGTGACGGCATTATTTATTAAAAAACTCCCACGTGGGTCTGGCAATCAACGTTGCCGAGTTACTGATTGGAGCTATTCTTTTCAGGATTGGAATTCATTACTGAGGCACGGTTCGATCGCAATCACTCAATTAATTAGATTTTGAGGTGGTATTGTGACGTGCGAAACGGCTGATCATTTGAAACGTTTCGTTTATTGGAGTGGGTAGATGGAAAACGTGATATTAATTTTATCCAGAAAAATCTTAACGATTATGTTTATATGTAATGGTAGCCACAGCGTTGTCATAATTATGATATTAATTCACTCAATGTATTTTATATAAAAATATATATATATATTATAAATTGATGGGTTTTCAAAGACCAACTTTGGTATTAAATAAATTGTTTGCTATTTTTTAATAAGATATAGTGCAGTTAGTAAGTCATTGGTCGAGGTTTCGAATCCAATGCCCTGATAAAGTGCTGATCAAGCGTCATTTTGCTTTTATCAATCGCTACAAAAATGCCTGACTTTTTGATTGATATTGGATCAGCACTATCTATCAAGCTCAAAGTATTTTTTATATGGGTCCTTGTGAATGTTTTCTACGACCAAGTGAACATTTGATTACAGAACATAAAATTCTGACTATACATTTCAAAAAGTTTTACGCTAACATATTATTTAACCAGATAAGTAGTTCTGAAAAGTACAATATCGATGATATAAGGTATGTTATGGTATATTATCAATATAAACAAGTCCAACAAAGAGGCACACAATGATGTAACATGATACATCATAAACAAACACTGAAACCCATCATAATTAGATTGGTGATGAAATCTATTCGTGTTGTGGCTACGGACGGCTTAGCGAGCGTATAATGGAGCTAAAACTGGACTTGGTTGAACAATACCTTCGTTATCCGAGGATAATGATAGAGCCGATTGTGTCTAGATTATCATTAGCTGAAAATACGTAGGAGATCTTCTGGACGAGTCTTTTTGCTGTGGAAGTTTCGCTTTGACACATATTCGATTATTAAACAGTAGTTCCTTTGGTTTGCTTTTTGTTATTTTCTTGTATTTTGTTCCGTTTTATGGTCTATGGTTTTATATTCTACTAGCTGCGCCCTGCGGTTTCTGCAGCATAATTCAAGTTTTCCCGCAATAACTCTTAAAAGCAATATATTTTCCCCGTTTCTGCCACATTCTTCATTAATACTCCGCTCCTATTGGCCGTAGCGTGTTGTTATATAGCCTATAACCTTTCTCGATAAATAGACTATTCAACACAAAAAGAATTGTTAAATTCAGACCAGTAGTTCCTGAGATCTTAGCGTTCAAACAAACAATCAAACTCTTCAGCTTTATATATTAGTATAGATTCCCGCCCAGTCTACTTCCTTTTGTTCGCATTATTTTATTGTATTTTGTTTCTTGTTGATGTTGGTACATAATGGGTTTTCTAGTCTATTATAGTTTTCAAACCGTACTGTGTTTCAGATTAAAGGGTAAAAGCGAATCAATATCTTTACAAATGTTATAATTGTAGTGCCGTGTCAAGCAAGTCTTAAAGTTCTAAGTACCTAGGTGGTGGCACTGCAATTTTCATAGGCTTTGCGCTCTCCATATAACGGGTGCTGGGGAACAACCCTTAAGTTTCGATACTTTGGGCTCTTTACGAAAAAGGATAATCTAAATTTCACCTGACCAGGTGTTGTACCACCGTGGACACCGTCGCGAAGAAAAGAAGAGAAAGTACTGTTTTTCAGTGCTCATCAATCTTATTATAATTATCTTATCTTATTCACAATAAAAACGTGTTGAATAACGGTTAATTGTATAGAAGTCAGCATACCATCGGCTCCTGTAGTCATGTGGTTCACTTTTGAGAAAGTTTGGAAATAATGTGTGAAGTGATAAGAAAATTACTAGACCAACCCTGCACATTTTGTTGAAAGCTACAAGTATATTGCCTAGGCCCTCAGGTAGGTACCTATAGACTATGACCATCGAATTTACTAACTTACAATACCTACCCATACCCACGCATTTAAAGTACGCAGTAGTTACAAATAGTTCGTACATAAATAAGTGGTTATATATTCCAGTTGGTTGATAAACATCACTACACGTGGTGCACAAAGAGTAGGTCCAGCGAATCATTATTCCAAACATGGCCACCGCAGGGATTGGGCTATTTTTACAAGTGTTGTCAGTTAATAATTTGAAAACTGCCCGTCTTCTCTTCGTTGCCTTTGTCAATATTTTAAATTGATACGTTTAACATGGGATCTTACTCCACATTGTAGGTGTACTTAAAAAAATTTAATTATCTTTTACAATACAATTTTAAAAACATAACTGACCCTTGGCTGTACACTAGAGATAATTTTGAAATAGAAAATATTATTTTTAGATTTTTTGTGTTTATTTCTTGAAGGAGAAAAAGCTGCTGGAGTGATTTTTGTGGGGTTTTTGTGGTTTGCTTTGCTTTAAATTTATAAAGGGGTTGTACCTTCGTTTTTTTTGTTAAAACAAGAAATTAATTTATTAAATAGTTTACATCTTAACATCTAAAATTTACATAAGGGCTGCAGTTACTTCCAAAGAAGTTATGTGGCATCCTTAAATACCATTTATTGAAGGAATATCGTTGAATCTGGCAACACAGAATTAACGTTTACGCATTGTTGGCAATACTTGGCCTACAGACTGGCATTGTTAGCAAGCATAGTTAGTGACCGGCATAGTTAGGTTTCTATGACGCTTATTGATGTATTGGCTAATTTATGAATTTTCCAGATTCTGATAAAATTGCACTAAACACTCAGTGTTAAATTGTTAATTCTAGCCATCAGATTAATTAAATAGGGGGGTCTTTTTTCGGTAAAACACTTGGATTTGGATTTTTTCGGGTTTGGATTGGGGTTTGATTTTATTCATAAGAATTTAATGGTAGTATGCACGTGTTAAAAATCAAATAGAATTGGGCATATGGGAGAAAGTGGCACTTTGCGTAGGCGTATTACTTACGTACGCAAAATTTAAATCCAAATCCGAATAGCACATACCACACTATGGCTTGATACGCCGAACTTCAGCTTTCATCTTCGGGGATTTGTTTAGAACTAAAATACTTGAACACAAATAAATACCCACGTAGTTTTGTTACATAATACTAGAAACGTGACTAGGAAACAGCCCAGCATACTTGCTCTGACGTAGGTTGTAAACTGATTTTTTTACATGATATTGTCCTCAAACCGAATGACATAGCAAATTGAGTAAGCAATGCCTGGTGGGTGACAACTACTTGTTAACACATTTACGGTCTTAGTTATAAACAAAGGTCTTTAATAACGTCATTGAAATTCTGCGCACTTAACTATTGTACTGATGACAGTAACAACAGTGACAATCTTAAAGTTAAGAGGCGTTTATAAGTAATGTCTTAAATCTGCAGTTAAAACATTTAACTAAAAAGCGAATTGTAGAGCTGCAAAAAAGTTTGCTCCATATTGCACACTGCATTAGAGTGCAAGAAACACGTTGGAATGTGTTTTTGCACATCTGTTCCGCAGTTTCCATTTTATTTGCTAATAAAATATGTAATAAAAGTCACCTGATCCATTCTAGGCTAACATAAATCGAGCTAAATGTCAATGAATTCAATAAGTCACGGAAAATCCACGTGTAACACCTGTCAAGTTAGCATGATTTCATTGAAAGTGACGTCGCTAATAGAGTTTCCGGATTGTAATTGTCACATCAGACAGTGACAGATCACTGAAACTAGTCCAAGATCCGCGTGGATGAAGGCTTTGTAACTTGAAGTTCAAGGCCCCATTTTGTTTCCTACTTGATAATGAGATGCCAACATAAAGGATACACCTAAAAGTGGATCATAAATACAGCGCACGACAGTGTCAAAGCTTTTGAAAAGTGGACCGGTGGCTACCGAACTAATAATAAAATAAATCATTCGTTAATTCCAATGACTTCACCTACGTTTTAACAATAGTTTAAAATTTGTCCATTTGAAATAGATATGCATACTCATTTACCAATTTAATTAACAAACTTTCAAATACTGGGGATAAAAAAGTACCTACATAATAATTAAAAATATTATTTGTAATGCACAACCTAAACAACTGCTTAGGGAAATATACTGTGTCATTAATATATCACAAAAATCTAATCAAGCTTTTAATGATTCTTCTCTGGGTTCTAGGTTATTTTATTTTATTGGTATATCGCTCATTAGTAGATGCGATATCATATTTTTTTTACCATTAATTTTATTTTGTGATATCATTAAATTGGTAAGTCCTCAATTAAAATATTTTTAAATTAGAGGCAAAGTAACCTTTGAGGGGAAAAGGCTTATCTTATTTAGGTATGTAGATTTTTTTTCTTGTAGCCGTAGCACGCAATTATCTATTTAGTTATATTCAATATGAAATAAAAAGCAAGCTAGTACATACTACTTAATGTTTCGAGACAGTGATGTAGGTAAACCACCAAATAATAATAAACAAGTATACCTAACTAACGAAAAAACAAGGAATAAAAAACACGCGTACTACGAGCAGCCATAATAATGCAAAGAAATTACAAGAAATTACTTCATATTTACCACAGTATTGTTACGTAACAAATAAAAGTATGCAAGAGTTTACCGACGAGATGACGACGCACGACATCGCGGTCGCCTGCCTACGGCCGCGTCACGCGTCGTGGATCACGTGCAAAACGTGAACTTTTTTATTGTTACGTATTTTCCTCGGCATAAGGTTAATATTCGAAGGACGTAATTAAGTCTCCATAATAAGTGACGTCTAGGGTGAAATTGCATGTACCAAAGCTTTTACGTTAAACTTTCGGCAGAATAGGAGCGTTTTTATACTGTGTAGCCATGAAATAAATGGTGAAGCAAAATTTCATTTTCATTTCAGTCAACGTCATTGCATCTGGTTTATTTAAAAGGTGTTTCAGTCTTGTTACTGTAAGGAAAATTTGTAGGAACTAAGAGTTAGTTGATTTGTACTAAATTTATTTTTATTTTATTGAGTGACGAGACAAGCAAGTCGTTCACCTGATGGTAAGCGCTACGAATGCCCATAACAGATACAGTGCCACCCAGAACTTTGCATTGCATAATCCTACGCGGTACTGCACTGCGCTCGTCACCCTGAGACATCGGCTCAAAAGTCTCATATGCCCAGTAATTTCGCTGGAAACAGTGCCCTTCAAACAGGAATACAGTAATGTTTGCACACTACTGCTTGGCGGATGAATATCTGGCAAAAGTGTGGTACTTCCCCAGGCGGTCTCTTGCAAAAGACACAAAAAATCTGTGGGAGATATTGTGGGATATATATACACGCGATATAATTTCGAATTTTATTTATAATTTTGATAGGGATCAGAGTTTCCCGAACAAGCAAATATGTAGATATTATTACTGTAAATAATGTTTGATTATAATATATCGTTAGCGTTAACATAAACCTGTCAGGAAAATCAATACGGAATTATTTTGGTACTGTTTTTTGTCCAAACGATTAAGTTACATAATGTCAAATAGACACTTAGTTGAAATTCTATACGAAACTGTACTAAGTAAATGGAATGCAGGTATGTGCTTAAAACAATTTATCGTGAACAAATCAGCAAACAGCATTAGATTTTGCTTAAGAATATCAAGCAGGTTGTTTAAATAAGAAAAAACAATTTGGTTTGATAGTTTTATTAGTCGATAAAATAGGACATAATAGAAATGAAGAGTTTTGTCACTATGTTCCAGCTATACATTCAGGAGTGATCAATAGCTTCCTTTTGACAGGAAGTTTTGTGTGATATTCTTGTTGCGTGTAATTGGAATTTTCAAGGTCAGGTAAGTGTATGATCAGGGTTAAGTGTATGAGAGTCCAAGTAGTCTATTTTTAACGGTAGTAGTAGGCATTGGAAGGGTAGGCGTAGAGAGGGGCAGGGGCGGCGTAAGGAGAGACCACGGAGGAGTATCCACCGGGGTAGACGACACCGTAGGGGCTAGCGGTGTCCAGAGCGGAGTAGGTCAAGTATTGGGGCGAAGGCTCGGGCTTGGGTGCGGCGAAAGCCACAGCAATTAGAGCGAAGAGGGCGACCTGTGAAGTAAAAGAAAACAATTTAGATTCAATCAAGAAACATCTCGAACCTTCCAGAAGACAGAAATCAAATTTAGTACGAACATTTTCGGCGTAGTCTTTTTAATGCTTGAGTTAACTATACAGCCATAAGAATACAATAATTATGTATTAGTAAACACCATAATAACATCAGACAAAATTAAAAGATTATCTTAAGAATCATGTCATACAATGGGCGGGCTTAATTTTTTTTGTTAATTCTGTTTGACATAGTTTGGTGGCAGTTTTACCCTAAGTTTTTTAATTAGACATATTATTTCCCAATGTTCGGGGATTATCAAGAAAGAGGGCGCTTCGGAGAACCTTCTAACACCCATGGATCTCACAGAAGATGCATGCAGAATATATCATTATTGGTAGAAAGCTTTCTCAAATAGAAATTCTACGAAGCTACAACTTGCAACCAGCATAAACTGTAAAGAACGATTTTAGCAGATCAAAGAAATTCTAATAAGTTTTTTCAATCTCCATTGATGAATGCTTTAATTTTTAACATTACACTTTTTCATTATTAAACATATTACTTTATTAACTTAAACACAACTTACAAGTTTGGCGAACATGTTTGTATTGGTTGTGAAGCAGGATACTGAATCATGCTGTACTTCAGAGTAATGAGCTTTATATACAGAAAAGTTAGCCTTGATCTTTGCAGAGTATGATCTATTTTGTTTAGGATGACAACGTACATCATGGCTAAAGTGGAGGTCGTTGATCTCTCTTCAATAGAAGCATCCGTATCCTGACTCGCCTTGTATGGAGCTCGTTACACGCAGTTTGCATAATCGCGTTGACTTCCTTTCATGAGGTTAGAATTACGCCTGAAAGACGAAGCCTAATGGGTTTCAAGACAGAGATACAAAGGAGCGTGTCTAAGGATAGCCGAACCGTGTACACAGTAATTTAACAAACAATACCAAGAAAGAAAACCTTCTTCTTATATTATGGTGTCGTAACAGTTATAACAACGGCCATAGTGCTAATAACCTTAGTTATTTTATTTGTAGTCGCTAATCTAATGTGTCAAAATTTAAATCTTTTGAAATCCTCTAACGTGAAATTGTTATAGAAAAACAATTTAGGTAATTTTAATACACAACAAATATTTTATTGACACAACTTAAATAAAAATATAAATAAATTAAAAGAAAGCTAACTAAAACTAAAACTTAAAATCAAACAAAAGAGGGTGTCCATGAGGCATGGTGCCAAGAACACTGGCTGCATTTCCACGTTGAATAGCAAAAGCTATTCTATTAGCTTATTTTTAGTGACGTTAGTAAATCTGCAGCTGTTATTTCTTGTAATTGCTAATAACTGAATATAGTCTGCGTCATTTATCTTTCAGAGGCTGTAAATATAGCCATTTTTAGGCACAATTATGAGTAGTAGCGTGACAAGATTCTTAAATATGCACTAGAAGCAATAAAAATTAATGATGAACACTTTATCCTCAATACTTGTCTGGAGTTTTAAAGGTTTTTTAGTTTATAAACAAAGGCGACCTAATTTCATATGTAGCTCGCGTCCGCAGTACGTTTGTCTGTGTCCATAATTTACATTGGATTCCCAACTGAGTTTCATTATGTAGAGGTTTTCCGTTATTGTTCAAGTGGTTCCAAGGACAATAGAAGCCTATAAATGTTGAGGGAGTATTAAAAATCAGGACAGTTCAACTTCAAAGTTAAAGCCATCGGTGCATCATCCCTGGATCGCAAATTCATAATAAAAACAAAAATGATTGCTAAATTGGTAAGTGATATTATTTTAATAATATACCAAACAATAGAGTCAAAAGATCCACGGTATATTCCATATAGTTGATGAGATTTCAATAAAGAGCCACGTATTAAAATCGTGTAATTCCGGTCATTTTCACTAACCGAAAGATATTTCTAAATCCATGCCTAACCGGATTTTGTATGAGAGATGTCTTTAAAGATCCGATTTAAGCATTTCTTAGTAATATTCTGAGTACCGATACTCTTTCGGAGATATTTCACAGCTTGGTTTTTACGAACTACTCGTATTGAAGCCGCGACGTAATAGACTCACTAAACTAAGTATGTTCACCAGACTTGACGAACCCTTCAAATAAATATATAAACATTTGAATGATAATTGAAGTCAGATCAATTATATTTCACTTATATTATTAATGCGAAAGTTTGTGTGTTAATCTGTTCGTCCTCTCTTCACGCCGGATCTTATGGCGTAAAAATCAATGATTCCTATGAGATATCATTTCACGCGGGTAAAACCGCGGGGCGCTGCTACTAAATTTCATCAAAATTCTTTCAACCGCTTAGGCGTAAAGAGAGGACAAACTTTCACAATTATAATATTAGTGAGGTAAATATTTTTCCAAGCCCCGTACGAATAAAGTCGCAGGTTACCGCTAGTTGTTAGTAAACATTGTTATTGTAATTGTCTTGTCCATCCAAAGGTTGTCTGGCAGAGATCGCTTTGAGCGATAAGACCACCCACTGTACCTATTATTAAGTTATGTTTTTTTCTCTCTCCGTGTTTTATACATTTTGGTGTCAATAAAGAATTATCTATCTATGTAGATATTAGCCTCCACTAGGAATTCGCATATCATATCAAACGTCTTTTCAACGCTCTGGCTGCTTTGGCCGGCTTTGTAGAAATGGATACTTGCTCAACTAGCTTTTGCCTGTGAGTATGCGCGCTGACGACAATTTTTCGCAAAAAAAAAAAAAATCTCTTCTCCATCCTCAAGATTCAAACTGTCTCAACACCAAATCTTATTAAAATCGATTCAGACGTTGAGCCGTGAAAATATACCAAACAATTAGTTTTTTTTATAAGTTTTTTTTTGTTATTAGTAAATAGGCTCACGTTTGACCACTTCTTACCTGATGTTAAGTGATAATAAGGTCTACGATGGTGCACGCTTACCTAGAAGGAACCTATTCACCCGTGACTTCAAGATTCCCAGGATGATAGAGTTACGGTTAATTTTATAATATCTGTTGGAATAGATATGTTTATACGTTTTTTTCTCTTTTAAGGTCCTTCTCTTCGCTCTCTTCGCCTTAGCCGTAGCTAGACCTCAGGTCTACTCCGGCTACGGATACAACGGCTACTCGTCCGGGTATCCCGGCTACTACGGTTATTCCGGATACTCCAACCCGGTCGGATATGGCTCGTACGGTAGCTACGGAGCCGCATCGCCTTACGGCAACTATGGCTACGGATTCTACTAATTTCCCCTAGATTCGTTTGATTATGAAAAAAAAAGTGATTTAGTTTAGATTTTTAGTTTTTTTTATTTAGTTTTTGTGTACTGGTCTTTTTATTGTAATATTATATCGTTTGAATTTGACTTATGGTTTTATTAAGGACTAGCTGCGCCCCATGGTTCCATGCAGGTTATTCTAGGACAAACACAAAGTATAAGTACCAAATGTGATCTAAATGCTTTCAGCCGATACGGAGCTGAATCATAACAAATACGCTTACAAACTATTTACTATTATACTGTTTCACCCCGCGGTTTCACCGGCACAGGAACCGTATAATTTTTCGGTTAAAAAGTAGCCCGTTTCACTTTTCAACCTCTACCTATCTCTAAACAAAAAAAACAAAAATTATTTCCTCCTCCGTTGCGTGAAATAAGGACCAACAAACAGATTTGTCAATCTCACTAATAATATAAATGCAAAAGTTTGTTTATTTGTCGTCTCCCCACGCTGAAACGGCTGAACAGATTTTGATGTTATTTTGTATATAGATACTTTAGATTCTGGAACAGAACATAGAATACTTTGAAGCTGTAACAATTTACTGGTAAGTTAACGGATAATAGTAAGGCCCAGCCAGTTGATAGTATTAATGAGATGTTGCGTAAGTCTTATGTCCTATTACTATTACTGAGGCGTGTTCTTTCACACATTTACTGTGTTTTAACCTAAAGAAATCTTGTTTTATTGGGATTATGAGGACCATGGTCTTACAAACATATGACTGTCGAATACATGTGGTTAACACAAACTGTTGACCACGTGTACACCAGCAAGTGTAAACCTCGCAGTTGGGTCGCCATAACCACCTTACGCCATCATCCCTAGGCCTTGGCCATGAAAACTTCCGACTGAAATATATGTTAAGTATTAGAGCATAATTACATAATGTAAGTATAGTGAAACTGGGCCGATACTTCCAAAATTATATTATGTAACAGCATAAACATCACTGTACAAATTTAAGCAGAATACAAGAATGTACAAAGAACTAATTATTATAGAAAAAAAATAACGGTTCTTGTACCAGGAAACGATAATTTTTACGGGATGAAAATTCTCAAATTATATCTCGTGTTCTATTCCAAGACCTACACAATAAATATGATCAAAATCCATTGAATGATTTCGGAGCCTATTTGAAACAAACTTTCAGACAGACAGACAGACAGACAGACAAAAATTTAAAAAACGGTAATTAGGTATCGTATAAAGCAGTTGTAACTTAAAGTTTGACATTTATTTTCAAACCAAAGACAGACACTTAAATTGTATTATTAGTATAGATTTATTATTAAGTATAAACTATACAGCACATTTTCGTAAAGAAATTCAATTGATTTACGACATTTGGATGCATAAATTAGTAATTAACAAAAGTTCACTCAATTATCTCGTGCTAGTGTGACTTCATACTTATACTGTCAGCTACTATAAAAACATTGCTTTTATTAATCCGATAATAGGATCAGGTTTTCTTTTTTTAAAACCAATACCATTATAAAATTCGTGTTTTTTTTTTCTAATCTTTTCGATAGAAATTATAGAGGCAGAAGTTTGATACATGATTTTAATAATAAAAACATGATCGATAATTGGATTCGATAATCCATCGTGGTCTTGAGTTATTGTGATTTTGATCTAGGTAAATTATAGGTTTTTGAACGATGGCATAAGAAGATCATTTATAAACCAGATGGTCAAACTTCAAGATGCGAGATTATTATAAGTAATCATTTTTATGTCCTTAAAGTGTATGGGCGTTCTCACGGTGGTCGGTGGGTGTAAATATATTATCTGATTGGAATCTTTTTGTCTACCGCCAAAATAATGGATGAGCCCTGAACACGGATATAGACAACTGCTTGATATACATCATGCTAAGTACCTACATGTATCGAGTACTCTGTTTTGAAGATCAAGGACACTTTTTGTTGTGACAGGACAACTTATCTAGGCGTGGTCGGTATCGGCTCTCTAAGTATATAAACCTGTACATTGTCATTAGATTTATCACTTGAGAAAACTACTTCAAGTACTAAATACAACATGTTCGCCAAAGTGGTAAGTGCCTCTTGAATATTTTATAAAAGTTATAAGAAATTAGTTTGCACCAATATAAAGTTAAATTTTTTATTTATTTGACTGAGTGACGAGACGAGCAGGTCGTTCAGCTGGTGGTAAGTGCTACGCCTGCCCATAACAGGTACAGTGCCACCCAGAATGTTGCATTGCATAATCTTGCGCGGCACGGCACTGCGCTCGTCACCCTGAAACGTCGGCTCTAAAGTCTCGTATGCCCATTATGTGTCGTTTTCTTCTTCATCTTGTACCTATTATTGAAGATTGCATTAAATATAAGTAATGGCGATAATTTTTTGATAAGATATACAAGTACCTGCCGTACACACCTTTGGAAACTTTCAAATCAAATTAAAACAAAATTAAATTATTTACGAGTATATCAGAATATCGCAAAAAAATGGTAATCATATATTTCTCATTAAAATTCTTATCATTAGCACTATTATAGACCTGTAGAGGATTTATTAGGTTGTGCCATTAGGCAAGCGAGTTGTAACGTCAATATTATAAAATTGACAGAATAAGGTTAGCTTCTAGTGATAAACGTATAAAAATTGTGACATAATGTCTTATATATATCTATATATGTATAAATGTTATGTTGGTTTGTGTACGCTTCAAAAACTCAAAAAGTTCTGCACCGATCGAGCTGAAATTTTAGCATGATATATAATCCGCATCAAGGATTGTTTGTATCTATTTTTTTCATCAGTGACATATCAGCAAATGTGCGAATGTGCCACAGCGAAGCGTGGCCGGGTACAGCTAGTATTACATAAAAATATATGAAATAAAAATAACAAGCCTTTAAATTCCATTAATTTCAATGTTCAACCTTATCCCTTTAGATTAAAATTTAACTTAACTATCAATTTTTCCATGGCAAAAGGCGAACTTCGCTTGAACAAGTATCTATAATTGCCTTAAAACTGGACAGAAAGGAAGCAGCATTTTTTTTTTGTAATGAGATCGCCAGACTAGATTCTTGTTTAAAAATAGGTGTTCGTGGGGTTACCTTGTGTTACCAAGCGATCAGATGCCGTCGCCCTTGAAACAACATTGGAGGTAGCGCTCCACAGGGCCTTTGATAGCCGCAATAAGGGGAACACAAATGGACTTATTACGGAATATTACCTAGATTAGCGCTTGTTTGTCAGTGTTTTATCCAAGGGTTACGGTCAGACATTTTATTATGCGTATAAAGGTCACGTTGATTTGTATTTTATTGGCTAGGGGTCACTTTTGCTTTATAAAGTGTGGTTCCTTAATCCGCAGTTAGTAGATAATACATCGAATTAATTTAGATGTTGATACTTAATTTTGTATTTGTTATAGTTAAGCTAGGTTAATCTTTTTTTTTGCTAAGACGTCCTAAGTCAATATTCTTATAGAAGGAAGCAGAATGAACTTTATTTGTATTACTTATACCAACGTTTAGAGTATTTCATTGTAGCCATAGGAAAGGTTTTGTGTGGTCACTTTGGTGTGTGAAAGTTCCTTGCACCACAATTCATGAATTGATTGTTCACTGTTACTGAACTCTAGGTTCATTTTGTGTTACATATGAACTCAATTGAAATGTTAAATCAAAGTATATTTACGAAGGCAATTAGACTCACGCACTTTCTTTATGCAATAAGAATAAGTACGCCCTTGTCTATGACATCCCAAAAACCACCTTCATATGGATTTACACTGTATCTACACTACTGAACTAATTTTTAAAAACCATTCATACAGAGATAAGAGTCCTTTCTATTAATGGTAATGTCTCTAGCGTCCATAAGCGGCGGTTACCACTTACCATCAAGTGGGCCGAACGCTTGTTTGTGAAATGTTTAAAATGGTGATATCATTATAGTGTAATATACTGTACAGAACTTAATCTTATGTTATTTTACAGCTCGCTCTCTTCGCTCTCCTGGCTGTGGCTTTCGCCAGCCCCAAACCTGATGTGTTGACCTACGCTGCCCCCGGCGTGGTCTCGGCCTACGGCGCCCCTCTGGCCTACTCCGGATACCCCTACGGAGCTGGCGCTGCATACCCTTACGCCGCCGCCGCTGCTTACCCTTACGCCTACTCTGGTTACTACGTCAAGTGAACTTGAAAATTTTATAATGTACTACGGATCCCGATTTGCCTACGATATAATATAGTTGATTGATGCATTATTCTCCTGTTTATTATTAACCAACACCCAAGTGGAATAGCCTTGCTTAAGAATTAATCTTTAAATATAAAATTAGAGATGTTAATATCATGTTTTTACATTAGCACTATCATTAAAGCTGAATTAGGTAGATGTATGTCAAGTGTCAAAGATGTAGAAGTAGATTTAACTTTATATGGTCATCTAAAAGCGATGATTCAACTTAATTAGCAGCTGTTTGCATGCCTCGTCAAATTAACTTCAAGACTATCTTGATTTCTAATGAATCTCAACACTTCAAAAGAAAAAAGTTCTTGCGGATAGAAAATTTACAAAAAAGTCGTGTTCCAGTCAGTCGGCTAGTTAGCAGTCTATACAAATCGCAGTCAACGTCATAATTCAGTAAGGTGGTTGATGCTTTACTGAAATATTCGAAGCTGTTTTGGAAAGAATAGAAATAACACATTATTGTGTTTTTATGATTTGGCAACGCTCGTGTACGTTGACGTATAGTTAATATGTCCAGCTTACTATGTTTTTACATTAGCACTTTAATTAAGTCTGAGATAAGGCATGCCAGGTGTCAAAATGTATAAAAATATTTTATTGGCACATAGATATACTAGTTGTTGCCAACAGCGCTACCCAAATCATAACGACATTTTCATTCAAACTTAGGAAATTTCAAGAACAAATTAAAAGAAAACCTTATTGTATGCGTCATTACGTGACAATATTACGGTATATTACATACTATGCACATTTCACTTTTTTAATTTCTGGTATAACAGTGGTCTGAACGTGTGTTGCCAGCAGTTATCCAAAGCCTCGCACATCGTCACAGTGTTTACAGTAAATATTTCAGTAGCATTGCCAAACTTTATTCCTCCACCTTCTTTCTAGCATTAGACTACCAGATGTACTAAAATAGGGCCCCCGTATGGTTGAGAGACTTCCAATCCGTACAAAAATAATTTCTGATTCGAGCAGCAAGGTATTAAGGCAGGGGTTTTCAGGTGTTGTCACGCTGGTAAGGTCACCAGCGTACTTGGTTTCTGATATCTGTAATTTGGGAGTCTTCAGACCAAGAGTGGATAAGTATCTTCTAGGCAAGTATACTGCAACGTCGACCGCGTCGTCTCTTACCATCGCGAGACTGCAGTTAAATGCTTATCTATGCAGTGTATTAAAACAAAGAAGGTACACAAACATAGACAGATCTATATTTTTAGAAGATGTTATGCAAATTTGTACGATGATTCAATACAATATATATGCATGTTTTTATTATTAGAATTCAAATATTTTATTCAAGATTCGTTACAATTGTGATCTTTATTTAACCCAATAAAAGAAGGCTTTGACTAGTAAGCTTGAGCGAGGGCTTCACAAATCTTGTCAACACTCAATTACGAGTATACAAACCTGGACAGTATAAAATATTAAAAATCCCCCGTTTACCCACAACCTACAAGGTTCCCTACCCACAAGTGGTTAATCCCGAGCAATGTGTCAAATACATGTTATTCACCTACGCAGTTTATTATCCCCATTATGTGGTCGACCTAACCGTTGGACAAAAGAGCTTACAATAACTGTGATTAACACGGCAATGCCGCTCTGTCTGCGGCAGCACTGCCTTTGTAAAGTAATTATTGAGAAGTTACTGTCGGAGAGTATCTTCGAAGAATTAATTCAGGAAAAAACTTTGTCAGGGAATTCCGACCAGTTGTGTCTAGATAGAGATAGATAGTAGATAGATCTGCCAAGTTACTTCCAACAATTACCTTGTTGTATTATCATTATAAAAGGCCTTTTTGCTCAGTTAATTTTTTAGGCAAAACATAGAAGGGAAGCTTGCTCCACATATAAAGTTGATAATTCTATTTGACTACGTTTTATGTTTGGAAAAATTACAAGTAATTTTCCTTAGAATTCGAAAGAGTTGACAGTTAGAACGCAACGAAGACAGTCTTACTGTCCTTACATTACCTATTCCTCCTGCGGTTTGTCGATGTCATAGTTAATTAGAGCATTTTAATCAATTAGAGTTCAATGCAGAGTCTATGATTTTAGTTATGGTGTCAGAGATCTTTTTACCTCACTAAGAGCATTACATATTATCAATCATGTAAACTAAAATGTAATCGGTGATTCATTCATAAAAATCTACTCACACATTTCAAACAACAATAGGTATGTAAATGAGAACACAATAGTAGGCGGAAAGGTATTTTATTGCTTTATTTCTACATCGAAATATCATTGCCAACAAAAATGTCAAGTCCCCTTCCGAAATCGTTTAGATGTTGTAGACCTTGTTGTATCCAATCGGGGCATATCCTGCAGGGTATGCGGCCACAGGAGCGCTGTAGGTGAGTTGCGGGCCAGGGTAGAGAGCCAGGGGCTGGTGGTATACAGGTGGAGCGAGGGCTGGCAGCCCAGGTGAGTAGAAGGCTACACCTGGCTTGGCCTCAGGATCGGCGACAGGCGCGGCGAATGCGACGGCCAATAGGGCGAAGAGAGACAGCTAAAAATATACTCAGAATAAATTTGGTGCGACAGAAGGCTGCGGCCGGAAACTGAGGCATTCCTAGTACTCCATTGGTTACAAATAGATTTGAGATATTGATTCTTTGTACAACAGACCTACACAGCACTCTGCCAACATTTTAGTCAATAAACTTTGTATGGTAATTTTATTAAAAATAAACACATTTATATATCAAAGTATGTCATTATCATAATAAATATATCCAACGTTATCCATTTCACTCTTGAGAAAATATATTATGCTCAAGGTATATTTTGAGCGGCATTAAATTTCGGGGCAAAACACGTTCTAGTTTACGTAGATAAAATTATTATAATAGTGTCTATAACTTACCAGTTTATACATGATGACAAGTGCGATATCTTCACAGGGCGAATGATGTCCTTCGAAGGGCTTCATGGGTTTTTATACTAACTCCCTTTTGCACTAACCTGAAATAGCATTGACCTTAAGTTCCAATGAACCACTGCGTGCAAGATGACAGCAGTAATGCATTCGAACTTAATTTACGCTTTAGTTATGCATGTTGAATAAATATAAAATTCAATAGGTAGTTAGGTAAGTACCTAGTTCCATTTGCAAAAAACATAGCTCTTCTTCGAGCAGTCTGAGTAAAAAAAAGATCATCATATTTTAGAAAAAAAAAAGATTTATTTAAGTTTAACTAAAACATGTGAAATATTGCTGTTAAATTGATTTATAACAACACGGTTGTTTATATTCATATGATGATATAATTATATTTTGAATGTCAAATTGGATCTGATGGATCCAGGTGTCTTTCCGTGATTCATTTTTATAACGATTAAAAAAAGTACCTAATGTCTTGTATTAAAATTCATGATTGCTTCCAATAATCATATTTAATTTATTATAAATTAAGTATCATTAAATTAAATTGCATTAATAACTTAAAGATGGCGTAATAGTGACCATCGCTGAAATCTAAGCATATTAAACCATAATTTGCTTGCACCAATAAACGTTAAAGACAAACTAGCATCTAGATAGCAATCTAATAAAAAACACTTCTAAATATGAGCAATTTATATTTTAAAACTTCACGTAATGTACTTTACCTACCTATCACATTCTATCGTCATTTATGTTTGTTTTTGACGAGACATATGATATTTGTCACCGCATTAATTTATTACACTATAAAATGGTCGGGTATCGTCTGCTAATTATTACCTATGAATAAATTACTTAATTATTGTGCATAATGCGGTCCACAACCTTGAACGAGTATGGGAGACGCCTTCAAAACTAGTTCAGTTGTCCAGTTGGCCGTCGTATCATATAGTTATATGTCATCTATATAGAGCATGTTAATATACTCTTTGTAATAAACGTGTTTTTTAATATCAGATGTTTATGAGACATGCAAAATTGATTTAGATGATAAGTGTGGACGTAAACGGCTATTATATGACTGTCACGAATGCGGGTTGACATTTTAAGTTAGTAATTGATCTATTTTAAGATATTTATGCAGAAATTTGTTGACACATACTAAACAAATATTCAAATTTAAATGTTATATGAACCACAAAGAACGATGTATTTCCAAATTCTAACGTTCCGCAATTCTCGTTCGCAACATTGTTCCAAAATGAATTCCTATAATAACTAAGTATCCGATATCTATTCAGTAATTTTTTACCACTAATATGACAAATAACGATCGGAGCTTTGTTGGAATATATAATGTGACACCTACGTACTTGGCTACTATTTTACTTCAATCTGTCAGTAAAAGAACAGAATTAGCCTTTGAATTCTTAATCCTACTGTGAATGTGTGTATACATTTGGTTAGTTAATATTCATTTCCGAAATGAAATGAAATTAATGAATGATTTTTTGGTATAAAACAGCATAAAGTTTATCGTCATTCTAACCGAGGAGTTGCAATGTCTACCGTCTATCTCTATAACTAAATCTTATTGCTGCCATCATGATATTGTATAGTCATCGGGGCTTGGTCAAAAAAGTCTCACAAAATTTGACATAAAAAACATCAGTCTTTTAATCTATTTATCAACCATATATAGACAAAATATAATAGCATATTAAACCTAGAAAGATAACCTACGCTTCAGAGGCGCCTTTGCGGGGAACATATTTCTGTTCTATTTGAAGTAAAACTTGTTTACGCACGCTTAACTTGGGGAGTAAGCTGGTGAATATGTTACGAAAAATGTGATCGGACGAGACGAACGGAAGTTGAGAGGGAGATATAAGTTAGTGAAGATAGAAAGAGAGAGAGTTACGTTTCGTATATTTTTTTAAATATCTTTTTCGAATGTTTTTAAAATAATTTTTAGTTTAAGTTTTTCTTCTACTATGTATCCCAGCAATCATTTCGTTTTGTTTTTTTGTTTTGTCGCCTCTGAAGCGTATGGTTATATTTAACGTATGCCGTGGTATTAATGATCTTTCTAGGATTAAATAAAATACACATCTCGAAATCAACAGCAATATTTATTAAACCATAACACATTTTCACCGCGAAAAGTAGTCATCTGTAATCTTGAACATTTTATTGTTAAACGTATTTAATTTAACGTTTCCAAAGGAACTCCGCGGGAGGAACGGCAGGGAACGCAGCAGGGTAATTATATGTGTAAGGGTACGTGCCGTACGCGCCATACGCGCGGCTAACGACAGCACCAGGGGCTACACCTGCCGTGTAAGCGGACAGAAGTTCCGCGGTTAGTGGAGCGACATTTGCTGCTGCCGCATAGCTGCCCACAAACAGGGCCGGGTCCGTCCCTGCCTCGGAAATTATTGCGGCCGGTGATCTGTATGCTTGGTATGGCGCTGGCAGGTACGATGAATAAAATAAAGGATCAGCGGTGGCGACGGCGATGAATGCCAGGACGGCGATCTGAAATGTTTAATTGTAATTATAATAATGTCATCCTGTTTTAAGTGATACGTGACTAAAACGCTGTTATTTATTTAGTTCGACTAATCCGTATAGCGATTACACGGAGCAATGCCTCCAATATGGGTAGGTGCACTGCTAACTGGTAGAGGCGTAGAACAATTGGGCTATCTATAGTTCAATCTATTGATGTAAGTAGGGTAGTACTTATTTAAACTATAGCAACTCCAACCTATATAATGCTATCTAACGAGTACATACACATCATGATATAAAAAAATTGCAAGTTTTTGTTGGTTTTGCAATCGCAACAATAACTTTTATAGCTGTATAACATAAGTAACATAAGTTACTATAAATTTTTTACAATGACTAGATGCTGAAAAATAAGAAAAGAATGAAATATCTTCCATAGCTTCCTTGGTCTGTTGGATAAGTGGTCTGACATTCAAATATTGGCTACACACGGAACAACATATTTTTATCTAAAAATCAAGTATTTTTGAGTCTTTGGGTCATTACTATTATTGTTTTGTCTTTGTTTTTTACTTACTACTTTTTTCGATGGTTTATTGTATTTTAATATAGTTGCTACCTTACCAAGAATTTTGCCATTTTGATGATTGATGACTAGGAACAGCTGAACTTGTTCTGTGGAGCTGATTTCAGTACGAACTGAATGTCATGAAAAATGCCTTGCCTTATATATTTGGACCGGCTGAAAGAGAAACACAGTAACAAAATGGAGATTTGTATAGAAAATTGATTCAATAGTATTGTCAAGGCCTCGGTGAATAGTTTCGGTGGTAACAAAGGAATGTATAATTAAGTTTAGGATATGTCACAAAGTTTGTAGGAAAAATTACGATATTTCCATCAACCTTGCAAATGTGGAGACGTTCGCTAAAACAAAAGTTGTTGCGAATCGATTATTCACCGTCGTTAACACCAGGAAATAGAGTAAAATCAATTGTAATACTTAGCAACAGGGTGTGTTGCATTGAAATAACTTGTGCGATTACTGATATCAATTATTTTAGGATATTCGATTAGTCTCTGAAATTAGAATATAAAACAACGTACATCGTAACTTTAATTGTTCGTAGTTGCAACGCTTATATAGTACGATATTCGTACGAATAGTTGGTATATGTACACAAATCATACTCACAAACGGGTGCTGATTCAAGTAGAAATCTTGATTCATGTTGGAGATCAGCTTGGATTTTGTATAAAATAATAATAATTGTATAATTTTTGAAGTAAAACTTCTTTTTCGGACGGGAATTACGCTTGTTTCGTACTGAAACAGATTTCTTTTCTTTTTATTTTGAGTGTTTTCGAACGTAACTACACAAAGACTATTCCGCTTAATATTTTGTGTTGGTACGAGATTATTATGGCCCACGACTTTGGGTGGGCCAACCGAAAGTCAGTCGTCCTTCAAATGCGCGTGCGAGCACTTGTCGCGTCGCGGTGTTTTGAGCTTTCACCGGTAGCTCCATTTCGTGGACGCCATTCCCATCCTCGGAGACGAGCTCCAGGATTAAGTGTAGTGTGGATTGCCTGATCACACCTCTATCCCGGAGGAAGGTGATACGGGATCAGAAGAAACCGCCCCATCGGCGTCCTATGGATATATCTCTGTGCACCATCATCCCCCATCTAACCCGAAGACAGCGCTGATTACACACCCGAGAGGCCATCGACGGATTTCCCAAGTAAGTTCGTAGGCCATAATATCTCCCCGTAACAACGCTCTATAGTCAGTTGGCGCAGTTTCCGCTATTTAAAAAACAAAACCTTACTATAGAATGTTGTAAGTGTATGTGATACGTATAATACATTTTATAACAAGCCTATATATTGACATAAGCAGATTTAAAAAGTTAAAAATTATCTTCAACACTTAAGTTACCATAAACCAATAATTTCATACGTAAATAATTATGATGACATATAAATAACGATTTGTGATACAGCATGTAATTATAGCTTTATATTCGTTTTTGTAACGTATATTGTTATTAGCCAAGTACGAGTCAACTATCATATGATATTTATTTCAAAATAAGTTTAATTGTTTTGGTAATACGTGTCACCAACTTCAAAGAAGTTTTACTTCAATCGCGCGTAAAGATAACACGTACACACTTTTTTATCATCCTATAACTACTGTTATACTAATGTGTTACTGGCCAGAAGGGATGACGGCATCTGCCCTCATCCCTTCTGGCCAATTTTTTTGTCCATCTGGACAAAAGAAGTGACGGAATGGTGGCCGAGAGAAGGGTGCAGACTGGTAGGCCGACCACCAGCCCGATGGTCGGACGATCTTCTCAAGTTAGTCGGCAAGCAGTGGATACGTCTCGGCTAGGACCGAAATATGTGGGTTGAAGGAGAGGAGGCCTATACCCAACAGTGGGTTGATACGGGCTGAGATGATGATGCTGATGATGATAACTTATGTTGGTTGTGGTACATATTATTATCTACGTACTTCTCAAATTTTATTCTGTAATATGATATTGAAAAAATATTCCCGTAGAGTTTATAGGTTCTTTGTTCTATCTTTTCTAATGTATTTTCGAGGCATTTCTGATAAAGTCAATACGATATTTTTATTAATCAAGGTTTTGTTACTTTTTTCTTTTCAAGCTCTAATTAGAGCTAATTAAAAAAACTGTTAAATTTACAATCTGCGCCTGTTTGATGTGACGCGTTACATAAATGCTAATAAATATTTGGCTCATCGAAATGCCACCAGCATAAAGCCTACTTTACCAATTAATAAAGGCCTAGAACACTTTGTTGGCCAACTATTGTATGTTGTAGTTATTTATTTGTACTTTTTAGTAGTCTCCTAAAGCAGTAAAAGAGAAAAAGTCCATACATCTCAATTACATTATAAATGTGAAAGTTTGTGTGTGTTGGTTCTCTCTTCACGCCGAAATGGCGGAACTGATTTTAATGAGATTTGGTGTACCTACAGATACTTTTGGTGCTGGAATAGAATACAGGAAAAAAAAAAAAACCGTAAAAGTTAGCAGTTCCCCAAGAAATATCAAGTATAATCCCAAGTAATATCCCAAGAAACCCAAAATAAATAGATGTCAGATCAACTATAAGAAAAACCGGAAAAAGGTTTCAGTTTGTTTTGAAATCTTTACAAATCGTGCGAGGTTGCCTAGCAAGTAGAGGGGACTATACTATATATACTATACTTCTCTTTTTTTTATATATGTTATATATATATAATATATATACATAACATAAAAAGAAGATAAATGTTCAAGACATGATAATGTCAGATTAAAATAAATTAATTGTCGCTTACATAGTTTTGTTTGTTTACCTTCAAATTTGTTACAGAACTGACAGCTGAAGGCAACTCTTTGAAAAGCATGACAACATAATTATGTATAAATAATTGTACCACTACGGGGTCGTTATACTAAATATTATAGTTCTGTGTAGACATTTGCTCTTTAAAATAGATGGGAGACACGCCTTCGAGCGTAGTAATTAATACGATATCATTTTTTTAATGACATATAGCAATACAGCATCATCTTACATTTATTATACAATATATTATAAAATAATGTATTTTAGGTTTTTAAGCAGCGGTAGCCTAGTGGGAGATCGTCCGTTTTCCAGAAGGTCGTGAGTTCAAACCCGTTCAGTAGCACAAACAGACATCATTTTCAAGAAAGTTATATAATATTCTAGTTCAGAGCTTATTTGAAGTTTCCTAAACTATATTATGGTAATATATCTTCCATGTACAGACCTTTTGACCTTTACTGCTTTATTTTAAGTATAAGCAGATTGTATTTTGCACTATGGGTTTTAGTGCCTAAAAAAAGATTTATATTTTACTAGAGTTAAGAAAACAAAATTATGGACGACAATAATGATATATTTTTCTATTACACTTAATCATGAGTGCAGAAACTAAGAACAGTTTACTTCTTCTTCCAGAGAGGGGTAGAGTAACCGGCGAAGCCCGGGTAAGCAGCAGAGTAGCCGGTGTAGCCAGGGTAGCCGGAGTAGCTACTGTATGCGACGGGGGCAGCGGCGTAGGTGGCGACGGCGGGGGCAGCGGGGTAGGCGGCGATAGCGGGGGCAGCGGCGTAGCTACCATAGGCGACCGGGGCAGCGACAGCTGGAGCGGCAGCGTATCTGGCAACTACAGGAGCAGCGGCGGCGGTGTAGGTGACGGGGGCAGCAGCGTAGGCGGGGGCAGCGATGCCGACGGCTGCGCCAGAGTAGGGCGTGTATCCGGAGTACAAGCCGCTGTAGCCCGCATCATAGCCGAAACTGGCCTTGGCGGTGGCGACTGCCAGGACGGCGGCGAGAGCAACACACTGGAAAACAAACGAAAGTTTTAGATTTGTACAATTTATTATTTGAACCTCTGTTAAAACTAACATAGCTACGTGATAATCATCAATATTGACACTTTATGTTTGAAATAATAAGTACGTTGGTCATTTATATTTTGAAACTGAAACAGCTGAAAAATAATATTTAATATTATTTATTTAAATAATATTAAATAATTTATAATTTTTTTTTTATAGTGGTACTTTTGTCAGCTTATATAAATTCTAGATTGTTAAGTATAATATCACATAATAATTATAATGTTATATACCTGCTTGAACATTTTGGTAGATTGTCTGACGGCCTAAGTTCGACTGATGCCAAATCACTATTTTTCAGCCGTTTTATATCAAAATTCAAAACCGGAATGGTCTCTCCAGTTCTATAAAATCATCATATTATTTTAAAATAAATGGCATTTCTGTTTCTAATTAAGACTTTTAAATTATATAATATACTTTTTATTAACCAGTTAACAGCATAAAACTTAGGATATCGCACGATGAACAAAAATCCAGGCAATGTACTATTTTTTGGGAATATATACCATTATTTGTACTCTTCTCTTTTGTTTATCGTTTTTTGTTTTGTGGGTTTGATCATTGTGGCATACCAAAACAATCACATTGGTCTGTAAATCACCGACGGAGATGAGTGAGGGCCTGAAAAGAACTGATTTGATGCAGAACAAATAAAATGACGTTAAAATATTTAAGTTATTAAATAAATCTTTCACCGTTAACAGCCTCCGTGGCGTAGTAGGTTGCATGCATGTCCGCTGCAAAGCACGAGGTTGCGGGCTCGGTTCCCACACAGGGCAAATATTTGTGTGATAGACGGGTATTTGCTCTGAGTCTGAGTGTTTTTGGTACCACGGTCCACGTAGTTCCTGCTTCCCTAGATACAGAGAATCCTAGTAAGGAGTCAGAATCTGTTTATGTGATCGTGGCCGTTATTATTATTATTTTTACATAAATTTTTATTTTTATTTCCTTACGATGTTAATCCATTACACACGTATGTCCTGCAATGCAGGGTTGTGGATATTGCTGTGACTGTTACGGGCAGGCGTAGCGCTTACCATCAGGTGAAAGACTTGATCGTCTCGCCACTCAGTCAAACAAATAAATAAATGGAGCTATGGTTAAGTATGAGATAGTTAATAAAATCAGGCACTACTTTCTGGAAATCCATATATAATGAGAAAAAGTTAAAATATATAGTTTTAATATCGCCTAAAACCGCCTAGTTTTCAGCTTAGGTGGAGTTAAAACTATATATCTCCACCTTTTCTTGGTTGGTTTTGAATAAATAAATTAGTGAAATTGGCATTTAAATTTTTAAAACTAAACATGAGAAGGTATATTCAAACAGAATTTGATTTTATATGATTGTCAAAATTACTAGGCAATATTAAACTTTTGCGTAACTATTTTTAGTGTATTTTATAAGTTGTAATTAATTATTAGTTGCACTTCGCGATATCTCCTGTCAAATCCCGGTTCCCCGGGGAACTCGTTATTTTTATGGGACAAAAAATAGCCCATAGCGCTGATTAGTGAAAGAATTTTCACAACCAACACCGTAGTTCCAGAGATTACCTCCTACAAAGACATAAATTAATTTTAATTGTACTATTTAATATTAGGGTAGAACTGTAGATAGTGTAGATTCGATGACTAGATACAACATCCAACTGTGCATCGTTAAAGTCTCATAATTAAATGAAAGTAAAAATCGACGGCCTCCGTGGAGTAAGTATGGGTTGACATATGAGCCGACTGCGAAACATGTTTTTGCGAGTCTAATTCATGCACAAACCAAAGATTTGTGTGAACCACAGGTATTTGCTTTGAATCGGGGTTTGGAGGACCATTGCCATCAATGGTCCTCGTAGTTTCTAATTCCCTAAATACAGGGAATCCTAGTTCGGTATCAGGATCTATGTTTGAGAACGTGACACGTCATGGATAATAAAATCCGCAACACTCACTAAACGGAGAGGATTTTTTTAAGGTTCCTTATTTTCAAAAATTAACCCTTATAGGATCACTTTGTTGTCTGTCAAGACCTGTTTTTACAGGAATGCGAGGAGGTGTCTAGTTGAAATTAATATCAAATCTCTAAAATCTGTGAAAAAATCCAACTTCTTTCAACCAAGTTAACGCAATCAACTGATAAGGCTGCTTATGCCGCATATTTTGATACTCGCAAGAAAACCTATAGGGTAGTTCTTGTTGACCTAAAAACATGATATTTGGCAAGAAGTGTGGCCTTATAGCACAAGTAAACGAAAAATTCTGAAAACCTTAAATTGCAGTTGGTAAACTGACGACCTATGTCGATGAATGGGGACAACAGTTTTTTAATGACGAAGTTAAGTTTGTCAAAATCCTCGGTGCGCGAGTCTGACCAACAATTGGCTGGTTTTATTTTTATTAAAAAGTAGGGCTAGCTTTATTAAGAAACTATATTATCAAGAAAATTATCGACGCATGATAACGTTTGCGCTAATTCTCGGGTCTCTTCTTCCCTGTTATCAGACCAAGGCTGGCCTCCTTCTGAGATGGATTAAGAAATACAAAGGATGGTAGGTATATTGCGGAGATTATGCGACTAAACCTGAAAAGCATGAAGTTGAAATCCTGAGCAACAAACACACACCGTACACCGTACCGGTGATCGGTGTGCAAATTAAAAATGAATGTAAGAGCTATTTACCACTAATCTTAATTTGTTATTTTTTAATCGTTCGTGGTTGTATTTTTTAGATTGGTGTTTCCTTTCTTAGGTAGATAGCTTGCCGGTGGCCCATACCTACCGGTGTGCCGCCGCCTATATACAATGTATATCAATAGCTCGAATTTTGGTCATTTGATTAGGTTGTGATGTATATCATTGCATAAGTCAGATTCTAAGCTGCCACAAATAGTGCAATCCGTACAGTAGTTTTTACACAGGGATACTACTCGTACTACATCAAACAATAAAAATAAACAAATAGATACCATTTTGGTTATTTTAAGTCTCGCAGACTATTTTTTACAATTACGCTCAAACGTTCAAAAAGTCTGTACGTACATGAAAATGTAGATACAGAGACTCTTTGAACGTTACTACTTTATTCTAAGCATAGATTTATTGTATTTGTATGCGAGTTTAAAAAAACAAATGTATGGACTACAATAATAATATATTTCAATTACATTTTATCACGAACACAGAAACTAAGAACAGTTTACTTCTTCTTCCAGAGAGGGGCAGAGTAACCGGCGAAGCCCGGGTAGGCAGCAGAGTAGCCGGTGTAGCCAGGGTAGCTGGAGTAGCTACTGTATGCGACGGGGGCAGCAGCGTAGGTGGCGACGGCGGGGGCAGCGTGGTAGGCGGCGACGGCGGGGGCAGCGGGGTAGGCGGCAACGGCGGGGGCAGCGGCGTAGCTACCGTAGGCGAGCGGGGTAGCCACAGCCGGAGCGGCAGCGTATCTGGCAACTACTGGGGCAGCGGCGGTGTATGCGACGGGAGCAGCAGCGACTGGGGCAGCAGCGTAGGCGGGGGCAGCGATGCCGATGGCTGCGCTAGAGTAGGGCGCGTATCCGGAGTACAAGCCGCTGTAGCCCGCATCATAGCCGAAACTGGCCTTGGCGGTAGCGACTGCCAGGACGGCGGCGAGAGCAACACACTGGAAAACAAACGAAAGGCTTATGATAATAAAATGTATTAGTTTTATTAAGAGTAATATAGCCACAATTAAGTAATAAGAATAAATCTTGAAACTTTACGTTTGAAATAACATGTATGTTAGTAATATATATATTGAAACTGAAACAGCTGAAAATTAATATTTAAAATTATTTTAACTGGAGCCTATAGTGATACTTTTGTCGGTTTATATAAATTCTAGATTGTTAAGTATAATATCACATAATAATTAAAATGTTATATACCTGCTTGAACATTTTGGTTGATTGTCTGACTGTCTCAGTTCGACTGATGCCAAATCACTATTTTTCAGCCGTTTTATATCAAAATGCAAAACCGGAATGGTCAATATAGTTTTATATATCATCATATATTAAAATAAATGGCATTTCTGTTTCTAGTTAAGACTTTTTTAATACATCTACTTTTCATTTACCAGTTAACACCATAAAACTTAGAATACCAAATGACGAACAAAAATAAAAGCAATGCACCATAATTTGGGTATATTATACAATTATTTGTAGTTTTCTTTTGTGTGTATTGTTTTTTGTTTTGTGTTTTGTGGGTTCGATCATTGTAGCATACCAAAACAATCACATTGGTCTGTAAACCCCAGACGGAGATGAGTGGGGGCCTGAAAAGAACTAATTTGATGCAGACAAAATTAAATTACTTTAAAATATGCATTTAAGATATTAAATAAATCTTTCACCGTAGATAGCCTCTAAGGCGTAGCAGGCTATGAGCCCGCTGCAAAGCATGAGGTTGCGGGCTCGGTTCCTGTACAGGGCAAAGATTTGTGTGAACCACGGGTATTTGCTCTGACTTTTTAGTGTATTTGGTACCATGTAAATATAGTTTTAATTCCGCCTAAAACCGGCCTAGTTTTACGCTTAGTCGGAATTAAAACTATATGTTTCCACTATTTCCTGGTTCCTGATCTAGTTTTGAATAAATAAATCAATTAATGAAATTGGTTCATATTTTCGATTTATAAAACAGAACATGAGAAGGTATGTTCAGATAGAATTTTATTTTATGATATTTTCAAATTAACTAAGCTTTTTTAAACTTTGGCGTATTGTTAATTTATTCCGTTAGTGAAATTATATTCTAGCTGCGCTTCGCGATTATCCATTTCGAATTGCGTTTTCCCCCGGCAACTCTTTATTTTCCTGTGATAAAACGTAGCCAATAGCACTGAGAACAATAAAGCCTCTTATTAGTGAAATAATTTTCAAAATCAATCAGTAGTTCCTGAGATTACCTTCTAGAAACTTATAAATTCATAAATTAATTTACTTCTATATAATATTAGGGTAGACGTGTAGATAGTGTAGATTTGATGACTAGATACAACATTCAACTCTGCATCATTAGTCTTATGATGAACTGAAAGTAAAACTCGACGGCCTCCGTGATGTAACTGGGTTAGACTTATGAGCCGACTGCATAGCCTGAGGTTACTAGTTGGATTCTTGCCCAGAGCAAAGATTTGTGTGAGGCACAGGTATTTGTTTCGAGTCTGGATGATTGTAGGACAATGGTCTTCGTAACTCCTGATTCCCTCAATACAGGGAATCCTAGATAGAGATCAGGATCAATGTTTGATATCGTGCCGCGTCATAAATAATAAAATCCACGGAACGCACTTAACTGTCAGATTTTTTACGGTTCCGTACTTAAAAATAACCCTTATAGAATCACTTTATGGTATATTTTCTGTCAAGACCTTTTTTTACAGGAATACGTAGAGGTGTCAAGTTGAAATTAGTATCAAATCTTTAAAATATGTGAAAAAATCCAACTTATAAGTCAACGCAATCAAAAGATACGGCTGCTAATTCCTTTTATTTTGATACTCGCAATGAAATTAAAACTTACAGGGTACTACCGTTGACCTAAATTCATGAAATTTGGCGAAAAGTATGGCCTTATAGCACAAGTATAGGAAAAATTCCGAAAACGGTAAATTTGCAGTTGGTAAGTTTACCGATTGCAAATTTTCAGTTTTCCGCCCACGACCACGACTTATGTCGATGAATGGGGACAATAGTTTTCCAACGTCAAATTTAAGTTTGTCGGAACCCTCGGTACGCAAGTCTGGCCCACAATTGGCTGGTTTTATTTTTATTTAAAAGTTGTGCTAGCTTTATTCAAGGTCTATTGTTATCAAGAAACTCATCAACGCATGATAACTATTAAAATGAATGCCTTAGAAATGTATTACTGCAGTGCGTTTGAGATTTTCGCTGATTCTCGAGTTCCAGACTTCTTTGCCGTCATCAGATCAAGGTTAGCTATCTTCTGGGAGAGGTTAAGAAATACAAAGGTATACTGTGGAGTTTATGCGGCTAAACCTGTAAAGCACCATGTTGAAATCCTGGGCACCAGTACACCGTACCGATGATCGGTGTGAAAATCGAAAATGAATGTAAGAGCTATTTATCACCAACCTTAATTTGTTATATTTTTATCGTTCTTGGTTGTATTTTTTAAATTGATGTTTACTTAGCTTGCCGGTGGCCCATACCTACCGGTGTGCCACCGCCTATATACAGTGTATATCAATAGGTCGATTCCTGCTCATTGGATTAGGATGTGTTGTATAACATTGCATAAGTCAGATTAAGATTAAGCTGCCATCAATAGTCCAATCCGTTCAGTAGTTTTTACACAGGGATGCCATTACATCAAACAATAATAATAAACAAATAAACAACATTTTGGTTATTTTAAATCTCCCAGACTATTTCTTACTTTTACCTTTCATGTAGAGACTTTTTAAATATTACTACTTCATTATAAGCATAGATTGATTGTATTTGTATGAGGGTTTAAAAAAACAAATGTATGGACTACAATAATAATATATTTCAATTACATTTTATCACGAACACAGAAACTAAGAACAGTTTACTTCTTCTTCCAGAGAGGGGCAGAGTAACCGGCGAAGCCCGGGTAGGCAGCAGAGTAGCCGGTGTAGCCAGGGTAGCTGGAGTAGCTACTGTATGCGACGGGGGCAGCAGCGTAGGTGGCGACGGCGGGGGCAGCGTGGTAGGCGGCGACGGCGGGGGCAGCGGGGTAGGCGGCAACGGCGGGTGCAGCGGCGTAGCTACCGTAGGCGACCGGGGTAGCGACAGCCGGAGCGGCAGCGTATCTGGCAACTACTGGGGCAGCGGCGGTGTAGGCGACGGGAGCAGCAGCGACTGGCGCAGCAGCGTAGGCGGGGGCAGCGATGCCGATGGCTGCGCTAGAGTAGGGTGCGTATCCGGAGTACAAGCCGCTGTAGCCCGCATCATAGCCGAAACTGGCCTTGGCGGTGGCGACTGCCAGGACGGCGGCGAGAGCAACACACTGAAAAACAAACGAAAGGCTTATGATAATAAATTGTATCAGTTTTTTTAAAAGTAATATAGCTACATGTAAGTAATAAGAATATATCTTGAAACTTTACGTTTGAAATAACATGTACGTTAGTTATTTATATTTTGAAACTGAAACAGCTGAAAATTAATATTTAAAATTATTTTAACTGGAGCCTATAGTGGTACTTTTGACATTTTATAAAAATTCTAGATTGTTAAGTATAATATCACATAATAATTAAAATGTTATATACCTGCTTGAACATTTTGGTTGATTGTCTGACTGTCTCAGTTCGACTGATGCCAAATCACTATTTTTCAGCCGTTTTATATCAAAATGCAAAACCGGAATGGTCAATACAGTTTTATATATCATCATATATTAAAATACACGGCATTTCTGTTTCTAATTAAGACTTTTAAATTATATCTACTTTTCATTTACCAGCTAACACCATAAAACTTAGAATACCACATGACGAACAAAAATCCAGGCAATGTTCCATATTTTGGGTATATACTATTATTTGTAGTCTTCTTTTTTGTGTATCGTTTTTTCTTTGGTGTTTTGTGGGTTTGATCATTGTGGTATACCAAAACAATCACATTGGCCTGTAAATCCCAGACGGAGATGAGTGGGGGCCTGAAAAGAACTGATTTGATGCAGAAAAAATTAAATTTCTTTAAAATATGTATTTAAGATATTATATAAATCTTTCACCGTATACAGCCTCTATGGAGTAGCAGGCTATGAGCCCGCTGCAAAGCATGAGGTTGCGGGCTCGGTTCCTGTACAGGGCAAAGATTTGTGTGAACCACGAGTATTTGCTCTGACTCTGAGTGTATTTGGTACCATGGTCCTCGTAGTTCCTGATTTCCTAGATACAGAAAATCCTAGTTAGGGGTCAGAATCCATGAATGAGATCGTGACCCGTAATTGTTATTATTATTATTACATTACTTTTAATTTTCTTACGAAATTACACCATTACATACCTATGTAATGTAATGGCGTTATGGTTAGTTTTGACATAGTTCATAGAATCAGGCATTACTTTGCGGAAATCCATATTCAACAAAAAAAAATGGATATATAAATATAGTTTTAATTCCGCCTAAAACCGGCCTAGTTTTACGCTTAGGTGGATTTAAAACTATATGTTTCCGCTTTTTCCTGGTTCCTGATCTAGTTTTGAATAAATAAATTAATTAATGAAATTAGTTCATATTTTCGATTTATAAAACAAAACATGAGAAGGTATATTCACATAGAATTTTATTTTATGTGATTATCAAAATAACTAAGTTATTTTAATCTTTGGCGTATTCTTAATTTATTCTGTTAGTGAAATTAATTACTAGCTGTGCTTGGCGATTATCCTTGTCAAATTGCGTTTCCCCCTGGCTACTTCTTATTTTCCTGTGATAAAACGTAGTCAATAGAACTGAACAATAAAGACTCTTATAAGTGAAATAATTTTTAAAATCAATCAGTTGTTCCTGAGTTTACCTTCTAGAAACTTATAAATTCATAAATTAATTTACTTCTATATACTATTAGGGTAGACGTGTAGCTAGTGTAGATTTGATGATTAGATACAAAATCCAACTCTGCATCGTTAGTCTTATGATGAACTGAAAGTAAAACTCGACGGCCTCCGTGATATAACTGGGTTATGACTTATGAGTCGACTGCAAAGCCTGAGCTTACAAGTAGGATTCTTGTCCAGATCAAAGGTTTGTGTGAGGCACAGGTATTTGTTTCAAGTCTGGGTGTTTGTAGGACAATGGTCCTCGTAACTCCTGATTCCTTAAATACAGGGAATCATAGTTAGAAATCAGGATCAATGTTTGATATCGTGCCGCGTCATAAATAATAAAATCCACGGAACCCACTAAACTGTCAGTTTTTTTGCAGTTCCGTACTTTAAAAATAACCATTAAGAATAACTTTATGGTATGTTTGTCGGTCAAGTACAGGAATACGTAGAGGTGTCAAGTTGAAATTAGTATCTAATCTTGTGACAAAATCCAACTTATAAGTCAACGCAATCAAAAGATACGGCTGCTAATGCCTTGTATTTTGATGCTCGCAATGAAATTAAAACTTACAGGGTACTACCCGTTGACCTAAAATCATGAAATTTGGCGAAAAGTATGGCCTTATAGCAGAAGTATAGGAAAAATTCCGAAAACGGTAAATTTGCAGTTGGTAAGTTTACCAACTGCAAATTTACAGTTTTCCGGCCACGACCGCGACCTATGTCGACGAATGGAGACAACAATTTTCCAACGTCAAAGTTAAGTTTGTCGGAACCCTCGGTACTCGAGTCTGGCCCAGAATTGGCTGGTTTTATTTTTATTAATAAGTTGTGCTGGTCTATTATTACCGATGTGGGTGTGAAAATTGAAAATGAATGTAAGAGTTATTTATCACCAATCTTAATTTGTTTTATTTTAATCGTGCGTGGTTGTTTTTTTTTAAATTGATGTTTAATTAGCTTGCCGGTGGCCCATACTCACCGGTGTGCCACCGCCTATATACAGTGTATATCAATTGCTCGATTCCTGTTCATTGGATTAGGATATGTTGTATATCATTGCATAAGTCAGATTAAGATTAAGCTGCTATCAATAGTCCAATCCGTTCAGTAGTTTTTACACAGGAATGCCATTACATCAAACAATAAAAATAAACAAATAAACACCATTTTGGTTATTTTAAAGCTCCCAGACTATTTTTTACTTTTATCTTTCATGTGCAGACTTTTTAAACATTACTACTTTATTCTTAGCACAGATAGATTGTATTTGTATGAGGGTTAAAAAAAACAAATATATGGACTACAATAATAATATATTTCAATTACATTTTATCACGAACACAGAAACTAAGAACAGTTTACTTCTTCTTCCAGAGAGGAGCAGAGTAACCGGCGAAGCCCGGGTAGGCAGCAGAGTAGCCGGTGTAGCCAGGGTAGCTGGAGTAGCTACTGTATGCGACGGGGGCAGCGGCGTAGGTGGCGACGGCGGGGGCAGCAGCGTAGGTGGCGACGGCGGGGGCAGCGGGGTAGGCAGCGACGGCGGGGGCAGCGGAGTAGGCGGCGACGGCGGGGGCAGCGGCGTAGCTACCGTAAGCGAGCGGGGCAGCGACAGCCGGAGCGGCAGCGTATCTGGCAACTACAGGGGCAGCGGCGGTGTAGGCGACGGGAGCAGCAGCGACTGGGGCAGCAGCGTAGGCGGGGGCAGCGATGCCGACGGCTGCGCCAGAGTAGGGCGCGTATCCGGAGTACAAGCCGCTGTAGCCCGCATCATAGCCGAAACTGGCCTTGGCGGTGGCGACTGCCAGGACGGCGGCGAGAGCAACACACTGGAAAACAAACGAAAGTTTTAGATTTGTACAATTTATTATTTGAACCTCAGTTAAAACTAACATAGCTACGTGATAAGCATCAATCTTGACACTTTACGTTTGAAATAAGAAGTACGTTTGTGATTTGTAACGAACTATTTATATTTTAAACGTCAATCCACTACAAATTAATCTTCTAAAATATTTTGACAGTGGACAGTGGTATTTATGTTAGTTTGTATAAATTATCTAACATTTACATAACATTATATACCAATCCCTTAAATATGAAATATGATATCACATAATGTTTTATACCTGCTTGAACATTTTGGTTGATTGTCTGACGGCCTAAGTTCGACTGATGCCCAATCACAACTTTTCAGCCGTTTTATATCAAAAGTACCAACCGGAATGGTCATTACAGTTCCATATCTTATCATAAATTAACAAATTGCCGTTCTGCTTCCAATGAATACTTTTACGTTATACTAGCTGCTACCCGCGACTTCGTTCACGGTAGTGGTAATTGTTTTTATGTTGATATTAGAAGACAGTTTCCCAAAAGCCCAGTGGCCTATTACTACAGTAATTTGGTTCCTCAAATAGAAAGTTGAATGAAAACTTTCAGGGGGCTTTGATAAATTGGTATTTCTAGTAGAGGCTTTTGTTCTAAAATTTCTCAACGTCTAACATCGCGAAGTAACCAGCTATTGTTACATTGATACAAAATAAGTGTATTATATTATGATATAATGGTTATTTTTTTATTATGTTATGATATAATATTACGAGAGCAGTCCAGTGCCGCACAAGATTACTAAATGCAAAGTTCTGGGTGACACTGTAAATGTTATGGGCAGGCGTAGCGCTTACCATCAGGTAAGCAACTTACTCGTTTCGTTACTCAATCAAATAAAAAGAGAAATGTTAATAAAAAGTTATTGTATTTACGTATTTTTACTTTGCCACCTCGTATTTTTGATTAAAAAACTAACTATATTATTTATAATATATTATAACTATAGCGTATACTATACTTTTTATAGACAGTTTCTTTGGTGCAAATTCGAAGTAGTTTAATTTTATACGGAGCAGTAAAAATGAGGCGCTGCAGTGAGCTAGCTTTGAAACCTCTTAGTGGATTTGTACCAAAGATTGCATTTTAAAGAATATGGTATTCGCTAAGTTTATTTTATAAGTATTACATATATGTAATAAATTAACGGCGCATTTTTTATATGATGTTGTGAGCGGTAATATTATGAGGTGGCAAGTGAAAAGAATTTTGTTCTAAATCTTCAAGTATCACTTTATTTATTAAATATGACAGCGCGCTTACCGCCTACATTTACATTGTCTTGGCTCCTGCTCGTTAGATTTAGATGTAATTAGCAAGACATGATGATATGTTATGATCTGATGATGACGTGATGTTTAACATTGCGCAAGTGAAATTTTAAGCTAGGTACTAAAATGAAAAATTCATAAAATGAAATCACAATCGGTTCAGTTGTTTGTAAGTGATGTGAAAACAAACATACACTAATAATTTAAAATAGTTATTTATTCTTTTTCAGTAGCCTATTTTGAATCCGTTGACCATTTTTTTTAAACTCAGTTAAATATTTAATGTACAGACTTTTAGTCCTCGGCTGCTTTATTTAATAGTATACATAGATTCAATCAAAAACGTGTCTTGCTTGTCAATGTAATTTCGTCGATGGCTATTTACATAATACTAATTAATTATTGATAAAAAAGATTAAGTCTAAATTATTTTCGGTCAATATTTAAAGCCCTTTTGCTATTATTTTTCCGTAAAACTAAAGTAATACAGCAGTTTTAATTTTCTATGTTTTTTTTTAAATTATATTTAGTATCGCGTTTGACCACTATCACACCTGATGGTAAGTGACAATGCGGTCTACGATGGTACACGCTTACCTAGAAGTACCTTCCTTATTCACTCGTGCCTTGAAGGCTCCTAGGTCTAGGTCTAGGTTTTACCATCAGGATTTCGGTTTTTGGGTATTTTATGATTTTTCTAGGGTTCCACCAGAACTTTGGAGCTGTGGCAACGCTATCTGATTATTCGGCTGTCACAGGTAATGGCTTCTAAACTTAACAAGATATAGTACCAAGCCTGAAAAGGAATGTGATGAACATAAACAAAGAATAACATACCAACTTAGGTAGGTACCTACTAAACATTTTTATCGCCTCGTATGCTAAAGGGTTGAAAATATATTTTTATATACACGAAAATTTCTAAATTTAGGATACTAAAAACAAGGCTGCTTTGGTGAGAAACTTTTGAATAACTAAATCTTTCTTTTTAAAATTAAAAGTGTAAAATTATTGAATTATTATTTATCCATGTAAAAGATTTTAAGTAAATGCTTGTCTAGTTAACGTTCTATATAACATAGGTTATCTACTCACATAAAATACTGGTATTTGACCTAGGATGCTTTGAAAAAACACCTTCGCTAATAAAATCACAGGTAACATCTACTTTTTGATGTAATACATATAATGCGACGGGTCAGCCCGGATGATGGCGTGGTGAGTCTGGTGATTAGAGTTTTTTTGTATTCACCCGATGTCAGTTCAGCATTTCAACTTTTTGGTTTAAAAATATCTATATATATAAAAATGCTATGTTGGTTTGTGTACGCTTCAAAAACTCAAAAAGTTCTGCACCGATCGAGCTGAAATTGTAGCATGATATATAAACCGCATCAAGGATTGTTTTTATCTATTTTTTTCATCAGTGACATGTCAGCGAATGTGAATGTGAAATGCGAATGTGCCACAGCGAAGCGTGGCAGGGCACAGCTAGTTAAACTATAATAAACCATCCTTTCATGCATATATATATGTTTCTACAGAACATAAAAAATGTCAAACTATTTTTAGCCGACTTCAAAAGGAGGTACCTACTCAATTCGACTGAGAACCTCCTCCTTTTTTGAAATCGGTTAAATATAGTTTCGATGTTTGAGGCGTAAATCAGAATAATGGCAGCGTGCCGCAGGTTCCTGTGACACTCTGTCACATAGACATATTTTGTAGAGTATATGAAATAGGCGTGGCGTGACGTCATGCATCGCGTCGCACGCCCACCGCATTGAATTGTCTTATTCCTTATATGAGCCAGGCGTCCCGCTACGACATTTTTTTTAATTTAAGGTCAAGCTAACACAATAAATCTTATAATAGCGCACGAAGAACAAAAATTCAAGTATTTTATGCAGTATAATTTTTGTGTCCCCTTTTCAACCATTATGATATACAAAAAGAGACACATAAGGTCTGCAAATCCCAGATGGGATTCATAAATAAGGCTCTGAAAAGGGCTGTTTTGATTTAATGCAGTAAATTTACTAGTAATCATTTAAGATATTAAATAATTACTTAATCGTAAATCTAGACAAACTTTGTTTTTTCATTACCTTACGAAAATTAATAACTTTCACAACTTACGCTCGCCAGCTGCTGAACCCGAGTCTCACCTTACTTCCATTACAGAATAAATAAAAGTACATGTTTCTTTTGTAATGGGATGCCTCTTCTGCAAGAGATCGCCTGGGGAAGTACCACACCTTTATCAGATATTCATCCGCCGAGCAGTAGTGTGCAAACATTACTATGCTCCAGTTTGAAGGCCATTGTTTCCAGCGAATTAACTGGGCATATGAGACTTTAGAGCCGATGTCTCAAGATGACGAGTGCAGTGCAATGCAAAGTTCTGGGTGGCACTGTAACTGTTATCTATAGGCGTAGCGCTTACCATCAGGTGAATGAGATGCTCGTTTCATCACTCTCTAATAAAAAAAATACTTCTGAGAGGAGGATTGGGCTCCGTGTTACATACGAAGCGATAATACAAACGTACAAACGGTGTTAAAAATACATAGACACGTACAAAATAATTCTTATTAGAACTCTTATATATCCGCTTATAAAAATAATATTACAACGTGAATGTGTTGAAGTAAACAGACGGACACAAATTATGCACGTATTGAACACACCATCCGTGCCCTGTACGCCATTTCTCATAGCAACCGCGCTGCTGCGAAACAAGCTGATAATAATTAATCTCATTGTATTTAACCACAGAATTGGAAGAACAATAACCTACATCAATTTTCTAACTGATCATATAACAATAAATCTTATTCACATAAGTCCCACGAGAGCCCCCAAGAAAGTTAAAGCACTCTAAACACCGAATCCAGAATATACATTGTAACTCGATTTCTTTCACTTCATTATTTAAAAGCTTTAGGGCACAGAAACCAAATCAAATTCATATAAAATAACTATACTTCTCTTACAACAGACTAGAGGTTACAGATTAACATCTGATTGGCCAGGAAATATTAACAAATAATTAATATCAAGGCGATCCGAAAACTCTAAAATTGTTTAGACAGCTCCTCATTACTGAATTTAAAATTGGACTGAACTGATTCATAGATGATAGCCTCGGTAGAAGACCAAATAATAAAAAATGTATGCGAAACCGAAATCTAGTTTTACACAATTAAAACAGCGACACCTTATTTATGTCATCCTCACATGATGATAAACGTATCCTTACGAAATTTATGACCTCACGACTGTAACTTGGTGCCAGATCTACTTTTCAACAGAAATATTAGTTTTTTTTAATATCAGATCCGGTTTAGGAGGAGTATAAAATGGCCAAAAGTGAGCGAACTGCTATCATTCAGCCTGACACAGTCTGTAAGAGAAACACCAAAATGTACAAGCTGGTGAGTTTTTACTACTTGGTCTCACTTTCATAGATATAGGAATCTCTCCAAATATTCATGGTTTTATCAAAATTAGTTTTTCATCGTTTTTATGCTCTCTTTGTTTCTCCAGCTGCTTCAGGAGCAAGGGGACTCACTTATATCGTATTTTATTAGCCACACGCTCGACCATAACCGACTTATTTAGAATGAACATCTGAAATTAACATGTTCAACACCCAGTACCTACCTATATAATAAGTTAGTCTAAATATAATTTACGAGTATATAGTTAAAAATTTCAATTTTATTCTTTTAGTGCTTTGCCCTTGCCTTCCTGGCTGTTGCCGCCGCAAAACCCAACTGGCCCCTGAGTTACTCTTATGGATCCTACCCGGCATACTCAGCGGCCTACTCAGCACCAGCGGCTGTCTACCCCGCATATTCTACCCCCGTGGTAGCTAAGACTTACGCTGCTGTAGCCGCCCCAGTATACAAGCCCGTCGTAGCTGCTCCCGTTGCGACTACCTACGCCGCCGCTGCTCCCGTCGCGACTACCTACGCCGCCGCTGCTCCCGTCGCGACTACCTACGCCGCCGCTGCTCCGGCCATCGCTGCTCCCGCCGTCGCTGCTCCCGCCGTGACCTACGCCGCCACTCACGCCGTCGCTGCTCCCGCCATTGCTGCTCCCGCCGTTGCTGCTCCGGCCCTGACCTACGCCGCTGCTCCCGCCGTCGCTGCTCCTGCCGTGACCTACGCCGCTGCTCCTGCCGTCGCTACTTCCGCCGTCGCTGCTCCCGCCGTGACTTACGCCGCTGCTCCTGCCGTGACCTACGCCGCTGCTCCCGCCGTCGCTGCTCCCGCCGTGACCTACGCTGGTGCCGCTCCTTTGGCCTACGCTAATTCTGGTTTCGGTACCGCCTATTCTGGCTACCCTACCACTTTCGCGTGGAAGAAGAAGTGAGATCTTAATTTACTTTAACAAAACGAAACGATGATGCGAATAAAATGATCACTAGCTCAATCTGTGTAAGTAACTGATTTCAATATTCCTTTCCACCTTAAGAAACAAGAACGCTCTTGATAGTGAACACCTACTTTAGAAAGATAGATAGATAAACTCTTTATTGAAACACCACAGAACAAAGAAAACTTACAAAAAAAAACTAATGAAATTTAACAATTAGTGTAATAATGGGCGGTCTTATCGCTGAGAGCGATCTCATGTAGACAACAATGCATGGAAAAAATATTTTACTTTACTTGTAGACTATAAATGTATTAGTGTATCTAGTATCATACAATAACTATTTGCACACTAAAATACAATACAAACATTATTTCTACACAGATAAAATATAGAATAGAATAGAATATAAAACTCTTAATTGTACACCAATAAAATAAATAAAAACAGTTCAGAAAACAGTACAGAATGTATATTTGTGAAGTAGCTGTTGCTCACAATGGATTTGTTTTTTACTCGTATATCGATATTAGACCCGGCCATCACAACCCTGGCACCTATACTGGCACCCAGATTTTCATCAGTACTTTGGTAAACAAACAGATAGACAGACACCATTTTATAAATTTAGATATTTTCGTTCAAGCAGTAGTAGCTTATTTGAAGTATCCTAGACCATTTGTCAAAAATAATATCATCAATGTAAGGATTTTTTTTATCATTCATCTTCTTCTTCGTCGTGTCGATGATCCACGGCTAGATTGTTTTGGACCAGTAATTGGCTAATGATACACCGTGGGCAGAAGTCTCATAAAGGTTGGTTAACGTGCAGGTGTTAGGGCACTGAGGGCACGACAGCAAATGCTGCATCGTTTGTGCAGAAACGCCACAGTCACATTGTGACTTGTCCGGGGCGAGATAGCCCCATTTAGTCAGATTGCTCTTGCAGCGGCACATTTGGGTCCGGAGTCTGTTAAGAGACTTCCACGTGGGCCACGGCAAGTCACAGCCTGCCAGAAGTTCCTTAGGCGGTGGGATAAATTCAGGTGGCGGTGCTTATCATTTACTACTTTATATGAGCATTGAAGATAAAAATATCTATATATAACAACATAATGTGTAATTTTTTTTCTAAACAAAAACTTACTTTAGCACGATGGACACACTTTCACACTTTATACCGATGTTGTGACGTTATTTGACTTGAGGTGAAATTTTTAAGGCTTTCAATAGCTAATGCTCACCGAGCAATTTAAACATCTCAGTTCTTATCCAATCACTGGATGCGTTTGGTATTGGAACACCCGACCACCTTGTTATGTTTGATTTTTCTCCTTCTATATTTTACTGCAAACCCTAGAGTTAGTTCCCGAGAGTCAAGAACATTTAACACAAATTTCATGTATAAAACTATATTATTCCTGAGTGACGTAGGCTAATATATCCCGGGAAAATTTAGTTCATGCAGGAAAATGAGTTACGCATGTAAAACGGTACGGTTAAGCTGATAAAGACTTTAACTATAAACTTTACATCTGATAGAAATCATCCATAAAATCCTAGAATGAACATAAAAAATATCATCTTGTCAGCAAACTGTGAGATCATTATTGTCCATGTTTTACAGTTTTATGAGGTAGGTATATACCTACGCTTTATCAGGTTACTTGAAACCGTAGCAATCGAATGCCGAAAACCCCATCAATTTATCATAACAATAGTTAATTTAGATTAGAGGGGACTAACAAATAAACAAAATTTCTAAGAATATTGCGAGTTAGTATAACATCTTTAATGTGCTAACATCATAGTCTCTAGACTACTCTAAAGTATCCAGAAAGTGTCCATATTCCGTGGAACTTACAGCTTCTTATCCAATGACGCGGAGTCGGCAATAGGATTATAGTAATTATTTATTTTTCTGTTCCTTGGGTACAACTATATCACGTTTGGGACACATGGAGACATGGCCACCAGACCATCACTGGGCACAATGGCTACGGGTGGCCACCGGTGACAATGGTTATTTCTACTGATAGCCTACATCATCACCATACTTGACTTACTTTTAATGAATGAAGAAAATTGGTGTAATTTCCAATGCGATTTCTTTATTTATACTTACGTATTACTTTAAGCTAGATGTTCTAAATTAAGATGAAGAATTAAAACAAAAACAATTATAATAATTATATTTATTGACCAAAAAAATTCTAAGCACTATACAACAATACAATATAATACAATAATTCTTTATTGAACAAAATAAAGCTTAAGTACAAGGTAGCTTACATAATAAAGGAGTGGTTTATTTACTAAATACACACTAACGTAAATGATAATTACTAATGTAGCTGCCTACTTAAATCCGATGATCACAAACTCTGAAGAACACACTCAGTATTAACTATAGTATAGAGTAAGAGTCCTTCCATATAACAAGATGTGATAACTTTATTATGTTACTTAATAAAAAACAATAATTAGATAAAATTAAATAGAAAACTAAACAATCTAACGAAAGAGGGTGTCCATGAGACATGGTGCCAAGAACACTGGCTGCATTTCCACGTTGAATAGCAATAGCCATTCTCTGTGCGAGAAATGAATCCGCCCTCTTGTCACCAGCGGCGTCAACATAATTAGTATGACTGTTACAACAAAAGGTAACCAATAGCAAGTAGGAGTGCATGGGAGAGAGTGTGTGGATGTTATAGTTAAGAAGGTATATAAACCATGTGGAGTGAGGACGAGTTTATACACAAGGAGGAAGTAAATTAATATGTGTGTATATAATTTGTTATGGTAAGTAATTTACCTCTATTTTGGAACCACGAAGAGGGCTAACGCTCAGGTTTTCGGTATGGCACGGGTGTGGCAAAGTATAGCACGGTGTGGTGCGCTATTCTCATGGTTTCTTTTATCATCGTCTATTCTACATCATGAAGGTTGCACACTTTACAGTTAAAACCACTAACCCAATCCAACCAGTAAGAGATGACATTTGACCAGTACCATCACTATATATTGGTTGTAGTCTTGAACCCATTCCTGGAGGCCTACCATGACGTCTTGTAGCGATTCATTTGAGGTCCTAAACTGAGCCGCGTCGCATAAAAATCGCGGTTGAAAATGGCAGCAACATAAAAAATAAGACGTCACGGTACCATTATGCGACGCGGTTCAGTTTAGGTCTTCAATTGAATCGCTATAAGAGGTCATGGTATGCCTCCTAGGATGATGAGTAGAGTTAATACTTAGAGTTTGAAAAGTGTTGCAAGTGTTAATTATTTATGTACGTTACAATACTTACAATGTGAGTGATAAGTTGATACCTGTCATTTTCCATGACGAGGTGGAAGTGACGGCTTCCAATTGCGCTGTCGCGTGCCCTCCGCGCGCCACCTACGCGTCCGTGGTAGCTTTGCTTGTGTTCTATACTCAATAATTTGTGGTTCACGCCACACAGTATTTTCAACATAAGGTTTAAAAAAAATTGCAGATGACTGATGGTTTTTGGAACGTGTCGGTTACAAATGTTCACTAGAAACCTGTCGTAATTGTTTCTAACTTAACGCGCAGCTGCACCGTGGATTATTATGAAAGTATTTTTTTATTGGTACAATATCAGGACGAAGCTAAGTTGTAAATAACACTTATTTACACACCTACATACACAAGTACTAAAAATGTGTGATAAATATTAGTAGAAGGATGATCTACATAATTATTTTCCTCCATTTAGATTTTCTTTCTCATTTTTCTAATTCTATACCAGAAATTGCCAAAAGAATGCCACTAGTGGGCGGTCCTACTGAAATATAATATAATATTTCTTCTATTGTATGTAAACTAGTTTTTATCACTACCTTAGCGCTATTTCAATTAAGGTAAAGCATAAAACAATCAAATTAAACTAGGTTATTAACAATTTATTAAAGTCGAAACAATACATTATTTCTTGAATAGAGTTCAATTCGTTCACTTCTTCTTGAGGAGGAAAGAGTTGTCGTAGGCACCATAGGATCCATAGGTTCCGTAAGTGTAGGGGTAAGAGGGGACGGCGTATGCAGAGTAGGCCTTGGCGTAGACAGGGGCAGCAGCATAGCTAGCATAGCTGGCCACGGGGGTAGCAGCATAGCTAGTCACGGGGGTGGCAGCATAGCTAGCGTAGCTGGCCACGGGGGCGGCAGCGTAGCTGGTCACAGCAGGGGCGGCAGCGTAGCTGGTCACAGCAGGGGCGGCAGCATAGCTGGTCACAGCAGGGGCGGCAGCGTAGCTGGTCACAGCGGGGGCGGCAGCGTAGCTGGTCACAGCAGGGGCGGCAGCGTAGCTGGTCACAGCAGGGGCGGCAGCGTAGCTGGTCACGACGGGGGTAGCGACGGCCTTAGCGACGTAGGGGACCGTGTAACTGTTGTAGGCTGGGGCGGAGTACACGGCGGGAGCCGCGGCGGCGTAGGGGAGGGCAGAGTAGGCTGATGTGCGGTACACGGCGGGTGCCGCAGCGGCATAGGGGAGGGAAGAGTAGGCGTAGGTTTGGGGAGAGTACGCGGCGTAGGTGGTGGCCACGGGGGCAGCGACGGTCTTGGCAACGTAGGAGTAGGCCGGGGCAGAGTACACCGCGGGAGAACTGTACAGAGGCACACCGTGCCCAAAGCTGGGCTTAGCGGCAGCTACGGCCAGGAGAGCGGCGAGGGCAACACACTGTAACAAGAAAATTTTATGTGAGCACAAAAACGAATTGAATTTATCTATGAGTATTAAAATCATCAAATCAATTAAAACTATTCAATTTTATCACATTTAATTATAAGTTTTTTTATAATAAATAACTTACCAGCTTGTACATTTTGCAAGGTGATTTTCAGACCGTCTTAGACTGAATGATGTCAATTCGCTCATCCTCACCCATTTTATACAACATTTTAAAACCGGACTTCATCCTTATGTTAAATAAAACAACACAATAAATTAGCACTTCTGTAAAACATTTAAGATTCATTTTGATCTATAAAACCGGTGGGCTTTGCCGTGAAATGCAATAAAACCGATTTTGTTAGATGGCACTGGCCAAGGCTAATTTGGTAAAACAAGTCCAATTTACAAGTTCGCTTGGAGTCGAGAACGAAGGTATGGTAGCTCTCGAGGAAGTAGTTTTGTCAAGACATATTTTAGCAAAATTTATGAGATCATTAATATTGTTTTGGAGCGGTTTTCAATTTAGCCTGAGGGTGAACCCTTTATGTCATCAAATAATTAATATTAATAGGCTAATGTAGTCACAATTATTGCATAAGATTAATCTTTAACATATGAATAATTATGAATACCTTTGTAAAATTGTAGGTGTTGTAGAAAATGGAACTTTGTACTGTGAGAAATATTTTTGATGTGAAACTTTTAAATGAAATATTTTGCAGCACTGCTTCGCGGTCACCTTGAAATATTGACTTTAAAGTCTCTAGTCCCAGTATTCTTTCTGGATACAGTGCCCTTAGAATAGAAAACTCTTTATACACTATATAGAAACAACAAAAGGTCCTTTAAACTGGAACATAGCAATGCTAACCCTAAGTCACCTGGATATCACCAGCGCCTTATCCAGGTGACCTGGTATATGAAAAAGCCGTGGTATACTTTTTCAGATGGACATTTACAGGAGAATCCACAAAACACACCCTGTAAAACATTGGGTTGATAATAATGATCTGGGGTGACAAAATTATCATAATTGTATATAGCAGAAATGTACACGTTTTCACAAGCTCTGTAAGGGAATACGCGACTCACCCTCTGCGTGTTACCCGCAAAAAGGCTCCGCAACGAATGTCATCTAATTTATTCAAGCACATGATAAAATACTTGGCTAATACATAATGTATGAATTATATAACTTTCCGTTTTTTATCGTCGGACTAGTCAATGATCTCAAAAGAAAATGTTTAGATTCAACTTTAACATTTTATGAGACATATAATTATGTTCACCCAAAACTAGATTATAAAACTGTATCAACTGTATCACTGTGGGTGGGTTGTCTGCTTAGAATCATTTTCAAAACATCTCTTTTACATGCTTTGAGAAGCTTCCTTTTAAGATATTCATAATGTAAAATGTTCACAATATACCTACTCTCAATTTCGTAGACTCTGAAACAAAAATGCACCGATGCGGACAGAGGTTTTACATATCTCCAAAACATGAGTCACGGCTTCAGCTGCATTACATTCGGCAGTTAAGTGAGTCACCTTTATTAAGAATGCAAAACTATTCAAGGTGATAAGTTATGGCCAGGACGGAGCCGCATTTTGATGCACTTCAGCCCCCACAAACAAACGGATTCGGAATAGGCTAGGTTGAGTTGATAAGTAGGTACTTATGAGAGATTTCTGAGCCTAGGGATTTGGTATCGAAAAATTAAAAATAAAATAAAATAATAATAATAAATAAATAAAAATTAAAATAAAATAAAAAAATAATAAAAATAATTGTGAAAGGAGGTATACCTATACCTCCTTCCACATTTATTTTTTTATATTTATTATAGTTGCGTTATTTGTTTATCGAATATATTGCTCTGTACCTATATAATTAGGTTATTATAGCAACACAAACCGAAGAAGGTTTGCTTTTAGGTCTAGTTTTATCATTTCCACATCTCAGTAAATTTACCTCTTATCAAGTACAGTTGATCGATGAATAAATCCAATCAAGCGACGATCTGTATCTCCATTTTTTAACCGACTTCAAATAAGGAAGAGGCTATCAATTCGACTGTATTTTTTTAATTATTATTTTTTCCCCATTTCCTGATATAGCGTTGTGTGAAGGTACCCTAACTTTAATATTTTTGTGTATTTTTAATCTCTTATGAAGTGAATCCCAAATGCTGCAGGACGGTAGGCTATCGGTCTCCAACATTCAAATTAAATATACATGCTAATCTAGAACCTATACCTACATGTGATTAAGCACAAACATCTAATTATTGGCATTTTATATAATTATTTATTATAATTAGCAATACTCCAGTAACGGACAGGTAGACGTATTTTAGCAAAAATTATGACTTGATGCTGGAAAAGATGTGTATAGTATACTTATTATTGTAATGTTGTAAAATCCATTTTAATGTTTCCTTGATGGATTTGATATTTGATTTAGTTGGACTATAAATGCCTCATGGATATTAAAGTAGTTCTGTTTAAGATGAGCAGTGATTTACAAATATGTCATATAAATATCGCCCCAGGCTGATCTAAAACACAACTATTAACCTTTATAGATGCTTAATTTAAAACTATAAATATTATAATTTGCGACAGTGTCTCTTAAATAGTTTAATAAAATTACAAATTCAATTATAAAAGGCAATGTCTTTTTTTACATTTCCAAAATTTGAATTATACGTATTTTTTTTATAGTTTGATTTTTATGAGCTTATACATTTTAATATTTTAACATTGCCTGCTTTAATTGATTGTATCTACTAAAATGAATGCAATTAATGAACATACCTAATCATTTTCGTTTCGGTTGCTTTAAATGTTTTATAATTATTATTTATGGTTGGAATATTATATTATACATTCAAACGTTTGATTTAATATAAACTTCAATATCAGAGTGCAAAGAATAGAATAGAATATATTTTATTGTAATAACTATGTTAACTCGAGTAACATAAAAATGCAAAACCAACTAAATACCCATAGTTATGGTGGTATACTGTACGACGTGCGTATGTCAAGCAGGTTCAGAAAGCATACAATAAAAGAGGTATAATAATCAGTCATGACTATAATAATATATTGTTAAATATGACTATATCACATAAATATTTAGAAGCAAACTTATTTAAGAGCCGTGTTCGTTCAAACGTAGTATGAGTAGGGGGATGCGTATGAGTAAGCCGAGTACGCCACAGGCGCAGAGTACGCAGAGTACGCAGAGTAGTACGGCGCAGCGTACGCCGCAGCTACCGGCGCGGTGTACGCAGCGGCGAATGGCGTGGAGTAGCTCAGCACCAAGGGTTTCGCTGAGGCGAGCGCCAGGAGAGCGACAAAGATTAGCTGGAAATAAAAAAAAGGTTAACTTAGGACCACGAGCAAAATCAGCACCTTAATGAGGGTTGGTACAAATCTAGAACATAATGCCATTAAATTTCATATCAGCGCGCACTGTAATACTACTTGCTCCTTTCAAATAGCGTAAAAGTAAAACTAGCAACATTTTTCATATAGACGAGATTGTTTCTATAAAAAAAGTTAATATCAAATTCACCTATCTATTAGTGCGTATTGAGTAAGGTATTATGGTTAGAACTTGCGCTTTCCCGCATCATTTTTATCCGCTTCGACTACAGTTTATCTCAATAAAAATTATCTTGTGTCCGTCCGTAGGGTTCACACTATTTTCATATCAAATTTTATCAAGAACGGTTCAGCCGCTTAGTCGTGATAATGAAGCAAACAGAGAGTCACATAGACAGACACAATATACATAGTTAGTTTTGCTTTAGTAAATATTATAAGAGTACGACGCACTATACAGGTTAAATGGTAATAAGATTTAAGACACTGAAAACTTTATAGATTAACAAATGATGCTTTTTTGAAACACATTCACACATATTATGAGCACTTATCAAATTGTAAGTAAAGCGAGTACTTACGAGTTTGAACATTTTGTTTGTGTGTCTGCTGGTCAATCAAACAATGAATAATGGTGGTGTATCCCGGCTATTATATAGGAGCTGATGGTGACCTCAGGTGGTTTGGCATCGTCGGCGCTTGCGCACCTTGGAGTTACGTGCATGATCGGGACGCGGACGCGACTTGAATTATACGAGCTTGGAAGGTGCGACAGGATGATGCAGTAATTCAAATTTCATTGACTACGGCTCTGGAAATTCATCATTTGAACGGATTTCCATAAAATGACGTAGAAACTCAAAATATATATGAGATTATAACAGGATACTTTTTATTCTAAAAATCTCCCTCTACATGTGTATATGGAGAGCCAAAGTAAAACAAGAAAACAGCGGGCACATCAAGTCTATAATATTTGAATTTCAAATCAGTGAAGTTAATTATTATTGTTAGTCTGGTAGGTGTGATCTAAGAAATTGGACAAGCTTTGGCAGAGTTTGGGTGTATTATTATTAAAGTTCTTATAGCAGCACCCTGTATCTTGGCAGACGTTCGATTCTAATCATAGAGATAAGGATCTGTTTGTTCCATACAAGTGTAGAACATTCGATGTGCGCCTATGAGCCGTGCTATTGAATTTCTAAGTACATCCTTATTTGGTGGCGGACGATCAAGGTCGCCATTTACCCACCTATTTAGGTATAGCCCTGAACTTGATCCTGGTTTTATTTAATTTAATTTGAGACACAATAATTATGTTTCTTAAATGAGATAATTATAAGAAATCGAAGGTAATTATTAGACACTTAAACAGCCCATTATTGATGAGATTTGTATCAAGGTAGTGGTTGAATGTATTTAAGGGTTGTAAAATTTGTACCTACCTATTTGGGATATTAAAAATCACTATGTATATGATATTCTAATATGGTATTACTTAGGATGCGTGATTTACATTTTTACAAGTATACTAAAATGTCACTCGGTTATGTAATACCTACCTACCAAATTCGTCCGTAAGTCACTACGTCCGTGATATATTAGACGATTTATTACTTCTCATCTATATTTTATTCGATCGTAGAAAACGATTACTATTAGCATTAGCATAGATAAACGAGGAATGACAAAAATGTATCAATTAAATAAGTTTTTTGTTGAAAAATATGTTTGATTAGACAATTTTTTATGAAATAAATATTCGGTACTGCAAGCTGATCAAAATGAGCCCAAACACCATCAATCTATTGATATTAAGTGCAGAGTTCCGTTTTATACTTTCCATCTCTATCGTGATAATCAGCTCAATGTTATCATAATATTATTATCGCATAGGCTTAAAATGGCTGCCAAATAAAAAAAAAACAATAAAACCTCAACACAAAAAAAATAATTAAATATTGTATATTATTACATCCGTCATTAGAAAACGATTGATACAAAAATATGGTATCATTATATTTACAATGTTCTATAGCACAATAATAAAATTTCATTTGTCAAATAATTCACTAAAGCTAAATGGTACTTGAAACTATATCCATAACTGCTATATTAATTGATAGTAAAATGTAAATTTATTATGAAGTGTGAAAAAATATGTCCATGAGTCAAATTAGATTTGTAAATTTCAAAGAACTAGATTACTAGTCAAAAATAATGTTGATTTTCATTTACATTAATTCGAATATTGTTCTATTATACTTCAAAGAAGCTTAGTTATTATTTTATTACTATGTCTAAGCTCAAGCTTTGAGGCTAAGTTTTACATCATTTTTATTTGTTTATTCAATGTAATGCCACTTAATTTAATTCGGTGCGTTATCGTAAAGCTGTGTCGTAAAAGATAAACCTAGTTTTTTATAGCCTGTAACTGTAATTTATTAGATAAAATACTATAATTATATTATTAATCTTCAAAGAGTAGAAAGAAAGTAGAATTTGGTCAAAAACACACGAAAAGACCCAAACAAAAAAAACAAGGGAAAGTCGATAAATAAAAAAAAAACTATTGTATAATTACAAGAAGTTTGTTAAAACGCGGCGTGTGTTAGCAAGGCCCTCGTTGGGTAGTTTGGATTTTTTATCTGGTACTTATGAAAATAGACCCCTTCGAAACATAACTTGTAAAGATGAATTCGTCTGTAGCATTCGGTGGTACAAACACACCAATGCAGTGACTGTGGTGGTGACAAGTTGACAACAGCAGCCAGTGTTGCAACTGTTCTATGTTTTTTTAAGTAAAACTTCTTTACGCACGCTTGACTTGGGGAGCAAGCTGGTGAATGCATGATGAGAGCGTTACAAAAAATTTGATTGGGCGAGGCGAACGGAAGTTGAGAGGGAGATATAAGTTAGTATAGACAGAAAAAGAGAGAGAGAGAGTTACCCGTTTCTTATTTTTTTAAATATCTATACTAATATATAAAGCTGAAGAGTTTGTTGTTTGAACGCTAGGATCTCAGGAACTAGGTCCGAACTGAACAATTATTTTTGTGTTGGATAGTCCATTTATCGAAGAAGGCTATATCCTATATTTTATATCCGTATTCTCACGGGAACGGGAACTACGTGGGTAAAACCGCGGAGCGCAGCTAGTCATTTATGAAATATATTATTTTTAAATAATTATTAGTTGATGTTTTGCTTCTACTATGTGTCTCGGCACACATTTCGATGTTTTTCAGTAGGTAAGGATCGCCACCGCGACTGCAGCATTTGCCAGAAATCATCATCCCCATAAAACCATAAAATATATTAATCTCTCTCTCTCGAGCTTCTGCCTGATAAAATAACTCCTCTATTATAAGACTGTTTTATAAAGTAATTTCACAATCAAGTCAATGTTGATAAAATAACTTTTAATGTTTATAAACATAAACGTTTAATATTGAGTCATCTATTAGTTTTAGTACTGTGATATTATCTCAATGTTCCAGCGGTATTCAAAATTAATAAGCAGAAGAGTTATTGCAGGCCACTTGTCAGAATGCTTCCTAGTAAAACACAAATCACAGTAGCTCCTAATGGAACCTGTATTCTAATTTTATGTAAAAAATGCATTCTATCGTGTATGACATTATGATTTTAATACACCAGATGGCCGGTTTGAGGAGTAGCAAGCAAGGTCAGAGGTAACTAATTAAGACTATATATTTCTTATCGATTTACGAGGCAGTTGTAGGTATAGATGTTTCAGCTTGGATTAATAATGTTGAAAATAATAATCGAGATTCTGTTATCATGCTATTTCCATTTCGGCTTTGTTTCTAATTATTTTGGGTGTAGGCCAGGCCTATGATCTAGATGTGGAAATGTAATGAGCAAAAGATGATAATACTGTTACTTATAAACTTTCAAAATGTCATGGATCATAAACTAATATAATTCTATAGATAGTAAGTAAATAATTTCATAAAAAATATATCAACTTAAACTCAAACTCATACAAAATAAAAGACGATTCTTTAATCGGTTACGGATTATTCTTACAATTTCAGTACTGTTTTTATTTTTTGGTGTTTAAATAGTTTTCTATTCTTCTCTATTCTACGTCATAAGAGGACTGTACCGAGTTAGTTCACCCCTATGCCTGCAGGTCACATCCTACATTTTGACGTCACGAGTTCACGCTCTGGATCGGTCGATACACTTCTAAATATAGCTTCTATTATGCATCTGGGTGACACCCCCTACCTTTGTGATGTAATCAAATGAATTGAAGACATAAATGTATGACACACGTATCGTCGATATTGTGTGGTATAATTGGTGGTAGGTATCAATAGGTATGCGTAATTGTCATCTGCGTCCCAAAGAGCTAATAGCTCATTGTTATATGTTTACACAGACATGGATTTTTAAAGCTCATAGAATAGAATAGAATACAATAGAAAAACTCTTTATTGTACACCAGAAACAGAAATAAACACAGTACAGAAGAATTACAATAGGTAAACAATTTTATACAATATATTACAATATTATTAGCTCATATATTTTACAATACGGTTCAAGAAAGCACAGGCATCAAACATGTAAAAATATCAATGAAATTAGTCCCTATTATTTTGTAGGGTTTATTTTGAAATAAAACAAATTACATTTCAAATTAGTTTTGCATAACGTTTATTACAATAATCAGTCTTTTTAAAACCCTCATTTTTTCAGGAAGAATGGAGATCTGTATGCTGCTGAGAGTAAAGGCGTCGAGTAAGCCGTAGCTACGGGAGCCGTGTAGGCAGCGGCGACAGGGGCGGTGTAGGCAGCGTAGCTGTATGGGGTGGCATACGCTGCGGCAGTCAGAGGAGAAGTGTACGCGGCAGCAACTGGAGCAGTATACGCAGCAGCAAATGGAGCAGTATACGCGGCAGCAAATGGTGCAGTATATGCGGCAGCAAATGGTGCAGGATATGCGGCAGCAAGTGGCGCACCAACTATACCAGGCTTAGCTGCGACAACGGCCATCACAGCAGCGAATACAACCTGCAATATAAAATTATATTAGAGCAATCATGTCAAATATTTAGCTACATAAATCTCGCGTTGACCTTTGCAAAGATTAAATTTTATTGCACCTGTTAAATCAAACATTAGTGCAAATAAATTTATAATGTGCTTATCAAATTTCACAAATACCTAATATTAAATTTGAATACAGGAAAAAGTAGTGGTCTAGAAGGCTTGTTTTAGATACTCAACTCTACCCCTAAATTATATTGCCAGCTGTTCAAGGTAGTTAGTAAATTAGTATTTTCATCTTATTAAATCATCACATGAAAGCAGAGAGAGTTTTATTTATGGGCAGACGTAGCGCTGACCATCAGGTGAATGACTTGCTCGTGTCGTCACTCAATCAAATAAAAAAAATAAAAATTAGGAAACTTTTTTTGGAAATTCATTCTGTTAATTTCACTTCCTTAATACCGTACTGCCTAGGAGGATAGTTATGTTCTTCCATAGAGGGATATTCTCAAATACAATTATTAGTTCACTAGCTAGGCGCCGCAGTTTCACCCGCGTTATCTAATATCCCATGGGAACCATGATTTTACGGGATAAATATTTTATTCCAATATCTAAAGTGTACATATCTATAAACTAAATATCATTGAAATCCGTTGAACCGTTTCGGAGCCTATTCGGGACACACCTTTAGACAGATGGTCAGAAAAAAAACTCTAAATAACAGCGTATACCTAAATAGCAATATTGACTTTTGTGGCATTAACTTTAAAATCGCAGACAGACACTACAATGCTGTTATTGGTTATTGGTATACTATAGATCAAAAAGTAGTCAATGAATTTACCAGTTTGTACATTTTAGTTGGAATTAAAAAAGTGACTGATGCTATTGTCCTGTAAAGTGCCAGTTAAATACTGCTTTCATACATATGCGAATTTCAAGTCATCGCGTGGTTTGCTAACTTTACTCGGTGGTGCTCCGAATTCTAGATAACACTGACCCACGGAATGCAGGAGTGAACCAGTCAAACAACTCGGAGTCCACGCAACCGATGGCATTTGTGATCTAAATATACTGTTTTTACGTAACTAAACTGCAATCGCAAATTAGAATCTCTATATATAAAAATGTTATGTTGGTACGTACGTATACGTACGTTTCAAAAACTCAAAAAGTTCTGCACCGATTGAGCTGAAATTTTAGCATGATATATAATCCGCATCAAGGATTGTTTTTATCTATTTTTTTCATCAGTGACATATCAGCGAATGTGCGAATGTGCCACAGCGAAGCGTGGCTGTGTACAGCTAGTATACTATGAAATTCTTTATCATTTGTATGACATTGGTTTGTCAGCTTAGTAATGATTGATAACCTGACGTTTATTGCTTCTAGGTATATAAAAAATAACTGATTTTCGATGACTAATCAAATAAATTCAAATGCTTTCGTATAAATATTTTATAGACCGAACACCGACATAAATTTTATTACAATTAAAGATGATACAACCTTTGAAATATTTGTACCTTTGAATGCTTATCAGAAAAAAATCTTAATTATAATTACTTACCGGCTCCTTTTTGCATTGCAAATTAAGTCTATCGTCATTTTCGACATAATTATTGAAATCGACAAGTTTTATCGGTGCCAAAAATAAATCTGTCTTTGATGTAAAGTATCCAATATTTTAGCTTTTATGAGGCTGTTTGTAAACGTATCCGTTTTTTATATCTATCAAGGCCTTGCTCTATATAGTAAAGAATATACAATTAAAACGATAATTTATTAAAATATACACACAATAAAATAAAGGTTACACGTTTCATGGTGTTGTTTTAAAAGTACCTTGCCAAATTTTTAGTCTTTAGGTAATTAATATTAATATTATAATATTCTACAGGAGATGCTAGACGAATTAACCTTATTACTTTTTTTTTAATTATTTTGAGACCTGAAACTTCGTTCATGCAGTATTTTTTTATTTATTTAAAACCAGCCTCGCCGCCTAAAAACAGTTCATATTTACTAGTTACAGACGGGCCTTATTCGCACACAGGTTAGTATCAAAATATAATTTTGACAAACCTCGACGTTTCGATCAAGTTACATTGACCGTGATCACGAGAAGACTGACACCGATTTTTTTGTCTATAGCTCGGCTTGTACTCGTTAGATGTCAATACAGTACAATACAATAAATATTATTGAACACTATTAAGCTTAAGTAGATAAAATACAATATACATTGAATAAGCAGGTGGTACAATGGGCGGCCTTATCGCTTAAATATATATCATTGCAGAAGCAAGATTTAAAGCTACCAAACAATAAAAACTGCATTACAATCGATTCAATACTTTTAAAGTGATGCGAAAACAGACAGACACCTCATTCTAAGTCTCTTATAATATACCATTTCATTTTATAATATCCTACGATGTCATCCATTTTATCTGACATGTTCAATGTATTTAGTCCATTACTGCTTTCTAATGAGTATAGATAATTGACTACATCTTGCATAAAGCATGTCCAGTAATGCGCATCAGCATGCAGGATACGCGTCCGTGTTGCATCAGAGGTCACTTGGCGCGTGCCCACAGTCCCAATGGTGGTGCTACTTGTGGCAATCCTGGAGGTCAATGAGCCTATATCAACTGGACAATATACTAGGATAATAACTCGATAGTAACACTACTGTTACAGTTGTCACAGCAACGTCATAGGCATAGTATGAGGGTTGTGTGATTGTAGCGGGTTTTTACAATTATTCTAGTAGTTTTATTAAGTCATCATCATCATCATCAACCCATAACGTCCCACTGCTGGGCACGGGTCTCTCCTCACTTTCGTGAGGAGGGTAAGGCCATAATCCACCACGGGGGCCCAGTCCGGATTGGTGGATAACATACCTACCTCCGAAATAATTCTCGGGTAGGTATGTGGGTTTCCTCACGATGTTTTCCTTCACTGAAAAGCGAGTGATAATTACGTACATATGTTTTACAGAAACACATTGGTACGTGCCTGCACTGGGATTTGAACTCACGAGCTTCTGATTGGAAGGCGGACGTTCTCCCACTAGGCTACCACCGCTTTAATTTTATTAAGTTAAGGCTTTAGTTTTATTAAGTATCTGTTACCAAATCAAATCAAAAATCTTTTTTGGAACCTAAGACAGTACTCATGAAAGTTAACTTAATCGATGACTGGATTCGGAAAAAATCGAATCAAGAAGAACCGTCAAGAAAAACCCCATTGCAAATTGACAGTACTTTTTACAGATGGACACCATGGCACAATTTTCCAAAAAGTTATATTCTTGTTCAGTTGTCTATTATAAGTATCCTTAAAAAATATCTTCAACGTACGTTGAAGATATTTAGGCTTCAGGCTTTTAGGTTTCATTATTTTTCCATATTGCTAAAACATAGTTAAATATTCTCCATCAGTGGAATTCTTAGCCCAAAAGCGAATAATCCCCCAAGAACTCTAGAACACCATTCTATCTAAATATACCTTATAAGTACTACAAAGTAAGGGGTTATGTCCAGAAATGTGCATTTCGTTAAAATTTTACTTCTTACAACGTGCATTTCTCATAAAGGGCACTTCTTACAAAGGGCAATATTCAATGAAGTCTTGACTGACGTGACATTAGAGCACATCCTACATGTCTGCTCCATTCCTCGTGAACGAGAATATAAGTGGGAATGTCATAACGGAGAGGACTTTTCGAAATTCCACCTTAAAAGGTTAGGCTCATAACGTTATGGTCATAAATAGTATTGATTGCGTTATTGTCTAGAACTCGCGTACAATAATAAATATTTTTTATTTAATTTTATTATGGTTTCGCCGCCGTTACTGGTCCTAGTAACATAAAATTTGGAGAAAATAGGCACTTGCCTGCTCGATTGGGGGTAATGTATTCCGACGTAAAGTTCTTAGTGGGTGTTTGGATGGTGTATTTAGGTAAAACTAACCAACATTCATTCATTATACATTCAATATATCGATGGTCATTATTTAATTAATGTCATTTAGATAATAAGACAATAACTAAGCGGAAATTGGGCATCGAGTGTGATAAAGGCAGAGGTAGAGTGATTCCCTTTGCTTTAATGTCCGAAATCAAGACATGTTTTTTTATTGATTATCAAGACAAGCAAGTCATTTATCAGATGGTAAGCGCTACGCCTGCCCATAACAGTTACAGTGCCACTTAGAACTTTTCATTGCACAATCTAGAGCGGGACTGCACTTCATCCTATAAATGAAAATGCTACTCGTATGTCAATAAAAATAAAAGAACTGAAAAATATAAATCATCGCGATGAAGTAACGTGGTAGGTGTCAACTTCTCCAATAAATTAATTTTAACAATATGAAAAAAAAACTGAATAAAAACATAACCGCCCTTCTGGCAGTCGGGAAAACATAAAAGTTTTGATCCGAATTCTCCGCGATACTAGTTCTCATTTATTCAAAGCATAAAATAAATGTTTTTTTATTCCATTTCTACTTGCAAGCAAATATAGTTTTCGTAAATACATTTTACATGGATATGGATGTGATGAATGTGTATGTTAAGTCTAGTACCTTTTTGTGAAAATATTATTAGGTACCTAATGATATTGGTAAAATGTTATTACTTGAACTAGTTCAAATTGGTTTGGTGGCAAAGTAACTTATTATTATAGATCCTATTCATAGTGCTATAGGGAACAAAAAATACAAAAGAAAAAAATAAAAAAATATGTAAATAGTATTATTTTTAATGACTGTTGACTTGTTCATTCTTAAGGTTTGTTCAGGATTTTGAGTTAACGGCGCAGATAATAAGCAGAATAGGGTGAGGCGTAAGGGTAAGCGGAGTACGCGGCGTAGGGCGCGGCATAGGGTGCGGCGTAGGCGGAATACGCGAGCGGAGCGGTGTATGCTGCGGCCACCGGCGCCGTGTATGCAGCCGTGTATGCGGGTGCAGTGTACGCCAACGGAGCCGCGGCGAGGATACCGGGCTTAGCAGCAGCCACGGCCAGGAAGCATGCGAAGATGAACTGAAAGCAATAGATAACAAGTTAGAACATTTTTGTACCATTGCTGGAGTGATTTTCTTTCGTCTCAGCGTTTTAACCATTATGCCTTAAGATGGGCCGTCTTGTTTGAAACAATTCATAATAGTAAATATTACAACCCGCAGTGAACCAGCGGTGATGGATTTTCATACGGTTTCGATTTTTCTCTGAAATAATGATGCTCATATAAATAACTGTATTTCGAATTGATAAATTTTCTCACCAGTTTGAACATTTTGATATTTGATTGTTTGTTTTCACTGGGCTGCTAGAGCTGAATGATACCATAGCACCCTCGGCAGGATTCTTTATACTAAACGTAGAAGGACATTTCCTGACGCAATTGTTTATCACCAGTGGGCCGCACACAGACCCCGCACTGTACATGGAATAATTATTATTTGGAATGCAATAGAGCATTGAAATAAATTCAAAAACATTTTACCTGTTAGTAAGTGCCTGTCTGTTCTGAGAATGATCGAAGATGGTGCATGCATCGATTTATGTTGACATTTATAAATTTCGCTTATTAAAGACTGAAATATTTTCGTATTTTTCTGATCCCTTATGTTTACATGTGTGACGTGACACACAGTTAAGATTATTCGGCGAACTTAAATGATAAGCTGGAAATAATTTAAACAACTCTAAATGGTAAAATAATTATAAAGATACTAGCTGTACCCTGCCACGCTTCGCTGTGGCACATTCGCACATTCGCTGATATGACACTGATGAAAAAAATAGATAAATACAATCCTTGATGCGGATTATATATCATGCTAAAATTTCAGCTCGATCGGTGCAGAACTTTTTGAGTTTTTGAAGCGTACACAAACCAAATTAACATTTATATATATATATGGACATAATATTATAATCTTTCACTGTCTTCAAAATAATACTAGATCCTACTAATAGCAATCTGGACCATTTAAAAACTTGTTTGTACGGAACTATTACTAAGCCCCATTGTATTTGTTATTTTATGAACCATGCTTACTGTCCTAGAAATGACCTACATATTATTCTAATAACCAATATTCTATATTGACTAATATTACACACTGTGTACATAAATTCTATTGCGGTTTTCGAAACACGTTTTCCAATATCGCACAATAATAAAAGGGTCATACATTATTATTGCAATCCCATTTCTTCGTGAAGTAAATATGAGAACTAAAAGGTCACGTCATAAAGGCCAATACAAAGTATTTTAAATTGCAGAGGGAAGATTTATCTAGTATACTCAAATATTTACGAAATGTTAATAAAATACTGTAATGATTAAAATATTTTTGTTTGATTAGAGGAGCTTGCAAAACACCTGCCGGCGCTACTGTAAAGTCTATGAATGGGTATCGAAAGAGATAAAGCTAGGCAGAATATAATTGATTTATAAGAAAAAAACACTCAAGCGACCAATGATAAAGTCTAAAATTAGTAAAACAAACACCATAATAAATAAGTTAATAACGTAAAGCCTACTAGAAGAAATAAAATGCAACGTTAATTTAAAATATTCTTTAGAATCGTAGATGAAGTTGGTGGTTTAAATGAAAAAGGATATAGCTTGAAAATTTTCACCTATCGTCGTGTTTAAATTTTCCCTTTAATCAGTCAGATTCTTGCCTAAATATCCAACTTGTATATTTGCCAATAAGACTGGTTTTTAGGTAAGTATCCGAAACATTTACATATCGCCTTAACAGGAATTATTATTCAGTATTCTCTATTATTATTCCGATAACTTGTTGGGAATGGCTCGAAAAAGAACTGGCCGAAATATACAAGATGAATAAATAGGTACAACCCGCACGGTGACGATGGGTAAAGCATCCTAATGTACTACTCTAACTTCACCATCGCCATCAAGGTCATATATTTTTTAAAGATTTATTGGTATTGACGTGACATAAAGGCATAGAAAAGTCGGCCGCCAAAATCGGGTTGCTTACAGACCGTGAAAAAATTAACATAACGACTCCATCTACATATTTTTCTAATTTTCTAATTTATTTATGTACGTACCAATAAAATCAACAATTTATTAGATTTGTGTCAGAAAATGAAGTGTAGAAGAACTAAAAATTTGCAAAAATCGTTTGAGGTCAATTTATCAGAATTCGGAGTAGGCGCGAGACCAACAGCAAGCGACTCTAATAACAATGATATTGCGTGCGTATTGTCCTTCATTGTTTACTATAAAGTTTCCTACATCGACTAGGTAGGTATCATTCAGCTCAGCAGCAGCTTAGTGTCAACAAACAAACAAAATGTTCAAACTAGTGAGTATTATTTTCATCTAAACATTTATAACGTATATCGGATAACAAAGGCAAGAAAACTTCCGCAAAAACTGTCACCAATTATGTTCCTCAATTCACCAGTGGTTCTAAATTAATTTAATGGAATATTAAAATTCTTTGACAAATTCTTCCTTTAGAAAATTGAATATTAACGTGTATTAAAATTCAATACGCTATAGTTCATTGGAATTACACACTTTACATTTAAACAATGACACTTTTGTAATGCCGTAATAATGGTGCCTATGGCTGTACGATTCAAATGTAAATCACCAGCATTCCAACTACGAGTACCTTTTGGGCTGATTATTAGGACAGATGTAAAATATATTACAATACCCATATTAAAAACTAAAAAGCAAATAGCTTTTCTTTTATCTTCCTGGTGAAGTAAGATATATGTTAGGTACAAGTACATGGCCAGAAACCAAAGAAAATTGGTTAAAAATCGCTGGGGTGATTAGACTGAATGTCCGGTTAATAAAACAATTTGTTATTTTTTTCAGTTCATCTTCGCCTGTTTCCTGGCAGTGGCTGCTGCTAAGCCCGGTATCCTCGCCGCGGCTCCGTTGGCGTACACTGCACCCGCATACACGGCTGCATACACGGCGCCGGTGGCCGCAGCATACACCGCTCCGCTCGCGTACTCCGCCTACGCCGCACCCTACGCCGCGCCCTACGCCGCGTACTCCGCTTACCCTTACGCCTCACCTTATTCCGCCTACACTTACGGCTCGCCCTACTCTAGTTACTACCTGCGCCGTTAAATTTATTTAAACAATGTATGAAAACGAATAAAACAACTATTAGGAATTTAATTAATTTTGTTTATCTTTGTCTAAACCTTTCCATAGACGAGTTCAAAGATGGTATTCCCGATTTATACAACATCGATAGTCACCACATACTAGTAACACGGCAAAGTAAACTATGATTAACATAACATCAGTTAGTTTCATCTAAAATATTGATTAGTATTATTAATTTTTGTAACGATCTAAACTGATATCATTATAATTATTTATTTACTTAAACATTGATACTAAGCTTACAGTAGGACCAACCCTCTACTATCTTAGTAACGACTTAGATATAAATTAAGGTGTAAACTCATGTATTTTTTTTTGTAATAATGACTTTGAATGCTCTTTATCTAGCTTATACTTATCGACGTTTTGTTGTGATAGTAATATGCAGACAAAAGAAGTCATTTTGTTCACACTTCTGCATAATCATTCGGTTTGAGTTTCATAATCCAGACAACTTATTATTTCTCTGTTTTAGGTCCACGAATAAGACAAACACCAAAATATATTTTCATATTACTTATCTATTGAGCTATTGTTCCCAACATACAGGCGTCGTGTCTAGTTTGGGACTCGCTGACAAGCCTCTTCCTGAAAAACTTTTGTTCTTCTCATATCTGTTGTGAATGTGTAACATAAATAAAATTATTTATTTACATGAAAAAAATTATAAATCACAGCTCGGCAATGCAGCCAGCATTCTGGGCACTTTCCTCTCCACTAAAAGTATTATGTATTTTTAAGTCGTACATATACAAGTTTTTAGCTTTATTTTTCTTTCAATGTGTTTTATAAATAACGTGTAATAATAAAATTGACATTTCCCTTTACAAATCTTTTTCAAACTCAAACCATAATTTATAATTAGTTCATTAGTTTCGTAGATCATAATATTTTGACTTATTTTTTTGTTTTTCTATACTTACGTATAAGATATTATTTTTGACGTGTAAAAGTGCAATATTTTGCATATTTACAATAAATGATTTGAGTTTTGAGTTTTGACTGTATTGAATTGATGATACAAATGTACACAATTTACTTTTTATATTATTTATAAATAAAATAAATATTTGACAATTATTTTGTAACGCGTTGGTATACATCATTGTGAATGTTATGTTACAAATATGTGAATAAATAATTTGAGTTTAAATTTGAATATTCATTGGCTCTTCTCATATTCATTGGTATATTCTCATATACGTGGTAATAAAAGCTCATATACCATTTGTTATTCTCATATTAACAATTTACATAATTCTACATTTTTACTTTTGATAGACGTGTATTTACTGGTTTTTACCAATTCCATAATCAATGTTAATTTTGTACTGACGATGGCAATGAAACCAAATTTTGGATGGTTATTAATGAATTTGAACTAAAAATCTGAGTCATAAGCATCAGGAATCCAAGAACATTGAGTAAGATACTTTAGTGTAGAAGCCGATTTTTTAATTCAAAATTTGTCCTGTGCCCTTTATTGTCGATGAGTTTTTTATTTTTTTTTTATTTTACTGAGTGGCGAGACGAGCAAGCTCAATTGTGGTAGGCAAAAATAGAAGAAAAAAGGCTAAAAACTTGTTTTTGAGTGTGACTAAATTAAACTGTCACCAAAATGCCCTAGCCCAGAGAAGGTAATTAATCTACTGTTATATAAGCAAAATAAAATACAAGTATCAAATTAAATAAATCAGTATATTGTCACAATCGAGTTGTTTATTGTCCATAATGATCACCCCAGTAGTTTAGCATTTTAGGCGGGTAGTTTCGTCTTAGCGGCGCAAGTAATACGCGGCATAGGGTGAAGCGTAGGGATAGGCAGAGTACGCAGCGAAGGGTGCAGAGTAGGCCGAGTACGCCGAGTAGGCGACAGGCGCAGTGTAGGCCGCGGCCACCGGCGCCGTGTATGCGGCAGTGTACGCTACAGGAGCAGCGGCCAGGATGCCGGGCTTAGCTGCAGCCACGGCAAGGAAGCAAGCGAAGACAAACTGGAACACAAAAAATATATTAGTGAGATATACGTAGCCCAATGTTTGTGGGACAAGACAGGCGCTTAATAAAGTATTTTTTTTATTAATAATATATAAGTTCGCGTTTGACCACCATCTCACCTGAAGTTTAGTGACAATGCGGTATACGATACGATGGCACGCGAATCGCAAAGTGGTGCAAGTGTCAGATTTTTAAACCAATCCTTAGAATTCTAAAAACATCTGTTAGTCACTGAGCAGCTAGACTGTTTCAACTGTCTAATGCTGTTAGCTTCGCTCCAGACCAATGGTGACCGCCAACTTTCAGAACGTCATACGATCAATTTAAACGCACGGTATACGCTGGACGATCTGAAGTTAGGATAGCATGTTAGGATAGTTAGGACTTGTTTTGTTCTAGTTTTTAAGTTTTCTTTGTTCTGTGGTGTTTCAATAAAGAGTTTCTCTATCTATCTATCATGCAACAGATATTTTGACACGGTCGTTTAAAACGATTTAGGTATCGTCAGTAAGCGACACTAGTACCAGATTTTTCTCTACAACTGAACTTACCAGTTTAAACATGGTGTAGATGAGTGGTGTATGTTCTACTGCAACGTAGAATGATATCAATGCATTGCTAACAAGTAACTTTATACTAAAAGACGAAGGACGAGTTCACGCAATGTGAGGATAATCAGATGCCGTCGCGTACTTTGAATCTCGATTAGTCTGCCTCATGGGCACTGTGTGTACCTACCTACCTTTCTCTTACATTTAATTGATAATGGAAGCAGTTTGACCCGCGCTTGACCGAAGTATCGAGTGACAGTGAGTTGGTAGTAAATATGTTTTTTTTTATCATCAATTATCAAAAGAGTAGGTATCAAAGGTTTTATCATAATTTATGTTTGGAGTACTACAAAGTGGAAAACAGAATAATTCGACGGAAAATAGTTATCTATTTACGTACCTATGCCTTGTATGCAACTAACTTCTACCACAGCTTCAGTTTTTGCGGGATAATATTTAACGCAGGTGAAAATGCGGGGCGCAGCTAGTCAAATAATATTCCCTTTTTTATCAATACTGGTTCCGTAAGCTTTTAATTTTACGACATAATTAATGTGAAGGAGTAAACCAAAGTATTGTGTTCGACTCCGATTTTATTCCAAATTTATGAAGAAAGTGATATGGTACCTACTATTTGTAACATTCAAAAGCATGGCAAAATCAACGAAAGCTTAAGTTAATGTGGGCGTGTGTAATTACTTCACGTGTTTCGAAGTAGTGTTCATGGAGTAAAACGCACTGTCCGCACCAATCCTTGAACGAGATGTCAGCCAGCATGCGATATGCTTAGCTAATAAATCTATATCTATACTAATATATAAAGCTGAAGAGTTTGTTGTTTGAACGCTAGGATCTCAGGAACTACTGGTCCGAATTGAACAATTATTTTTGTGTTCTATAGTCCGTTTATCGAGAAAGGTTATAGGTTATATAACATCGTGCTACGACCAATAGGAGCGGAGCATCAATGAAGAATGTGGCAAAAACGGGGAGAATATATTGCTTTTAAGAGAGTTATTGCGGGAAAACTTGAATTATCCGGGTGAAACGCTGGGCGCAGCTAGTACAATATATGAACTGATGGTGCAGGCCGCGCATAGACTGTCTAGAGAGGCATAACTCTAATTCCAAAACAACATTACCAGTTGTGCCTACAAATGTGACGTTTATCATTTTTTAAATCACATTTTAAGCTATACAACTAGTGTTAGTGAAATTTTGCATTGCAATTAGTTTAGCAGTACTTGCGTGATGCGAAAACCAGCGGACGACCTTTTTGTCCTTTGCTGCTTAAGTATGTAATTATGTAGGTATTCTATGGCACATAATATGCAATCTATTAATAAAGTATATTCATAAATAGATTACATGTTGCTAAAATGTTTAAATATATACTATTCCTGGAAAAGGAAGGTTCTGAAACTTACGGAAAGTTCAATATTCTGCGTAGGATGAGACGGGTGGTTAGTTAGAAAATAACCTAAGTTTCAAGTTTATGTTTGGATAACTATAAGTACATAATAGCGATTTTTTACTGTACCTGGGCGAGAGTTAACAGGGATAGTTTCTAAGCGAAAATTTCTTAGAGCGTCTCAAGCGCTACTTAGTTGAGAGCTTTATAAACACTGCCTATGATATAATCAAAGGAGACGCCCTGATTATGGCCTGAGTGTAAATCTGTTTCATCACTACCAAAAGATAACGTATCTTTTTTGTCTGCGTTGCTTAGTTTATTTCTACTTCTTTTAAATCAGATTTAGAAGAAAATTTTTCAACCCCAAACGATTTTTTAAGTTTTATCTTGTCAGAATTTGTGCATTTAGTCATTTTCTAAATTATCAGTTTGCATTCCATTCCAGAAATTTTTAATGTTATCGTTCGCGCTCGCACGATTTGCGCATTTAGTGTGAAGTATTAAAATAGTTCAATTATTTAATATTTCAACGTTTTCTTTTTCAATTTGACAAAAATGTATATATATCGGCGTGTGTAAGCGGTGGTAGCCTAGTGGGAGAACGTCCGCCTTCCAATCAGAAGGTCGTGAGTTCAAATCCCAGTGCGGGCACGTACCAATGTGTTTCTGTAAAATATATGTACGTAATTACCACTCGCTTTTCAGTGAAGGAAAACATCGTGAGGAAACCCACATACCCTACCCGAGAATTATTTCGGAGGTAGGTATGTGATCCATCAATCCGGATCTGGCCCCCGTGGTGGATTATGGCCTAATCCTCCTCACGAAAATGAAAGGGAGACCCGTGCTCAGCAGTGGGACGTTATGGGTTGTTGATGTATATATATCTCTCTTAATACCTCATGATTATAAACTTATGGTATGTACATAAATAAATATAAAACTCGATTTTATATTGACAATGTCAGGATGTTTTTCCTGTATGATATCAATATAATTATCGCCACAATCAAAATATCTAGGATATAAAGTGTATTGACAGGTTTTATTTATGCTAATCTTCATTCTAAATCGCCATATCCCACTGCGTTACATCTCAGGCTTACGGATGTATAGAAGCTGCCAGTCTCCTTTTCGTTATTGAATAAAGATTTTGTGAAGTCAGTCTGATAGATTTGAAGTGAAGAATACAATACCTACAAAATATGTATGAGGATTTAAAAATTTATTTTTTCTATTGCTGTGTTTGTAAATATGATTTACACTATTTAAAGCTGTAGAAAAATAATATCTTGTGTTTTATTGATTTACAGTCGTATACCTACCTAATCTAAATTTCAAATTAGCATTAAACTCTTTGGACCAAAAACTAGACGATTCGTTTCAAAGAGCTTACATTGTTAAGTCTTATAATTAGGTGAGCCTTTATTTAAATAGGTATTTATAATTAATAATGAAAATAATAAGACATGTTATATAAGTTATCGTCATGGAAGAATATATTTATTTATCACATTTTTTTAAATAAACCAATGTGATCATCGGTTCATTTTGAGTTTACAAATCAACGGCGCAGGTAGTATGCCGAGTAGGGTGAGGCGTAAGGGTAAGCGGAGTACGCGGCGTAGGGCGCGGCGTAGGGTGCGGCGTAGGCGGAGTACGCGAGCGGAGCGGTGTATGCTGCGGCCACCGGCGCTGTGTATGCAGCCGTGTATGCGGGTGCAGTGTACGCCAACGGAGCCGCGGCGAGGATGCCGGGCTTAGCAGCAGCCACGGCCAGGAAGCAGGCGAAGATAAACTGAAAAGAGTACTAAATAGAATCAATAACATAGAATAAAGACCTGTAGATAAAAGAATATGAGGTTTTTACATGATGTTGGCAATCCTAGTTGAATAAACCAAAGTGACGTTGATTTTAATTTGTGTTGAAATGCTTACTGTTAACTTCCTAAGAAACATCTCTTTTAGGACCAATGAATGTTATGGACACTTGAACTAGCAGTAATTTCCCCAGGCGCTAACAAGATGAAACAGGCAAAAGTGACAGTCTCGATCAGAAAGTTACGATTTCTCAATTTATCACTTAAAAAGAGAACTTACCAGTTTGAACATTTTGTTTGGTTTGTTGTCAGTTGAATGATATAAAGTTGGCTTTTGTAACCAACTTTATAGTAAGTAATGAAGGACAAATGCACGCGATGGGTAGCGATTCTCAGTTGGACGACTACGCTCTTTGAATTGCGATTAGTTTGCCTCAAGCTGTCAATGGCCATATCAATGAGGATGTTATTCTTGCAAACAGTGCATTTATATTATTTTTCCACGAAAAGCTAAGAGGTATAAATGTATAAGCTAATGTGTACAAGCGAGCTTTGATTCGAAACTATGATTCGATTGTATCCACAGTTCAAGCAATAAATATGTTTCTGATTCTGATCACAAGGCCCATATTCTTCTAAATTTACTTGTTACAAAGATACATACACAGCTACCTACTATGCTATCTTCTTTATGCGTTATTATATACTTTATATTCATATTTAATTTTGATGTTCCCCCTAACGATCCAAAATCTAATATTAATTTCCGGAAAAGGTTAAAGTAGTATTGCACTAATAAACTAAATAGGTAAATGCTCTAGGGTTTAAAGCTGTAAATTTCAAATCAAGAGATGTCGAAATGTTGCTGTTTCTATTCGATCAGTTCCTAATTGCAAACGTATAATAAGTAATTATCGAAATCCCAATAGACTTAAGTTAAAGGGCTGGTATATTTTGTTTTGATACTTATAAGTTTAAGTTAGTTATTACTATAGTTTCGTAGAAATCCAAAGAATCCAATACACCTACGAGTACATTGTTTACAAAGTTTCTGTAAGATATAACTTAATTGGGTTTTTTCTATATTACTGGATAATGACCTGCTCGTCAGTCGTTCAACTGTTGTTAACGGTTGCAGTGCTAATCAGAAGCCCCAGAACTTTGAAATACTTACGCGGCACTGCACTGCGTTCGTCACTCTGAAATAATGAGCAATAACTGGGCATATGAGACTTGGGAACCGATCTTCCAGGGTTTTAATATTTTATAAGCACATAGCTACCGGAAACTATTGCGTATGATTTTAATCGCATAATGTGCATAGATCTAATATAAATTAACACGAACAATAACGTTTGTGATAGAGAAACCTGGAACATTTTTGAAGTTTGAAAACTGATGCTAAGTTTTATAACTATAGTATATTATCTTTGGATACGGAATATTTGCACGTGCCAGTGACCGGTCCCGTATAATTATTATAATACTGCTGTTAGTCATTATCTTACTTTAAAAATCTTTTTTTTTTTATTTGACTGAGTATCGAGACGAGTATCGTCGTAAGTCGATTAGATAGCAGAACAGAACGCTAAAATTTAGTGCCTTAGAATTGTAGGGAAATTTCCGAAAGCAGTAAATAGAGTCATGGATTCATAGAATATCACCAAGAATTATGTTAACAAAAATGGCAATTAAAATGATATGCATTTCTTATTAGACTACCTAATCAGTTCTTACAACTCATTAAGGCAATTCTCACCTGATAAGAACACTCCGTGACAAAATCTTTTAGTTCTAGTGAATTAGCACTTGCTATAAAAGTAGTAATTATTTCTAACCTTCCACCAGTTTCCAAACGGATCAATTTATTACATACAATGCATACAATCTTGGTAAGTATCTTCTTGCAATCTTCTTCTTGTAGTTTCTTGCAATCTTGGTAATGTGGTAAAGTTAAGCCATGTTTCCTGTGCGTATTTTGGTCTACACACTATGCAAAAACCTCTACCCAAACATTGTTATTTCTGACACATTTTTTAAAACGTTTGATTTTCTCATAATCAAACAAGATACCTATGTTCTCAAAAATTACAATGTTACGTGTAGAGGTTTTTGTGTAGGGTAGACAAAAAACGCGCAGGAGACCTCCTACTAATATTATAAATGTGAAAGTTTGTGAGAATGGATGGATGGATGTTTGTTACTCTATCACGCAAAAACTGCTGAACGGATTTGGATGAAATTTTGCACACAATTAGTTTATAACCAGGATTGAGTGATAGGGTACTTTTTATCCTGATAGTATGTTCCCGTGGGACAAAACGGGAACTACGCGGGTGAAACGCGGGGCGCAGCTAGTGCGACTAATAAAGTTATGTAGTTATTTACCGACTTCAATTCATATTTACTAGACGCAAACAGACCCGTCACGGACGGTTTATAAGATCCGTCTATGTATAGTAAATATAAATTCAGTTCATAACTGCATGACTGTTTTTACTCCAAATAAACAAATAAATAATCATTTAAAACAAAATCGAATACAAAACTATATTGTTCACACCACGCACTCCAAAACGAATGTGCATTGTGGCATTCATAAAATGTGTAAATTATTGGGAGCTCTAATAGAATATTTTGCAGTTCCAATAGTATTCATACATGCGTATCGAATTGAAATTACGTTTCTCTTTTATTTGACTGAGTGACGAGACGGGCAAGTCGTTCACCTGATGGTAAGCGCTACGTGGCCCATAGCAGTCACAGCACCACCCATAACACTGCATTGCATAATCCTGCGCGGAACTGCACTGCGCTCGTCACCCTGAGACATCAAGGTATTCAAATGCATTTTTTTTGGAGCCCAGTGCCGTGTTTTCGTGGAGTAGTTTTTTATTTGTTTCAAATTTTTGATAATTCTTCCTTTGTTAATTTTCAGGCTTTCATCGTAGCGATGTTTGTTGCTTCTCAGACTTACATACCAGGTAGTGTTATGGGATACGTACTTAGTATGAATCCTTATTACAACCCTGGTGTTTTCAGTGGATATGCAGGAAATATAGCTGGAGGTGTTGCAAGTGGCATAGCTCAAAGGAATCCTCTACTAAATGGTGCTTACGGAAACCCTCTAAGTAGTGGAATTTTAGGGCTGCAAGGATTTGGGATGAATTATGGTGCTGGAATACCTATGAATGGATATCTTGGTTAAAAATATGTAATGAGTTATTGTCTCTTTAATTTCTATGTATATGTTATGTAATGTGATTTGTAAACAGCGCGTTTTCTTTGCATTTTTGGAACTATAACTTAGTTTACGTCTGATTTATTTTTTAATTTGATTTATATTTATGTCAAGCTAAAATACTATGATGTACTAAAATAATTTTAGTATAATTATCATAATGACTTTATTATTGGTATTAAGCAGATGATGACGTAAAAATGTGTTTATTCGTATACCATTATTTTCAAACAATAAGCATGAATAATAATTAAAAATATTTATTTATTCCAAACTTTCCAAAAGTGTACCTAATAGATATCTAAATGTTAACATTCAGAACTAATCAACTAACATACATATGTCTACTATTTCTGTACCATAAAAAATGTATTATATCTGTTGAAATTCCGGACTATAACTCATAAATTATTTAAAACCGCAGACTAAATTGTTCATTTTTATTGTGTCCTTGAACCTCTTAAATGCTCTTGAAATTCCTGTTGCGTAGGAGTGTTTTGTGAGACTCAAAAGTTCAAGCAATACTTTAAATGCAGATTTATTATTTATACACAATCTGGGAAAATATAATAGATGGACAGATCTAGATTATGACATTCAACTTCTGCTTTACATAAATGCGTGGGCATCTGAGCATTATTCAAATGTGTCAACAAATGATAACCAAATGAGCTTTATAAGCCCGCATAACTCAAATTTAAACAACATTTTGATCTTTTATTTACGTTAAATTTTGGTACGGGGTGGTATGTTAGGGTTGTTCGGGGTTTTAGATAATTAAGAGGTCGTTTTTTATTTCGAAGGAGCTACCCTTCGAAGGGGTTTTTTTTCTTAGGTAACGAGTTAGGGATTTGATTTCGATATTGAACGTAAAGGGGATAGGATTAGATCTTCTAATAAAATCCTGTCTTAAATTCATCTGACAACTTAAGCGAATTTAAAACTATATACGAGTATTTCCACTTTTATTTATTGAATAGATTCCGAAACGTAACGCCTGATTATTTTAACTAACATCCTGAAAAAACGTTTTTTCTTAAACATTCAAAGATTATGTTCAGTGATAAGGTGTAAATGTATTATGTCTATTAACATCACTAACATATAACATTCTACACTTCTTCTATCAGACTTAGAGTGTAGATTTAGGCCATTATCCTCTAGGCTATGCTCTTAGTATTTTATAGAATAAAAACCCTTAACCCTTAACTACCTACAAAACCTAAAAACACCCGTACTAACATCTAACATATTGAAAGATTTTCTCATGCAATCCGAAGCTAAGCTGCTCGTTGCTTTAAGAAACTCTACGACTATGGCTTTTTGTTTACATCTTTCATGCGTCTACTCTTCATAGAAGCATGAATCCATGCAGCTTAATTTCAATTTGACGATTTTCTATTCTATTTAAGTCACATGCCAAATAACCAGTATAATCGTTATTGATTTAAATTATATATAGATGGTATTTTAACACCTTTCGATATGTTATGTTATATATATTATTGGTGAATAATTAATTAGTACTCCACATATTTAAATAGAATCAGAACCATTTTGGAGATAGGTATGTTATCCACCAATCTAGACCGGGCCCCCGTGGTGGATTATCGCCTAATAGTCTTCATGAAAGTGAAGGGAGACCCGTGGTTAGCAGTGGGCTGATATGGGTTGATGGAGATGATATTGAAATAAGAGCAATCATGTAATTTGTCATGGTCATGTCAGAAACCATTTATTGGTCACAAATAACTTTGAAAAAGTATCACATAAAGTTTGACTGCTGTTGAGGTTTTTCAATCAACGGCGCAGGTAGTATGCTGAGTAGGGTGAGGCGTAAGGGTAAGCGGAGTACGCGGCGTAGGGCGCGGCGTAGGGTGCGGCGTAGGCGGAGTACGCGAGCGGAGCGGTGTATGCTGCGGCCACCGGCGCCGTGTATGCAGCCGTGTATGCGGGTGCAGTGTACGCCAACGGAGCCGCGGCGAGGATGCCGGGCTTAGCAGCAGCCACGGCCAGGAAGCAGGCGAAAATGAACTGGAAAAAGAAAAAATATTTCATGTCGGGACAAATGCTAGGTTATTTTAATCCCAAGCAAATAAAATTGTGACTCGTCAACTCCCGTTTCTTATTTACAAAGACTCACCAGCTTGAACATGTTGATTTGGAGGTTTGAATAAAGTTTAGAGAAACAGTAGGCACAACAGTAGGTGTGTATGTGATGTTCTATAGATTTCGATGTTACGTTTTATACCCTTGCGTTGGTATCGGAGTGGACCATGAAGAAAGAGCCTTGTCGTGCATGTTCGGAATAGTGATCCATTACGCTCTGTATTTGGACATTGCACGCTTACAAGTCCGAGTATATTATACGAGGCAGAGACAGGGCATAGGAATTAAAGCAAATATAAAGTACTGAAATGATTAAAATTAAATTTGGTATAGAGATAGTCTAGAGCCTGAGAAAGGGCATAGACTACTTTTTAATGTGAAAAAAGAGTTGTAACGGGTTGAAATAGGGGATGAAAGTTGAGGGGTGCGGGCCAGGTAACCTCCACGAGTGCCCGGCTGTTGTTCGTCCCTCTTGATGCGTTGCATCCGGAGGGAAGGGCAGCAGCTGGGACGGTGCACCCTGGGGTTCGGTCAGCAATTCTCCTAGGGGAATTGGTGGCCGTAGCAAATAACCTGGCGAGAAGAGGTACTTCGCGTGTCCCTCTGATCAGCAGAGGGCACAGCGAGGGACCAATAACGGGGACTTTTGGGCCGCGGATCGGGGGTCCAACGCCCAAGTTAGAAGTCCCGAGCTGAGGTGCGGCCCGTGTGTTCCGGGACGCACCCAGCGGAGAAAGAGGCCCAAGCCTCACGTGGCGAGCCCGGGAGGGCGCCCGCAGAGGTGGTCGCGGAAGCGCCGTGCGAACCCGTGACCACCTCCATAATGCGGAGAGGAGAACACCCCGGGGTTTTAGTGGGTAAACCCCGCCAGACCAGCTGGCGGGGGAGTCCCACATAACCACCCCCCCGCCCCCGGGGGCCGGGTGGTATGCCTAATGCATTTCCCCGGGAAAAAAAAAAAAAAAAAAAAAAAAAAGGGGATGAAAGTTGTGCGGGCCAGGTAACCTCCACGAGTGCCCGGCTGTTGTTCGTCCCTCTTGATGCGTTGCATCCGGAGGGAAGGGCAGCAGCTGGGCCGGTGCACCCTGGGGTTCGGTCAGCAATTCTCCTAGGGGAATTGGTGGCCGTAGCAAATAACCTGGCGAGAAGAGGTCCTTCGCGTGTCCCTCTGATCAGCAGAGGGCACAGCGAGGGACCAATAACGGGGACTTTTGGGCTGCGGATCGGGGGTCCAACGCCCAAGTTATAAGTCCCGAGCTGAGGTGCGGCCCGTGTGTTCCGGGACGCACCCAGCGGAGAAAGAGGCCCAAGCCTCACGTGGCGAGCCCGGGAGGGCGCCCGCAGAGGTGGTCGCGGAAGCGCCGTGCGAACCCGTGACCACCTCCATAATGCGGAGAGGAGAACACCCCGGGGTTTTAGTGGGTAAACCCCGCCAGACCAGCTGGCGGGGGAGTCCCACATAACCACCCCCCCGCCCCCGAGGGCCGGGTGGTATGCCTAATGCATTTCCACGGGAAAAAAAAAAAAAAAAAAAAAAAAAGGGGATGAAAGTTGGGGTGCGGGCCAGGTAACCTCCACGAGTGCCCGGCTGTTGTTCGTCGGGTCGGTGATGGGCCGGTGCACCCTGGGGTTCGGTCAGCAATTCTCCTAGGGGAATTGGTGGCCGTAGCAAATAACCTGGCCAGAGGAGGTCCTTCGCGTGTCCCTCTGATCAGCAGGGGGCACAGCAAGGGACCAATAACGGGGACTTTTGGGCCGCGGATGGGGGGTCCAACGCCCAAGTTAGAAGTCCCGAGCTGAGGTGCGGCCCGTGTGTTCCGGGACGCACCCAGCGGAGAAAGAGGCCCAAGCCTCACGTGGCGAGCCCGGGAGGGCGCCCGCAGAGGTGGTCGCGGAAGCGTCGAGCGAACCCGCGACCACCTCCATAATGCGGAGAGGAGAACACCCCGGAGTTTTAGTGGATAAACCCCGTCAGACCGCGTTCTGGCGGGGGAGTCCCAAAAAGCAAAAACAGCAGTTCCTCTGGATCATATTAATTATTGAGATTTGAATTAACGTAATTATATCGATTGACTACCAGTACTCACTAGTCACTATTATACTTGGGGTATTCGGTAAAAATAAATTGCTTGTTTATTTCTGTTTGTTTCTTGTTTTTGTTTATGGTTTTGGTTATTATATCGCATGGAACTTTTCTTTTTTCCTCATTTTAATCTTCTTGTCGCTGCTATTCAATTTAAGCTCAAAGTAGCTAGAGGTGGGGTTAAAAAAACTTAGCGGGATTTTGAGAGGTCGCAAATTTTCTATAATGGAGATCAGTCTTAAATTAGTCAAAAAAAAAATGTACTTTGACCAGAGTATTTTCAAAACAATGGTCAAAAAATAACTCACCAGCGAAGCCGACAAAATAATTAACTTTAAATCAACGTAAAAAGGGCAAATTAAAAAAGCGACATTCTCTGACGTCAGAAATAGATTCGCTTAACTGTGTAGGCAGGCACTGACATTTCCCAGATTTATTTTTGTGTTACTGTTTGTTACTTAGTTAAGTTTATTACTAACAACAGACGAACGACGACGTCTGAGTAGCGAACAAGTCGTCTGATCCTATCTTCATCTGATCAGATTGAGTGGAGATATATTTAGTTGCAAAATTAGCATTTTATCTTACTTGAAGCTAATCAGTGATTTTGAAGATACTCTTTGCTGAATTATAAACTGTAATCGTGAGTCCATTTCATAAAAAAAAACACACAGGATATTTATTTTTTATAAAAATAGGTGGCAAACTAGCATGCGGTCCACCCGATGATAAGTGGTCACCGCCGCCTATGGACATCTGCAACGCCAGGGGCATTGCCGCTGCGTTGTCTACCCTTATTAGTAAGGACTCTTTTAACTTTTGCTTTAAATTTCTGCATGCTGAGTTCTGTTTCTGAGAGAAAATCTGGGGTGGAAGATCATTCCACATCTTGCAGGTACGCGGATTGCGCCAGCTACAGAAATAGCGTACATACAACCATGCAATGGAGATCCACACGCAAAGCTCAACAAAAAGGGTGCCAACGGCCACATGGCTGCTATCAAATAGTCTTCTTGGCTTTGTTTACGTGTTGTTTCATGTAATTTTTATGTTCGACCATCGAAATTGATTACAATTACGGTGTATGGAAGATTAGACTTGAAAGATGCAGTAAAAAAACGAGGAGGAAAGACAACTAGAAAGAAACAGCTATATTTCGATAAAAATAAAATTCACTGAACTCAAACATGTATGCAACGGAAATGTTCAATGGCTAATAGCCACGATGCGTCATCTTTCGTGAAAAAATGGCAGTGTGGATCCTGAATGGAGACCCAGTCATACAACAGAATAATGGGCAGCTTGCAGCAAATCCAGTTAAAACACACTCAAGTTTGTGTATATTATTTTTCCACTTTATCGAAACCAAGTGGTTTTTGATAAACTTGCTATGTAAGTATCCCACTTTCTATGAAAATGTTACAACAATTTATATTTTTCCTGTCCTTGTACACCTGTATTGTTCAGGCTATGACTACGCCACTACTTATGCTTTTTATATTTCGAGCACACCACAACCGAGATAATGCGCTATTTATATTTCAACAAGTAAGCTTTCGAAATAATAACTACATTCCATTCCTCTTAAGTGTAATAATCTCAGACCAAAATCCGTGCAGACTCGTACACCATGCTCTTGATCTACTTGCTGACCGGCGAGCATCAGACAGTGTTGAGGACAAGGTCGTACGTGACCATACTGCCTAATCTCCAAAGAGGATATTCGTCTAGTTATCCGGTTAGAACTCCAAACATTTGAGGGGATATAAAAAGAGGAGCGGGCTGCGGTTCATCATTATACCACGAGTCTTTTGCTCATCCTGTTCCGAAGACAAGAACTCAAATCAACCGAGATGTTTAAATACGTAAGTACATTTTTAACTTTTCTTTGCCTTCATTCATTTCTAGTTTAAAAACAAGGAGCTGTTGTCGTTCCCGACCAGTGGAAACATAATTATAGAACAGTAACTCTGAAAATGTATGAAAATTGTACAACGACAAATAAAACACCAGTCCAGAGTCCAGATGAATATTTTAATTCGGAACGCACTTTAACGTTAGTGACCGAAGGTTAACGATCGTAACCTGCTCACCCGAACATCCCCGACACGGCGCGACAAACGCTTGCGCGATGCAGGATTTCGCATGGGCGACAAGATCGCCATCTAGTATCATCCGATAAAAACTTAAATAGAATTACAAATAAACCAATAAATTCGACAGATGGCTCTGCACTTAAAACATAAACAGAACAAAAAAAATGTAAACAAAATCCTTCTACATTCTGCCCACCAAGGACAAACTACCTTTGTCCTTTCACCTGTACTGCCCACCGTGAAACGGTGCCAGATTTCTTAACTAATTTCTAATCAAAAAAAGGTTTGTCATTAGTGAGTTAAACTGTAGTTTCCTTTTGACAAACTTACAAAACAAAAAAAAACAATAACATAAGTGGACTGTATTCCTTTTCCAAAACATAACTTAAATTTAACCTTAGCTAGATCAAACGGTCACAGGTAATACACACAACCTTGATGTAGGCCGTTTGATGACTGAGTTTTGTGTACGTAGCGTAACTACGCGTGCGATACTGTCTGTACCTGGGTGTTTAGTTACCACTCGACCAAGTAACCATCTACACGGAGGTAAGCCATCCTCCTTAACTAAGACTACGTCTCCAATCTCAGGTTCAGGAGTTTGGTAAGCCCATCTATAACGATGCAGAAATTTTGTCAAATATTCCTGGGACCAACGTCTCCAAAAAATCTGCAACATTTTTTGCGTCAACTGCCACCTACGCAGACTACTGACAGTTGACGTTTCGTAATTGTGGTCAGGAGCAGTGAGAAGAGGCTCACCGACCAGAAAGTGCCCCGGAGTCAAAACATTTGCAGAATCTGATTCTGATTCAAGCCGCGACAATGGTCTCGAGTTTAGACAGGCTTCAACCTGTATCAGAAGCGTGGATAACTCCTCGTAGGTTAACGTGGAGTTGCCCAAAACCTTTCTTAAATGGGTTTTGACAGACTTGATTCCCGCTTCCCACAAACCTCCAAAATTGGGTGAGTGAGGAGGTATAAAGTGCCACGCCGTGCCATTATTTGCCAAAGCTGCAGCCACCTCTTCCGTCAGACCTGCACTCTCCGATGAGACTAACGTCCGCAACTCACGGGATCCACCAACAAAATTGGTTCCGTTGTCGCTCCATATATCCGTGCAATGGCCCCGACGAGCAACGAACCTTTTGAAGGCTGACAAAAATCCTTGTGTGGTTAAGTCACTAACTACTTCAATGTGCACAGCGCGGGTGACCATACAGACAAAGAGGCATATATAGCCCTTGTAGGCGTGGTGGCCGCGACCCTTTGACGTCCTTATATTGATAGGTCCTGCGTAATCTACACCACTACTTTTAAAAGCTCTCGCAGGTGTAACTCGAGCAGCCGGCAACTGTCCCATCAGTTGGGTAGATGCTCCCGTGTTTTGTCGAATGCATTTTATACATTTGCGAATGCATGCTTTAGCCAAAACCTTTGAGCCTAACACATAATATTTGGTACTTAAGTAAGTCAGCATGAGCTGAATGCCCCCATGTAGAGTTCTTCCGTGGGCATCAGCTATAACTAAATCTGTCAACGTTGACTTCTTCGGCAGCAGTATGGGATGCTTCATACTTTCATTGAACGGCGACTTCTCCAACCGACCACCCACTCGCAACACGCCCTGGCTGTCGACAAAAGGATTTAATGATTTTAATGGGCCTTTCATCCTTGCCAATCTGCCTTCATTCTTCAAAAGTTCAAATACTTCGCCGAAATGTTTCTTTTGACATTGCTTTACGGAGACTTCTAATGCCTCTGACAATTCTCTAGATGTGAGATAAATAGTTGGATTGCGTTTTTTGACTTCGGACACCTTTAAGTTCAAAAAACGCCTGCAGTACGCTACTATTCTAATCAATTTAGACAGGGAGGAGTATCTATTCCAAATAGACACTTCTGCTACTGCAACATGTACCTTTACTTCTTCAAGCTGAGTCTCATTGTTTTGTGGTTTATTGTATGGAACCACCTCTTTGCGCAGGATATCTGGACCACTAAACCATAATTTATGTTCCAGGAGTTCTGTAGGGGTTATGCCCCTAGACGCGCAATCTGCCGGGTTTTGCCCGGAGGAAATATGTGCCCACTGACTCGAATCCAGTGTAGTCAATATTTCGGACACCCGATTGGCAACGAACGTTTGCCAGCGACTCGGATGACTGTTGAGCCACGCCAAAACCACCGTGGAGTCCGTCCAAGCCCGAATGTTTGACTTCGATACGTTCAAAGTTTCCGCTACTTCTACTAGCAGTCTCGTTACAAGTACTGCGCCACACAATTCCAACCTGGGAATGGAAACTTGCTTGATGGGCGCAACTTTCGTTTTAGATGTTACCAAGGTGACATGAACTTGACCTGAGACATCAATCCTTCGAAGGTACACCGCTGCCGAAAATGCCAACTTGGATGCATCGGAGAATCCGTGAAGTTCGACCAGCGAATCAGTTACGTTGGTCCCGTACCATCGAGGTATGTTTATTTTTGTTAACAAAGACAGATTTTCTCGGTAAGTATCCCATTCCAATAATAACTTACCCGTCACTTCTTCATCCCACTCCACTCCAGCGATCCATAGCTTTTGAATTAATATTTTTGCTATTATTACACAGGGTGCCACCCATCCTAGTGGATCAAACAAACGCGCAATATGAGAGATAATTTTTCTTTTTGTTACAGGTCCGGTTTCGAGCGGCAGGGTCACCGAGTAATGGAATTCATCAGTTCTTCGGTTCCAGGTAAGTCCTAATAACTTTATTATTTCGTCCATTTTTAGCTGTAGCTCTTCTCGCTTGTCATGCTTTTCATTTCCTGATTGCTTAATTGCTTCTAATAACTTTTCACTATTGCTTATCCATTTTTGTAATACAAAACCTCCTTTTTTCAACAGGTCGTTCATTTCCTGAGCAATGGTTACTCCTTCGGCAACAGTATCACATCCCGTTAATAAGTCATCCATATAAAAGTCATTGATCACCCTTTCAGATGCCATTGGATACTTCACTCCTTCGTCGTGCGCTACTTGTTGGAGACTTTTTACGGCAAGATAAGGAGCCGAGGCGGTACCAAAGGTCACTCGTAATAGTCTATAGTCTTCGGCCTTTGCTTCTGCATTTTCCTTCCATAACAACCGCTGATAATTGGCATCTTCGTCTGCCACCTTCACCTGGCAGTACATTTTAACGATGTCAGCAGCTATACATATAGGATGTTTTCGCCAACACATCAGCAATTGCCGCAATTCCGGTTGTAGTGTAGGCCCCGTCATTAGCGTATCGTTTAACGAAAGACCGTTTTCATATTTACATGAGGCGTCGTAGACCACTCTTACCTTAGTCGTATCCTTATCGTTTCTTACAACAGGATGGTGAGGTATGTATACTGCATTAATGTTTTTTACTTCTGTTTCAGGGATTTTCTCAATAAACCCCAGCTGTAAGTATTCTTCCATCACTTCTGTATATTTCTTATTTAGGTCTGTTTTCTTCTTGAATCTCGAGTATAATCCCTGCAATCTTTTTTCAGCTATCGCTCTGGAATTACCATCAACGCATACCGGTCCAGTTGTCTTAAATGGAAGCTTAACAACGTATCTTCCATCGGGGTCTCTTTTGGTTGTTTCAGCGAAATATTGTTCACATCTGATTTCTTCCTGACTCATCATCTTCTTTTGTGGTTTGGGATCAGCTTCTATCTCCCAGAACCTTTTGAGTAACTCGTTATCCTCAATGCACAAATGCATTGCTACAACGTTAGCGGATGTAGACTCTGATGTGACGCACGTGCCTGACAATATCCATCCCAGCGACGTTGCCTGAGCTAATGGACAACCTTGTGGACCCTTCTTGATTCCCTCTTGAATGACTTGTCCGTAGATCTCAGCGCCTAGCAAAATATCAATTTTGCTTGGTAAATGATACTGAGGATCGGCTAATGGAACATCGCCGTCTAGCCAACTTACCTCTTCCATCTTCCGATTTGGAAGGAACGTGGTGACGGATTTGATCACATATGCCTGAACCGTTATGACAACATTATAGTCGATTCTTGAATGAATTTTCAGCTCAACCATATGTTTGGTTGTGGTAGTCTTATTACCTTCCAGACCCGATACAACACTCTTCACTGCATATTTTTTGACACCCAAGTGCTGGACAGTTGCCTCTGAAACGAACGAAGCCTGGGAGCCTTGATCGAGTAAAGCTCTGATATATTGATCCCCACCCTTTGCCGACTCAGCCCATACGACTGCTGTCGCCAAAAATACTTGACGCCTTTCAGGCAAGTGACCAAAACAAGAGACCACCGCCGCCGCTTCTACCGTACCAGAGGTTGCTACCGACTTACCAGCGGTTGAGCCACCTTCACCTCCTCCAGACGTTGAAGCGCCAGTATTTGATATTTGGGAATTACCAACTCCACCCGAACCATTGGGATGAAGTAATGAATGATGCTTCGACTTGCACACTCGGCACGTTGTTTTACTAGGACAGAATCTGGCCGAGTGGTTACTAGCCAAACAGTTATAGCACAACCTCTTGCTAAATACAAATTCTCTTCTTTTTAATACATCTTTATTCGCAAACTGTTTGCAAGTAAACAGTTTGTGTTCTTCATTACAAAATTCGCAAACAACCTTGGTGACATGTAAAACCCTATGGTTTACGGGTCTATGATATGTGAAATTTGATGGTCTGGCCTTTGCCTCTGGCTCTATGAACTCAAGGGCTCTAAATCTACTTTGCAAAAATTCACGAAATTTAACAAATTTAGGCAATTCATTCGAGTTTTCTTCCGAGACCTTCAATTCCCACTGTTTGCGGGTTTGTGCATCTAGTTTGTTTGCTATAATATGAATTATTATTATATCCCATGAACTAACGTCTACACCAATGTTTTTCAGGGCATGCAAACAATCTGATGTTGTATCAGCCAAATCTTTTAACAATGCAGATGATTCCACAGTACAGTTTTTCTGATTCATAAGTCGTTTCAATACACAATTTGCTAGGTAGTTTTTGTTGTTATACCTTGCCTCTAACTGACTCCAACATTCCTTGTAGTTTTCGGCGGTGATAGGTAATTGCCTAATCAACTGCTCCGCCTCTCCCGCCAAATGACCCTTTAAGTAATGTAACCGTTGCACATCATCCAACGATGCATTTGAATGAACAAGAGAAACGAAAAGATCCCGAAATGTAATCCACTCTTCGTACTTCCCAGAGAAGGTAGGAATTGTTATTTTCGGTAATTTTAGAGATGTGCAAGTGTTCCCGTTACTACTATTTTGACCCTTTGGTGCTAATTCGTGCTGAGACCCATTCATCATAAGATCAATCTTATAATCTAAATAAGCTTCTTCGGTGTTTTCATACATATTATCTTGGACATATGAATTCGTTTGAAAATCCTCCCAGTCATCTGACTCATTAACAATATTCTCATGTACCTTTGTAAACCTATCCCATAACTGTTCTAGGTTTGTAAGCCTAGTTTGTACATACAGTTCCGAAATGCGTTCTTTCGGAGACTTCTTAAAATTAACATGAGCCTTGCGAATTTTTTCTTTGACATCTCTTTGCAGATTAAGATATTTCTGCATTTTGAATTTATTTAACAATCACCAATTCAAACCGAAAAGAAAATAAATATTATTTATAAAATTTTTTTAAGTCCAAAATACTGTCGAAAATTTTACAAGTGTTTAGAAAGATTAAATTAACACCGAAGAAAAATTGGACATAGGTTCCCCGTATTAACAAATTATTAAGAATTATTCTAAGTCTAAAATTATTTTAGAAAATTTTACAAGTCCAAAATATTGTTGAAAATTTTACAAGTGTTTAGATTTAATTCACACTGAAGCAAAATTGGGCATAGGTTCCCCGTATCAGCAAATTTTTAAGAATTATTCTAAGTCCAAATTTAGTCTCGATATTTTACAAGTGTTAGATTCTACATTAAACTTTAGAGTAATTTCATTCAAAGAGTTAGAGTTCAAATTTGCTTAAGTTTATTCACTTCCAAATAGAGTTCAAAGTTGCTTAACTTTATTCACTTTGATAATAAACTGTACTCACATTTGTCCACGACTCACACTTGACCGTTCCTGTCTTGACGTCACACTTAGCTTTTTCCGGGGGGACCGTTGACAGTACTGGGCCCTCCGCCCCTCCTCATCTGGTGCTGCTGGACTCGTAGCTGGCTCCCTGCTCCCTGCAGGTCCCTCCCTCCTTCCAAGTTCTTCAACTAGGTGCCGGTCCGAGTATGTCGACACTGACAGTCCGAGTCAGAGTGACACACCGTGACAGTAGGGTGACCCCACTGTTTTCGCCCCGAGCAGCGATCCACTGCCCATGCCTGGGTTGCGAGGTAATTCCTAACCGGCACTTCCGGTAGAATTACTGACGGAGTTCCTGTCTGAAGGAAGACTCACACAACGTCCGACTCGTAAGGACCAATTTGTACAACGACAAATAAAACACCAGTCCAGAGTCCAGATGAATATTTTAATTCGGAACGCACTTTAACGTTAGTGACCGAAGGTTAACGATCGTAACCTGCTCACCCGAACATCCCCGACACGGCGCGACAAACGCTTGCGCGATGCAGGATTTCGCATGGGCGACAAGATCGCCATCTAGTATCATCCGATAAAAACTTAAATAGAATTACAAATAAACCAATAAATTCGACAGATGGCTCTGCACTTAAAACATAAACAGAACAAAAAAAATGTAAACAAAATCCTTCTACAGTCTGATCATTGGTTTACCTATTATACTAATATTGGCTTATGCCTAAATGAAAAAAAAAATTGTTTTACTTACTCTAATTTATCTAATGGTAGAATTATTTCATTGTTCTATATTTTTGTGACGACAATCGTGATCTTTCCAATGTCAAGGTTACTGTCATTAGCATTCCTTACGTATCGCCACTGCGACTGCGTAGCAACTTAGCGTAGTTAAACAAACTAGCATTTTACCACAATCTCATTGTTGTTGTATATTTTGCAGCTGTTGTTCGCCGCTCTTCTAGCTTTCGCCGCCGCAAAGCCTCTAGTAGTGGAATACCCGGTAGCCTACAGTGCGCCCGTAGCTGCAGCCTACACCGCGCCCGTGGCGTACTCTGCCTACAGTGCCTACACCGCTCCGTTGGCGTACTCAGCGTACACGTACTCTCCGTATGCGTACTACGTGCGTTGATGATGACTGACTGTTTCTGATTCGTCCATTCAACCTCACCATATAATTATGTGTATTTGAACTTATGAAGCAATAAAGGTGATATTAAAATTGCAAGTTTATTTTTCAACTGTAACACCAGTTTAGTTTATATTTTTTATTTGACAGAGTGACGAGACGAACGGAATCAAGTGAATTAACATAACGATACACTCTTACAAAGGTGTGGAAAGTTTGAAAAGTGACAAAGATAGCTGCGTCAGTCTTATGACAACCAAGCACTTAAAAGTCCGAACCGTAAACTAGGTTACTACGCACAGATATACTAATAAAGAACTAAATAAAATATGTACGTATGAACATGAACAAACATAACGACCTCTATGACTATCAGAAGGGCATGAACGGTCTTTCTTTACGGTCAGCATTAATAAATACATTTACACTATGTGATATTCATTCATATATCTTCGACAAATGCCCTCTACAAGGGTTAAGAACTATTACTCGTATTGTTACCGTGTTTATGCCCTTTCAACCCATTACTACAGCCATTGTTTTGCAATAAAATGGTGTAATAACAATTACTCAATGGGTTCATTCAACAATCGTTCATTAACACTAGGAAAATGAACCTTAATATACTTAAAATTCTAGAATAATGTATATTGAACCGAGTGCTATGGCAGGACAATGGCTTTTATGAATCGCGCGTTTCTAATGTTACAGAACTTACCGAATAGCATGTACTTGTAAGAGCTCTTTGGAATTTGCTATTATCGCATTATTAAGTAAAGCGGGCATAATAGAGGCAATAAGTCATTATAGGTCTGTGGCCAATACCCACAAATTGTTAGGAATTAACCTCTACTGCGTCAGAATTGGGGTCTGTAAGCTGTATACATGCACGAGGGGGGCTATTTTCAAATCAGTCGAGTTACTATTAGTTCGACTTAATATCAATGATTATATAGGACATCATTTTGATAACCACACTCATTGGGTTTATGACCAAACTTTTGATAGATATTAGTGGAATCAACGTCCATAGGTCTCTTCAACTTTTCATAGGAAATATAAAGTCCATTAAGACAGCTTCACACCCCAATTCATTATATCATAACAATTATGAACATTACCTAACCGTAATGTGGATTTATACGTGTTCTATGGAATGAGAGAGCAGTACTCGGTACTCGTAATACTGCCGTATTCGAGTTATGTCCCCTATCACACAAAGATGTAGGTCTAAATAACTATATTCGTGTTCATGCTGCAGCATAGTAGGTATTTAAGTATGGTTTAAAATTCCATTTTCATTAAATTTATCGAGTGATATGGTAATTGGAGCTCTGACATAATAAAGCTCATTGTAGGCTTCCCTAATCCACGTGAACCGAGGCTCTGTGACTGAATACGTCACGTGACGGCAACGCCCACTTGAAAAACTTTTTATTTTCCATTTAAATTAACAGGTAGGCATATAAATTTGGTCTGCCGATATGTTTGCTATTAACTGTAATGCTTAGATAGAGCCGATGTCTCAGAGTAACGAGCGCAGTGCAGTGCAGTGCCGCGCAGGATTATGCAATGTAGGGTAATGGGTGGTGCTGCGACTGTTATGGCCAGGCGTAGCGCTTACCGTCAGGTGAACGACTTGCTCGTCTCGTCACTTAGTCAAATTTAAAAAAAATGGTAAGTATAATGAAGTTCCTAAAAATGATAAGTAAAGTTAAAGTTAAGTTAAAAAATTTAATTAGAAGAATTTTATTTTATTTTATTTCATCAATAGAAATCGATTTGTGTCAGAGGTCGTTCTAGAATATACAGTTAAATAGCAGGCAGGAAAGTACCCGAGGAGCCTTATAATTTTATACGTAATTGCTTAGTTCTGGAAACTAGCATGAAAAGTCTAGTAATTTTTTATAAGATGTGTCATCTACACGTATAGAAGAAGAGTGAAGGACACTATGTCAGCCCATGCTTTAGAAAGCATCCTACACGATTCAGCTGCGAGCAGAAGCCAAGAAGTGGCATAAATACATACAAGAAATTACCATCAAGTGCGTCATTCTAATTCAGGAGTTACCGAAGGCTCACCGTCATATTTCGTTATAAAGGCTGTACAAATATAGATGCACTGCAAAAGCGAGCTCGCGAAATGTCGCGGTGGCGAGGTAAGCACGTCATTCGGCTTATAATACCGGGGTACCTACGAAGCCGTCCGCCAACGAATTATGTGTTAATTAGTGACGAACATTACTTGTGTATAATATTGTTATGAGGATTTATTAAAGTATTACACTTTCCTGTTAGCTACGTAAGCGGTGCGGTAAGTAGTTACACCACTAAACTTACTGAACTTTTACTTTTTTACTTTCTTTTTCTAAAACTTTTAACTTTTTTATTGTATTAAGGTTTTGTAATGGTTTGCTGTTTACAGTCGTGTTACTTTTATGACCTAACGCCCTAGTGAGGATGTTCTGGGAGTAGTCCTTGAGAGCCAGTCATGTTTGAATCTTACCCAGTTTTCCATCTTCAGTCACATCATCGTCACCCAAGGTGTTATAATAATCAAATGCTAGGCTATGTTTTTTTAATGTTTTTTTTTTCTAATTTCTAACTTGCTCTTAATGTTACTTATAGTATTTAGAAAGTCGTGATTATTCCCTCGCGACTTTACGCGAGCGGGAAATAGATTTATATTTATTGTTTGATAAATTAGCCTTGCGTTTGACTATCGCTGTGATGATGTGGTCAAAACAATAATGGTAATCACACTAAACATAATGTGGGACTTTTATAGACACTTGGCAATTTGGTAACAAGTCAGTTCGTTCAAGCCTGAAACAATCAACGCCTTAAAGTTGTGTGAAAGTTTATAAGTCGTACACCATTCTTTAATTAGGCCCACAACCAGAACAAAAAAAAATCACACATTAGTGACATTAGTGCTCAATTCCTATAAAACCAGTTCTTATCCTGATAATAATAAAAACTTAATTTTATGAAAATATAGTTATCCACTACTGCGGACCGGGCCGCCGTGGTGGTTTAAGGCCTGACCCTCCTCTCGAAACTGAGGGTGGACCCGTGCTCAACAGTGGGACGGTATGGGTAATGATGATGATGATAATTAAAAATAGGTATGCTCGTATTCAAATTCAATATTTCGCTCCATTGCTTCTCTCCATCCAAAAGTTGACTGGAAGAGATTGATTTTAGCGATAAATCCGCCCTTGTTACAATATTTATTTTAATAAATTATATTCCTTGTATTTCTGAACTGGTGTACCATAAAGTAATTTCTATTAATATATATCAGAACCCGATTTCCCGAACGTGCAGTTGGACTGGAATAGGTACGTACCTCTCTCTAACCTCGCCTAATAGGACTGAAACAAACACGCACATTTTAAATGTCATTTCTATCACGTGCGCGGCTCTATTTGTAACTATAATAGCACACTTACCTTCTGTCCATTGCAGACTATCCTTTTTTTACTCGGCACGTTTCCTAGTAAATCCATTCAAGGAGGATTCATTGTTACAAATAATGAAAATAAATGAATTCATATTATGAACCTACTGACTTCTGAAATTATTAGATTCAATTGTTTCTTACACTGTTTCTTTGTTTCATTTGTTTTATTGTTCAATATGAAATAGTCGTATAAGAAACTATTATTGCAGCGGTCAGTTTGTGGGATTTAAAATCAAATATCGTTTGTTTTTGCATTTTTAACGTCAGCCATCTGCCTGGTTTGGAATGGTGAAAATAATTTAATTGAAATTTAGAAAGGTCTCGCAAATACTAGACTATATTATAAGTCTAATTTCGATATTGTTGGTCAATGTGGTCTTTTTCTTAAGCTAGTCTACGCCGCCCTGGTAAGGCTAACAAGGCTTGTTATTATTATCTCCCACAGATAAACATTTGCTATTCAAACGGAAATGCAGTAAATATTGTTGAAAACATGCTTTACGGACATCAAATTTTGTTAGACTTCTTTTGGCTGAGGTTGAGTTTAAGTTTTTTTATTAATACAGTAAATTTTTAGGGCACAAAAAATATCTAACGTTCTATTTCAGGCACTAAAGTGTCTATACACTAAATTTCATCAGTTAAATTAAATCAGTTAATTTTCAGTTAAATTATTAAAACTCAAAACTCAATACATTTATTTGTAAATAAGCAAAGATATTGCACTTTTACACATCAAAAATATTAATCTCTAATTACACCCCACGCCTACACCACTCTCTCCTTTTCTTTTTTTTTACCCTGGGATATGCATTAGGCATACCACCCGACCCGGGGGGCGGGGGCGGAGTGGATATGTGGGACTCCCCCACCAGAACGCGGTCTGACGGGGTTTACCCACTAAAACCCCGGGGTGTTCTCCTCTCCGCATTATGGAAGTGGTCGCGGGTTCGCTCGGCGCTTCCGCAACCACCTCTGCGGGCGCCTTCTCGGGCTCGCCTCCTGAGGCTTTGGCCTCGTTCTCCGCTGGGTGCATCCCGGAACACACAGGCCGCACCTCAGCTCGGGACTTCTACACTTGGGCGTTGGACCCCCCGATCCGCGGCCCAAAAGTCCCCGTTATTGGTCCCTCACTGTGCCCTCTGCTGATCAGAGGGACACGCGAAGGACCTCCTCTGGCCAGGTTATTTGCTACGGCCACCAATTCCCCTAGGAGAATTGCTGACCGAACCCCAGGGTGCACCGTCCCAGCTGCTGCCCTTCCCTCCGGATGCAACGCATCAAGAGGGACGAACAACAGCCGGGCACTCGTGGAGGTTACCTGGCCCGCACCCCACACCTCTCTCTCCTTTTTTTTTTTTTTTTTTTTTTTTTTTTCCCGGGGAAATGCATTAGGCATACCACCCAGCTCCTGGGGGCGGGGGGGTGGTTATGTGGGACTCCCCCGCCAGCTGGTCTGGCGGGGTTTACCCACTAAAACCCCGGGGTGTTCTCCTCTCCGCATTATGGAGGTGGTCACGGGTTCGCACGGCGCTTCCGCGACCACCTCTGCGGGCGCCCTCCCGGGCTCGCCACGTGAGGCTTGGGCCTCTTTCTCCGCTGGGTGCGTCCCGGAACACACGGGCCGCACCTCAGCTCGGGACTTCTAACTTGGGCGTTGGACCCCCGATCCGCGGCCCAAAAGTCCCCGTTATTGGTCCCTCGCTGTGCCCTCTGCTGATCAGAGGGACACGCGAAGGACCTCTTCTCGCCAGGTTATTTGCTACGGCCACCAATTCCCCTAGGAGAGTTGCTGACCGAACCCCAGGGTGCACCGTCCCAGCTGCTGCCCTTCCCTCCGGATGCAACGCATCAAGAGGGACGAACAACAGCCGGGCACTCGTGGAGGTTACCTGGCCCGCACCCCGTTACCTGGCCCGCACCCCTACACACCTCTCTCTCCTTCACTATGGGTGGTTGACTGGTAGAAAATGCTCTTAGCGTTAAGTCCGCCATCTGTACTAGTTAGTTAATCTGTGCAATAAAGTATTAAATAATAATAATAATAATTAGACACATAATAATTAATACATTGACTAAAACAACAAAATTAAGTCAAAATATGATCTAGTAAAGTAACTATTATATAATTATGGTTTGAGTTTGAAAATTTATTTGATTTTATATGTTATTGATTAAATCTGAAGGTTATAGTGAAGAAGCATGTTCTAGTAATAGCTCTGTTAGTTTCAGCCAACTAACTTGTATTTCGCGAAGTCGTCGATACGCTTATAGCCTGTTTCTATATTAATCAAACGTAGCTCCCATGAAAGTTTCTACACGCGTCGTCTCCTTGAGCCTATAAGTTTATACGCCTTGCGTCAACAAGCCTTTTGTTCCGTTGAAATCAACAATGTAGTTTAGAACTTTCCACCTTTGAAAAAGCATATGAAGGTTGATGGGTAGTGTACGAGAAGATTTTGTATTAATCATATAAATTTACCTGCAAATACTGCCTAGCAGTAGTGTCGAACATTACTGTGTTCCGGTTGAAGGGCCCGGGTTCTAGCGAAATTACTGGGCATATGAGACTTTAGAACCGATGGCTCAGGATGATGAGCGCAGTGCACGCGCACAGTGGGTGGCACTGTAGCTATTATGGGAAAGCGTGGAGCTTATCATCAGGTGAATGACTAGCGTTACTTAGTAAAAAAAAACCTACTAAATACCATCTGCCTGCCATAAGATGTGAAATCTAATATACAGCTCTTATGTTTATATTAAAGTCATGCGTCATACTACAGTATGTTGCATTAATGCAGTCAAACACTATAACCACGGAAAGTAATTTAAACATGTTGGCATAGATTTTTTTACTCTGCAGAGAAATGAGAGTAGCAGGTCATTCATGGTAAGCTCCAGACCTGCTTATACCATTTGCAGTGGCACACAATGCTTTGCAGCGCTTGCACCGCAATCCACTGCGATTGTCACACCAGAAATTTCTCTGGAAACAATGCCTTTCAAACTGTAACACAGTAATGTCTGCACACTACTGCTTGATTCATAGATATCCGGCAAAGTTATAGTCTTGTAGGTACCTACTTCTCCAGGTGAAATCTTGAAAAAGAAGCATACCACTAGAATTGGGAGGTCTGGATTAAAGAGACCAGCCCCCAAATATCGTCAGATATGATCTTGATTTAGCTTCAGGTTTACTCCAAAATCAATCAGTAACCAACCAGTGTTGCCAAAAAAAAAACTAATATTTAAACAAGTAGGCTCTAAGACAAGTACCACTTTTGTTTAGTCTGAAAACCTCACATATACTGTGTCAGCATGTGAGTATCGACACAAATACACGTGGAGCATTCTTCTGCGAAGCTATTGTTCAGACCATATAGAAACCGTCTCGAACCCGCCACGCGAGACAGGAAGAAATAAGGCAGAACAAAACTACACAAACGTCAACGTAAATGAAAACACATAAGCTGTGTGAGAAAACGCAAAAGTACCAAAAAAAAAACTAGGTCAGCAGTCACCGTGTTAATTTTAGTGTACTTATTTCAATTTTCATAATTGTGAGTAACTGATTGACGTGATCCGTTGTATAGATATAGATAAAGGCTTATAGCGTTTCCATCACGAAAATAATTACGATTCCTCTCGGATAAAAGTCAACACATGCAAAACCCCAGGGCGTAGCTAGTTAATAATAAAACCTGATCTATACAGGGAATTAAAATAAACTCTATAACGTGTATCTAGGTAGGACATGTACCCATGGTCTAAGATAATCTACAGTAGCTTTCTTCTATAAGCACAATATTTTTTTTATGTAAAACTAGCTGTACCCTGCCACGCTTCGCTGTGGCACATTCGCACATTCGCTGATATGTCACTGATGAAAAAAATAGATAAAAACAATCCTTGATGCGGATTATATATCATGCTAAAATTTCAGCTCGATCGGTGCAGAACTTTTTGAGTTTTTGAAGCGTACACAAACCAACATAACATTTTTATATATATAGATGTATCGTAAGAATCAATTATTTTTAGTAAGGTTCTTCTTTTTAGTCGCTTACTTCACTAATGAAGGTCGTGGCTAACATATGGATCCAGACATTCGTATTTTTTTTAATGTTAGGTTTCTTGGGAAAATAGTGTAGTGGTTTCCCGTTGCCGTCTGCACTAGACCTTTCAAAGAGTATTTAGCCCCCGCTGCTGAAGCCTCTTCCAGGCGGTTTCCTTACTGGGTCTTAAGTCATACTGCCCCCGCTCGGTCGCCAGAGTCTCGTCCGTTCTTAGCAAGGAACATCACGGCGCGGCGGCTGAGTGCCGCCGCCGTTGGCTATTCTGAAAAGAGCTACCAACACGTGCAGGCACGGATGACAGTTGACTCGGATAAGTGTGAATGCCCGTTCCCCCATTCCTCTCTAAATGGGGTTAGTGTGGGCAAAATACTAATGTAAGCCAGGACATAGAGTAGAAATGCTTAAATACGCTAACTACATTTAAAACCCTGAAAAACAAATATAATTAGGTACCTATCGTACTCTTACTTTAATTTACCTGCTTTGGACACCCGCCTTTCATCATAAGGTAAACAGACGTCATGTTCACTTAGAGGACAGCGACTGACAATGAGTGTCAGGAACACTCAAGGATGAAAGCTCTTGCCTTATCTATTGTAAGCGTCCTGATGCGAGAGAGGAAAACACCCCGCATCCAGTATTAATGCAAAAAATAGGTGTAAGTTACTACCTATTCGATAAAATAAAGCATAAAAGTCTGTAAATTGAAGATATCTTAATTAAAATTAAATGGTCTAGGACTCTTAAAATACGCTGATGAAGAAGAATGAAAGTTATCAGAAAGCAGTGTCTGTCTGTTGATAAACCGACAGAGTCATAATAAACAAATTATTATTCTGTTTCTGGTGTTTTTGTTTGTTGTTTAGTTGTTTGTTCTTGTTTACTTTTTGTTATTGTTTGCGAAAACATTCATAACAATTAAAAACTTTTTTGTAGCTTGAAATCTGACTTGTGCAATAATATATACCTACCTCTAAATCCTCACTCCCATTTCACGTCCTGCTTTGCTCCTTCGTGGACATTGGCGGGTGGGTGATATTTGGATGTCGAAATGGTTACACATTTTATTCTTTGCTTTGAACGATTGCTAATCCAGTTACCTAGCGGTGATAGCCTAGTGGCAAAACGTCCGCTTTTAAAGGAGAGGGTCGTATACAAGTCTTATATTGTATACTACCTGATAGTATTTCGCCGTGCTGCTGACTGCTCGGTGTGATCAACTGCTTGCAGTCTTGGGCATTTCGGAACGCCCTGCACCCGCTGCTTGAAGCAGTGTCTAACTACAGTTGGGTTGTTGTGCTGTACCCACAGAGATTGAGCTGTAGACACATCTTGACAGATACGCGACCGTCAATCAGTAGTTAACATTACTTAAACATTACTTTTCCAGCAAAATTATGGTTCGTTTTGCTTATGGCGTGTAATTAAAAATTCGAACAGTTTTTTTTCGTTTTTGGAGCTATTAGACCCATTTTAAATTCAAATTCCCCGCTAAACCTACGTCTGGTCTAGCCTAGTACAGAGCCGCGCCAAATTTTGAACTGAAAAGTACCGGGTGGCTTTGCAATTGTTATTGCCGGGCAAGCGCTTACGTGACCAACCTGCCCGTCTCGTAACTATATATAATACAAAAAAAATGCTTTTCAACAGGCCAATAATACCATTCAAATAAACCCTCATACGTTAACGTAACCGGTTACCGAAACTTGTTTTGTTCAACTGTCCATTGTGTGCTCTATTCAGACGTCTGCAAAACTTCTGAAGCCACAATTAATCATAATGACGCCGCGTGGGATAAGGTACTAGTCTATTGTGGCTCTCTTGTTAGAATAAAGCCATATAACTTAATATGAGTTACCTAACGGCGAGTTACCCCTACCGTAGTGGTAACTAGCGGTTAACTGAACAAAGACTAGTCGTGTACAAAGAAAGTTAAATTTAAGAGCAACCTGTGGAAATGTTTAGTTTTCTTTTTAGTCTAAAAGCACCCTGTGGAAATATTTAGTCTTTTAAATTTTTCTTTTTACACGTATTTCAATCACAGAGGACCTAAGAATCTAACTTATAAAGTAAGATAAAAGCTAGGGTACCCTTATCACGGTACAAGATCTACTTTTGATGGGGAATTACGTCCAAATTTAATCTTCCTCCGACTTTGTTATAGTCAGGTTATTAGTAACAAGTGACCGTAGCTTGGGCTCACACAATATGCATTTTTCATGCGTGTATACATCAGTAAGTACGCACTTTATTCTAAACACATTAACTTACACATTGATTTCAAATAATATTATTTGTCTAGTTATAACCCACGAAATATTTACATTTAGGTTAAAAAACGTGATTCTACAAAACCAATTTTATTGGTATTCCTAAACATTGGTTAAAAAGAAAGCGACAAAGTTAATGAACGTGACTGCTCACTTTCAAGAACAAACCGCCGACTTTTCAGTTGTATAACTTTTACTTTTTCGTACAAATTGTAAGAAATTTCGTACGCACGTGGCTTCGTCGGCACGTGGAAGCTTGACTCTTAACCTTTTCTGAACTATTATGCTTGAAAGCAATTAAAAAAATATTATTTAATGTTACATTTATGTGGGTGTGTCAATGTTAATGTATAACGTGTTGTTGGGTTCGTTCATTGTTTTTTTTTATTGTTAATTGATAAATGCTTGAGACTGCTGCATGGTGCTGTACTGGTGTGAGCAGGCGTGGCGTTTACCATCCAACGAACAGCCTTCTCATCTTGTTAGAGCGCTTGTGCCAGTGCATCCGATCCGGATATGACAAAATTTATACCGTGATGATCTTTTCGTAAAACCGATCTCGTATCCAGTGCATACAAGTACTCATACAAACACTTTGTTCCTGCTCCGGCTACTTCGGATCATGTTTTCTTGGAACCGGATCTACAAGCGCTCATGATAGTTAAGCATACACGCACAGATTTGCCCGACAGACGTGCCTGGCAGGCAAAATTGCAGGGGGGTCACCAACTAACCACGTACGATCTCTTTGGATAAATGTCTCTGGTCGACTTATGAACGCTTAGCGATTTTGAAGATGACAGTTAACAGGGCAGTTCAGTTTAAGGCCTTAAGTTGGATGGATTTAACCGTTCGTGGTAAGGCCCCTGGTGTATGGTGAAAACAGATACATCCGACAGGTAAATCCGTGTCTGTTTTCACCATACACCAGCGGTTTTGCCTGCCAGGCACGTCTGTCAAGCAGATCCGCGAGGCAAATCTGTGCGTGTATGCTTTCATGTTTGTTTTGAAATAATTATGTATTTACTTTTATGGTATACGTACAGAAATAAATTTGGCGATGCCGCTTTTGCTGCAGTTATGACAAGTTCATTTGAAGTTAATCAAATATAAATCATCTCATTTTGTATTTTGCCAAAGTTAACATTATAATTAAACTGAACTCCGATTAGTATTTTACTCGTACTAATGACAGTGACACACTCACGTAAACGACTTCATTTGTATGTGCAATCATTAATCTTGTAGAGGACTTACAGCAATGAGCACGCATTGGATTCAGATCACGCATTCTCCAATGTCAGATAGGTAGCCAACTCCGACCCGCTGTTGCGAAATAACACCGTCTGGGGAGTATAAAATGATGAGAATCTCTGGCATTCAGTACGAGTCCTGTTCCAACAGTACAGAACAAAGCAAACTATCAATATGATGAAGATCGTAAGTTATTTGCTTTTAGAAAATTTAGAGACAAATATTTTAAATTCAGTTTTAGATCACGTCAAAGCTAATTTTTGCGTATGATAAGATACATTTTCTTTATGTTATAAGTATATTTTAAAAAATCAATGCAAAAGTGTACTTAATACTCTTAAAAAAAGAACCGTTTCCATTTGGCCTTTCAATATCACACATGAATTTGAAAAATACTGTTTCTTTTTTCAGATTGTTGTCGTCTCTGCGCTGGTCGCTATTTCTGCCGCCAAGCCTGCTCTGGTGAGCGCTCCTCTCGTCGCAGCTGCGCCGGCTGCAGTCGTCACCGCCACCAGCTCGCAATACTACCACCGCATTAACAACGGCCTCGCTGCCTACGTAGCTGCCCCCGCGTATGCTGCCCCTTACGTTGCAGCGGCTGCCCCGTACGTTGCTGCTCCTGCACCATACGTCGCTGCGGCTTCCCCTTATGTCGCTGCTCCTGCCCCTTACGTCGCTGCGGCTTCCCCGTATGTCGCTGCAGCTGCCCCATACGTTGCAGCGCCTGCCCCTATTGTTGCCGTTTGAGGCCTGCTCCCTGACTATCGATAAAATAAATTGTGATATTATTAATAAATAACGTTTTCTACAGCATACATCCATGTTTTTTTTATCTTCGATAGCCTTAGGCTGCGAAGCGTGAGGTTGCGGGTTCGATTCCCGCACAGGCAAAGATTTGTGTGAACCACAGGTATTTGCTCTGAATCTAGGTGTTTGTAAGACCATGGTCCTCGTTGATTCTGATTCCCTAGATGTAAGGAATCCTAGTTAAGGGTCAGGATCAAAGATTTGCCACATAGACTACCTACTTATTATTCCAAAAATTAAACCCCTAATATGATGAAATGGAGTGTCGAAGTTTCATCATCATCACCATCATGAACCCATATTGGCCCACTGCTGAACACGGTCTCTCTTCACTTTCATGAGGAGGATTCGGCTATAATCCACCACGGGGCCCCGTGGTGGATTAGTTAGTAATGGGGCCTGGTCCGGTTTGGTGGATATTACCGACCTCCAAAATGATTCTTAGGTAGGTATCTGGGTTTCCTCACGATGTTTTCTGTCACCAAAAAGCGAGCGATAACTACGTACATATGTTTTACAAGAAACACATTGGTACGTGCCCTTACTGGGGTTTTAATATACTACTCTTTCCTTTGAATGCAGATATAAAAGCGCAGGTGGAGCCGCGGGTCGCAGCTAGTATTCCATAAAGCTTTAGAATAGAATAGAATAGCAAACTCTTAAACAATACAAAACAATACAAAACAATACAGAAAAATAACAATTCGGTTAATAAATAACAAAACGGTTCAATGGGTGGCTTTATTACATTGGTTTAAACTCGATTTAAAGGCTGAATATAAATACATAACAACAATGGTGAAATGGCATGTGTAGGTACAATAAAAAAAAACAGATGTTACCATTCAAATGAGCACTTTATACGTTCGCGCCTAAGAGCTTATTCAGACCTAGGTTCTTCATGTACTTAATACTTTTTGACCACACTCCACAAAGACAACCATACAACCGTATTGCACCCACAAAATGTAGGTATAGCAGCGAATATGTCTAGCCGACAACATAACATCGCAACCGCCGCTACGTAGAACAAGCCCTATAAGTTCAGCATAGTTGTTTTTAACAAAGTTGTTGTGGTTGTATGTTTGTTGGTTTATTTGACGTATGCGGTAGTGCCGGCCTCTGATGTCAGAGTTTTCGGACCTATGACGCGGCTCCGCGACTAGGTACCACCTCACAACAACCGGAACTGGCAGCTTGACGTGCCCTCCGAAGCACATAGCGATAGAAAGCTGCACATACCTACGTTAATGAAAATTAAAATGAAGTAATTGGTTGATAGAATTATATTTTATTGCATAAAATTGTTTTAATGAAATAAAGTCTCAACAGTAACATCCATTTTGGACGTTCAATAATATTACGAGCAAATATTCAATGTACTTTGTATAATCAAATTACTTCAATTATTCTTAAAAAATATTAGGAATAGGAGAATAATATCACATGGTAAAAATACACTTTACACATAATACGGGGCCTTAGTTTCGAACCCGGTGTCGACGCATAAATTACCGCTCGGGTTGGCCACCATTGTTCTATACTACAACAATTAAGTAGTTGGGTCAAAATGACAAGGGATACGATTCGTGTATTATGATGCGATGCAGTCTTCTTCAGATGAAAGAAGAAGACTGCAACGCATCGCTTAACTTTATACTATTTTCAAATGAGTGACGTCACACGCATTAACTTTCTCATAAATTAAAACAAAGGAACCGTTTCTTTATTTCTTAGGTAAAAACATTCATGAAAACCTTTATTTATCATTATTCTACCTACCGAGCCATTTAATTTTTGTACAAATAATATTCAATAATCATGAAATGACAAGTAACCACCTATCGAATTGTTACCTACTCGTATTTGCGTGCCAAATTCTTCATCGCGAATTAAATTGCGACGCCTAACAGTGTTACAACAGTGTCGATCGCAGAGATGTTATGCTCACAAATAAATTTAGGCGTTCCTTCTAAATCAATATGTTGAGCTTGAGGCTCGCAGAAAGCATTCAGTTATTATGTAGGACCTATGTCCACTTGGACGTTAGAATAGTCAAAAAAGTGACAAGCGCACGTAATGATTCAATTACACTACCGTGCCCTTATCATGTGTACATTGACAGGTTTCAGAAGCAAAACTACAGACTACAGACCTACACTAGTAATTTCACTAGTCATGAGACAGCAATAATACATTGTCTGATGCTTACATTTTCGTCAGGCGACAAAGTGATACACATTTTTTACCTAATTTGGAACTTTGTTTCATTTAGGACCTAATGTCAACCACATAAGAATAAGTTTGTGATGGGAATTTTAATTTTACGTAACTCAATTTTAGTTATCCTCAGGCGAAACCAGAAAGTCTGGATTGTGAACTGGAGTTTACTTGAGCTAAGCCGGGACTCTGTAGAGATTAACAGTCGCTTGGCCATTGTCAAATTGATGACATCCGATTACATCATGGACATTGAAAGGTTCCTAAGGGTGTTAATAGGCTAAACAAATAATTGCCAGTTGGGGCCAGTACTTTCCAAATAGCCCATTGTTTATTATTCCTTGGACGTTTTCAATACGATTTTTGTGTCCATCAAGGTCCGCGTCCTTACCCATTGTACCATTAGGTATTCCGCGACACCCGCACCGTTGCCTCACCATGATGCAAAATTTGTTACACCTATATAAAAGCGAGGGCACCATATTCTAACGCCTGCATTATAATTTTCAAAGCGAACATGCAAGGGGACTTCGAAATGCTCCGGACGGTAACGTCATATTTGATCAAATCAAATACTTTAACATTTTCACTTATATTAGCTGTATTTTTAACTCGTTTTTTCTTAATTTCAGGTGTTATCTCTAGCTTCGATATGCACCATGGTGCTTAGTTCAAGAGTTCACCATCTCGGTGCACCTGCAATTGGTGAGGCGCCTGTAGTGACAGCCACGAGTTCACAATACTTCCAGAGGAATTTCAACCGCTTAGTAGCGGCACCACCAGTTGTCCCTGTAGCACCTGCGCCTCCAGTTTTTGTACAAACAGCGCAAGCTTTGCCAGTACCACTACCTCCACCGCAGACCATCGCCTTTCAGCCAGTGCAACCAGTTCAGCAGGTTCCCATTCAACCTGTACCGCCACCTCAGCCAGTCCAACCTGTTGAACCAAATGTAGCCATAGCTATTGCAACCTCATTTGCTGCTCCAGTAGCCACCATTCTTCTGCCACCATACCCATTCGGATTTCCACCAGGCTATGGACTAATACCTCAAGGACAGCCGAGTAATGTTGACGAAAAATCTCAAGAGCCTGAACAGACTACAATTAAAACGACGACCCAAGTGGAAGTGAAGACAACGACACGAGAACCGGAGTTCACGACACCACTGCCTGCTGCCAACGACAATAGCTTCGGCCAGGCTTCGAACCAGGATGTGAACTTCAAGCAGTATTTGGCACCAGCGCCCCCACGACCACAGGCTCAGCCTTCGAATCCAAATGTGGACTTTAGACAATATTTAGCACCAGCACCACAACCGTCGCATGCTCAGCCATCAAACCAGAATGTAAATTTCAGACAGTATTTAGCACCAGCACCACCACGGCCACAACCTCAACCTTCCAATCAGGATGTGAATTTTAGGCAATACTTGGCACCAGCTCCTCAACGTCCTCAAGTGCAGCCACAGCCTCAGCCTTCTCAGCAACCGTTACCATACGCACTGCCACAACCACACCCGCATCTTCAACACCATGACCCACATTCTCATGTCCACTTGCATCCGAGTCCTCATGGAAAACCTCAAAAGTTGAGAACTATCGTGGAGATAGTCAAGGCGCCTCTTGCTTACATCGCTCCGCCACCTCTCCCGCAGTATGCTCATAATCACGAAGCCATCAAAGTCGTGAAGCACGTCCACACATTCGTGCCAGCTAGAGCAAAGCTTATAATCAGACCTGTCACTCATCATCACACACGCAGTGTTCCAGTGAAAATAATTCAATATAAAGCTCCTTTTGCAATTAAAGCAGCAGCGCCTCGAGTGCTAAATGTCAGTCCAAACAATTCAAGAGAAACTGAGTTCACAACGTTCAGACCCTTCCCCAGGCCTAACGTGAGGCCACCAAGACTATGAGAAGTCTTTTAATGATATTTACAGTTCCACTTGTTATAATAATGCACTTTGTAAATAGTGAATAATATGATAATAAACTTTTTTACGAGATTTTTAATAATGTCTTTCATGGTTATTCATCCTTGTCGTCCACATCAGAATTGTACCTTGTCCATACTTATCTAATTAATAAATAAATAAATAAATCCTTTTTGTAACTGTTATGGGCAGGCGTAGCGCTTACCATCAGGTTAACGTATTGATCGTCTCGTCACTCAGTCAAATAAAAAAAACCTGCTATGCCAGGCACCTAAAACAAAATAATGAATGTAAGTAGGTCGACTATGCATTTCTTTTTACCAGACTTCCCTGAATAAGTATTAAACATCATCTAACAATTCAATAAATCAAAGGGATTGATATATATTGTCATGACTTCAAATGTGAACTTTAGGCAATACTTGGCGCCAGCTCCTCAACGGCCTTAAGTGCAACCACAGCTAGTTTACATTATAGTAGAGTAAGCTAGTAGCTTACTCTACTATAATGTAAACTAGCTGTGTTAATAGTAAGTAAGCAGTAGCTTACTTACTTACTTTACAAAACTAACTCAGTACTACTATACTACTAGTATATAAACATCGTGAAACCATGAGGTCGTAAAGTACAAGTACTAAAGAAGCCAGAGTACTCGTAGTAGTTTTCTATTATGTGCTATGCTTCATTTGGTTCGGGTATTTAGATGACATGACACGATAGGAATGTTAGATTACACATTTTTAACGACATTTAGAGCTTATCACATCTCACCAAATGTTCACGTAACTCAAGTCTAGAACTTTTATATCATTATAAAAGACCTATTATAAAGGATAATCATGTGTCATTCGTTTTTTTCATCCCTTTACGTGTGTGGTGGTGCCACCAATAATATTTTAGTTTATAATTTCACTACAAGAGTGTATAGTGGTTCACAAAATATACCTACTTGCATATTTCAACCAGTAGTTTCAAAATATTAAGGCCCGATAAATTTGTGCCAGCATTTTAGTCATGTTTTTCATAAACTAGACAGAATATCTTGTAAAGAAACATAAAAACATAGCTTAGAGAGCAACTATTTGCGAATTTATTTATATTCATGTAAATTAAGAGCCTGCAACCTTGAAATACAGGATCTATTATTGTAAAAAGCAGCTGCCATCTGTTCTTAAAGACAGAGAACAAAATAGTAAAGTGAAATAATAGACTGGCCTTCAACAGTAAGTGCATGCGGTAATCACAAAATGATTTCGCAACTGAACGCTATACCTATTACTAGATCTTAAATCAACTGAACTTTCAGGATTTTTTTTCTACTATTACATTATATGATCTCTGTCCTAAATTTAAATTGGACTCTCTTTATAAATAACACGATTTACTTAGCGCATCATGACTATGATGGATAATAAAATGAAATACATAATGAATAATCTTAATCTTATTTTATGTATATATAAAAATGAATACTTTTTTCCGTTAGTCACACCGTAACTGAAACAATTCGGCAATTTTTTATATCAAATACTCGTTGAGGTCCGAGGAAGGTTCTTATGGAGAGAAAATTGGAAAAGTGAATCAAAATAAATTTTCTATGAGTTTTTTGTAAAAATTCACGATTTCACATTTTGTTTCTGGTGTACAATAAAGAGTTTTCTATTCTATTCTATTCTATTTTTTCCCGATTTTCAGCTATTTCTAAGAAAAATGGCGGTTTTTAACCAGGGAAATGCAGAGTTGTTATAGGAAAACTGGAATAACGCTGGCGGAACAGCGGGGCGCAGATAGTAATGTCATAAAACCCTCGTGGTGGATTATGGCCTAATCCTCTTCATGCAAGGAAGGGAAGACCCGAGCTCAGCAGTCGGAACTAAAACTTCTTTTTCAATAAAAATGTCTGTTCCGTCCTTAGGAATCGAACCCGCCACTACAATGTACCATCTCCCATACCACCAAACCGCGGATTTTGATTAGAACTTCATGAATATATGAATTATCTATCACGAGTGGCCCTCTTGGGACCCATGTGAATAAAGATTATTGAGTTTGGCTTTGACAACTTCTATAATTTTTGAAAAATATTCTTGAGTATTTATAATAATAAATGATCCAGTAAAAACCTATGAATATGACACCTATTCAAGCATAATAATATTAAGAGCTAGATCACAGACGACCTAATAGTTTTCTTAACTAATATGGCTAGGTTTTCAGAATATATGGTATGTCTGTTAGAGATCTAAATATATAAATAAAGTAACTGCGCCCCGCGGCTTCACACGCGTTGAGTATTATCCCATGGAAACCATTAATTTTTACGGAATAAAAAGTATTCTATGTGGTAATCCATGTAATAATCTATCTATGTGCTAAATTTCATCCAAATCCGTTCGGTGGTTTTGCGTAAAAGAGTAACAAACATCCATCCATCCATCCTCATAAACTTTCACATCTATAATATTATATAGTAGGATAAATATGTAATTTAGAATAATAAAGCTGCATTGATGCATTCACATTCGATAAGCTTGATCTGGAGACTACATTTGGTAAGATTTTCTTTCTAAGTACTTTCGCTTTCACGCACAATGATAATGCAAACAACAGCATAATTATATGCTATGATTGACATACAAGATAATTTAGGATTCCTCAGGCCGTTAGATGGTTGAGTGGATAGATTTATATCTTAGTGCTCTACTTCTGTTGATGTCATTTTCCTAAGGTTAATAGCCGCCAGACGCAAAGTTGATTTGCAACAACTACTAACTGCACTCTAAGCTTATGATAAGATTCGAAACATGATTGAAGGAGGTGATTATGTCCAAAAGTAGACGACCCGTCCACTATCAGTCTGTCCGGCAAAACTGTCGTAATGACGCGCCGCCCTCGTTCGTGCCCAGATTCTAACGAGACATTGCATGTAGTGACGAAACTCAGCACAAGGTGAATCTTACCCGGCTGCCGTATATAAGGTATTGTCACCAAACGATTGACATCAGACTCGCATCTTCTGTTCAACAGACAAACACACCAAACCAAATCGAAATGTACAAAATTGTAAGTGTTTCAAGTTACATTAACTTTAAAAAACATATTTTTTTGAAATAAAAATTAACTCGCAATTTTATTTCTCAGGTGTTCTTCCTGGCTACCGTTGCTGTGGCTTTGGCCAAGCCCAGCATAGGAGCAGCTGTAGTCGCTGCCCCGTTAGTGGCAGCTGCCCCCATAGTCGCTCCTGCTCCCATCGTCACTGCGACCAGCTCTCAATACGTATCCAGGAACTACAATGGTCTCGTCGCCGCCGCGCCTATTGTGGCTGCCCCTGCTGCATACGCCCCCGCCGCAAGATACATCGCAGCGCCTGCCCCCGTGGTTGCTGCTGCACCGGCGCCATACATCTCCGCAGGCCCTTACGGTGCTCCCGTGTCTAGGCTCGTGGCTCCTTTTGCCGCACCCTACGTTTCAGCACCCGCATCCTACATCGCCGGCCCTGCATTTGGCCGCTACGCCGCCGCTCCTTACTACCCGGCCGCACCTTACTATGCCCCCGCCAGCCCACTAGTTGCCCTTAAATGAACGAGACCATAAAGACTGCCATCTAGAACCATTTTGTACTCAATAAATATGTAACAACTTATCCAGTTTATTTTTATCAGCCCTTTGAGTTATATTACAATGAATCGCTGCAAAATAGCATCAGTATAAATCAATTTTGAAGTAGAATCAACACATATGTATGAAATCACAAATTCAATACTCTGTTTAGGAGCCGGACGTTTCTAATGTTAGCACAGTTTCAAGGAAGTTTCCCCTCGGGCCTTGACAAAAGTCTGGCTGTATAGACAAAGAGCCATAGTTACATAAAGAAGCCACACGCTAGTACCGACAATTGAAATTAGGCTGGACTATTTCTGAATGCATGATTTCTATTCAATTTGACTACTGCGTAATCAATGGGAAAAATCTTCTATTGAGATGAGGGCTTTGTGCAATTACGAGTATAGATTCAGGCGTGCGTCATTGTATGACTTATGTTGTTATATGACCGGATTTTGGAGGTATTTGTTTATGGAGCCATAACAAATCAGAAGGGAGTAAATAATATACTTTATTTAAATTTATAAATTACTCATCACTACGCTCCATGCGCCAGCACGGGAACTACAACTAAACATAGTTGTTAAAAAGAATCATGGCCCACAATCACGTATTATTTGTAAACGTAACTATCATATTGTAGCAATACCATACTATACAGTGTTGCAAACCTGACAAAATAATAACTTATCACTAAGCTAGGAATACTAAGAAGGTATGTCACGCGCCAAAAGTAGCACATACCATGGCAAAAGGTACCTAAGGCTGACTTCGCAATAAAACACTAAAACTGGATCACAAAAACACCGTCGAGGGATTACAATGAAAAATAGTGATTAACTTTTTCTTGTTTTGGAATGAGCATAGGAACTAGAGATGGATGGTTGATACGTTTTTTTTTTCAACTACATACTCATATTTATCGCAAAATCTCAACTTTAAGCAATATTGCTGTAAGCCGTAACTTTGTTCACGTTTAACGTTTTATTTTAACATACGCGAACGCATAGTAGTATAATTTATGCACGTAATTATATCTCGCTTTTCGGTGAAGGAAAATATTATGATTACCCGAGAATTATTTCGGAGGTATCATACCTATGTTATCCACCAATTTGGACCGGGCCCCCGTGGTGGATTATGGTCGAACCCTCTTCATGGCAGTGAGGCAAGGCTTAGCAGTGGGTTGATATGGGTTGACGATGATGATGACGAACATATATATAGTATTATATAGAACCTGGATCGATGTATCTAATCGAAGAGAAGATTTGGAGAGTAAGTACTGTAACAAACCTATTTAGGAGTTGTTTACAGGGTACTGTTCCGTTTCCAGCGAAATTACTGGGCATATGAGACTTGAGAGCCGATGTCTCAGGGTGACGAGTGCAGTGCAGTGCCGCGCAGGATTATGCAATGCAAAGTTCTGGGTGACACTGTAACTGTTATGGGCAGGCGTAGCGCTTACCATCAGGTGAACGACTCGCTTGTCACGTCACTCAGTCAAATAAAATAGAAAGAGGGCTCAGCGTGAACAACTGCGCTTAAATATATCACAGTAGATACAAAAATATTTTAGAGTAAAAAGAAGTCGTTCTTGACATGGTCATTATATTATTCGACACGAGAATTTGATACGCACTAATATCGAAAAAGTGTGTGAAATAACATCTCTAAATGAATGACTCTGTTTCGCACTGAAAACTTTCTAGGACGCCGAGACCTACTTATTGTAAGTAATTGTATCGGCGAGGCTATATGTTGTATGTAAATGAGCTTTCGAACAGTCGTAGGATCAGATCTAAAAGGAAATAAAATTGGGTCGTGAATTCCATCCTGGAAACTTAATTTTTTCTTTGAAATTGATGTAGGTTGACATTGTCTATGAATTAATAAAACTTATCATATATTTTTTCACAACAAATACTAAAAACAAATGTGTGGGTTCAAGCAAATCTACAGCCCAGCAAACTATAGCAAAGCAGCTTGATTTTTTAGTCCATAAAATGAGTTTTATAGCCATTGTCATTGTCGGTCTTTGGAGTAGGTAAGGTACAGACTGTGCGAGGCAGGGTCAGTTTCTTCTATCTTCTAAGTTGGCACAATATCAGTCTTACTTCACTATTAAAAATACTAGCACTCATTGATTTACCCCTTTTTCACAGTTGAAATTCTTGAGATTCTCGCCATTCTCTCTGATTTTTCGGTCTACTTATGTGGCATGGGTAGAATAATTATAGGAAATTAGTGGGAATTGCACAAATTCCATGAAACAAAAAACTTAACAATGGCGTAAAACTCGTCGAATATAGGCCAAATCACCAAAAAATTACATAAACTAGAACTGAAATTTATATATTATATTTTGTAAAAACATTATGAAGATGGTAATATAATTTAAGCCCTAAAATATTACCATCTAATTTAGTATGCGAGTCACATTGTATTAAAAGATTTATTCGAAAATCAAAGAGCCGATTAATGTATGCCTGATTTAAACCGTTTCTCTGTAGCGGTCTCCGCGTGCGTAATATGAATATCAAGTGATACATCTATGACGTGGTGCCAACTTTAGGGCAGTGAATAAACTTTTATTAAGTTCTTGTTAAAATTACCTACGTACTTACGGACGATATTATTATTATTCGTCACCATCATATTCAACAAATATCGGCCCACTTCTGACTTCACCTTACTTTCGTATGGAGGTTCAGGCCATAAACCACCACCGGGGCCCGGCGGTTATAGTGCGGTGAGGTTTTAGGATATAAGCCTGTGTTTGTAACAATGATATCAATAATTATTAGTGAAACAATCATGTTTTTTAGTTTCAAAATACTTTAGATCACATAGATATCAAAATAAAATTTAAAAAAATATTACGTCATTTATGTTACACTAGCTGGATAAATGCATTGTGCATTGTGTGTAGTAAAAAAAAACGAATATTTATTAATAATTTCAATTTGGTCTTTGTACCAACGACAACCATTATTATTAGTATATAATTTATAATTATGCCTTGAGTATCGCCACAAAAAAGAAGCAGTACGGTAAAAATTCCCACAGGAGCGATACGCGATAGCTAAGATAATTTTTAACATATCAGGTCAAGCTCAATCACTGTTTATGCGGTTCACTGTGCTCATGACGTGTACACTTCACATCATAAAATTAGAATTCACATGGTTATTCTGCTGTGCATAATATTGGGGACGTCCTTCATCCGTGAACTAATTCGCGAAGTTAAAGTGTGCATAATGACTTTGACTTTACATAATTGACAACCACTAGACAGGTCCTTTCTTCAGCTTAGCTTAGAGCTCGACCAACTTTACCATAGAGATTTCGGACAGAATCCGAAAATTTGACGTTGTTTTCTTTTTTTTTGGTGGAATGTTAACCGTGTGGTTTTTGAAGTAAAACTTCTTTACGCACGCTTGACTTGGGGAGTAAGCTGGTGAATGCGTTGCGAAAAATGTTGCCGGGCTAGGCGAATGGAAGGCGAGACATTTGATTATATGACACTTTTCGTGGAAATAAGAGTTTGATCCGGAAATATCTCAATAATTTAACTAAAGTATCCTTTATGGCTTTGAATGTGTGGTGTAAAATGACCTGCGTAAAATATCGTTTTTTTTTATCTTAATAAATGTCAACACATTTTAGCGTGTGGTCGTTAAATGTCAAGAAACGCTTTTTCCTGATTTGAATAGACCAATTAAATAGGTATGAATATAAATGATCTAATCACCTACCGGTCTCTATTCAAATTGACGTTTATTAAGTAAATACAAATCACATATTAAAAAAATATGGCGGAACTAATTCATTAAAGAATTTATGATCAAGCTCGAACTTTTTAATAAACGATTGAACATTAAATGGAACAAAATGGAGAGTTACAATATAATGTAGAACGTTGATTATCTGAGAAAATGGGGGGCATACTGCATGTTTAAAAACAGATCCGTCTGAACAATCGAACTAAATACTTTTACTATTGAAAACCATAATAAAAGCGTGTTAAAAATTAAGAATCCATTTCTATAAATATCGGTGTGAAGGTATCTGCACCAGGAGAGGAGACGAACAACTAAGAATAACCACAGAATAAAAATTTACATTTCTCAGTATAAATTGCAAGAGGCAGTAGAGATCAGGGGGCTAACCATGTACTTATTCTCATTCCATGCAGTTCATTTTAACGCCTTAAACTGAACGGCCTAGATTGGCACTACACACTCATAAATGACAAACGTGACATGAAGTCACTCAAAAATAGACTGCAGAGAATGAGAGAGAAAGAGAATAAGATGGAGCTATAAAAACTCCCATAAATGCAAACAAATGGTTCCGATCTCTGGATAAATGTCTCTCGTCGACTTATGAACGCTGAGCGATATTGGTGGTGATAGTTAGCCAGGCAGTTCAGTCTAAGGCCTTAAACTGGATGGATTTAACTGTTCGTGGTGAGACCCCAGGCCAAGTGGTTCCTGCCCCCTACTGCCGCTCGCATACCGTCGTTCCACGAGCGAAGTTGATGAGTTATAGTATGAAAGATCGAAGCGGTAGTTAAAGGTTTCAATCGTAACATTAAAATAGACGCTGCATTAATTAATTGCAGTTACTACAGCCGAGTGGACAAAGGGTGGTGGAATTATATAACATCACCTTCAACGGTCACCCGTATGACCCATTCGGCAGGCAATGGTGTCCATATTGACACCTAATTGAACATGCACATATCCTACCTAAGGAAAGTGAAATTATCGCGACGAACAAAGACGTAATGCTTGCAACAGTATTGAACTATATAACCTCTAGTGACACATCAATCTATACACTTCTACGTTGACACCCGGCTAATCGAGTCGTGACAGTGAAACTATGTCGATCCTAAGATTAGTAGGTGTCGTGCAAATATTACTTAACATTTGCGAGTCAAATTCAGCTGCAATCAATTAACATGCTTGTGTTCTTTGCAGGTCATTTCTACATTCGCCATCATAGCTAGCTGCCATGCTAGTGGGATAGGCCACGTCGCTCCAGTCTTCAAGTCATTCCCCGTAGTGCGATATGCTCCGTTCTTCAACTTCCCAAATGCAGGAAGATCAATTCACGCGGTAGCACCTGCAGTTGCTTCTGCACCTTTATTTCCTGCACCTGTGCCTGCGCCAGTTTTTCCAGCGCCTGCTCCAGCACCTGTGTTTCCAGCTCCTGCATTCCCAGCGCCTGCATTCTCAGCACCTGCATTTCCAGCACCTGCGTTCCCAGGACCTGCATTTCCAGCTCCTGCATTCCGAGGAGCTGCGTTCCCTGCTCCTATTTTCCACGCTTCAGGGATAGCACCAGCCCCTGTGCCTTTTCCACCTGCCCCTGCCCCAGCCCCATTTTACCCCGTTCCCCAACCCTTCTTTGCTCCCGCTTTACCTAGATTAGCTCCTCTTGTTCCTTCTCTTCCTAGAATAGCTCCATTCATCCCTTCTCTTCCTAGATTGGCTCCTTTTCTTCCTACATTACCACCTGCACCGCTTTATGCTCGTGCTTTTCCTGCCTTACAAGCGGCTCCATTTTCCCCCATCATCAGGCCAGTTGCTCCAGCAGTGGCCCCAGCCTTGCCTGCACCTGTTTTTGGCCCTGCACCAGTGCCAGTAGCTAAAGCCTTACCTTTCGGCTTTCCAGCTTACGCTCCTCATTTACCTTACGCACATGCCCCCTATCTCAAACAAGCAGCGTGGAAATGAACTTAATCTTATACCTAAATTAGTTAATGTATTAGATAACGAACTGTTGTTACCTTTGTAAATATTTGTTATTGTTTGTTACTGTTTTTTGTGACTTTTGTAAATAAAATATTTAAAATTTAAATGAGAATTTTTCTTGTGACGTTGTAGTTTGCCTAGTACTTTATAATACTTCATTAATATTTAGTTAAATACAAATGCATGTGAGTAACTGGATGTTCAATTAGAGTAGGTATATTTTAATATATTATAATATAACTCACATCTGTTTTGCAGTCTCAGTAAACGTAGGGACTTATAAAATATATGAATATGTATATAGGAATTATTGAGTTCCGGCTTGAAGGGCACTGTTTCCAGCGAAATTAATGTGCATATGAGACTTTAGGACCGATGTCTCAGGGTGACAAGCGCAGTGCAATGCCGCGCAAGATTATGCAATGCAAAGTTCTGGGTGGCACTGTAACTGTTATGGGCAGGCGTAAGACTTGCTCGTCTCGTAACTCAGTGAAATAAAAAAAAAGTTAAAAATCATCATTTCATCATCATCAGCCATCATATTCGTCCCCAGCTTGACGTTGCATCTCCTAAGCGAACGCCACTTAGTCTAGATGAGGAGAGCCAAAGATTGGACGATTGGAAAATAGCTGTCATCACTCCACCTAGACAGCGGGCTTCCTACCCTACGTTTGCCTAAACGCGGTCTTCACTCTAGACCTCGTCTACTCCATCGGTTGCCGGTTCTTCTACAGATGTGACCAACCCACTGCCACTTCAGCTTGCTAATCCTTTGAGCTATATCGATTACTTTGGTTCTCTGTCGGATAACCTCATTGCGGATCTTGTCCTTCAGAGAAACTACGAGCATAGCTTGCTTAGCGACTTTAAACTTATCGACCCATCCTACCGTGAATGTCTACGATTCGGCTCCGTAGGTCATAACTGATAGAAATATGATATTGAAGATTTTAAGCACTGTAGTATGGACGACGAGAAGACTTTACGAAGTTTGACGTTTGTAAAACATACAACATTTAAATTTCCAAAATCCCTACTTCCTATTATAAATACTAAAGTAACTCTGTCTGTTTGTCTGTCTGTCTGTTACGCTTTCACGTCCAAACTACTAAATCGATTTAAATGAAATTTGGTACAGAGATAGTCTAGAGCTTGAGAAAGGACATAATCTGCTTTTTATTACATAGAAAAGTTTGTGTGGGGTTAAAATAGGGGGTGAAATTTTATCCAACGCCCCACCACATAGTCCCGAGGCGAGATGCGCTCTGAGGTGTTCTCCAGAGCGCATCCTACCTAGGCGAAGCCGAGTGCCCCTAGAGACGTATCCGAGGCAGCCGCACGGACGTCCGCAGGGGTGGTCGCGGAAGCGCAACTGCGACCCCGTGACCACCTCAACATGCGGAGAGGAGAACACCCCGGGGTTTTTAGTGGGTAAAACCCGTCAGGCGCGTCAATAGGATGCGTTCTGGCGGGGGAAACCCACATAACTAGCCGGCCTCCCCCGAGGTCGGAAGTATGCTTAAAGCCATTTTCCCGGCAAAAAAAAAAAAAGGGGTGAAATTTTGTATGGAAGTTTCGTCATTATTGAAGCTTATTTTTAGGCTTTTGAATAGATATAAATAAATATCACATTCTAAGTTAATAAAAAATTTCAAAACGACGAAGTATTCAAATTTGACTAGAATTATATTATAAATATAAGAAAATTTGTAAATTTTTATGTATTACTATTGCATCGGATCTCGAAATTATAGGGCTAATTAATAATTTAAAATCATAACATAATTTAAATATTTTTATATCATAAAAAAGTATAAAAAGTTATAACAGTCTTTGCAACTAGTTTTAAAGGAAGGTCAGTCTAGCGGTCTCTTCAATCTATCGCAGGTATGCTGGGGCGTATCCGTAGGGGGAACGAAGAAGAGGAGCAGAGTAAGGGAAGGGCGCCGCATATCCTGGGGCAGCAGCATAAGCAGCGGGCGCAGCGGCGTAGGCAGCTGGTAACGCGTAGGGAGCAGGCACAGGCCCGGCTAGGTACGGGGCAGGTGCGGGTCCAGCCAGGTATGGGGCAGGCGCAGGTCCAGCCAGGTATGGGGCAGGCGCGAATGGAGCTGGAACAGAGGCTGCGTAGGGACCGGCCAGCGGAGCAGCTAACGGTGCCGCTACTGGACCCACTGGTGCCCCCAACGGGGCAGCAAAAGGCCCGGCGGCTACCAATGGGCTTAAAGCCCTATTGACTACGCTGACTTGAGAGGCATAAGGTGGAATGTTTTGAGGAACGGCATGAGCGTATCCGAATTGCGCAGGCGCAATCAGAGGTGCAGCAGCTGCAGCTGGGACTGCACTGCATTCAGCACCGATGGTGAAAGCCGCAGCGATTAGCACGATCTGGGAAAAAGATGATTTTTATATTAAAATAAATGTTATTATTCAATTGCCATTGCGTTCCCAGCTTATATGATCCAAATATCAAATATTTAATTAATTGATACTTACAGATTTGAAAGAGTACATCATGCTTGATTTGTTAGAGGACCTTCCTTGTTGAAAAGAGGATGTAATGTGTGATCACCAAGAAAAAGCGTTAGTCTTTTATACCTTAGTTATTGTAATTCATGTATCGTACGACAAAATAACCATTTGACGGATTGCGGCCGGTCATTTGGGATTCGAGGAGGCGTGCGCGGAGAAATGGATCACATTGAGAAACTTTTTTATTGTGAAATTCTTATTGTATCGCAAATCGTGCAATATTCATTGGAATTCAATGTCTGCTCCGGCGCATAGCAATGTGAAAGAATCTTTGAAATTGTATTGTTAATCGTTTTCCTTATTGTATTATTGATTGCTGTGTCCTTAGCTTTAGCAATTCTACCTGATAAATTATGGAACTGGAATGTTTCATATAATCTAATAAAATACTTAGCTTAGTAGTGATATGTAATTTCTCACTCCAACTTCAGTATTAATAGCACTGTTTACTTTCTGTATGCTTATATAAAGAATACAATGTACGAGATATATAGTCTGCCTACCTATTGCTTACAACATATCCACAAATGGAGGATTCGATTTATTATTATTTTACCCTTGCTCGACTTTTGGCGACAAATCACTGTGTTACCTTATGCAGTAGATACATTGATTACTCTATACAGCCTTGACCTGCTTTAAGGAACATTAGATTTAAAAGAGGTCTAGTACGCAGTTCATGTAAGTATAATATGGTAATAATTATATTCATAATGCTCAACCCGTTTTCCCTTTTTCAATTACATAACATTCAGTGAAAATGGTAAGCATAGAGTCGAAATTAGAATGCATTGTTCGTAAACGAAGTCTGGGTCGAAATTCGCGGTGCCAACTGCGATGTCCTGCGCATTATTTAGCCGCGCGCATGCGTCGTCCGTCTTCTGTGTTGCTCAACAAAATCAACAGTTGGTATAAAACTTGACGATGCCTTGGAGACGACACAGTCTACCGGATTTTTTCAGTGTAAGCACTTACTTGTGAGCAGTCACAAAAACCCAAGCAAAATGATCGCCAAATTCGTTGTAAGTTAACAAACAAAACTCAAACGTAACATTAAAATTATGATTTTAGGTTCAAAATCCCGAAATATAACTCCTTATATTTTATTTACAGGTCATATTCGCCCTTGCTGTAACTGCCTCCAGCGCAGCCCCAAGCATCGGTGCTCCAGCAGCCCTCGTCGCAGCCCCAGTAGCCTCGGCTATAGTTGCACCCTACGCCAGCTCCTACTCCGCTCACGCCATCAACCACGCTGTAGCTGCCCCAGTGTACACCCCAGCCGTTGCAGCTGCCCCATACGTGACTGCCCCTGCCTCCTACATTGCCGGTCCTGCCCCTTACGTCGCAGGTCCTGCTCCCTATGTCACTGCCGCTGCGTCCTACGCCCCATATGCCTCTGCTCCTTACCTAGCCGCCCCTGGTGCCCCCGTTCTTTCCGCTAGATACCTCTCATCGCCTTACTACGTTTAAACGAATTTGGTGATATCATTGCCTAGTGACTTGCTTAGATATATTGTAGGTAATTTTTTAAACATTGTGATATGACATTAAACAAAAATTGATAAAAAAAAGAGAATTTACGAAGTTTTATTTACTGAACTTAGCACGTTAGGTCTAATGTGTGATAAATTCTGTTTACTATTCAAAACCTGCATAATTGATAGTTGAAGGCAAAGTTTTATGTATCCTAAGGGCCTACATATCATGTTAATAGATACCTCGAACAGGATCTAAGTTTGTAAATTATACAAACACTACGATGAATGACTTCCATATGTTACAGTGTCTCACACAAATGGAAGCAATACGATTAATTGGTACTTGTATTTAAACTTGCTAGTTCAGCTTCGCGTATATAATTATTTTAGTCAGTGATGTATGACTACATTCAATCAACTTAATCAAGAGATTGATAGAAACACTAGTATAGCTTAACTGTCTTCTTCTCACCACGCCCTGTCAGGTTCTTTCTTCTTTTGATGAAAATATGACGCTACCGTCGTGGTTTAGTTTCGAACCAGACATCTAATTATTACTTTTAATTACAGAATTTAATGATAAAGCAGTAGAGGTGTAAATTGTATATACAAGGCCATAATAGTGTATACCAGCTAATAACTGCATATTTTTAACCATTCGTAGGAAATATGCAGTTATAGTTTAAAGTGGGGCGAGTATTCGCAACTTTGTGTCCTGTCATTTAAACATTCTTGCAATTTTAAATTTTGCCGCATAAGTATTTAAGAGGTAAACGACTCGTGAATTAAGCATTTATATATTATTAATTATACCTATGTTAGATTCCAACTATTTATTGCAGAAAAATTACTATGATCATGTTAAGACTTAAATGATAATATTCTTTTCGAGCGCTTATTGCATCATATAATTTATGAGGTACTTAGCTGTACCCCGCCACGCTTCGCTGTGGCACATTCGCACATTCGCTGATATGTCACTGATGAAAAAAATAGATAAAAACAATCCTTGATGCGGATTATATATCATGCTAAAATTTCAGCTCGATCGGTGCAGAACTTTTTGAGTTTTTGAAGCGTACACAAACCAACATAATATTTACATATATATAGATTAATAAAAAATATTATAGTATCACATAATGTACCCGCTGGGGCATTGCAATTTATTGGGTAGCAGCAGAAACATTTGATTAATGCCTAAATTGAAATCATACGAGATCATATTGAAATATAATCGTGATTTTATTACCATGGCTAGCAACTTATCACTTGCAAGCTATTACGAAAAGCTTAGCTTATACCAACCTTGTTATCCTACACCTTATAATTAAGCGTTTGACACAAACTGATAACGAGTCAGCTGACCGTGTGGGACACGTGCATGACTGTTCTAGAATAGTGTCATTACAGATATTATCAGTAGAGACTTAACCACCCAGTAAAGTTTATAGATACATAGACCCTATCTCGGTGTGATAGCCATGCACAACAGCTTATGAGACGGGATATTACTTTTTAATCATAAATAGGTTTCAAACTCAAACTCAAACTCAAATCATTTATTGTAAATAGTCAAAATATTGCACTTTTACACGTCAAAAAAAAAACTTATACATAAGTATAGAAATACAAAAAAAATAAGTCAAATTTTATGATCTACGAAACTAATGATTATTATCTAATTATGGTTTGAGTTAGAAAAAGGATAGGTTCGCGTTTGACCACTCTCTCACATGATGTTAAGCGACGATGCGGTCTACGATGTTGCACGCTTTAGTTTAGACAAGTATAAGTGATGTTGTTGTAAATTGATACCGGTAAAAAACGCACGTATTTCGTCAATGGATTATAACAGAAGCATAAAGAGTAGATTTTTTTTATGTTCAATTTGCTTCAATTCGTTGGCACAAGGCTCATGCATTTGTAACTTTTTATTGTCGTCAATGGATATCAGCAAACTCAACCAAGAGTTTGGCCGTAACCTCTAATCTATAGAGAGAAGGTTAAGTATTTAATTAGCTATTACACAATTCACAAATCTCACAAATGGAAGAAGTCTTCTCTATACGCTTTTTTAATATCTCTATTAGTAGTGTCAAATGTAACTAAGTGGTTAAGACTCGTTACTGTTTATACAATGCGCCATTGAAAACGGCCTGCCGTCCTTTGTGCTGGTTTACAAGCAGCCACTGGACAATTTTCATGTATGGACAAATAAATTTTACTCAACATATACGTTAACTTAGTTGTTTAGCGCTGCTAACCAGTCTTGATCCATCGGTGGTAACTTTTTGTGATGTTAATTGATAACGAATTTAAAATAGACATCAGAAACTTTTTTGATTCAATACCACTAATGCCAAAATTAGTATAATACAGAAACCTGAACAGACGCCTGATACATTTTTGCCGCCACTAACTCTGTAGAGTTCCGTTTCAGTTTGGCTTCGTTTTGTAGGCGGATATAAAACACTATACTTTTTGCTATTAACTCATTTTACAATTTTCAAATTCAAAATGTGATTTTGGTACCCAACTATACAAAATATTGTAAATACTACATAGTAAATAGTTCATTTTACTATAGAAGTGAAACGAATGAGCGTTTTGAAATGTAGTTGACATAAAACATATTAAGAGCCTGTTTTGTGAATAATCAAAATATATACTGAAAAAAATAATATATTTCACATATAATATGACTCTAATGTTTTTTTACTGTCCATTCAAAGGTTGTCTGGAAGAAATCGCTTTCAGCGATAAGACCGCCCATTGTACTACCCTTGTTTACCTATTGTAATTCTTCTGTACTGTGTTTATTTTTGTTTCTGATGTACAATAAAGAGTTTTTCTATTCTATTCTATTCTATTCTAGTTTACCTAAGCTACGGATAAAACAATCCACCCCAACTTAGGCACTTGCGGCACTCTGTTTCATTGTCAGTCAAGGTAAAAATAATTGACACTAACCAGGGATCAAGATCTTTTACTCTATGATAAAAGTGACGTATGAACATTACGAGTGTGTATTAAAAATATAACTACAACCCTATGTTCACAGAAGTACCGTTAGTTTAAAAGTAAAGAAAATTATTATTTTTTAGTATCTATTATATCTTCTTACTTTACGCTTTTTTTATCTGTTATTTTCGGTTTATCCATTGACAGTTTTCAATGGATAACCTATAAGTGGATTTGTGATTCAAGTTATCAGTATTATCACGTATAAGAAAAAACGAATACGTTTATACGTATTATACAGAAATACGTTGTTATGCGATAATTAAGCGAGAAGCTAAGCCTTTTTTGCCTTCGGCTATTTATTTCCAGTAATTTTTCCCATTATGATGACTTTCAGAAATTTAAAAATTTCATTTCAGGACAAATATTTTTTTAATATCATTATTAAATAAATTATTCTAGCCGATAATTTATTATTAATCAATTCCAAATCTTTAAATATGATGACATCATTATGACAAATGTGCATATTCACACCTTTTTTTTTTTTTTTTTTTTTTTTTTTTTTTCCCGGGGAAATGCATTAGACATACCACCCGGCCCCTGGGGGCGGGGGGGTGGTTATGTGGGACTCCCCCGCCAGCTGGTCTGGCGGGGTTTACCCACTAAAACCCCGGGGTGTTCTCCTCTCCGCATTATGGAGGTGGTCACGGGTTCGCACGGCGCTTCCGCGACCACCTCTGCGGGCGCCCTCCCGGGCTCGCCACGTGAGGCTTGGGCCTCTTTCTCCGCTGGGTGCGTCCCGGAACACACGGGCCGCACCTCAGCTCGGGACTTCTAACTTGGGCGTTGGACCCCCGATCCGCGGCCCAAAAGTCCCCGTTATTGGTCCCTCGCTGTGCCCTCTGCTGATCAGAGGGACACGCGAAGGACCTCTTCTCGCCAGGTTATTTGCTACGGCCACCAATTCCCCTAGGAGAATTGCTGACCGAACCCCAGGGTGCACCGTCCCAGCTGCTGCCCTTCCCTCCGGATGCAACGCATCAAGAGGGACGAACAACAGCCGGGCACTCGTGGAGGTTACCTGGCCCGCACCCCTGCATATTCACACCTGTGCTAACTAATTTTATTGCATAAAAAGTTGTATGAGGATTTATATTTTATTTTATTAGGCCATACCCACTTATTTTATTAAATCTGATTTCATTAGAATACTCAATTATTTAATCGTGATCAATTAACTATTGACATAAATCTTGTGGATCTAGTGTTGTGTTTAGCCTATAACATTGTAGAGCATTAATATGTAACTAATTATAAAATAAATTTATTGCTATGATGTACTTAAATAAGTACATAAAAAGAAATAAATATTAAGCAAAATATCCCAAAATTGCCTTCATTGAATCCTAGATAATTTGTGAATGTAAAACCCATACATACCTACGTCATTATTTCGTTGTTTTTCAGTATTGGTGTTAATTTAAGAAATCGTCTTGGCAATGATGTAAGAATCAGTAAATGTTACAAATAATTAATGGAGAATGTAGAACCAGATCATAACTAGTAATGGAACTGTCCACTATTGAATATTGTTCTTGCGAAATATCTACAGACCCTTTATCTTTGTAGTACACCTTATTACTTCTACTTCTATGGCGGTCTAACCTGCGACCTGTTTATTGGTTCGTTGCAGTATGTGAAAACAAGGCTCAGAAAAAAATATATATACGTGTAATACGTATCTATCGGAACAATTTTCATTTTAAAAAGTCTCATTAAAAGTACCCTTTCATAACATTTCAGATGTAAATTAATTAGTCTATGTGTACTGTTACTATTTATGTACGCTTACATAGATTTGTAATTGGGTATGTTGAAGAAAAAAATTAGCCGCACTTATCTTTTAAAAAAGTTTGCAAATCACTTTATTTTATTTTTAAGCCAATCCATGGCATGGAGGAATTTTCGGACTACCTTTGCCAATGCCTCACTTTATCGAGCTTTTATGTATAAAAATCAGTAAATATACCGAATTGAAATGTAAAATTTGATGTTAAATTTTATTTCAAAAGTTTGGATATTTTTTTCTGCACACGATACTTTATTACTGAAGGCTAAATGGACTAGGCTAAGGCCAGAGGTAGGGTAAGACGGATTTGGCCCAACCATGTGTCTAAGCACTATAAAAGGCTGAACTAACAGGCCCTTAGTACATTCGCTCTTACATCCTTCATTCAATACTACAAGCCAACCCTCCCCATCCCTTCAAAATGTACAAACTGGTAAGAATTTTACCTATTAATTTGACTTTTATATATATAATATTTTACATTAAAAAGGGTAAAAGCGAAATTTACTTTTTAACGCCTTTTTACTTCAGTTTTACGTTCGTCTTTAATTAAATCAACGTAATTTCCTAATCTTTCATAAAGCATTATTTGGCCCATCTACTTACCCAAGCGAGGTTTGACGTGTATATGTATAATTATCCTGGTGATGGAACAAGATACAACATAAAACTAAAGGGAAGTTCTTAAACTTTTCCTACTGTAATTCTTATTTTTAATTTTAAATATGATGGATAAAACGCGGTTATACAGTGTCATGTCGGGCTCAAATGAACTCTCACTCTTAAGAAATACAAAAAAAAAACTTTTTTTTAAAGAAGTTCAACCACTGGAATAGTTTTTTTTCTACATCATTATTTTAATAATTTACCACGGGGACAATTAGATAAAAAGGTCAGTTTATACACTTATATGTAACAGCAGTTTTAGTGTTTCTTACATTGAAGGGTTTCTTGATCGAATTAACATAATAGCCTCATAAATAAAGTTCACAGATACGCCTTTATTATGTTCTTTCGTTACGTACTTATACTTTTGTTTTTTTTTTGTTCCCCGTAACGGCAACTTTATTTTACATTTTTTATGGCTTCTTGGAAAAACAAGAGTTGTTCTGCAAAGTTTGTTCATTTGTTTTGTTTCTGTTCTACGTAATTTGTATTATTTCCCTTAGCCTAGAATGATTTATTTTTTATTATACTTACTTATGAAAAAGCGGTAGTTGACATAGTTTTACTGAATAATCTTAACAGATCACCAAAGTTAAGCAACGAACAATGAGACACTTAGTACCTACTTGGATGGGTGACCGTTAAGTGGCATAATACGGAGCGTCTCTATGCTTCGGAAATAGGAAGTTATCGATTTATGACAGTAGTCTTGAAAGCCTTAGGACAGTATTTTTTTTGTGGGACTTAATTCCCCAGGTGACTGTGTCATTCCCGTATTGCTACATTTGTAAAGCTTTAATCATCAAACAACTATACATGTATGAAAACGCCTGGTAAGAAAAAGAAATAAGATTTCTATGTTAATAAAATTATGAATCATCATCTTCATGATGATATGAAAAAATGAATAATTTTAATAACTTTAAAAGTCACTTTTCGGTGAAGGTAAACATCGTGAGGAAATTCATATACCTACCCGAGAATTATTTCGGAGGTAGGTATGTTATCCACCAATCCGGACCGGGCCCCCACGGTGGATTATGGCCTAACACTCCTCACGAAAGTGAGGGGAGACCCGTGCTCAGCAGTGATGATGATGAATGATGGTGATTAAAAGATTTGCAATGCACTATTAAAGAGGAGTGATTTTGTAAGAACATAACCGCATAAACTTAAATACGGACAAAATCAGAGGTGTTCTAACCAAATACTTTGGCTAAGGCAAATTTTGTTTTTTTTTAAATGATTAAAACAAATTGTAATCATGAACCCGATTAAAGTACATTGGGGCTGAAGATGTACCTAGTGGATGGCGCAAGCTGCCGACCATTTCATTTGCCAAGCAATCTGCGCTACACCCTAAATAAACATAACACATGATCAATATTCCACTTCCATTGATAATATTAATGCCTAATCCCCTATATAGGTATATTCATTGAACGTAATTGTCCTGTAACTAAAGCGAGCAAACCCAATTTTCTGATCCAATAAAGAAATAGGTAAATGAATCAGTGCTGTATTTTTAGTATCAGATAAAGTTTTTGTTTGTTTGACATTCTCCGGCGCGGCAACGACCCGGCGAGGTCGCCATTTACCATCCGGTATTCGATAATTTACCACTTTTTATAGTTCACTAGATTTTTCACGAAGCTATTGCTACCTTTGGCTTTTTACAAATTGGAGTTCAAAATCAAACTAATATTGTGTTAACAGGTAGAAAAATAAAAATAAAAAAGTTATCATTCATTAGTTTCATATTTTTAACAAAGTGGAATTTCAGTTACAAATTGCATATTCACTCTGAGTAGATACAACTGTTAAAAAATGTTTGATGATTTCTCTCTCTAAAATTATGGCACTCTATAGTTATGGCTAGACGTAGCGCTTACTATCAGGTGAACGACTTGCTCATCTCGTCATTCGGTCCAATAAAAAATAAACATATTATGCCCATCATTCTTTGTAGCTTTTAAGTTAAATTTTTGTTTTACGTAGATAAATCTTACGTTAGACTTTTTTGTGGCAAACTTAAAAAAAAACTCATAAATAGGTACATCTTAACAAACGGATAAACTAATAAATCAGCTTAAATCACTTGATGGAACAATAATTAAGATTAGGATCACGTTTCCAACTCCACTGAACTGGTTGACTTTTACTGCAAGCTCATAAAAATTTACTACACTACAACCATCAATTAACCGTGATGATTTATTGACATAAATATTTGTACAATGCCTGCTAGATCTATTTTAATGAGCAAAAACTTACACTAATCCGGTATTAAGATGGACCCAAATAATACATTATAGCATATAATGTAACTTTGTATTTTTCACCAAATAATAACAACAAAAATCTCGGTTTTACTTGTGACTTTAAACTAGTTTATGTGACAGTTTGCTTATAAATATATGAGACAACGTACGACTATAAAATGCGCATTTACCCCAGTTTAATAATGTCAGTTTGGCTCTTTATGAGTTAATTTAATCAATAAATATATATAATTAAAACAGTCATACAAAGCAATCACAATCTTCATATTCCTTTAAATAAATGTGTTAAATTCAGGGAACACAACGAGCTTTCATATTTTACAGTTCTAGTTTTATAATATAGGTTGCTCATTGTCAGATAAAACATCTGTAAATTTAAAAATAGTTCTTCTATTAATTGATTTAAAAATAAACTGTGTTTAAAAGTACGATTCAAGTCAGTAAGATTTTTGACAGCAACAACGACAATGTCCCAATTTTTGTTTAAATATTTAACCTAGATAATTATAAAAAAGCTAGTGTATGGTACGTTAAAATATAGTTTTTATATCATAATAAACACTTCTAAAGTAAAAATTGCAATTTCAGTGAAACTTATCGAATTGTCATATATTTCTACTAATTTATTACCTGTTTATTTACATAATCTGCGTCAAACTAATTTTTAGAGGTATTAATTGGATATTGCAAAAAAACATGTTCAAATTAAAAGCAAATTTAGTAGCCGATAACGAGTAGACAAATTATACAAACTTGAATTGAAATATTATGATCTACAAATTGGTTTGATTGGGCTAATGGCATAACTAGGTACGACACATTCGCGTCATATAAATATAATGTTCCTTGAAACACACGGTACTGCGAAAACTGTCACGCCCCATTACCAAATCCCATTCACGAGACAGTACTTCTGACATGCTTGGTCTGGCCTTTCTAAGCAAGAAACTCAAGCATGATTTCCAATACCGAACAATAATGTTAATACAGAGACAACATAACATGAACAACATAAAAACACAATAACATGAACATGACATGATAACATGGAACCAAATAAAAACACTATCCTTTACCTTATCTTTAGACAATATGAATAAAACCAACTAGGGTATGTCTTTCAAAAGTATTTATGCTAATAATAAATTTTAGCATGATTAAAAATAACTACAACTAAATATGGATTGTTTAGAACTCAATAAATTAATAAAATTATTCAATCTCGAAAGTAGTTCGTGCCACAAGATGCCCTGCCAATGCCCTGAAGGACACTTTCAGACATCCCAATGACGTCGCAGACAATAACTACAATAAATGCGAAGGCTTACCACATGATTCGATAAACGAGATATTATGATCGAGTACTTTTAGAAGTAAGAATGAAGCAAAGTTGTACCCTTCGTTTCTCTCTTCTTCAAAGCTTGGGGTCGCCTACATAGTGTCTACATAATTTTGTGCATATAAGTGAAAATGTTACCATGTTATGCCACTGATATATTATATTTTTTGCTTATAGTTGCTAAAACTAACAAGGGAATAAAGGTCTGTCTATGCAATATTCCTACGCGCCTGTCTACGTATGAGGAACTGTGAACGAGAATTGTTTATCGAATCTCGTGGTAGACCCCTGAAAATAATCTTCATAGTTGGTATTAATAGTGATTCTGTGACTCTACTTAAATTAAAATAGTTTTTTCATGAACTCTGTTATCAACTCATCAAATCGTTTCCACACTAAGACGCTAGTTTTTTGAACTTATTTTGGACTCGGTCTATTATAAGTTATTGCTTCGAAATTATAGTTCGGAGCGACTCTTTTTTGTACTGATTTTGTGTTCACCTTAATTATTTAGCTACCTGCCTAATTTAAGTATTTCATATACTTTCGAGAAATTAATTCATGTCATGTCTAACCTTTAGTTATTTAGTGTTGTGGTGTAAATGGAATTAAAATTAAGCTTCATGCTACATTACCATTAACTAAAGAGTCACGTGTTTGTTTAAAAAAATATCTCAAATGTGTGACATACGATATAGAGTAAGGATAATGAGGAACCTAATTATCTAATCCAGGTCGTATTCGCCACCCTCCTGGCCTGCGCCGCCGCCGCCCCCGGTCTTATCGGTGGATATGCCGCCCCTTTTGCTGCCCCTGTCTCTCCTTGGGGTGGTCTCGCTCATGGTTACGTCGGCGCCCCTCTAGTCAGCGCCCCGATTGTTAAAACCGCCGTGCCTGTCGCCACTTCTTATGCCAACTCTGTCAGGGTAAGACCCTACATATAATAATTGTCGTTGCTGAATTCATTTGTTGATATTTTGACTGGGGCGCTCTGCTCTATGACCATATCTGCGTTTTTCTATTCAATATAGTGAATAATAGATGCGCTCCAATAATTGTTAAAGTCAATGCGCCATACGTTACTTAAAAATAAGATCAGTTTATTTTTATATATTATATGTACATGCATATGCATAATATATATATTACATATAAATACTATAAATTAAATTATAATTAATGTTTTTCCTAGCTCATAAAGTTCGTGCCTATATCAATAGAAGAGAATTTTGATTTAAACATTCCTCGTAATTCCTCTGTCCTTGAGCGCGTTGAATTCTTTTGTTCGTGTCTTATCAAGTTTTTTTTAGTAAGGAAATGTATTGTTTTCAGTGTTAGAGTAATAACATAAATTACATGTTTAATTTAGATTAAAGTTTACTTTCATTATTAGTTATTTACTCGAATAGGAAAGTTTTTACTCTTTGAATATGCCATAAATCCATTAACTTTAATCACGATGCACTTGCGTTTGTGCTCGTATTGGTGAATATGATTAAAAAAACTAGTGTTGAAGATACGCGTTTGCACCCGTCTATAATTTTTCTACCCTACAGCACTCGTAGCAGTCACATACCATATATGCTGAACAAAGATGAACAACATTGGAATAATGGTTGCCGGTTCTGTTATCCAGATCGCGTCCCCTGCCTTGGCTGTGGCGCACGCTCCCCTGGTCGCCGCCCCCGCTTACGCTCACGGTTGGTGAGCGACCAGCCAACCCAGATCTTGGCTCAACAAGCCGACAACACACAGGCTCACACCAACAAGCCTCAACACCCAGGCCATAACCAGTAACAGTCAACGCCCTGTATTTATTTATTAAAATAGAATAAGTAAATTAAGAATGTCCCATCGGAGCAAAACACCTAGCTCGGACGAGTTGGAACGTTGTGCCATTGAGTTTGGAATTGATAAATAAATCCAATGAATTGATTTGTCTCTTTTATTAAACCTACTATCACAGATTAATTAAGTTACTATCTGATGTTGCTGTTACGGTTGCTATGTCATCGGTCTTATTTCAGAAAAAAAAGAGCTAAGCGCAGAATGCCCATTTCTCAAAATGGCATTATCATCAACCTATATCGGCCCACTGCTGAACACAGGTCTCCCCTCCGTTTCGTAAGAAGGATTAGCAAAATGGCATATTATGCGTCACAAAAGGACCGATTCTCAAAATGACACATTCTCAAATGGGCGAATGTGGATCAGAATCCATTTCACGTAAAAATAAAATGTCACACTGAATAAATTGTTCCGGGTAAACATTGTAGCAAGACGCTATAAAAACTTAATAACTTCCACTTAATATCAATCAATTAGTCCTGGCAAGTAAGGTACAATTACTTGAAAAACACCAGTGGTGGCAAATTGCCGCAATTGGGACAGAAATTAATCAGGCTGAGTTTTTAAATAACAATCAAAAATTAAGTTTCAACGAATGTTTAAAGTAATCCCAGTATTTAAAATATTGGCTATAAAACAAGCTCTCTAAGTAAATCTATATTGTTTTATTAATGCGAGTACTTTGTGTATAATACTATTAATGAGGTATGGTTATAACTCAGAATAAGTATTAATGTATTTTTTTTTATTTGTACTAGTCTAGATAATATAGTTAAATTATCTTAGTTATCTTCATCTCAGCCCGTGTCAACCCACTGTTGGGTATAGGCCTCCTCTCCTTCACGCCACTTATTCCGGTCCTGTGCGAGACGTATCCACTGCCTTCCGGCTAACTTGACAAGGTCGTTCGACCAGCGGGCTGGTGGTCTGCCTACCGGTCTGCACCCTTCTCTCGGCCACCATTCCGTCACTGCTTTTGTCCATCTGCCGTCCTCCCTTCTAGCCAGATATCCTGTTCATCTCTACTTAAGCCTTGCTATCCGCTTACCCACATTTTCAACCTAGTTCCTTTAGTTATCTTAGGATAAATAAACCAAAAATACGGTAGTTATTAAATGCAAATTATTGTGTGACAAGCGATTACAAAGTATACACCGTTGGTGGCGAGTGGTAGATAAGGCGGCCCGTACATGGGCCGGATTCCGCATGCCGCTACACTTAATGTCAACTGGTTGTTACATATATCTATAGAGTAGATACTTGGGTATATCATAAACAAAAAATGTCTAACAAAATAAAATAATAGAAAATTGCATCATATATTATACATATCATAAGGGTTATGAGAGCATTTTGAGTTTTTCGGGTAGTTTTATGGTTCACATTTTACTTTAATTGAAATCAGAATGGTAGAGAAGTTAAGACAAAACGTCATATACCATCACGAAGAAAAAAGATATCGGCAACTCTAGTAGACCCTGTCTGTAATTGCTGCATGAGTATCCTTGCGGTATTTAAAAAAAAAGCGTCAGACTTCGATGTAGAGACATGTCAATGTTACGTCAGAAGTCAGTCCCTAATTGTTTTTGTGTGTGTGATAACTGGCAAGAAGAAAAAACAATAAACAACATTATCATGTTGTTTATTTCATACTGGCTACGTTGAAGTTAAAGTAGCGTTTGACTTGAAATCAATCAAATAAGGTACAAAATGTCATTACCTAAAAAACAATAATTGAGTTTCGCGTCGGTTATTTTTTCTTTGATATCGTTGTTTGCAGCTACGAAAATCTCCAAAATTTGCTATATTTTTTAACTGAGGTGATTATTTAACAATGTCAATAATCATTCGGTAGGTTCTATTGATAAAAAAATATCTTTTATTGATAAAAAAATATAAAAGGAGTTGTATCATCTCTGTAAAGTCTCAAAACTCACAAAGACACGTGAAGCCTACGCCCCTTCGCTCTCGGTATGATTGTATGAAAGCGGATGCAAGGTCGATCAAACCTTAACATTTGCTTTATCCAACATCATTGCAAAAAACAGAAGCAAGTTATTAATAGCCGAGTCAGTTATTTGACTTACCTGCCAATTTGTTTTTATATTTATACCGGTATGCGCCCTATTTTTGTGCTTGTTCCTGCTATTATTTTACAGACCCTCATAAACTTGTCAAAATGGAGTAAATAATTACCTACTCGGCAAAGATTAAAAGCTTATGTTCTCATAATATTTTATGTAGATTCTTAAATTTTATGTTATCTTAATTCCTGTCTTGTATAAACTCGTTAAAAGTTGTGTTTTGCTTTATTCTAATATTTTACTTTTACACCCTTATTCATGAAAGATTATCACACAAAAGTTATCGCGATGCTAAATTGTACCGCACAATTTTTTTAAACGACAGATAACTTTTTTTGAATAAGGTTACTACCTTATTCACTACTTTTACTACTACTTTTACTTCTATTACTATAGATAGTGTATATTTTGTATAAACTCTTTTAAAAGTTATGAATGAGTTCAAATAAAAGAGAGATGTAATATGTTGTATAGCCCTGCCACAAGACACCTTAAAAAAATACTATAATAGCATTCAGTGATTGCCATAGATAAAACAGTACAAGCTAGACAGTTAACAGTTCCTGTGAAACTGCAGGGCGCAGATAGTAGACTATAGATAGCAACTTAGAATTTGCATTATCTACCTATTAATTGAAATACGAATTAAACCAATCACAGCAATTATAAATGAGAATATAAACAAACTTGACCTTTGCATCTCGGTTCCCTTGAACTAATTTGACAATGGCATTTCAATTACGACGTAACAACAATAATAAGCCTCTTAGCTACCTTCTTTAACATTTAATAACGTCGTTCTAAAGATAGACATAGAGCTTATCATAATTATATGATACCAAAAAAACTTACGATTGATCAAGACTAGGTTAGTGAGATAGTATCTACTCGAATAAGAAGTCGATAACAAGTTCGAGTACTTACTGACTTTTATTATATGTACACGAAAATATCACTTATTCGGTGATTTCGATTAACGATGAATAAGGACTCGTCGAACTTGACTTTCATTTCAGATACATCGCGACGAGTATAAAACCATACACTGACCAGAAGAAAGCATCAGTTGATCTCCTCCACTCGTCGTTTACTGAACCAACACAGACCACGATGTACTCGCTGGTGGTGTTGTTATCTGTGGTGGCGCTTGCCGCGGCCAAACCCTCGGGACTCGGGTTCGATGCCGGGCTATTGACATACTCGTCCCCCATCATCGGGGCTGCCTCCGCTGTGTCATCGCAGTCCAGGCTGGACATCAAGTCATCACCGGCTATAGTCCAAAGCGAGATCCAGCCCATCGGCCGCACCGTATACTCTGAGGCTGCCTACCCCGCTGCTGCGTACGCTGCTCCCGTTGCCGTCGCTGCCCCTGCTGCCGTTTCGCACCAGTCCCGCTTGGATATCAAGTCATCGCCAGCCATCACCAGCACGGTTGTGTCAGCTCCCGTTGCTTACAGCGCAGCCATCGCTGCCCCTGCTGCGTATGCCGCTCCTGCTGCGTATGCCGTCCCCTCTACGTATGCTGCTCCCACAGCCGTATTCGGTGCCTCTGCTGTTTCGCACCAGTCCCGTTTAGACATCAAGTCATCGCCCGCTATCACAAACACGGTTGTGTCTGCTCCTCTCACCTACAGCGCAGCCATCGCCGCTCCTGCTGCTTACGCCGCTCCTGCTGCATACGCCGCCCCCGTTGCGTACTCCGCTCCTGTAGCCGTAACTGGTGCCTCCGCCGTGTCTCAACAGTCCCGCATTGACATCGAGTCATCACCTGCCATCAGCAGCACGGTCGTGTCGGCTCCCCTTGCCTACAGCGCTCCCATCGCTACCGCTGCGATTGCACCTGCTTTTGTCAAGACTGCGTTCGCTGGGCCCAGTTTCACCTCCGGTGCTTATATCAAGAATGCAGAATATGTTCCCGGCGCCATCGGTGCCCCCGCAGTGCCCCTGGATACTCCTGAAGTGATCGCTGCTCGCGCCGCGCACTTCGAGGCTAAGGCCTTGGCTGAGGGACACCTGATCCGCAAGCGCTCTGTACTCGCTGCACCTTACCTGAGCACCCACATCTCTACCCCTGTGATCTCGACCTACGCTGCTACCCCCATTGTTTCCTCCTACTCTTCTCCCATCTACTCCGCCCCCCTGACTTACTCTTCCCCGATCGTAACTAAGGCGTACGGCATCCACCCCTGGTAAACGTCACCACGGTAACGGGGGTTCAAACCCTCGGTTCAGGATTAACAAACGACTGGCCAAAATGGCTTGTAAATAAATTACAAACACCTAAATAACCTATTTTTTTATTTGACAAAAACCTTACCAAATGTAAAACGTATCTAGGACTAGCACCCAGAAACGTCAATTGACGCTAAACTATTATAAAAATACTCTTTGAATATACAATTATTGGTTAATAATTGTGTCCAGTTTAAAGGCTGATTACTATGTATCTAATATAATAAAATAAATACAATAATGGACGTCAACGTAGAAATGTCAGATTAATTTAACTAAGCCCCAGAAGCATAGGCGTGGCTAGTTAAGTGATGAATACTATAAATATGATAATTAATTCATATATTGGTTTCATAGCGCTCGTATAATAATTTTGCTTTACATTGTAGTGGAAATTTAATACTAAGTCTAGAGTAACTAACAACTTTAAAAAAGAAATCCTAATTACTCTGAAAAATTTCAATTGATGGATATAAATTTCAATTTCAGAACCAAAACATTCAAAATTACAGTATTTTTATTTAAATATGAAATGTGTAGTTCTTGTGGGGCTCTTTTGCAAAATTTTTACTAAATATTCATCCGCAAAGCAGTAGTGTGTAAACATAACTGTGTTCCGGTTTGAAATATATGTCTGAGTGTTTGTGGGACCATAATCCTATCAATTTCCAATTATATGCCAGGGTTTTTATTGATCATGCATGCGGTAGTGTAGCCTCCACGTCACTGTAAATAGGTTACTACCTATTTACAGTGACGTGGAGGCTACGTGGAGGATGAGTGTTGTAATATTATCGTTAGATTCTGTTATACACTATGTAGTAGATACCTAATGACACATAAAACTGTACGTTGAAAATTCAAAAAATGACATCCGGGTAGAGTTTCTCGGTAATATATTCTCTGACGGGCATATTTCCGAAACACTGGTAGAATTAATGGAGTTTTCTTTTCCTGAGCGATATTCAGCCATGAATCAGCACTTGAAAGTGAAACTTCCGTTTTCAAAATGAAACCATAATCAGTTTCTCATTGATTTAATTGATCTTTTTGTTTTTAAAATTATAACAATAAAAGTGCTTTTTTATTGTTATAATTTTGGTAAGTTGACAAACTTGCGTGCACACAGTGTATCTGCCGTAAGCAGGAAGCATATACACACTTTCTCTATTCATTCTCATTCAAATCCGTTCAACCTACAGTATAATTATTATAAGAAACAAACATTGACGCTACACATTTATTTCAAAGTCCTCTACCTACGCAACTCTCAAGAAATAATAATACCACTGTCTTGGATATTATTCTGTTGTACAAACAACTGCGGAAGACTAGGTCTCAATGAGCTTACACTTTCCAAGTACAATACGAATATGCACCTTGATATAATTATCACAATAATATATGTTGAGAACAATCATGAGACTACGTTAAGCGCTTGTTTAGCTTATAAAAGTCTATAACACTTTACGTAGCATTGAAAATACCTACGTCAAAGAAAATAAAATTTATTGAAAAAGAACGTAGATACCTATTTACACTGTACATTGTACATACAGGTATGTTTCCAAATATATTTTTATCAATAACAATAATCGGAGAACATTATTCAATGGTACTCTAGAACTTTTGAATACTTTAATGAAGTTATGGAGTATGGTGCATAGAGGGGTAAGCAAAAAGTTACGGAAGCTTCCGTCACCTCCGCGACAAAAACCTTTTTATAGCGGTCAAGACTTTAATATCAGCGTAGGTAATAGATTTAAATATTGAAGGTTGTTCGTTAACATTTGTTTTGACAATGAGCATTCGTACAACGAGGTATATAAGGATCCGTCATTGTTCGTTAAGCATCAGTTGATCTGAGTAAGTAAAGCAACACAGACCACAATGTTCAAGCTGGTGGTGTTGTTAAGCGTGGCGGCGTTGGCGGCGGCTAAGCCCGGCTTTGGCGTGGTTCCGGTGGCATACAGTAGCGTGGTGCCGGGCGTAAGCTCGCACTCGCAGTATAGCTCCAGCGTGGTGCATGGTGCACCGCTCGGCTTCGGGTACGCTGGTGCCGTGTACCCTGCGCCCTACGCCGCGTTGGCGCAGCCACCGCACTCACCCGCCGTGGTCCTGGACGCCGTGCACGGCGTGCCGTTGGACACGCCCGAGGTGGTCGCAGCACGTGCCGCCCACTTCCAGGCCAAGGCTCTCTCCGGCCTGCACCACCTGAAGAAGCGCTCCGTGGCCGTGGCTCCCGTAGCCTACAGTTCCGTGGTGTCTCCCTACGCGGCTCCCGTGGTGTCGGCCTACTCCACCCCCGTGGTCTCGGCTTACTCCACCTCGGTGGTCTCGCCTTACTCTGCGGCCGTGGTGTCTCCGTACTCCGCGTACTCCCCAGTAGTGTCTGCGTACTCTCCCTTGGCCTACCACGGCGTGGTCCCCAAGGCTCTCAGCGTCCACCCCTGGTGAACGATTAACTGATCAATTTAACGACTTCGAACCCTATACATGTATACACTGCCAAAATAAACAAATTGTAAATATCTGTACATATTTTATCGTTTTATTCCTTAGCCTTACATAATAGCACATAATTAGGATACATTACATGGTATATTATTCCATTACAAGTAGTTACACGCTAAATATAAATTTAATAAATTTAACTCCAAAGCATTGCGTTTCAACGGGGCAATATGACTTCACAATGATGAGTATAGTGCCAGCTGAAACACAAGAAACGTCTACACGATTTGCTCGTAGATTTGTTAATTATGATGGGTTATCTATATTACTCCATATAATCATAATAATCATAAAATGTATTTATAATTAGGTTTATAAAAAGTATTTATAAATTTTCTGATCGTACTACAAGTACTAAAGATAATAATAACGACACCGATAATGAAGATGATGAATGACAAAAAGGCCACTGTTGTCGGATATGACAAGGAGGTTTGTCGTATCCGACAACAGTGGCCTTTTTGTTTACGTCCTAGCGTGCGCCTTGATATGGGCTAGTGAGACCGAATATAATCTTAAATTTATTATAATTACTGCAGTAGAGCTGACTGCTGCATGTGTTAGAGGACTCGATATAAGTGAGGGCGATAGCCTAGTCGGGAGAAAGTCCAGCTACCAAGCAAAGGATTGCGGGTTCCAATTTCATTGCAGGCACATACCGATGTGTTTCTTGTAAAAAGAGTACCGATTGCGGAACTCTAGTGCGTGGTACGACGCGCACTTGGCCGACTCTTTAATAGCTCGGCTTCTACGTTCTACTTGTTAGAAAAAGATGAATTTGACTACGCTACTGTAGGATGATTCGTAAGCGATCTGTCTCAACTAGGTAGTACGCATAGCCTACAAGTATGTTATTATAATGACCGATTTATTTTTTCAATATTGTTTCTAAGTATAAATATTTGGTTTGACAGTTAATTTTACAATCCTTGTTTTTCCTTCCTTCACGCCGAAATTTTCATGTTCTTTGTAACCCGGCTCCTTGGACCGCAAATTTTCATATTTAGTAGGTATATAGATACTTTGGATCCTGCAATAGAACTTAGGGTACTTTAAATTCCGTAAAAATTAGCAATTCCTGTGAGATAATAGTTATCGCGAATAAAAGAGCGAAGCGGAGGGCTTCTAGTCTAATCTAGACTAGTCTAGTCTAATTATTAAAATAGACACCTACTGCGGCTGTTCCAGTGACTATGTAAGTGAATATAATAAAAAGTAACTAAACTATGACTATACTAGGTAGTACCTATACATTGAATAGAGATACATATTATTATTACCAAAACATTTAGTGTCCTTTATATCAAGGTCGCACAAAAAGGAAATCATTTCCAGGAATTCAACTTCAGCGTAATTTAAGCTGATTAATTTAAAAGCGGTGGTAGCCTAGTGGGAGAACCTCTGCCTTCCAATCAGAAGGTCGTGAGTTCAAGTCCCAGTGCAGGCACGTACCAATGTGTTTCTGTAAAACATATGTACGTAATTATCACTCGCTTTTCGGTGAAGGAAAACATCGTGAGGAAACCCACATACCTAACCGAGAATTATTTCGGAGGTAGGTATATTATCCACCAATCCGGACTGGGCCCCCGTGGTGGATTATGGCCTAACCCTCCTCACGAAAGTGAGGAGAGACCCGTGCCCAGCAGTGGGACGTTATGGTTGATGATGATGAATTTAAAATGACCTTGCAAATAGTTATATTAGTTATGTACATAGACTACTAAATAATGTAAAAGAATAAATAATTAAATAGATTAAGGTAGGTATATAATATTTATTTATTTATATATTATATTAGGATCGTAGTAGTCATTATGATCAGTTAATCATTCACCAGGGGTGGACGCTGAGAGCCTTGGGGACCACGCCGTGGTAGGCTAAGGGAGAGTACGCAGACACTACTGGGGAGTACGCGGAGTACGGAGACACCACGGCCGCAGAGTAAGGCGAGACCACCGAGGTGGAGTAAGCCGAGACCACGGGGGTGGAGTAGGCCGACACCACGGGAGCCGCGTAGGGAGACACCACGGAACTGTAGGCTACGGGAGCCACGGCCACGGAGCGCTTCTTCAGGTGGTGCAGGCCGGAGAGAGCCTTGGCCTGGAAGTGGGCGGCGCGTGCTGCGACCACCTCGGGCGTGTCCAACGGCACGCCGTGCACGGCGTCCAGGACCACGGCGGGTGAGTGCGGTGGCTGCGCCAACGCGGCGTAGGGCGCAGGGTACACGGCACCAGCGTACCCGAAACTGAGCGGTGCACCATGCACCACGCTGGAGCTATACTGCGAGTGCGAGCTTACGCCGGGCACCACACTGCTATGCGCCACCGGCACCACGACAAAGGCAGGCTTAGCCGCCGCCAACGCCGCCACGCTTAACAACACCACCAGCTTGAACATTGTGGTCTGTGTTGCTTTACTTTCTCAGATTAACTGATGTCTAACACATGCCGACGGATGTTTATATACCAGTTTACTAACAATTGTTCTTTGATAACAAATGCTAATAAAAAACCTTCAAAATCTAGTTCGAGCATGAACAGAATCGACGCAATCAGACACACGTATTAAAAAGTGCAATTATTTGCTTATTTTTGGCATACTGCCGCGGTCATGCGGGCGGCCTTTGAGTAATTTATGTGTGTAGGAATTAGGAAGGTATCAGCATAAGAGATTTAATTGTTTCCTAATAGGTACTTCCTAGGTAGCCAATGAATAAGTTTAAGGCATTTAAGGGTTCTTATTTAAAAACAAAACTCACGCATCTACATTTTTTTATTTTGCGATATTGAAGTAGGTACATATTACACAACTAAATTAATACCTATTTTACATAATAATCCCAATAAAAATAGCAATATCGTTGTTGAATTTCAATCTGAAGTTTCTTTGTTCTGCATCCAGATATGACTAGTAATGTCCCAAATGGCCAGATCCATGCCCAATTCCGTAATGTCCTTCTCCATAAAGGCCGGCTCCGTAAAGTCCAGCGTCGTGATGCCCAGCTCCGTAGGCCAGAGGGGCAGCGAATACTGGAGCTATAACTGGCTTGACAACTGGTAGGATGGGAGCTGCAACCACGGCAGGTGAATGACGGACGTCGACGCGAGACTGGTGGGAGACAGCCACAGGAGCGATCGCGGCTACCGGGGCCACGTGTCCGATTCCACCCAGGTGATCAAGCCCACCCAAGTGCCCAATCCCACCCAGATGACCGACTGCACCCAAGTGACCGACTGGAGCGACGAAGTGAGGAGACCTTTTCAGGATGTGATGACCATGCCCAAGCAAGCCATGAGCGCCAGCCAGGTCATGTGCTCCGTAACCACCAGCCAGGCCATGTCCTCCATAACCGCCAACCAGGCCATGTCCTCCGTAGCCGTTAGCCAGGCCATGTCCTCCGTAGCCGCCTAGGCCATGTCCTCCGTAGCCGCCTAGGCCATGTCCTCCGTAACCGGCTAGACCATGTCCTCCGTAACCGCCGGCCAGACCATGTCCTCCGTAACCAAGTAACCCATGCCCGCCGTATCCGTAAGACGCCGTAGAAACCACGGGCGCCACAACTGGAGCGTGCACTAGAGGTAACACTGCATGAGCAGAGCACGCCGCTATACAAGCAAACAATAACGCAAATCTAAACATCTTGGTAGTTAACACTTGCTCAACTCAAAGCTTGAACTGTCCGAACTGACTGATGCATACACCCTCAGCGGCCAGCTTCTTATACTTTGTTACTGATTCAAAGTGACAGGATAAAATCTAATAATGAATTCGTTCTGCTATTGACCACCCTGCGAATGTGACAAAAAAGAACGGTATTTGCCTTTTTGTTGAATGAATGCAAATAGATTGGTGTCCGCGAACATAATAGATCTGGTACATAGCGACAACAAAAGTACTCGGTTTAAGTTAGGAGTTGATACGGAAGCTGAAAAGTTATTTTAAAATGCGTAACGCGTAATTTTTTATAAGTTTCAAAATCAACTTGAGTATCAAAAACGCTTCAGATAAACTAAATAACGTAATATGCCGTAATATCACAATACACATGTGCATCGACTACTAAATATGAATGTATAATTAATGCGTGCATCTCAATACGGCCAGTGCCCCTGCGCCAAGTGACGCAATGAGCAATCCAAAGCGGCCGAGAACTTGACCCGCTGGGCGCAACAACCGTTACACGAGTTTATAAGCTACGTCTCATCTGCCTCGCCTTCATACGTCACGACCCGCTCAGACAAAATGATTAGAGCATTTTTTCTCGTGTGTGTTCTATACAAAGCGCAAGGTCAATACGGTCCGTTGATCTTCGCGGCGCCGAGTGCGGTGTCTCATCAGTCTAGGATCGACATCAGACATACTCCTGGATTTGTATCAGCGCCTTTGGTCTATAGTCCGCTGGCAGTGTATCCTTCACCAGCGGAAGCTGCGAGTGATTCCATTCTCACGCCGATGATAAAAGCGGATCAAGTGTTCACTCCGGTGGCGTTGACGTTTTTCCACAACCTTCCGTTGGCAAGGGCTTTGGAACACCCTATTTCAATTGATTCAGTTCGAGAAGCAGCCAACGCCCTCGATAATATAAGTGAAGTGGAATATATAGATGCTGATAAGGAAAATCACGATGTAAACACGGAGGAAGCAATGCCTCAATCAGAAAATAGTAAAACTAGACGAAGCATTGGAACTGTTGTTATTATCGATAAAAGTGAGAGTGTTCTTGATGGATCCAAATAGGTGAAAAAAGGAAGCGCCGCTTAATATAACCGCTGGCTTTTAGTCTGTAAGGTATTTATGATATGGGTCTTAGATTAATATTGTAGTGGTTACTATCATGTTTTCTGAAGTTATAAAATAAAAAATATTATTATTATTAATACTCACATTGAAAAGTTTTGAAATATGAATAATAATTAAAACCTACTTTTATGCGAGACTGACAATATTCGTTTACTTTAATTACCTTTTACTTACTTACCTAATCGTGCTTATGCAGTACGCCAAATAGACAAAATAAATAAAACTTAAATAGTGATCAAATTGTGTTGCTTACTTACTTGGTACCAACTTCATTTCTATCCGAAACCTACATTTGAAAATTAAAATTATAGCATACTAGCTGCGCCCGAAGTTTCGCCCGCGTAGTTCACGTTTTGTCCCACGGGAACATACTATCGGGATAAAAAGTACCCTATTACTCAATCCTTGTTATAAAATATCTGTGTTCCAAATTTCATCCAAATCCGTTCGTAGTTTTTTCGTGAAAGAGGAACAATCATCCATTCATCCATACATTCTCGCAAACTTTCGCATTTATAATATTAGTAGGATAGGATAGGATAGTAGAATTAATTAAAATACTACAAAAAATAAATCTAGAAAGGTGATGCTCATAAATTATTATGCCGAAAAGTTTCCAAAACTTAATTGATATAAATACTTAAATTTATACACTATGCCTAATATGTATTGTCTTAAGTTTGTTTAACGAAATGATTAAAGTTACTTTGGATACTGGAAGAGCTGTGCAAGCCACTGTGCGAGAGATAGCCCTGGAATTTGGTTCACGGCCAATCCTTGTAAAGGGCTCTAAGTAGTCAAGTGAAACGAAATAATAATGTCAGTGTTGAGGACGAAAATAGTAACAACTGTAATAGAAAAGTTCACCTTGAAAAATCAGTTACAATACCTACGATATCTAGTCATAAATATGACTAGATATCGTAGGTATTATTATGTAATAAATATTACAGGACAAAACAGCACGTGGCGATAGAATCCAATATAGAGCGCCATGGCTGCATTGTCAATGAAAATTTTATTACGATATGAAATTATAAAACTAAATAAAGCAAACAAAACAAATATTACTTTCGTATTGTCATTTAATCAGTCGTATGTGAGCATGTGTATGTGAGTCGTGTGTGAGTGTGTAGGAAATCTAGTTATACAAAATATTGGTTATTTTGAATTGGTATTCTTAGTCACGTATACGACGACACATATTTACAGGCGTATTTAGTAATAGTAGGGCTGAGGGTAGAAGGTAGGTGCAAATTTCAGAACGGGAGCACCATGTGTGATATCAACTCTGGACTGGTGGGAGAAAGATGAAGGCGCTACATATGTGGTCAAGAGAGGAGCGGAGCGCTTCTTGATGAAATGACTTGCGTAAGTAACGGGAGTAGAAATCAGAGGTACAGAGTTGAGCACTGGGGTAGAGAACACGGGAGCGGTGGCATAAGTGGAAGCGTACAGAGGAGTAGCGGCGGCGTAAGTGGTCGGAGCGACGAATATAGGCGCAGATCGCTTCTTGATCAGATGGGCAGTTGTGTAGGCCAGAGGGGTTGCGGCGGACACGATGGCAGGGGTATGTACCACGGGTGTGGACAGCACTGGCGTCGCAGCATAGGGATAGCTTCCAACAGCTCCAACATAGGTAGTAGGCGCGTAGTTGTAAGCCAAGTATTGCGGAGAGCGCTTCTTGATGAAGTGCGTATACTCATAAGGACTGGAGTAGACGACGGGCGACGGGTGAACGACACTGCTGGCCGATTCCGTGATGGTCGTCGTTGCTGGTGCCACAACAGATGTAAAACCAGTGTGAGGCAAAATGAACCGCGTGCCGTGATCGGCCACCGCCGCCACGAATAGGACAGATAACACCACCAGCTTAAACATTGTGGTCTGTGTTGTTCGGATGAACGACTGATGCTAAACAATAATGGGGCATCGTATTTATAGAAAGCAATTACTGGAGCTAAGGGCGATCTCGTTTCACGAACCGGTGCAAGGCTGTACAGGAAGCTGGTATTTACAAAGATCGAGGTCGACCAGAAGCATCGGCGAGTCAGTTCATCACCATCTCCCGGCTCCCTTTGCTAAAATGCATCCCATTAAAATATATAAGGGCCAATTATTTATTCGTAAAATTTAAATAATATCAGCTTAGAATCACTCACTCAGATTATACTACGGTTAAATTATTCGATGGATATTAAATTGTTTTATTAAAAATAAATTTTATGGTATGGTATGATTATTTCTTTTGTACAGTGTTTGATGATTCAGAATATACCAGCGAACTCGTTCCAGATGGTACTTAGACATTACAAAACAGTGTAACACCAAAAACCGGTGGCCTATATCCTGCGCGTCGCCTAATGTCAATTTCTTTCTCTTTATTAAGAAATTCGAAACAACGTTCCTATCTGTACAGCTATGTTTAGTGAAGCAAAAACAACAGACACCATTTTCAAAAAAAAAAAAATCTTATTCGGTCAGTAACAGTTGCTTATTTGAAGGGCCTACTCTAGACAATGTTATTTAAATATACTTTGAATGTACAGCATTTTTGTCCTCTACTGTTTTATTATAATACAAACAAGTCTATATCTATATTATCATTTATGTACAGGTACTTAAACTTGGTCTAAAATTACATTCCTATCGAAGGCTTTTGACATAAATATAACATATATGTGTTCACCAGATTTTAGATAACATTATTGTACAGAAATAGGTAAAACTCAGTCGCTACTCAAAAATCAAATTGTCCCTTAAAATATATTACAAAATATCAACAAAAGGTTTCCTCCCTTGCCGCGACAGCAGATTCATCCAATTAAATACAAACTGGTAATCTTCTTAATATTACTCGTAATATCACTCTCAATTTACGTGTTGCTGACAGCATTACAAAAACATTTCAACAATTTTGATAAAAACATTTTACTTTTTATTCAAAGTAGGTATATCAGAGCAAGTTTTTTGGATCAAAACGGCGAAGAAAAATATTGTAAAAGGTGCTTTCACAATATTTTGAACATGGCGAAGAACAAACAAATAAAGAGCATACTCCTTTTTTAATCAATTCATAATTATGATAATCTTAATGTAAGTTCGCTTCTACTTTGTTTCATAATAATTAAGTTAATAAATAAATCAAAGATCAGCAATAACTTCCATATCGGCCTAGTTATTCAATCAATTGAATGTAGAATTCAATGTCAGTGATTTTAATAATAATAGAAGTTAACTGGGTTGAAAATAAAGCTGTGAAGGTTGAAAGCTCTAGATGCAAGACTGATTCTTATAAGCTAAGTGAAATTAATGTACAACAACCTAATGAAAATCGTAAAGCAATGTTTACTCTTACTAGGCATTGATAAAATACATAATTTTTATTCACTGCATTATTAGCTGATCAGTGCTCGTCGAGAATATAATTAAAATCGATCTAGTAAACTTTATTTTCTTTGTGAACAAAAGTAGTCCTGTCAATGTCAACGATGTATTCCGGCGCCGCCCATCGAGTTATCCGATGATGCAAGTATATAAGCTCGTTGCAAGTGTGCAAGTGCATCAGTCGTCTCTGAGTCGAGATATCAACACAGACCACTACACAATGCTGAAGCTGGTGGTGTTATCCTGCGTGCTGGCCGCGGCCTCCGCCAGCGTGGTAGGGCTCGCGCCCCTCGCGTACTCTGCGCCATTCGGGTACTCCGCGCCCCTCGCGTACTCCGCGCCCCTAGCATACGGCGCGCCCCTGCTGGCGCCGTCCAACTACCGAGGCCCGCTATCGCTGGCGCCCGGCCAGCCCGCCAACATCCTCGGCGCGGACGGCAGGCCCCTCGACACGCTGGACGTCAACCTGGACCGCTCCGCACACCTCGTGGCCAAGGCTCTCAACGGCGGCGTCCATCTGCTGAAGAAGCGCTCTGTGATCGCCCCCATCGGCATCGCTCCCATCGCCGGCCGCGTCGCGCTCGCTCACACGCCGCTGATCACTCCTGCCTCCCCGATCCTTGGACGTGTTGCTCCCATCTCTAACATCGCTCCCTACTCGCCCTACGCCTACCCTTACGCCTCATACTGGTGAATACTCACAAATACCAGATACAACGTCCTGTGAAAATAAAAACCATAATATTTTAAATGCTGTATTTAATTTTCGATACCATCACGTCATTTATTTTTACTATGAAAATACACACGATTACGTCGCAGATATGGATATAGGTAGTATACGTCATAATCCCTACTTTTTATATTATAAATGCGAAAGTAACTCTGTCTGTCTGTCTGTCTGTTGCTCTTTCACGCCTAAACGACTGAACCGATTGAAATGAAATTTGGTACAAAGATAGTCTAGAACCTGAGAAAGGACATAGGGTACTTTTTAATGCGAAAAAAGCATTGTAAGGGTTTGAAAGTTTGTATGGAAGTTTCGTCATTTTTAAAGCTAGAAGTTTTAAACTTATTTTTTAGGCTTTTAATTAAATTTAAATGAATATGACATTCAAAGTTTGTAAAAATTTTACCTTTGATGGGGTAAAGCAAAAATAAGGGATGAAAGTTTGTATGGAAATATGTGAGGTTTCGGCTAAACCACTGCACCGATTTGAAAAATATTTCACTAATGGAAAGTTACATTGACAGCGAGTAACATAGGATATATTTTATCCCCAAACTACGCGGGTGAAACCGCGGGGCGCAGCTAGTATTTTATAAACGAACAATTTTACACAGAGTGAGAGTGAATCTTTGAATGTGTATTTTGTGTTATCTGTATTCTACTGTGTTTTGTGTAATCGATTGTTGTAATTGGCTGCGGCCGTTTCAATTGAATAAATAAATAATAAATAATAATAATAAATAAATAACACATTACCCTGTCGCTTTTGTAATATTACTATGAACGTTCACAAACTTAATATAAATTTATAATTAAATTCCCAGGAAAAAGTTACTAATTTACCACGAGGAACATTTAAGTAAGTTTAATTATTAGATGCACCTAGCATAAGCATCTTATGATTGCTCAGTTGATCATGTGGCCAGCCAAGCCGCAGGACATGGGTTCAAAACCAATTGTCCGTATCCTTCGCAGACATGGTTGTGGTAATAATTATGAGTGTTAGTCCTGACACATTCTGCCGTAACAACGGTGCGTAAATAGCATTAAATTAAAGTAAGTATGCTTATAATTGAAATAAAATTATGATTCAGAAATTAATAAAATTAATTTGCTATTTAATAACTGTGAAAAAAGTCGTAACCTGTACGAATAGGTATATGTGAAAACTTTTATGTTTAGATGTTTAGAAGTTTGTAATCACGCAAAAACGGCTAAACGGATTTGGATGAAATTTGGCACACAGATAGTTTGTTCCCTGGATTAACATATATAATTCTTGTTGTCCTGTAAGAATTAAAGGCTCTTGAGGGATAATACTCAACGCGTGTGAAACCGCGGGGCGCTGCTTGTCGTTCATGAAAATATAAAAATCTTGATAACTGCAAAGCAGAAAGTTTCTCAAACCATTATCTGGGTGTTCCAGCAACAATCTATTTAGTCATATTCTAGGCTTATCATCTTCGACCACATCGTCACTAATACCCGGTAAGATCTGACAAATAAAAAACTTATGAAGAGCACATTCCATTTAAATTCACTAATTGTACCTAGGCACATTCAGTGTTCCGTAATTTGGCGACCCTTATTAATTCATAATAACATTTTAAATCACAATATTTTCCGTCCCATGGTGACGTACCGTAGCGCGACAGAAGTCGCCAATCCCGCGCTTCCTCTCCGCACTCAACGCTCTCCTGGCTGCCAATTCAGACTGTGATTTGTTTGCGGATGGATGGAAGAGTATTTTGTCGGAGTGTTTGGATTATTGTGAGAAGAATGAATGATTGTGTGAAATTGTGTACTGAATTTAACTATTATATGTAAATAATTAATGTAATTGGTATAAACCGTTTTAATTATATAAATAAATAAATAAATAAATCGGTAAATAATGGATCAAATTGTAGAATACTAGTTTTCACCCACGACTTCGTCCGCGCAGACTACAGTTAATCGCGATAAAACGTATCCTATGTCGCTAATATGTTGTATAATATGGTTACGCTAATATGGTTTCACCCACGTAGTTCCCGTTTACGAGAGAATGCAGAGCTTATGTTACTCGCTGATAATGTAGCTTTCCATTGGTGTAAGAATTTTTAAAATCTGTTTAATTGTTTATGTGTGAAACCGTAACAAACAAACAAACTCACATTCGCATTTTTATTATTAGTAAGGATTAGTTAGGATATAGTAAAAAAAGGCTGCGTCTCACGGTTTTACTTTTGAATTTCGTATTTTATTGCTACCTATATACACTTTAAGACCCGTTGCTGTGTAAATGAGTGGTTTTGTCTAATTATTTCAAAGTACTTAACATATAATATTAATATATATAAAAAAATAGAAAATGCTACTTAGCATTATGTACTCCTTGTACTCCATTTTAGTGCTAAAGAATAAATAAATAAATAAATATAATAGTTTTTATAGGAACGCGACCACCTAAATTAATTCACCTATGTCGTGCTGGATCGCTTCAGTTATACTTTATAGATGACGTGTAAACTTAGAAGCAGAAGAACTGTGATTATTGTGGTTACACGTTTACACCAGCTGAACGACCTATTCGTCTCGCTACTCTGTAGTAAAAATAAATCAGGGGTATAAAGAAATAGGAAATATTTGTAACTCTCTTTTATTTATTTACATTTTGCACAAGTTGTTTAATTTATCAAACGATCACCAATATGTAGCGTAAGGTGCGGCGTAAGGGGTGGCGTAAGGGGTGGCGTAAGAAGCGTAGGGGGCGATGTGACCGACGGGAGCGAAACGGCTAAGTGCAAGTGGGGCGGCAGGGGCGATCAGTGGAGCGTGAGCGAGCGCGACGCGGCCGGCGATGGGGGCGATAGGGGCAATCACGGAACGCTTCTTCAGCAAATGGACGCCGCTGTCAAGAGCCTTGGCCACAAGGTGCGCGGAGCGGTCCAGGTTGACGTCCAGCGTGTCGAGGGGCCTGCCGTCCGCAGCCAGGATGTTGGCGGGCTGGCCAGGTGCCAGCGACAGCGGACCCCGGTAGTTGGACGACGCTAGCAGGGGCGCACCATACGCTAGAGGTGCAGAGTACCCGAGAGGCGCTGAGTACGCGAGGGGCGCGGCGTATGGGAGCCACGAGGCGGAGACAGCGGCCAGCGCGCAGGATAACACCACCAGCTTCAGCATTGTGTAGTAGTCTGTGTTAGTATCTCGACTCAGTCACGACTGATGCACTTCTGTACTTGCAAAGAGCTTTTATACTTACATTAAGACCGGCGTTTGTCACCAGAACGCATCGTAGTTGACCCTGAGAGCCTACATTTTAATTCACAAAGAAAACAAAGACCCCGTTCGATCTTATCAATATGCTAACTAGATTCATATTCCAGTCGATTTATATCTTATATAATTATAAGGACTACTTATACCTATTGCTTTTACGAACCACATTTTTTGCCATTCCAACATTAATAATATTTCCTTGTTGTATAGATTGGGTATTGCTGACTGAACCAGGTATTGATCTACTTATCATATTATATTCAGCTGCTTAAGCTAAATTAAAAACTTATCTTACGACTCCACCATTGTGATAAAGAGTGATAATATCAAATGCAGTACTTTTGAAAGCTTTTTATCCTTTTGTCCGTTATTTTCAGAAACTAATGGGCTAGCTATACCAAATTCAAATAAATCTAACTACTTATACGCGTTGACGTCGCCATCAGTATGTGCATCAGCCTCAGCTTCGCGTCAGCGTCTGTCGCGGCGTCAGTATGTGTGTAAGCTCCGACGTCTGCATTGGCGTTGGTGCCTGCTTCGGCGTCTGCATCTGTGTCAGCATCTGCGAGAGTTTCTACGTAGGAGCCTGCGTCAGCGTCCCATGCAGTTGAATTCACTAGCTAAAGATAGTTGTAAATTCTTTTTTTATAAGAATAAGGCTTGCCACAGTAGCGAAGTAATAATAACCATAAATATAAACTTGTTTTATAATCAAATGTACCCTATCAACAGCTATACTTGTAGTACAGTGATTAAAATGTTTTTACCCGTTTGCGTCACGTTTTTTTTTATGTTTCTATGTAACGAGACGAACAAGTAGTTCACCTGATGGTAAGCGACACGCCTGCCCATAACAGCTACATTGCCAGCCAGAATCTGTGTCAGCACTGCACTGCGCTCGTCACCCTGAGACATGGTTTTAAAGTCTCATACGCCCAGTAATTTCGCTGGAAACAGTGCCCTTCAATCCGGAACACAGTTTTGTTTTCACACTACTGCTTGGCGGATGAATATCTGGCAAAGATGTGGTACTTGACTCTTGCAGATGAGACCTACCACTATAAGAAAAACGAGGACTAAAGGAGTGTATTGTGTTTATCGGCCCATGTATGTACTCGTATGTTTGGTCCTCTAGAGAACAAACGTATAGGCCGATTTTGATGATTCTTACATCAACCTGTTTGACTTAATTTAAAAAGTAGTTGATTCTGGTCACTGCACCCTTATAGACTACAGTGATACAAGTTTCTTTATAGAATTTTGTCAGTTTGTGCACGATAAAATCAACCTATACTACACAAATTTAACATATATGAAGTATTTGGTGTTTGGTAGCTTCAATTACTTGGGTGATAACTTGTATGTATGTAAAAAACTACCTGTTGCAGAATTGTACAGCAATATAAACTTACTAATTGAGTTCAATTTACATTCTTTCTAGAATAGAATATTATAGACAGACTAGCTGTACTCGGCATGCTTTGCACAAAACCATGTAAAGTAAAAAAAATTTGTTTGTCTAATCGCTACTAAACTTCACAAGATGACCCACTGGGTTGATATGAACATTGCCGGAAAAAAACCAAATTAATCCAGCCGTTTTGATTTCTATAGGGAACATACACACATCGATTTTTACAGATACAGTAACCTGTTACTTGCAGTCATAGAAGCAGGGATTTCTAGGGTTGTTTTACTGCAAACAAAAATACTGCGTTGACGGGCATGTTTAGAAAACAGTATGTTAGATATACCTTTCCTTTTTTCTATTTATTTTGTTTTTACAACTTTGTAACAAGTGGTAAGTGCTACACTTTAACATCGGTAAATAATATGCTTTTAAGCTTTTATTTGTGTTTAAGGAGAAATAAAATTACGTGAATAAAGTTTTAAGTAACTCTCTTTATTTATTTCCATCTCGAATATTTTGTTGGTTTTCTATAGTGATCACCAGAACGAGGCGTAAGGGTAGGCGTAGGGCGAGTAGGGAGCGATGTTAGAGATGGGAGCAACACGTCCAAGGATCGGGGAGGCAGGAGTGATCAGCGGCGTGTGAGCGAGCGCGACGCGGCCGGCGATGGGAGCGATGCCGATGGGGGCGACCACAGAGCGCTTCTTCAGCAGATGGACGCCGCCGTTGAGAGCCTTGGCCACGAGGTGTGCGGAGCGGTCCAGGTTGACGTCCAGCGTGTCGAGGGGCCTGCCGTCCGCGCCGAGGATGTTGGCGGGCTGGCCGGGCGCCAGCGATAGCGGGCCTCGGTAGTTGGACGGCGCCAGCAGGGGCGCGCCGTATGCTAGGGGCGCGGAGTACGCGAGGGGCGCGGAGTACCCGAATGGCGCAGAGTACGCAAGGGGCGCGAGCCCTACCACGCTGGCGGAGGCCGCGGCCAGCACGCAGGATAACACCACCAGCTTCAGCATTGTGTAGTGGTCTGTGTTGATATCTCGACTCAGAGACGACTGATGCACTTGCACACTTGCAACGAGCTTATATACTTGCATCATCGGATAACTCGATGGGCGGCGCCGGAATACATCGTTGACATTGACAGCACTACTCTTGTTTTTAAACAACTTTTTCCAGCTTAGTTATTGTAGTTCTTTTAAGTATGTCTTCTGTGGCTCAGTGTAAAACGTGATAAGATTTAACATAGGTATGCGGTACTTACAAGTAAACCCAGTTTCTCTTCAAACAATAAAATAAAATAAAAAACCACTTTCATAGAAATACGAAACATTTCCAAAATCAAATAAGATCTAAATACGACCGTGTTCTGACAAAGCAATGCACGGTGTTTGAAAAATTTTTGGAACTAAGGGTTTGACAATTAAAGGTTGGCGGTTTGCTATAATTGGTTTTTAATTAATATAAAAAGTTTTGAGCAAGTATATCATATAATATTTATACACAAACGCTTTGAAGTATAGGTACCAATAGACTAGTTCTTAACTTACTATAAAGGACTGAGATCTGTCTGTAAAGCAGCAGTAACAGAGAAGATTAGGCTTTAGGTACAAGAGACATTAAGAAATAATACACAATGAAAGGTAACACAACCTAAACCTACAAAAATATTGATAGAAAAAGTTCCTACTGTTGCTTGATCTCTTTTGGCGATGTTCGCGTAAAATATATCGGGAGGTGAAGGTACGTTGTTAATAATAAGCAATATTTGTTTTATAGGCAACTCTCTTTATAAACTATCGTAGGTAGGCATATGGTACGTTACAATCTAATGTGTCTGTACATTTTTACCAGAGGTGGCCGGCATGTCCCCACGCGCCCACACCCAAATGTCCCACGGGACCGATGCCTCCGATGTGGCCGATACCGCCGATGGGGCCAATACCGCCGATACCACCATGTAGACCGAGGGGTGCGGCAGCAAGGCCAAGAGAAGCAGGGGCGATCAATCTAGCAGCAGGCACGTCGATGCGAGCGGCGTGGGACCACGCGGCGGCACCTAGGAAAGGAGCGGAGCGCTTTCCAATGTAATGAGCGGCACCAGCGTGATCTACAGCTCTCGCGGTCAGGTGAGCAGCACGGTCCAAGTTGACGCTGATGGTGTCCAGTGGCCTGCCGTCATGAGCCACGATGTTGGCGGGTTGTCCCGGAGCCAGGGACAACGGACCCCTGTAGTTGTAAGCGGCGATCGCCGGAGCGGCTGCCACACCACCACCGTGCACAAGACCCAGAGGAGCTACGGGAGCGGCCAGCAGAGGTGCAGCCAGGGGAGCGCCGAGATGCGCGCCCAGGCCTATCCCGCCCAATCCTAGACCTCCCCATCCAAGTCCCAGAGGACCGAGAACTCCGCTAGGGGCAGAAGCCGCCACTGCGAGAACTGAAGTCAACACCACCAGCTTGAACATTGTGGTCTGTGTTGTTTTCTGATCGGAGAACGACTGGTACATTTACCCTCTAAAGTTTAGCTTATATACCGATCAATTTCGTAGGCTAGCCTATTCCAGATACCTTTGTGACGTCATCTAAATATGCAACAGGGGCGTTGGCATTCGTTAGTAGAAAGAAAAGCAGTACGGGGCGGCGCGGTCGCCAGTACCGCGGCATATTTCGATGTCAAAATTCAACTCTAAACAGAAAAGGTTAGATTCCAGAATCGATGCATGTTCCCTTGTTTGCCTTGAACGCTGTGATAAAGGGCCGTTCACTTCAATGACCACTTGAATAGATGCTCGAAATTGCTGAATAAGCGGACACTTATCACCCTTCTGTCATGGTGGTAATTTGTACGTAAAATCTAAACAACGATAGAGTCAATCATACTCGTGCCCTTCCGTTGGTCGCTCGTGGTTGGTCTCTGTTAGAATTAAATTCCTTATTGTCATAGCGGGAGCAGAATTCGTGTTTTCCATTTTACTTTGTTAAAATATTACGTAATTATAACTGAAAAGGTAATTAAAGCAACCTACTTTTATAATGCCCGGAACGGTCAATGCCCGTTTTATCCCGATTTCAATACAATTCAGCGTAATAATATTACATTACCGGTCTCCGCCTCATAAAACAGACATCTGGCGCATTGAAATATTAGAGAAAGATACCCAAATTTCATGAAAGGGCTCTAATGGACCCCTTTATAATTCAGGTTGGGTCGATGCACTCTTTCGTTCAATTATTATATTTATAACGATATTTTAATTACACGGTGAAATATAATTTCTGATAGCTTTTTAAATTACCGAGGAGACGATTTCTAATAAATATTTCTGTACCCACAGCATCCTTTCTTTTTTAAGCAGCAAAATAAAATAATGTTTTTAATATTATAAGGAAGAGAGAATGGAATTAAAGGATCAGAAAAATATGAAATACAAAATCGGTACAAAATTTATTTATAATTTAATAGGAACTCTATTATTTATTTATATTTTTTAATTATATATTTCACAAAATTTTATCAGTTATAATTATTATGTGAATTTGTTTCAAATATTTGAAAAACGTACTCGTTTGTATACTCAGAGTGAACGGTATATATTCATTATTCATTCAAAATACCTAACACTTATTCTAATCTTTATTTATGAATGTATATACTTAAAGCAGAATAGTAGGTATTAAAATAAAGAAGGGAGATTCACACTTTGTATCTTCTGAGCAATTTTTTTTTGCAAATAGACAAGTATCGGCTCACAGTCTCATGATGATAAGCGATGACGCCACCGACGGTGGAGCATGGTAGCCTAGATACCCATTCACTCTTGACTTGAAAACTTCTAGATTATAGCTCTCAGGAAATAAATTCGCTGGAAGGGAATTCCATCCCTTCTCTATTCGAATTATAAAAGTGGATGCAAATCGCCTTGTACGGAAAAAAAGTGACTCTGATAAAAAAGTTCTCTAATATGGATTACCCACTCATTTCAGGTGTGAAAGTAAGGCTATTTATTTCATAAAATAAGAATAATAGGAAAAGCAGCTCAGTTATTTTGTTATCTAGGTTAACCCTAAAAACATAACAAATAACTTACCGCATCCTCTCTAAAAAGCTTACAATATGCGCTATTACAAAGCTCAAATGTTTATTTGTGATGCCATAAGCAGCCAATGACACAAACAAATGAAGCTCTGTTTCGAATAATATCATTCAAATATCCCTGACAGCACATTACTAAACTTGATACATGAACTTGAAAGTGATACGACATGTTAACAGCTCGCAAGCCTAACCGGTTGCATGTGACGTATCAACGACAGTCACCATCACACATGCTTGCGTAAGTGACGTATCGACACACACTTCTATGTTACTTGTAAGTATGTGGGTGACGTATATGTTAGTATTAAAACACATCTAGCACCTATGTGTTTGGTGGTAGGACATGACCTTACCTTTGTTAGTGGTATAATAATGTGTTTAAAGCTTTTGTTAATAAGTGTAGCAATTATATTACAAACTTTCATCATAATAGTCAAGACATGTTTATGTGATCTACTATACAAATATCATTTGTTTAGCCTAAGAATGTTGGTGGGAGGCCGGACCTTGTGGTTTTCTCTGATGCAAGAAATTCTATTATGGAGTCAGGAACCACTATTTTACCTAAGCAATCGTTTACATTTATATTTACTTGACACAGGCGGGGCCTTATTCACGCGCAGATTAGTATCAAAATATAATTTTGACAAACCTCAAACGTTTCGATCAAGTCAATTTGACCGCGTCGTGGGCACGAGAAGACTCAAAAGACTCTAGTTCGTGAAAGTTTAAAAACGTTTACATTTATTTTGAGACAAATTACATTTTATTCATATAATTTACCTGGTAGGTATATTATCTACAAATCGGGACCGGGCCCCCGTGGTAGAATATGACCTAACCCTCCTCACGAAAGTGAGGGGAGACCCGTGCTCAGCAGTGAGACCATATGAGTTGGTGATGATGATGAAGAATTTACCTGCAATTAGTATAGAATATAGATAAACCCATCCAGCACACAGCTATAGAAACGTTTCATCCAACGTATTTATTGCAATACATACGTTTTTTGGGACTTTAGTTCTTTGTGTCTATGGTCAGCTATGGATTGCTACATTTAGATACTCTTCACTAAACAATATTTTGGATCGTTCCCAGGAAAGCCTCTCGTCATGATGACATGACATGCGTTTATGGGCGTTGAGTCATAATCATAACACATATAGATCATAACTTATTTACTTTATTATTTACTACTTTTATACACCTATTCGCAAAATGTACCATTGGCGGCTTGCCCGAACAGCGCTATTTTTTTCTATACCTCTGAAAATCATCTATTTGGAAGCAATTGGTAACACAGCTTAGGAAGAAATTAATGAAAGGAAAGCGAGTCAACGACCCTTCTCGATAATGGGCATCCCTTTATGAGAATCTAGGGCTGTACGAAAGTCCGTCCCTAAATAATTAAGATGGTAAGTTAGTAGTCAACAAGAATCCCGTTTCAAATATGTGTCTGACTAGTAAATTGATGATATTGTATTAAAAATGGTTTAGAAAATTCACACATAAGCTACCTACTGAACCGATTACAATTCGGTTTTCATTGTGTATAAGCTTAGAATGTGACTTATAAAAATAAATAGGCCACGTTACATCTAGGTCTTCGATAGATCTATGTACCTAGTTAAATCTAATGTCTGTTAAGTTGAACCATATTTAGATATTTGGGACCGTGTGTTCATAATATAATAAGCAAAACCTTTGGTAAAATTATGTATTCTTAGCACCTTTCATCGGACAGTCGTTCCACAATTCATCGCTTGCCAAGTTGCCATTTACGGTTGTTAAAAGAGAACCGACTCGATTCATCTGGCATTTTAAATTTATAGTGTGCCTTTGGAATTAATATCTCCATTTTGCTTTTCCTGTCCTAGTATTAATTCATCAGTAAAAGGTTTAACCGTGGTGCCAATTTTCTCTATAAATGGAGATGAAATATAATAAGTGGTCTACTCTACAACAATAACTAGGAAGGGTTATTTTTCTTATTAACTTTTGTTATAGGTTTATTTTTCTCTTTTTGATATATAATACGTACATTATTGGCTTGCTTTTAACCACTGTGACACTTAGTGTTAAGTGACAATGTGGTCTAAGGTGATAAACATGGTAATTAAATAATCAGAATTAATCATTGAATTATCTGAATTGTATATAAATTTGCAATGTTGCAGGCCAAGCCAATAATAGCGTGTTGAATAAAATAAAATTGGTTACAAAACGGGCGTTACAAAATTCCAGTAAAAACAATATCGTTGTAATTATTCGTGATACCTAACGACTTAAATACATACCTGTATGAAAAACCTATTGTTAGGGTTTGTAAATTTGTAACAATTAATCTATATCAATTAACTAAATAGTTACTTAATACCTCTTTATGCTGACAACTTTTTGGTTGAGATCTTTTTGGTTGAGTAGTCGGACCTTAGTCGGACGAAAAGAAAAAGGAAAAAAAGGAGGAATGTATGTCAGTGCGTCATTCGAAAATTGGAATCGAGCGAACGACTTTGTTATTTGAAAAATATATGATTGTCTTGAGAAAAAGAAATAAAAACAGTGAACGTGTTAAGTAATGTTTTATCTTTTAATAAACTTACTCCGGCGAGGCCTAGAATAGTGATACCTAGTCTTACAATATAGTAAATAATAGTAATACAAACGCATTGCAAGGTCCTTGGGCAGTTGTAATAATAACCACATTTTATAATTACTATAACATTATTGTACAACTATCTAACGAATTAACATAATGCTAACCCAGTTAACTGCGAGTAGAGTTATAATTCAGTTTGTCGGATCGGTGTGTCCGTCTCACCGTCACTTACACTACTTAACCGACATTCGACCAACTAACTAACGCTTAGGTTCTTCGGATAATAACATTAATTACAATTGATTATATATGATGATACATGGGTAGCGGGCTCATTCTGATCAGCTTTCAGTACGGAATACGTACGGTATAATATAAATTATCATCATCAGCAAATATCGGCCCACTGCTGCGCACGAGTCTCCCCTCACTTTTGTGAATAGGTTAATGCCTTAATCTACCACGGGGGCCCGGTTCGGATTGGTGGATAACATACCTACCTCTGAAATAATTCTCGGGAAGATATTTGGATTTCCTCACGATGTTTTCCTTCAACGAAAAGCGAGTGATAATTACGTACATATGTTTTACAAAAATCGTGCAAGAAAAAAAAATCAACATAAACTTATCTAACTACTCCTATCATATTTTCTTCTATAAACATGTTACCAATTTAAGAAGTAAAAAATAACCGCTTCAATAATGTACCTCTACTTCCTGCTATAAAGTATCCTACAAAACGTGTAACACTTCGTTATTTGTACAGTATAACCTACATGCCTTTATAATAACATTGAGTACAAAACAGTGAGAGCAAAAAACTTAACTTCCTGATTATGAATTAAATGCCGCTGGTTCGATATCTGTCAATAAGTTACCGCCTTTTCAATTTAACTGATCTGATATATTTACTACACAATAATAGTTTAATCTAAATTGTTTTTAGAATTTATGACTTTTCCAATAATTTCACTTATGTGAAGTTAGTGTATGTATACATGTATAGTAATGGTCAGAAGAGGAATGTATACCTGTATGGTGATAATCAAAGTAGGAGAATGTCCACCTTCCAAGGAGAGGGTCGTGAGTTCAATTCTCCTGCACTAAAATTTTCTTGCAAAAATATATGTCGAATTTCGGTGAAGGAAAACATGCCCGAGAATTAGCTCGGAGGTACCACCACCAATGCTCCTCACCACCAAACCAATGGGCAGCATGGGGCAGTAATGGGCGGATATCAGTATATGATGATGATAATACTTATGTATTGATGAAGCACTGATTTTGTCTAAGGGAATGAGATTACAGTATCTTACTTTATGAAAGTGCATTTTTTATTAATAATATTTTGGTAGTTGGAGAGTTAATCTCTTTTTTACGTAGACAGGTATTTTATTAGGATCTCAGGAGCATTCAGTGCATCAGCTAGGTACTTTTTGTATCTGGCTAAGCCCTATATGTAGGCTTTACCAAAATCCAGATTCAAGTCAGCTAAGCTACCTAGCAATTGCAACTGAGATCAAAAACCTAGATACAAGGTTGCACCTACGTGGACAATTGAAACGGACTAGTTTAGTTAGCAACGTTAAGCCTGTAACCATACCTACGGTAGATATAGCCGTGGCTTGCCTTGATCTAGTAAAACCAAACCAGCTACTGCCAAGTGCCTTACCTTATGACTAAAAATGTCAAGAAATAAAGCTCAAAGGAACAGAATTCCTATTTAAATTTAAACATAGTAGTTATTTTTATTCATTTACGAACACATATTTTGTGTGTTTATTTTGTATGATCTGATAACTTTAATGCGCAATTCCTCAACTTCAAGCTATCAAAGAAAACGGATCTCTAATCCACATACATTTCGGAGACTTTTTAAAGAACTTGAATGTTTCTACGAATACTATACCCACTATATTTAACATACTTCAAATAAGTAGTATTTTAGAAAATGTTGTTTACCTCAGAACTCCGTCATTTACCAACCATTGGTTTTTTAAAGGATATACTTTCGGATTGGTCCCATAGAAATTTTATCCAAATCGGTATACAATTAGTTTGGTTTTTAAATTAAAATAACTGGAATAATCAGTTTGTAATGATAGACGTAAGCCAACGAAATAAAAGAAGAGAAAATAAAAATAAAAAATGTCATATTATCTTATATAGTCCTCCAAAACTAATGTACTCAACCTTGCCGATAAACGCCCATTACATGTACCAATACATTGTACAGGAAGGCGATGAATGTTGTATGATGGATGTATCAAGATCAAAGTCAACGATTCTTGTCATCTAGAAGTCCTAGAACTATTTATCGTTTCGCTTCGTAAGATAAGGCGTTGATATAATTTCACTAAAATATAATTTTTCAAAACTTTTGCATATTTCATAGTTCATGTTATAAGCAAAACGTAATACTGCAACCTACTTTTCCTATATTATGCTTCAATTTGATTCAAGTATGTGTGCTTCATTTCTACCAATGAATAAACTTACCCTTAAAACCTACTAACGCATCCTGGAAATCGGTACGTAATCTAGCACGTGGAATTATTCATGAGAAAACAATCCACTTCAATAAGCACAAGTGAGATGTGATGACGTCCGCACACGTCATACTGCCGCCGTCGCTCTACTGTGCCACGCGATAGCTGCTTCCTATTAGGAAGCGAAGCTTGATGACCAACTGTTACACGGTTACCAAATGTTAAAGAGAACATAACATTTCTAGTTGATTAGTGAATATCTGAAAAAAAAATTATTACATGAAATTTATTCAATACTCATTTCAATTGCATGAATAAAATATTAGTTCGCATATTAGCAAATTATTTTCACTGCTTGCTAAAAATTAGAGAAAAATCGATGTAGGTTGTAATTATGTAGTACGAGTGAATACTATGACATAATTGCCGTAAATCTAAAAAGTACTAGGAAAAGCTTAGCCCCCTTATTAACAATTTTAAGTTGAATACATTATTGTTTATACAGAAGGGATGGGTGTACAAATTTAAATCGGTTAAGTAGGTACTTAACATCTATGTGAAATTTTAGTTTGGAACCGAAATTCAGCGATTTTGTGGCACAATTTTATATAGGGCTGCAGTTAACTTTTTCACGATTAACATGTGCTACAGACCTTTGCAGGGCTCCTTTTACGATTTCCTTGTACTCCTTACCGATTACGATAGTTAGTTCACATCTAGAACTTAGTAAATTTTATATATAAATTGAAATAAAACTGTTCGTTACGCTACGGTGTAACACGATGCCAGCGACTCTCGACGTAGTCGTAACAGCCATTTATCTGATCGCTCTAGTTCGTCGCCACGCCACTCAGCCATTGTGCTTACCCGCGAAGACTCATGATATCTTTGTTTAATAGGAGACCATGATCTAGCGGATGTATATGTAGCCACCCACGGGCATTGAAGAAAATGACAGGCTATTCAACATTGAACTATTAATAGCTGATTTGTGACAACGTTGTATAAACATTACCTATCTGTAAATCAACTTGAATTTAAGGGAGGGAGGGAAGCTTCAATCATTCATGAATTTGATTTCATAATTAAAGTGATTTAATTGGATAATTAATGTGACGAATTGAAATAGAAGTGTTGAATTGATACTTTGATGCCATGAATGTGACGCTAACATTAATAAGTTTCTAAATTCGATTGCTATCTTGATTCGTTTCTATTAAAAGTACACACATTTATAATTATAGCCGTTTCCGAACATAACAATTGCAATCTTTGTAGACGTGTGGCAAATGCGGACCTTTAAAACCAGATCAGTTTTGGCAACAGCTAGAGTAGTTATATTTTAATTAAAGTATTAAGCCTTTCTATGTAGGTACCTATTGCTAAATAGCTTTAGTCTGCGATTCCTCGGCAGTGCGAGAGCTGCTCTAAATATTATTTTTTTTATTTCACAACAGTGTTTGATTTCTTGAGATATTTTCATTGAGCACTTCCTGAAGCACAGGATACTATTATATATCCAAACCATTATTTGTTATACGTTAAAACAAAAAGCTAAGCATCTACAGGTATTTAAATAGCTTCTCAGTGCGGCGCATCTAAACACCTCAAAATCGAAAGAAGTTCTGCTGCGTTAAATAATAACATTCGAAAAACTTATTTGATCTGGAATAACTATAATAAAAAATAAAAATAATCTTTGACAATAATTACAATCATCTATCTATCTATAATTAATTTTGTACTAGTTTATAAGTTTTCTTTTTTTCTGTGGTGATTCAATGAAGAGTGTATACTAGGGTAACTAGCAAAGGTGCCGGTAATGCCAACGTATTAAAAAAATAGGTTTTTATTAATAAGGCATAGGCGTTACATCTAAATGGCTATCCGTAATAATCTAATAATGGACAGTGTACGGGCAGACATGCAATCGCCACCTTTCATAAATAGATAAGTAAACTACTAAGTAACAAAGCACACTTAAAGTGCAAAACCGATAAGCTATCTATTCGATCGGCCGCCGGTTTGCGCAAGCTGCTGACGAAATGTGTGTTGTGACTTGCATCAAGAAATAATTCCTTATTCAGTACAGCAATCTCTAAATATGTCACGTAGAAAACATTAACATAGCAAGTTTGGAGTATTTTTATTAAGGCACCTTTTAAGGAAGCTGTTGTAATGTGGAGTCGTATCTGGAATGCCTTTCCCTCTATTGTACACAATTGTGCACTACAAGGCTCGAGAAGGCTTGGTACCTTAGTACGTTATTGTTAACCCAATACGGAAATCTTTTTTCAGTAGATCGTGAGTAGCATTGTGATGGTGTTATGGTGGGCAGACATTTTAAACGAAAACAAAAAAGAAAAGAGGATAACATTTCTTTGACACGCACAAAATATATAGCAAAAAAATCGGCCAAGTGCGAGCCAGACTCGCGCACAAAGGATTCCGCACCATTTATTTCTAAAGTGAATATATTATAACTAAATATTCTGTTAATATTTCAAGCGTCTACCTGTTGCCCTTATCAATATCGAACAAAAACGAGCAAAAAAATCACGTTTGTTGTATGAGAGTCCCCTTAAATATTTATTTTATTCTGTTTTTAGTGTGTGTTGTTATAGCGGCAACAGAAATTTGTAAATATGTGAAAATTTCAACTGTCTAACTATTACGGTTCATGAGATACAGCCTGGTGACAGATGGACATACAGACAGACAGCAGAGGCATGGTAAATGGGGCCCCATTTTACCCATTGAGTACGGAACCCTAAAAAGGAAACTACAAACCAGCCTTATCGTAGCATATTATAGCGCTTGACAGAAACACGCAGCTTTGACTTTCAGCTAAAACCGAGAGGTGGATGAGGATATCTACTGTACTATTCATAAAAAGCAAAAGCTTTTCCCGGACTCACGTTTCTGTAACTCATTTAGGACGCCCCAGTTATCTTATACCCCTCCTTACGTACGCGTAAACTTTATTTATTCAACACAGTGTTGACGTCATATCATTTCTTTAAAATTTGTGAAAGGTCAATGTCCAACTGTTGTCATACAAGTTTATTGAGAGCTGCATTTTTCATGGCGCAGTTGATACATGACAACAGCTGTTGCGCTTGGCGTCCAGTGACAATCATAGAATATCACTGTTGTATAATATAGTTCTCGGCGTCAGCTAATGTTGTACGCGGCCTAGCGCGTCGACTTGTAGATCAAGGACTAAGACAAAATGTGGGAGTCATAAATAAGTGTCAAATGATCTCTTCGTAATTACTTTATCGCTTAAATGTGTTCACAAAAAGCAATTGAACTCCAGGAAAATATTGTTCCAGTTTTGTAAAATGGAGAAAAATAATTAGGGAAGCGTGATAAAATGAAGTAAAAAAATTCAATGAAAAGCGGTCATCGCTTTGTTTACTTGGATGAAAACATTTTATCCAAATATCCTTTTCTTAAAGGCTTTCATAAAGTTCGTTGACCCAAAGGATGGGTTAGATCTTGGATAAACAAGAGTTGCCACGTCTGACCACGGTCGAGTATAAACTAGAAATATAGCTAAGTACACCAAAACCAGGACCGATGTGGCTACGCCACTATAGTTTTGGGGTTCCATAAGTAAAAAGTAAGTAAGTAAAATGGATCACCAATGCATTCACACCGAGGTGTCAGTTGCATATCACAAAGCTGTGATAAAATTTGAATCTACAAATAACAAATCTCTAAAACCCATTCCACGTTCTATAACAATATTATTATATTGTGCTTGTGTGTACCTTTAACTGGGCATTGACTTGAGCTTTGAGCCTAAACTTACATGTTGATTTCCATTTTTTTTAATTTGAATTAGTTACAAAATGAGCAAGTCGTGTACTTGATGGTAAGCGCAACGCCTGCCGACAACAATTACAGTGCCACCCAGAACTTTGCATAGCATATCTTGCGCGGCCCTGCACTGCGCTCGTCACCCTGAGACATCGTTTCTAAAGTCTCATATGCCCAGTAATTTCGCTGGAAACAGTGACCTTCAAATCGAAACACAGTATTGTTTTAACACTATTACTTGGTGGAAGAATATCTGGCAAAGGTGTCGTACTGCCCCAGGCGGTATCTCGCAGAAGAGACGTACCACTTCATTTCATTTTCATTCAAACTCTATTCTGGAATGCAAGGCTAATTATATTTAAATTACATTCCTGATTAACATACTTTTACTAGTTGTTGCGTGGTAATCCGCGAAGTATGCGGGTGGTGGTGACGAGCAGAAAAGATTTATTTATTTATTTAATTTAAACGGTTTAAACCAATTACATTAATTATTTAAATATAACAAGATACAACTGACGACCCCGCATGCCATTACGTGCAAGGCCCAACCCGCGAATAGCGAGCGCTAATAATTCAGGGAGTAATCGAGATCGCTTTTATCTAAAACATATCCTTAAAAACTAAAAATTTAATAAGTAGCCATGTCATCACAGAACATTTTAAACTATAATTATTTATACATTTTGAAAGAATTGTGAAATAATGTTAGCACCTACAACGAGAAATCGCAGAATCTACTCTACTTAAATATATAAAAAAGCTAACCTCTTTAAGGCTATAGTGATTTCTTTGATAAGTAAACTATTTTTACAATAGGTAATTTATAAAGCTACTTTAATAATAGCTGAGGTATAAATTATGTGACGTAGAACGGAGTACACTAATCTAGAGCACTATTTAACTTAACCTTGAAGGAACCCAGGTAATAATTTAGTAGCGCCAAGGTGCGCATTAAATATCATTTAAAATGATTGGTGCCTGTGTCAAATATTTCTTTAATCTACAAGTATGAATGCCTAAATTAAATCTTAGTTTCGACAAAAAATGCCACATTATTGGTCTTTTTTAAGCTAACTCCTGCCAGTTTTTGACCTGGATCCCTGGAAAATATCTTTATCCTTCCTTTAAACACCTGGAAAAACATAGTTATTGACCAACTCTCCTTGATATTAATATTCTTTCTTTGCAATAAAATGAGTAAAACTGAATGAGAATGAGAAGAAATATTACAAAATAAAAATAAATTCGATCCTTGGTAAACATAAAGTAATATAATTGTATTGGACTTTACCTTAGTGAGTTTCCGTAGTAAAAAAAAATATTATTTCTTATTTAAGGGAGAAACCCAGTCTCTTTTTTCCACTTTGTTACCGTAGGTGTAGTAATTAAATTCTAGGAGGGTCTCATTTTTGGCAGGTTTATTTCCTGGCATCATGTTTGCATAATTAAGCTAAAGCTTTAAAACAGCTAAAATGTCTTTACAGGCGTCTCGCATTGTGTTCCCAAGTCTACCTAAATTCCTCGTACCATTCCTGTGTCTAGGAAGTAGCAGGAATTGTATTGTGTTTTATTGTATATAAGGATCAGAATCCTTTGTGTTGTGAAGTAAGTTCTTCTACCTACTATAAGAGTTGGCTTGAAATTAAGCCTCTTGAACACTTTTCAGTTACAGTTTTCAACATGTCTGCATGAGAAGTAGTAGATAAGGACTGAGCAGATTATGCAGTTCGTTCGACTTATCTAAATGGGTCGATGATTTCCAGAAAATCGTTTGCCAAATAAAAATCTTTAGTATTTAATCGTAGTTCTTACGTGCCTCCTTTTTCAAACCACTTTAAAAAATATGACGCGTAAATTAATTATTAATATGGGAATATCCTCTATCGATCTACTAAATACTGGCTATGTCCGTTAACATAGCTATAGTGAATGCGCTGCGTTTACGTGCGAGTATTAGTATGATTTTTCTAATTGGAATTCATAACCCTCCTTTTACTTTCGTGTAAAAAGGGTTCACGTTTGAAAACATCTAAAGCAAGCATCCGATCGGTTTGGGTTCATGTTATATTGCTCTTAACTAATATTGACCCATCAAAATATTATGTTCCCGTATAAAAAACTGTAAAAACTTTTTTTTTAACTTCAATAAAGAACTTAACCATGAACTCGTTATGCAGTTTTAAGGATTATAATCGGATTCACCATAAGGTTCTGCATAAACGTAGTATTTCTACAGGGTCAAAAAGGTTCCCATAAGTACAAAAGTTGCCTCTTAAGACAAACGTCTGCTGAAGCAGATTTTTATGTACAAAGAAAGAATGGACTATTTTCCAACTGTTGGATACACATACCTAATTCATTACACCTTTACAGATCGTACGTACTAATATATCAAGAACACGGAACTAAAACGTGGTAGTAATTCCTTGTGGTCTTGGACACCGCCTCGCATGACTGAGCGCAGCCTTTTAAGTGTGCGTACGCAGGACCTCTACATACATTCATTTTCCAATAGATTTTGAACTTTATCACTGACTCATTGATCACAGTTCAGCAGGAGGCAGAAATTTTAGGTACAGTTTCTTTTTATAAATATTGTAAAAAGTTGCGGAATGTGTTTCACCCTGTGAATAACTTTATGCACGGCAGCTTCTCAGAATAAGCACTGAAAGTAAATCATTTTTTATCTATTTATCGGACAGCTTAGTCTCACTTAATATGTACCCACACAATTAGCTAAATACATACCTTTTAATTGAAATGTGGCTTTATCCCTACTTCGAATACCTACGAATAAAGTAAACTGGATCTCATTGACTATAATTAGCTGATTTGATGGAACGGCTCCTATATAATTATAAAGGCTCTTAAAACACTCTCTCTCTCCTCTCTCTTTAAACTCTGTCTTATACTAATTGTTCTTATATTGTAACTTTATAAACTAACTTTACTGTTAATATAATACTTAAAATGAGAAATGCCTAGAACGTCACGGATTTGTTAATTGCAAAAATGAGGTCAAATAATATTTTACGAATGTACACAAATGAGATATACAAAAACCGCTCCAAAAATTATAAATCATAGTTAATTAAACTACCTGGTAATTTACTTAAATACTTGTTATATTCTAACATAATAAAATGATAGCATCTATGCTATAAAGCATCGCGGGTTTCGCCGACGTCGTTGCGCACTACATGCTCCGACCACGAAATTCTTTCGTTATGACCGCCACACACGCACCGAGGTCAACCAACATTTTATTGACAACGACATTGTTCTATCTACTTACAAATATTACCCACAGAAATCGCCTTACCTTTTAATTATGTCCGGTCTGTATAAATATAGCAGAAGGCGAGTCAAAATTATCAGTCGACCGTGTGCGGTTTGAAGTGATCTATTCAGTTCGTCAGAAAAACACAGACCACGTTCAAAATGAATACGCTGGTGGTGTTGTTCGCTCTTGCCTCCGTGGCTTGTGGATCCCTGGTGCAGGTGGCGCAGCCCCCGCACCACCCCGCAGTGGTGCTGGACCCCCACGGCCGCCCTCTGGACACAGCCGAGGTCATCAACGCCCGCGCCGTGCACCTGCAGGCTAAGGCTCTGGAAGGGCACTACGCTCCCCTCGCGCACGCCGCTGTCGTCGCTCCCGTCGCTCACTCCGTGTACGCCGCTCCACTCGCGCACTCCGTGTACGCCGCTCCTCTCGCTCACTCCGTGTACGCCCCGGCCTCCGCCGTGTCCCACCAGTCTCGCGTTGACATCAGCCACAGCCCTGCCATCGTCAGCCACTCTGCGTACGCCTCTCCTCTGCTGGCGCACTCCGCCCTTGGGCTTGCTCATGGACATCTCCTGAAGAAGCGCTCCCTGGGACACCTCGCGTACAGCGCACCCATCATCGCTCCCTCCGCCGTGTCTCACCAGTCTCGTGTGGATGTGATCTCCAGCCCTGCTGTGGTGTCTCATGCTGTGGCCGCGCCGGTGCTCTCTTACGCCGCTCCCGCGTACGCGCACGCCGCTCCAGTGTATGCGCACGCCGCTCCCGCCGCCGTCTCCCATCAGTCCCGCGTTGATGTCCGCACTAGCCCTGCTGTGGTTTCTCACAGCGCCTACGCCGCGACTCCCCTTGCCTACAGCGCTTACGGCGCTGCTCCCCTTGCCTACAGCGCCTACGCCGCCGCTCCCCTGGCTCACTCTGGACTTCTCCACTCTGCTCCCCTTGCTCACGCCTGGTAAAGAGCGAACCTGTCGAACACCTAAGACACACGAGTACCTAGGATATGTAAAAAAATAGACAGAAAAATATTTATGAAATAAATGTAAATAACTACGAACAAAATATTTCATTTGCCTACCTTAAAAAATTACAGTACTTTTTTTATAATAATTAAAACGAGTGTGCTCGTTATACCACACCACTGAAGTAAAACTTGAGAAAGAGAGAAAGAAAATGCGTGCTCGCACCTCTCTCTCTCTCTCTCTCTCTTGACCATTTATTTATTTATCATTTATCATTTTTCATTTGTCATCTGTCACCTGTAAACTGTCACCTATCACCAGTTACCTGTCACCTATTACCACTTACCCCTTACCCCCTATCCCCTACCCCCTACCTTTTAACCTAATTTTTCTCTCAACTTCCATTCGCGTCGCCCGGTATCATTTTCCGTAACGCATTCACCAGCTTACTCCCAAGTCAAGCGTGCGTAAAGAAGTTTTACTTCAAAAATACATAGATTATTCAGAATCCGACTAATATTATAAATACGAAAGTTTGTGATAATGGATGGGATGGATGTTTGTTCCTCTTTCACACAAAAACTACTGAACAGATTCGAACCATTTATAACCAGGATTGACTAATAGGATCCTTTTTATCCCGATAGTATGTTCCCGTGGGACAAAACGGGAACTACGCGGGTGAAACCGAGGGGCGCAATTAGTAACATGCTAAATGAAGACTTTCAATAGGCAGGTACAACTCAAAATTTTAAATTTTATAATTCTGGAAATTCAGCTATGTAATAATATTCTCTCAGCCAAGGATCCCAGAGTTCACAAAATTAGGTGGAATCATACGTACAGTAACAATGTACACTGTATTTTTTTTTCTACCGAATTATAATTGGTGGTATTGGTAATCTATATACTAGCTATTATAAAATCCGTGTAAAATCCGAATCCGTGACATTATCCGTAAATCATAAAGGAATTCTATCTTTAATATGTATATATTTATGGGTATATATTATTATGATGTCATGTCATCCCATTTTGTTATTCATACTTTGTTTACTACCTGCGCCCTGCGGTTTCACCCGCTTTGAGTCCCATACAGGAACCGTTAGTCTTTACGGGATAAAAAGTATTATATAATTGTAAATCCAGGTAATAAACTGTCTTAGCGTCAAATTTTATACAAATCTGTTCAGTCGTTTTTTTGTGAATGAGTAACGAATATTCAAAACATTCAAACTTCCATTCATATTATTAATATAGTATCCAGTGACACCAATTACCGGTGATGATAACATTAGGCATAGACAAAAAAATCAATTGATTATTGATTGATTATCTGTTTTCGGCGAAATTACTGGACATAAGAGACTTTAGAGCCGATGTCTCAGAGTGACGAGCGCAGTGCAGTACCGCGCAGGATTATGCAATGCAAAATCTGGGAGGCACTGTAACTGTTATGGGCAGGCGTTGTGCTTACCATCAGGTGAACGACTCGCTCGTCTCGTCAATCTGTCAAATAAAAAAAAGAATCGATTATTTTATCGAACCACATGACTGTGTTTTTAGGCTTTTGGTTTTCCTACGAGTAGCTGCCAATTTTTCAGGTAGGTGTCAGGGAATTATAGTTCAGGATATTAGCAAGCTGGGTGTCTTAGTACTGGTACAACGAACCTGTTGCAATTTCATAACAACATCTAAACTATCCAACGAGACCATATGAAATTCCTAATAAGCACATATTATTGTAATTGGCACGGTTTGCTTAAGAAGAAATATAAATTATGGAAACTGCAATAAAACGTAACAATAAAAACAAAGATAATAACCGAATGAATTATGATAAAAAAAAGTTAACCATGTTAATGAAATAAATAATAATTAAAAACAGCAAATTTACAATAAAATTTCATTGAATATTTAAAGTATTGTTATTGGTTTTGGGAAGAATAGAATAGATAGGTCCATAATCAAAGGTTCTCGAGTCCAATGTCCATAGGACCGAGTCAAAGCATCCTAGACCTGACCTTGTTATGAGTTCCTTCTCTTGTTTTCATATCATTGCAACACCCAACAGAGTCTTGTACTGGCCATATAGATACAATAACGGGTTTACCTAAAGTTAAATTAGTCTCTAACTGTGTATTTAAGTTTGTACAATTGCAATAAATGCACGTACATGTTTAGTTTGTAGAGCGAGCGTTTTGCTGTCAGCGCCCTTTGAAAAATACTCAATTCAGATCTTCTATTAGTAATGAAGTTTCTTGAATGTAAGTGTGGGCCCCTGATGACTACTGATAACTCTAAAAATATATATCACTTCACCTAAGACTTATTACTATATTACGTACTCGTAATCACTCTTAATCGCCGTTGCAAGTTGGCTAATGGTTTGCAGGTTGATAAAAGGAAATAACGTTTTCGTGAGGTATAAATTATTTAATTTGTCTATTCATTTTAATAGCCTAAAATATTAAAACGAAAACTACAATAATTTTCGTTGTTCGTCGAATCTATTTTTCGCTTCACCAATGAGCAGCGTGGGCCAGATGGGAGAGAGGAGAACTCCAGAAGGACGAATGCGCCACGGGAGCGGCGGCATAGACGCCGTGAGCGACGGGAGCGATGGCGGCGTGAGACACGACAGCGGGGCTGGTGCGGACATCCACGCGGGACTGATGGGACACGGCGGCTGGTGCCACGGCGAGCACGGGGGCAGCGTGCGCGTATACTGGTGCGGCAACGGCATGGGACACGACGGCGGGGCTGGAGATCACGTCAACGCGCGACTGGTGGGACACGGCAGACGGAGCGGCGAAGATGGGCGCGCTGTAGGCGATGTGACCCAAGGAACGCTTCTTCAGGTAATGTCCGTGCGAGAGAGCTGAGTGAGCCAACAGGGGAGAGGCATACACGGAGTGTGCAAGAGGAGAGTAAGCAGTGTGTGCCAAGACGGGGGCAGCGACTGAGTGGCTCACGATAGCGGGGCTGGTGCGGACATCGACGCGGGACTGGTGCGAGACAGCAGCAGGAGCGAAAGCAGCAACGACGGGAGCCGCGTGCGCGTACGCGGGCGCGGCGTAAGAGAGTACCGGCGCGGCCACAGCATGAGACACCACAGCGGGACTGGAGATCACATCCACACGAGACTGGTGAGACACGGCGGAGGGAGCGATGATGGGTGCGCTATACGCGAGGTGTCCCAGGGAGCGCTTCTTCAGGAGATGTCCATGAGCAAGTCCAAGGGCGGAGTGCGCCAGCAGAGGAGAGGCGTACGCAGAGTGGCTGACGATGGCAGGGCTGTGGCTGATGTCAACGCGAGACTGGTGGGACACGGCGGAGGCCGGGGCGTACACGGAGTGAGCGAGAGGAGCGGCGTACACGGAGTGAGCGACGGGAGCGACGACAGCGGCGTGCGCGAGGGGAGCGTAGTGCCCTTCTAGAGCCTTAGCCTGCAGGTGCACGGCGCGGGCGTTGATGACCTCGGCGGTGTCCAGAGGGCGGCCGTGGGGGTCCAGCACCACTGCGGGGTGGTGCGGGGGCTGCGCCACCTGCACCAGGGATCCACAAGCCACGGAGGCAAGAGCGAACAACACCACCAGCGTATTCATTTTAACGTGGTCTGTGTTGAGATTCGACGATACACAAGATCACTTCAAACCGTGAATCTGTTGACTGATACAATTAACATTGCATTCGGCACTTATATACTGACCGCAGGCCAGGCAAATAATTGTTTTATTATTATTTAGCATGCCATAGATTAGGTAGTGAAAAAGCAATGTCAAGTGTCATATGAAAGTAATCAGCCTTGCTGTAGGGCAACTTTTGCGCAGTGTCGGCCGAGCTTCCGACGCGGATAACATAACGCAGTAATCACCGCTGCCAATGTTAATCGTCAAATTTTGATACGTGAACGAGTTCTTGTGTCCTAGGTAACAAACACACATAAATATATAGAGTAACAGAATGTTTTATATCTATGATAGAGATAAATTAAAATGTAAAATGTTATAAGTTAGCATTACAGTAAAAATCATATAAATTATTGAAACTTAATATCTAAAATCTAATCTATGTTGTAGATTCAGACTTTGTTATTTTTTATAATCGTGTGATAATAAGTGGTAAACAATAATATAAAGTAAAATTTGTTCAAAATACATTTTCTTATTATCATGATTGGAAAGAATTGTCATTCATAGTTTATGCGTAGTGTTGATTAAATAAACTTAAATAGGTAAAATACTAATAAACTGAATATATATCTGTTGTAGGTATTTGATTAGATAAGTAAAATGAATAATAGGAAAATTAATGAGATTTATAATGATCCCGTGATGCCTTATGTAATTTGTTTTGAAATGGCAAAATATGTTTATATATTATATAATAGATAATTTCCTACAACAACGACAGACCGACAACAATATGCGAGGTCGGCCACGTAAATTCGTAACATTCAGTTTGGTTTTATATACCTTATATGGTTTGACTAAAAATACCTATATTCTTGAGAGCATAAACTGTGCTCGTTCCAAAATCCCGGATATGAACTAGTTACACGATTCGAGAACTTATTCCTTAATTAATTTATAGGTGCCTATGAGTCAGTGTTAAAGGATATAAATAAATGTACACACATTCATAGCTGGATCCGCCTATAGATTTATAGGTACCTAGTTTATTGTAACGGTCAAATGCTTTTATTAGCTGACATTTACAAAGTACAACTAATTACTACATATTATAGCTACTCGCAACATTTGGATAACCTACTTTACAATATTGTTTAAAACATAATTTGATATTATTCTGGGATAACGAAGGTACTTACAAAACTTACATTATCAAATTTATTCGAGGTATGCCTCCGGTTCTTGTAAGAATTTATATATAGTTCCAATCGGCTCGATAGTTTTTACGTGATGCGAAACGAACCGACAGACACCATTAGAAATAAGTTTCATTATTTTTCTGTAGCCTATTTTAAGACTCCTAGATAATTCTTTATGTGTATTGTGTATCTTCAAAGTACATATTTTGCATCCTTTAGGCCGGTCTTAGTGCTCGACCGACCGTCGGTGCGTACATCGGTCGCGCTTGTCATTTGTATGAAAATTAAGCAATATACGCGTGCGTACGGTCGTTCGGTCGGTCGGTCAGCACTGTCACGACTTGTGAATTTTCATACAAATGACAAGCGCGACCGACGTACGCGCCGACGGTCGGTCGAGCACAAAACCGGCGTAACTACCTTATCATAAGTATAAATAGATAGATTTCTATTAATTTTAGTGTATACTTTTTTATTTCATTTTAATTCATATAAACCTGTTTATGTATACCTATGTTGTATGAAAGGATTGTGTCAAATAAATGTATTTTCATTTATTTTTATTGCTAGTTTTATAAGTAAAAACTCAATATTGTGAACGGTCGTTTATTTTCCAATTGCTAAAAACCTCAATGACTTCATATTAAAATATCTTATAGCTAATCAAGGTCCTTTAACCATAAATCTTCATCTACCAAACGTTAACTGCAGGCCAGACAGCGCGGGCGTCAACTACTGCTGGCTGGACCACACTGGACACTACCGGGACCACGGGTTCGGCGACAACGGCGTGGGATGCGATGACAGGGGCGGCGACAACCGGGGCACTGTGGACTTGCACCACCGGCTCCACCAGGGGAGCCTCTGCAACTAGAAACTGAGGCTTGGCAGCCACAGCCACGAGCACAGCGCACAACACCACCAGCAATCTCATAGCGAGGTCTGTGTCGGGATTTAAGAAAAATCACTTAGCACCGTGAGTGGCTGACTGATGCCTGATTCCGACTCGTCCTCATATTTATATGGGTGGTCTTAATCTATGCAAGTGTTATTTAGATGTCTAGGAAGAAAAAAGTAATCGTCCTTGTGCCATCTTGAAAATGTCGCCGTTGTTATATAATTTACGTGATCGAAGCATGACATTATGAAACAGATTGTTGATATGGTACTATGGTAGGCGTACATACTGAGACGCAAAAACTTTATGACGTGGATGTAGTGATTTATTACTACGAGCACGCCAAGGACAATCGACATCCGCAATTTAAGGCGATAATGCTTTTTATTATATACCCAATAAAATTTGTAAAACTAGATTTTTTGATTGAAGACCAATATAATAATATTGGTCGTCAATCAAATAAAAATCAATATCAAAAATCAACATGACATAATATGTCACGTTGATTTTTGATATTTTTTCTTGGTAAACCGAATTTATCGTAATTTCAACTAAAATAACTGATAAAGGTACATACAGAGGTATCCAAAGAGAGGGTCGTGAGCGCATGAAACATATCATCACCGTCATCACCAACCCATATCGTCCCACTACTGAAGACGGGTCTCCCCTCACTTTCGTACATATTTTTTAACATATGTACCAATTATCACTCGCTTTTCGGTGAAAGAAAACATCGTTAGAAAACTCACATGCCTACCTGAGAATTATTTCGGAGGTAGGTACGTTATTCACCAATTTGGACTGAGCCCCGTGGTGGATTAAGGCCTAATCCTCCTCACGGAAGTGAGGGGAGACCCGTGCTCAGCAGTGGGCCGATATCGGTTGATGATGATGATTATGATGAGAAATACCATTCATCCGAGCTGTATTCTGTAGTAGCGATCTCAAGTGTTAATTGGCTGACAAAACACGACCAAGACAAACATATCAACTGGCCACCTTTAACCTGACCACCTAAGCCAATCCACCACTCAACATCTAATCTAAACCATTTAAACTAAATTATATATTTTACAATGAGAAATCATTTAAATAAACAACAATGTTTATAATATTGTAACCACTATGTTTATGTTTCAATTAAATTCAATTTGTAACTGTAGATCATTATCACCGACGTATAAAGTTAATTATGATGTGATTAGGGGTGAAGGGTATTTTATTTACAAAACAACAAAACAAAGTAACAAAAGTCCATTATGCTTACCATAAATGTACCAAGAGAAACCGATTACAGCGCCACCTACCGAGTCCTATAATAATTGTGAATCTAAACCATCCAGGGACTCAAACACATGCACATAATTTCATCAAAATCCATCCAGTCGTTTAAGAGGACTTAACTTTATCACACACCATATAAATTGTTGCCGAGCCTATGCTCGAAGCGAAGGTCTGCGAAGGTTCTGTCTGAAGAGGTTTAAATTTCTGTAGATTTAAACGTCTTCAGACAGAACCTTCGCATAATATTTATAAAAGGACTCCACATACGGGTAAGTTCGGACTTCGTTCGCGGTGGTATTTTCACGATTGAAGCGGCACCTACCGGGTCTAATTGTGAATCTAAACGATCCAGGGATCTACTCAAGCACATTCACTAAATTTAATGAAAATCAGTCCAGCTGGTTAGGAATTCAGTTACATACACACCGACTGAAGAAATATATCTATATATATATATAAATGTTATGTTGGTTTGTGTACGCTTCAAAAACTCAAAAAATTCTGCACCGATCGAACTGAAATTTTAGCATGATATATAATCCGCATCAAGGGTTGTTTTTATCTATTTTTTTCATCAGTGACATATCAGCGAATGTGATAATGTGCCACAGCGAAGCGTGGCAGGGTACAGCTAGTTATGTATAAAGATGAAATTGTATATGATGATATGTATGTTACTAATTATTAAGCATAAAGAATAAATAAATACAGAGGTGTGACAATAAGACGTGCTACTATGTAATTGTTGTACTAAATTGTTGTACTGTAGTTGTACGGTTTTGGTCTGCAATTGGCTGTCTGTTTAATTAGTAACTCTATAATGAGAAATACAAGATCGACCAATCAGTAGAAAGTTGATGATATCAAGGATGACAGTATCACAAAAATTCCTAAAAATTATAAGGCTGCCTACTGATTGGTTAATCATAAGTCATCGATTAGCATACCCGTTCAAAATCTACTGTCGGTTTACATTCTGAATTACTAATTTATTTAGTGACATTATTAACAAATCCTTTAACTCGTTTGTCTGTTCTCCTATCAGCCATTGTTTGGTAGTATTTATGTATTTATTGGAACCTGTCGCGCTTTTATAATTATAAAAAATGTAAAATGTTTGGAATTTTAGTTTTTTAAGAAGGTTCGTATTTTTTGATATTTTTATTTTGGATTTTTCACAGTTTCTCCCAAGTCCGTCTTAGGCTGGGGAAAGGGATGACGGCTGGTACAGAAGTCATTCCTGGGTCAATGGGTGATCCTTGTGGAAAATGATAGTTCAGACTGGTTTCGTAAATATTAACGTATTGTTATGTTACATCCAGATTAATTAACTTTTAAAATTAACAATCTGTCAATTCTGAATGCACAAAACTATACTAAGTATATAATTAAATGTGACTCATCATCATCATCATCAACCCATAACGTCCCACTGCTGAGCACGGGTCTCCCCTCACTTTCGTAAGGAGGGTTAGGCCATAATCCACCACGGGGGCCAAATGTGACTGCTCTAACTAAAATGATACCTACTCTCGAGTTCATAACTTGCCAAATGAACACGGAATCGACATCTATAAGATTTATTCTGTAAAAATTCGTTAAGATTTGTTTCCTTTTCAGAGCTAAATGTGTTAATTTATCTTCTGTTCAGTCGTAACAGACTGTGAAGTTTGGAAGAGAATTTAAACTAAATATCAGCACAGTAGTGCCATCTACGGAATATGCTTGAAACAAGATAAGAGAATGGAGATTTAATGCATTAAGAACGTGTTAAGCGTTACGTTACTCTGTACTACCACCATTTTGTACTGCTACGCCTTGCAGCAATTTTAGACGCATACGATGGTAACAAGTTGTCCTACTAGCGCTACAGTCTACCGTTAGATGTCGCTTTTCTGCCATATATATATATATCATCATAATTTTCAGACAAGGTACAAATTAGGTAGACTATTAATTTTGCACAGTGCCATCTACGAGAAGTCGCTTGAAATTTTATAAGGGTATGTGTAGCATATCCGAACATGTTTAAGTTATGACGGGGCCCGATACTAGCATGCGTGCGCACCACCAAAATATAAAAATCTTTTCTGCTAATCCACGTGTCTCGCAGAACTTCCGAATTAAGATTATTGCCGTATATAATTTCATCGAGCTACAATAGGTCTTTACGAAAATAGTTATAAAGTACAGTCCGTCAAGTGTTAAATAAATACGATGGCACTCGGTACAATAGCAGAATTCGATATGGAAGCCGGGAACTGGACGTCGTATTGCGACAGGATCGAAATGTACTTTCAGGTCAATGCGATAAAGGACGAGCTGAAGTTACCGACGCTTATATCACTGGTAGGCGATGAAATGTACGAGCTGATGGTCAACCTCTCCAGTCCCAAGAAACCTTCAGATCTGGCCTACAATGAGCTAACCAAACTCGTTCGTGAGCACTTACAACCGAAACCGTCTGTCATGGCGGAGAGATACAAATTTCGACAAAGGCGACAGGAAGCCGGCGAGAATATCACGCAGTATTTGACGGCGTTAAAGAAAATGGCAAAAGACTGTGACTTTGGGTGTGTTCTAAACGAAAATTTACGCGACCAGTTCGTGTGCGGGATAAGCAGCGAGTTAATACGCCAGAAGTTATTTGCTGAGCCGGGGCTAATGTACGCGAGTGCGGTATCACTAGCCACGGCCTTAGAAGCTGCGGAGAGAGACGCGGCGGTCGTGGACTCATCAGCGGCGCTCGCCAGAGGGTGCGGCCCGGCGCCGCGTCGGTGTTTCACTGCGCGCCGCCCGTGCCCATGGGGAAGCTTGACACCATGCTCCTCGACCACGTGTACGATCCCATCGTGTGCTCCGACTGGGCCACGCCGCTCGTGTTGTTGCTCAAAAGTGACAAGGCACCATTATGGTCCATATTCTTTCTCTTAATTACTCGCATGAAGTATGTTTTACCCCAAAGCATGTTTGAATGCTACTAACTTCTCAATTTTTTTAAATTCATAGCCTCATCATTTTTAATAGCTGCATAATATAGGTCCCTCTTCCCTGATTTAGTCGCAAGGTCTACTTTGTGTGTTGTCGTTGAGCTGGAAAATCGCGTTTAGGGTAAATATGGCCCTACGCGAGTGATAGTGTGTCACACAAGTTAGTACCTATTCAGGTTTTTATGTTTTATTTCTTCGATTTAGGTTTTTGAAGTAAAACTTTTTACGCACGCTTGACTTATAATAGATGGAGCTAAAGAAGTTTTACTTCTGTCGTGTGGTCTTTAGACCACCCGTTTTTTTTATTCGAAAAGATTTTCATCAAACATGTTACAGTGTATTGGATATCAACAGGTTCATGACTCTGCCTCATAAAATGTACAAAAGATCCTAAGAAAAAACCTAGGATCTAATTATGTGATCGTGACACGTTAAAAAACCAATGAATCTTTCATACGCTTAGTGCTGATGTTGGGGGTCATGGCTCTATGTCCAGTCCAGAGGTGGCCTATCGACCTTTAAAACAAGATGGCATATTTGCCCAATGTCAAAGGGCTAAAAATCAAAAACTACGAGTACATGCACTAAATATAGTAAACAACTCGACCATGACAATTCCATCGTGGCATTACGAATTATTTAAATTGGTTGATCTTTCGAGAAAGTTCCAAAAGTGTAAATTATAAATACTATTTTCTGGTAGATACGTGTAGATGCTTGCTAATTTCCTTTAATATAAATCCAATCAAAAAGTAAATAAGTGCTTTATTTAATTGCTCCCGAATTAGGTTTGGAGTACCTATTCATATAGTTTCTACGCCACATAAGAAGTTCCTCAGACGCAGCGCTGCAGTTGCGAGACATTATGAATGAACAGTTTTGTTAACGAATGAAATAGATATGTTATCTGTGGTTAGTCTTAACTTTTGGCCAGTTTCGACACCGTAATAAAAATGATATTCCAGCTCACTAAGTAGGTAGCCCGGGTAACTCTTGATATAAATCGAGAAATCCAAAAACAGGGAGAGGATCTAGGGAACCAAGGGTTGCCACGCTGTTATTTTTAATAATATTCTGAAGGTACTACCAAAAATCACACTTTATAATTTGACGGTATTTTACACAGGTGTGTAAACGGTACTAAAAAGGTTTTTAGTACCGTTTATCTGCCAAAGGCACGATAACCCAAACTTAACGAAGGTCTGGGGTTCTCTTAGACCATTACGGCGCAATTTCAAACTGTATAAATTTACTGCTAGTACTGCTAGGTCTCGTAGCAATTTATTTCATACCCCTACAAAAGTAACAACCTCCTACTAGTGTAACGGTCGGCCGTAAGATGTCGCTTTTCTTTATCGCCTGTTTTAGCCGTCCAAACGAATAAACATAACATAGCTATGGTACTCACAAACTTTAGCTAAGTGAATCGTTAATTTTTTATACTAGTGACTCGCCGTCGTTTCAATATAAATCTTTTCTATCTTACTTTTTATTTAGTCTTTGCAGTACATTTTCTATGTACATAAGGCAGATCTCACTCTTTACAGCTGCAGTAAAGTATAAAAGCAGCTGTACTAAAAAATATACTGGACAGTAACAGTTTTTAATTGCATTCACAAAAAGGAGATGCTCAATTCACCTGTAACTTTTTCAATTCCTATTATAGTCGTAGATGGATCCTTGACATAAAGATACAAACTCTTACGAACAGCCTTTAACAAAATTAAACCTTGTCTGTCTGCTTGCATGTCAAATTTTTCAAGGCATTCGCGCGGTAAACTGCCTCTCCGTGGCAACATTCATTATACGTCTGTGAAAACCCATGCAGCAATGCCGCAGGTAATTCGGGAGTCCTTGACAGGAGCGTAGGGAAGCCCAGTATTACGTAGCAAGTCATAAGGCGTAACAATGCATCGAAGTAGGCCGTCATATTGATTTACACAGAGAAATCCATAAGTAGCGTTATAACTCAAAAGTTTTTGTTTCATTATCCGAAGGATTTTCACTCTTGCAATGATGCTACTTACTCCAACAGAACATTTGATTTGAAACATCTAATGCGGCGAGTCAGACCGGCTGTTGGTCGGACCCGTTATGCTATATTTTTTGATTATGTCATATTTATTTCCTCTAACAAACACCATTTCATGCACATTTTCTAAACACAATAATTTCGATGTTTCATATCTGCCAGGCGTCCCACGGCACCAATTTTTTTTATATACACAAACACCTATCGTTTCAAGTTTCTAAACAAAGTTTTATACTCAACATAATTTTCTTAAATCTATTTATATAACTTTTTACTAGTTTCAATGTATTTCTACCCATTCACTTTCATCGATCATGTTTTTCTATTTTATTTGCATAAACAAGTACCCTGTCTTCTTGTAAGCCAAACAAATGTTTTCTCTCTATATTTTTTATGTGTAATTGGCTACTCTATATATTCCTCTGTTCGATAAACAAGGCTCGCGTGCCTGACCTCGCACGTTGCAGTAAGCGCAATTCGGAAAACCCCTGCTCACTGCGCAACACTAGTTCTTAGTAACTTATCCATTATTAATTTAGAGAAATAAGCAAATCTTTTGCGCAAAACTATCTGATGTTCTACAAAAGTTTCGTAATTAACTTAAGAGTATATTTCTACAACTAAATCTCAAAAGTCGTATTATTGGATTAGTCTGCCCTGTTTACTTTACTATTCGCAGACCTCATTTCCACATCGCGCTAGTTCCTAGCCAAAACAAAAACAAGTATTTTCAATTTTGTTATTGGAATTTACCAGGTCACGAAAATTACGACATCCATCGTGCCATCACAGAATGCGTTGCATATCACGAAGCAGACGAGTCATTGATCTATTACTTCGGACCGCGAGCCATCCGGTCGATATTATGCAATAAGTACATTGAGTCACGTGTAGAAACGCCAAAAAAATGTAAACACTGCTCGCTGCTACTCTAAAATGGTTGCTCTGATGCGCTACTAAGCCTGTTCTACAGAAGCCGCCGTTAATACAAACTGAACTATTTATCTGACAATTTAAGGCTCATAATAGAAAAATCTGTTCTGTAGTTACGTACATCCGACTATCAAGAAAGTAGTAACACAGAAGTAACCGGCAGCATTTTCACGATCACTATGATCTTATTGAACTTGGTTCGTTCGGGTTCGATGGACTTTTCTAAACTCAAAACTCAAATCATTTATTCAATAAATCAATCAAGAAAATAATAAATAAATCAAATATGATACGACTAAACGAATGATTAAATGATTATGGTTTGAGTTTGAAAAAAGAAATTTCCCTTTCAAGTGAATTATTCATACCTGAATTTCGCACAGGAAAAGGAAACCGAGGAGTTCCGGCTTAAAGGGTACTGTTACCAGTGACATAACTGGGCATAATTATGAGACTTTAGAGCCGATGTCTCAGAGTGACGAGCGCAGTGCAGTGCCACGCTAGATGATGCAATGCAAAGTTCTGGGTGACACTGTTACTGTTATGAACAGGCGTAGCGCTTACCATCAGGTGAAGGACTTGCTCGTCTCGTCAATCAGTCAAATAAAAAAAAACTCCATAACTCTACCGATGTTTCGGCCAAATACCAAAGCAGCAAATCTAATACCAAAGCAGTGTCAATGAAAGAATGATGTGGTTTAAGACGTTTCTAAGCAGGGTATTTTCATAATTAATTTTCACTCAGCACAAGCATAGCATATAAGTTTGTCACAAATTTATTCGTATCGTCCATCGGTAGAAAAAACAATGAGTAATTTAACTCTACAAGTGTGTGGTTATTTTGTTTCAAATATCAGGTCAAGGTTGAATAAAGTGACGAGGTCCTTACATAATTTTGTTACATGTACAAATATGACTATTTACGCTAAGTAGGTCTCGTACGAAACTGCGGATGAAAATGGTAAAGTATCATTAGCATACAATCATACTATTTCTTAAAATGTAACGAAATCATTACCTAATCTTCCTAAAATGTCGCCATAATATTTTCGTAAGTAACATCTGGATCCAAATCTTGCCTTACCTGAAGTCCTGTGGGATTTGAACATTTTAAGTTAAATTTTATTTTATTCCTGGAAGTCTTTAACTAAATGGTTATCATCTACGAAGGAGATACGTAGGTAGGATTTACCTATTCATAATAAAAAGTTCCTTGTTTCCAAGTGTACCAGAAAGGCTATAGGAGGCGTAGTTAAGAGGTTATTTACAACCATCACTTCACTGCGCTCATCATCATGAATTAGCCTTTAGTTCAGTGAACTCTTGCGTAAGCAGCACCGTGCATCAGGTCCGGCTCCACTAGAACGCCTACTTGGGCAAGTCACTGGCCTGCAATACGACCATAACGGAACCCTGATTCACACGCATCATCATCTAATTTAGCTAGGTTTACATCACTTAATTAGGCTAGTTTTATCAATGGTGCCTGTAAATCTAATTAAAATGTTACAAAACGTATTGTTTAATATAAAGGACTCGTATCTTTGATTTTCCAATGCTTTTTCTCCAAAGTCATCGCCTTCACAACCCATCAAAACATAGACATATTTTTCGATCGCCTGGCTTCGCTTCACCTCAAATTAGCTTAGAGAATGGTTCAGCGAACCGTTGCGCCATCGTCGGCGACTCAGCGTGCACCAAGTCCGGCTACGCTGGAAAGCCCACTTGTGCAAGCCACTGGAAGCAATACAAACCGAATCCTGGTTCCCAATTAGATGTTGTAAACCTTTTCGGCAATATACACGCGAGCCATACAGAAGCTTCTCCGAGCGTAGTGGTGGTTACATCAACTTGACATTAATCTTGTATGCGGATGATGTCATGCAAACAGGGTCAGGCTTTGACGAATTGTCTTCTGCTTTAATGGAATGACCTTCATTGGAGACACTATAACCATAATAATCTCATGTTGCAAAATTAGAACAAACGAAACTAAATACATGTTGTAGCGCGTTGATGTCTTTTGTATGCACAAATGTTATTGACGCAACATATAAAGTTGGAGGAGCTAGCTGCAACTGCAACAACACTTAATATTTTTATATGTATTCAGCAGCACAGCACAGCATATTTAAAAGCGTAGACGGTGGTAGGTATATGTCATACTTTAGGCGTAATATTGAAATTTAGGCCAAACGAAAGAATAGTACGTATTGGAGCGCATTGGTGTATTTATGAAAATACATGTTCGAGTAGATGTAACTGCAGCAACACTTCATATTGTTTATGTATTCAGCAGCACGGTACACTTACGTGAGTAGATGATGTAGGTACGTGATGATGATGTGAGTAGATGTAGGTATGTCGTATATGTAGAATTATTTAGGCGTATCTCATATTACAAAATAAAGAACAAACGAAATGAGACATATTGGAGCGCGTTGATGTCTTTTTAACACGATTTTATTGGATCAATCTGTACGTACGTGTGTAACAAAATAAGTTTGCAAACTTATCTAAGAAACGAGTTTCACATATTTCCTAACATAATGTTGGTATGAAACTTTAAAGAAGTGTACAGTTTTGATGACATTAGAGTAAAATTTTACTACCGAGCAGATATGATTATAGGGGGAGTACACCATTCGAGTTTGTGATCATTTGGTTAATTTTGATGATTCCGAATTAGTCGACCTGCGGGGCAATACGAATGACGAGCACAACGTGGCAATCAAACGTCAAAATGAAACGAACTCTAGCTAATCCGCACCGTGCTGCATAGCCCCGCTGGTGACCAGGACCTGACGATGGAGCAAAAAGGAGTCATTTGAACTTTCTATATGTAGGTACATTTTTAAAGCTTTTTTTAATCGCAGAACATGCAATCATTTGACCGTAGTCTCACCTGGTGGAAAGTGTCAACGTAGTCGATGATGGAGCATGCTTGGCTAGAAGATACCTATTCACTCTCGACTTGAAGACTTTCAGGTTATAGTTTTCGGGAAACATAGACGCTGGTAAGGTCTTCCATTCCTTCGTTGTTTAATGTGAAACAATACTTCAAATAAAACATATATACAAGCAACAGCAAAAACGCTCCCAATCTTTATAGCAGTATATTTATATACTGAACGTAAGTAGTAACGCTAAGTAACTATATAACAGTAAGATACTAAATATTAGCCAAAAGTACAAAATTTTCACATTAATCATTTAAGTAAACGCCAGTATCTTTAGTTTAATGATTAATTTAGAGTACTAAAATAAGAATGCTCCTTAGAGGGTTTTAGAGGCTTCTGAGAAAGTAGGTCCTGCTCAATTTGGTGGCTCTGCCATATAGCCACAAAAAGGGTGGGCGCTAATGGCTCATTAAAGTTATATAACTGGGTTAACAGAGAATCATAGTCAAAGTATATTTCAAGCACTTTGCGGAGGGCTCCTTAGCTGGATAGGTTGAATGTGGTTTTAAGAAATGTTTTTCGGTGTCAAATTTAGACCTGAATAATTGACGATAGATATTGTACACTAAAGACATGCAACATAATGAACTAAAGCAAAAATTCATATCATAAGGCTTGATGTCCCGATGAGATTGTCGTTTTTACCAAAACAATTTTAACAAAAAGTTCAACTGTGAGACGTTAAGCAAAACAGGACGTCCTCAAATTGAAATTCATAGACCACTATGTAGATCCGGCAAATTTGACCTCAATAAAACCCATGTTGCCAAACCTCTACCCAGAATGCATTAATGAGACTACCAGGGGTTGATCAATGAGATCGGCAAAGACGTCATACCCTCTACCAAGACACCGTAGCGATAGGAGCAATATCGCAAATTGTGAACAAAATATAGACTAAGCGATAGCTGGTTCTTAAAAAATCGTATATAGTGGTAGGAGTCTGCGTCGATCGTCTTACAAAATCGGAGCGTATGCATCTTTGCCTTGGTCGAAGTATAAAGCGTGCTTGTGGAAGATATAGCAGTCATTCGGACGCAAACAGTGCGCCGGTGAAGTGGTGAAAACTTAACAACATTAGATTTAGTGATAAAAAAGGAATTACAAAACAATAGTAAGTTTTGGTTTCATTACTAAAAAGTGCAATGGTGTATAATCGAATATCGGACTGATAATACATTTGTGCAAGTGAATGAAGTGACATCTTTTTACATATATATATATATATTTTTTATCGTGCAATAGAATATAGGATTTGATCGTACATTAACTCAATTGGTGCATGACAAAATGTCTCGTTGAATATTCATGCCTGAATTTTCATGAGCCAAGATTCAAAATTTGAAATAAGTGTTATTCATTTCCTGAATGTAAAAATATCAATAAAAGCAAGAAAGCTTTCTATGCATATTTGCATCACAAAAGTATAAAAGTTTATGTCACTTAACTGTGATTAACTTTAAACTTATCTATGTACCTACATCATTTAAAATTTCTGTTTTCTCTAAGAAATTGTATGATCCTCGCGAAAACACTTTCACTTACTACCTACCAGCTGGTGTGGGGATATCGTGACTGTCCTCAAATTTAATAACAATATTAAATGTGTTTATCAACACATTTATTCACACAAAACATTTATTTACAAGTTAACAATTTGAATAAAAACGTGGATTGTTTGAAATGAGCAAAAAGATAGTTATTAGGCACGTATTTAGGTGTACAACAAGTATACACATCACATTTGGAATTAATATATTTGAGACTACATATCCGTAATAATATAATTATATATTATCCGCCATGATCGCGGCAACAAGAGTGAAAGCTTCCTTAACAACGCAGGCGTTAAATTGCATGCGTCCAACCGAAGCAAAATCCGGTGTACTTGCATTTCTCACAATCTCTATACGATTGTTCTGGATCTTGTTTTGATGTGGAAAAACAATGGGAGAAATTTCCATAGTAACTACCTAGTGCTTTTAATGATTTTAGTGCCGTAACGAGTTGCATAAAGTAAACAAGATATAGCCACCAACTAGGAAATTACGTAACAGTATTACCAAACTTTATGACGCATCGCAAAGCTACAGCTGGTACTGACTACCAATTGCCCGGGTGTCCCCGTTTTGGGTCGACACCACGGCAATGACACCAATTCGCCACTTTCTTTCACAATAAAAACAATAGGTGACCTCGATATCCGGAGTTAGATGCGATGCGTACATGTCTTTACACTTTTTCTAAAGAGCTTCGTAGTCTTTATATCAGGTGTGAATTTAACTAGAACGTGATGTCATGATACGTAATCCCATATTCATAATACGCGTGAGAGTGCTTTCGCGACAAACGCCCACCAACACCGCAAGCCGGCGCGGCCGGCCACAATACGATCCGCTGACATTACGAAGGCTTATGTAACCGCGGCCTGTTCGCGAAAGTAAAAGTGATTCTCCGACCGGCTGTTTCGAAACAATGACATGCTTTACTAAATAAGGATCAAATCACGGCTCAATAGTAACACGCATGTTAGCTTTACGACATCCTGCTGATAACACCTCATTAAACTCTTCTTCTCTTTATTTACAGATCATGCGGTGGCCTAAAACTACCCTTTTACTGCTACCATTACTAATAGCGAGCACGACGGCGGATTGGTCATGGGGCGCTGATTCAAAAGACAAAGCGACAGACCTGGATGCAGGAAAGGCTGATCTGCTACAGGGAGAAGTTATGCCTGAAAATCTAAAAAATAAAGCCGAAACGGAAAGCGCTGACGAGGTTGTAGATAAAGTGATTAGCAGTAAACAAGGGAGAAGCTTAGGCGACTTCGATGATGACGTGTACAGCGATCCCACGATCAAAGAAGCTTTGGACGCGGGGGATGACGCTGAAGCACGCAGCCTCATCAAAGAAAGACTTTGTGCGCTGGGACTTGTTCAAGTAAGCCACTACTACTATATAAAACTAAACATACATACTAGTTCATCAGACTAACATTAACTTATCGCCAAACACTCTTTGAGATTTTTGGCATCATTACTTGAGAGCCAGTCTCATTCTAAGCTCAGCATGTTAAACACCTTCTACCACACCATCACTTATGACGAGATGAGGTAGTGGTCATAGACTAGCTATAACCAATCAAAATCTTTTGCATTATTTATTATAACATTTGGCTTCTACGTTTTTTACAGTGTGAGGGTGAAGACAGTCAAGAAAAACGCACCTATGTATCTCCTGATGAACTGATTTACGCCCAGCCTGTCGACATCAAACCCATTGGCAAGCCCGTCGCTTCCATTGCACTTCGTGGACCACCTAGAGCATATGGACCTCCCAAACCTATGCTCTACCCGCCACGTCCTCCCCAAAAGGGTCCACCCAAAAGATACGGAAGCAATCCCCGTCCTGGATTTTCTGATAAATATGGTGTAGCTGGAGGCGTAGCCAGTGGCAACTTCCAAAGCAACAGTTTCTCCCAAAGCAATGGTTACGGTGGATTCGAGGCTAACTACGTCACCAAACGACCCAGCTACGGTAACGAAGGCTACGGTTTTGAAGGCTCCACCAAGCCCAGTTACAATAAAGTGCCACCCAGTATTAATTCGGGTTCAAAGACCGAATCTGTTGTTCAGCAGCACATACACCATCACTATGTGCACGACGATGCTGATAAAGAACCGAAAGTAATTATCAAGCCTGTTGCTATCCCGGTTGGATCAGTAGGCCATCTTTCATCTCAAGGTCAATCACTGCAGTCCTCAGGCGTGATAACAGCATCTGGTGCTGATTTTGGCAGTTTCGGTGAATATTCAGGTGGATTCAAACCTATGACCGGATCCCTGCCTGGCCCAGTGTATGACCCAGATACAATTTATGGTTCCCAATATAATCAAAATAGCTTTAACAAGGGCGGTTCCAGTATATTGACACAATCTTTGCCTAATCAGTATCCTAGTGGCACATTTGAAGATCAGAAATATGGTAACTCATTGGGTTCTTACAGCTCACAAAATTCGCAGTTCCACAAAAAAGAGCTTCACGTAGGAGGATCTGCTAACAACATTTACAACCAGGGGCCAGCTGTCTTCGGACAAGGTCAAGGAATCTCCGGACAAAGTCATGGTATCTCCGGACAGACTCAGGCCTCCTTTAGCCAGGGCTTGGCTAGCTATGGACAGGGACAGGATAGCGCTTATCAAAACGGTTATCATGAAGGCAAAGCTCAAGATTTCGATTGCGTTTGTGTGAACTACGATCAGTGCCCCAGCCAGGAAGTCATTGGCCGCAGAGATGACTTGTACTTGCCGATAGACCCGCGAAACAAGGGTAGTGGAATCGATGCTTTAACTGAAGAACAATTGGACAATCTTAACAAGACTGACGTATCAAGCACTGAAAATAAGCAAAATGCTACAGAAACTGAAGTCAAAAAGGTCAGCAAACGGGAAGTTCAAGACGATCAGGAAAGCGAAACTACAAAAGAAGCTGAACCGGTAAGTTGCTTACTTTATTACTGTATGTTTTATAAATTCGTTACATCATTGTTACATCAATATGCTTGTACCAACTAGTTTGCATCGATATATATGTGTGTGTACTAACAGACCCATCCTTTCCAATACTATTCATAAATATTTATGGAACACTCCCTTAATTATCATTTTTCCTTACATAATAAAGACTGGGGTAACACTGTTGCAATTTGATTGAAGAAAACATTCATTTCTATACGGCCAAATCACAACAGTTCACAAAAGACAAACTAAACAATGGGCACTGACAAAATCTAACATCACATTAAAGATAAAATTACAATTAATTACATAAGTGAATATCACTGCAGCGCCTCATTGGATTGTCCGGCTTCGGCGGCAATGGCGGCGACAAAAAAGTGCAGCCCACGTTTGGTGTCTCTTTTGGGTTGCCCCAGCCTTCCAACGGCGGTTATCCCCTCAATCCCTTTAACTCCAATCCTGTTTACAACCCTTACGGCCCCGCACTTAATAGCGGAGGTCTTAACTTAGGCCTTCTATCCGTAAATCCATTGCTATCTGTTCAAGTGACGAAAAACGACTACGGTGAAAAAGTAGTGAAACCTTTTGTTAATTTACACGTAACACCCAATGAGCACGTGGTTAATAAAATTGGACATCTCTTCCATGAGAAAAAGCATTATCTTCTTAATAAGCATGAACATTACCACCATCATAGCCCGTACGGGCCTTACGAGCCACCTAGGTATCCATCGCACTCGCATCCACCACACTATCTATCGAATCCACCAAACTACCCATCGCATCCACCACACTACCCGTCACATCACTACCAACCATCCCACCATCATCCGTCAGCACCCCATTATAATGGGCCACCTATGTATTCCCCGCATTTTCCCCACGCTGAGCCAGGATACGGCCAAGTAAATCCGTATATTGGTCGGGAACCTTCACCGGTAAATGAAGACTATTATGATGATGATAATGATGGTCATTACGATGACAACAATGATTACAATTCCCCACACCCAAGCGGTGTAAACAACTATGGGTTTGAGAGATCAGCTAACATTAGTATAGCTAAAGATCAAGGTAGTTACGCTAATCGATATGCATATTCCCGATCCTTTACCCTTCCTTCAAACCGTGAGGCAAACCGGGGAGGCAAAACCATCCGATTTCCCGACAACAGAAGGAAGAGAGAAATCAGTGTAGACGAAGCTAGCGAAACAATAGAAGAGGTAACCCAACTCTCTCTCTATCTCTAACGTTTCAAACGTAGCATAAGTATGTTATAAGTTTTAAGAGACGTTCGATTAAAATTTTATACTAATGATTTCAGCGTCAAGGATACTTTGGCCGCCCGCAAATACAGCAATGCAAGCAAAACCAAGTTTGCTGCCGCCGTCCTCTAACGCCTCAGGCATCCAACCGTGGCCAGTGCGGTATCAGGCACTCTCAGGGCATCAATGGCAGAATCAAGACCCCGGCATACGAAGATGGCGAGAGTGAGTTTGGAGAATACCCCTGGCAGGCGGCTATTTTGAAAAAAGATCCCAAAGAATCTGTATATGTTTGCGGAGGAACCCTCATCGATAGCCTGCATATCATGACTGCTGCTCACTGCATTAAATCGTAAGTTCTACTTGTCTTCTATAAAAACTATTAGAACACATTCCTTGATCTGAAGAATTATTGGCTTTTTCGTAAATCATATTTAATTTATGTCTCCTCATTCCAGACACAAAGGTTTCGAGCTCCGAGTGCGCCTAGGTGAATGGGACGTCAACCGCGATGTTGAATTCTACCCTTACGTCGAGAGAGACGTGGTTTCTGTACATGTGCATCCTATGTACTACGCTGGCACTCTGGACAACGATCTAGCCATTCTAAAAATGGACCACCCCGTCGAATGGACAAAGTACCCCCACATCAGTCCAGCTTGCTTACCGGACAAGTACTCGGATTACGCTGGACAGAGATGCTGGACGACCGGCTGGGGCAAGGACGGTTTCGGCGACCGCGGAAAGTACCAGAACATTCTGAAAGAAGTCGATGTGCCGATTATTGGACACGGACAATGCCAGCAACAGTTGAGAGGGACCAGGTTGGGCTACAACTATGAGCTGAATCCAGGGTTCATCTGTGCCGGCGGTGAGGAAGGAAAGGACGCCTGCAAAGGTGACGGTGGCGGTCCTTTGGTGTGCGAGCGCGGCGGGACCTGGCAACTGGTCGGCGTGGTGTCTTGGGGCATCGGCTGCGGCCAAGTGGGCGTCCCCGGCGTCTACGTCAACGTCGCACACTACTTAGACTGGGTTGCACAGATCACAGGAAAATACTCTCCTTATTAATTTCTACAACATGATATTAGTCTCGCACAAATTGTCTCAATTTTGGACTGAATATCTTACACATATTTATTATTAGATAATAAAGCTTTAATTTATTTATCTTTGGATGGTAATATCCAGAGTGTCCGAGTAATTGCTTATGCAGTTTTGTATAAAATGACAATAAAATTTACTATAAAATACCTGAGCATTATTATTTACTAAGATGAAACCACCGGCTCTATATCGTCAAAGCACAGTGCAAACTACTCGTGAATGGTTAGTACAGATTACTTAGCAGGCAAAAAATTAAATAGTAAATGTACCCAATAACGAATAGCGCACTGTTGATAAAGGACAACATAGGTATAATAAGAGTCCTAAACTCGTTACCCATCCATCAGGAATATCGAAGACTCAACCTAGTAAAGGCTCTGTCTGGTAAATTTCTACTAAATCCTATACTTACAGTAAGATTGCATATTATGAGAATTTATTATATTTCGTTGTACTAAAACACCGAATTCAAACCACTGAACCAATTGAAATGTATATGGAACTAGGAAAACTTCTTTTAATTTCCAGTAACAGAGACCAAATTCAATGAAATCGATCAATATATTATCACGCCTGCAGGCATGTGATCGGTATGCTTGCACCTTTGATTTCAGTTCTTGAAGACGCTTACTGTGTATTCAGCACAGACCTAAGCTGAGCGTAGCGAAAAAATCCTAAGTGTGGTATCCAGTGAGCTGACTGGTATCTACATGAGGTATCAAAATGAGGATAAAAATTAAGAACGTCGTTCCGTCCTATCAATGAGCGCCGCCATTAGCTCTAGCTAATTAGCTAAAATTATAGTAGTGCGAACTACAAATAGTACCATCCACATTTAAACATAACTTTTTACATAAATAAAAACTTTTATTAAATATAGTGAATTTATGTCCATAGAGTACTATTATGTTAATGGTTTACGACAAATGGTTGACACTGAATTGTGTGATGTTACTGTAAGTAGTCAAACAAAATAATATAATTCAAAGAGTCATCCCTACTTTACATTATAAATGCGAAAGTAACTCTGGCTGTCTGTCTGTCTGTCTGTCTGTTGCTCTTTCACGCCTAAACTATTAAACCGATTGAAATGAAATTTGGTACAGAGATAGTCTAGAGCCTAAGAAAGGACATAGGGTACTTTTTAATGCGAAAAAAGCATTGAAAGGGTTTGAAATAGGGGATGAAAGTTTGTATGGAAGTTTCGTAATTTTTGAAGCTAGAAGCTTGAAATTTATTTTTTAGGCTTTTGATTAGATATAAATAAATATGACATTCAACAATTGTAAAAATTTACCCTTGAGGGGGTAAAATAAACATAGGGGATGAAAGTTTGTATAAAAATATGTAAGGTTTCGGCTAAACCATTGGGCCGATTTTAAAAATTCTTTCACTAATGGAAAGCTACATTGACAGTGAGTAACATAGTAGGCTATATTTTATCCCCATATTCCCGCGGGAACTGGAACTACGCGGGCGAAACCGCGGGCGCTGCTAGTAGATAAATATTATAAAACAGGAACTGAAGTGAAGTGTTTATTATTTATTTTCTATTTTCAGCTAATTTATTGAAAAAAGTTTATTTGTGTGCTGAAACATAATCAAAAATGGCGGGAAAGCTCACCGACCGCAAAGGGAAAGGGAAGGATCCAAAACAATTAATCGGCACAAACGAACCAGCTACATTTACCCTACCTGATAGTCTACCGTGTTCCGAAATAGACTTCCCTATTCGTGTAAGGAAGCCTCCTAAAGCGAACTGGCATAATATTCTCGAGGAGAGCAGCCAGAGACATCGAGAAATTGAAGACTACGCCGAGTCCAAGAAAGAACCAGTGATCAAGTCCCCTTTTCTGAGTACCTACTGATTACCTTATCACTTACAAAAGTACATTTACATTTAAGTATATTTCAGGTCTCATTTCTCTACAGTATTCATATACTGTAGAACAGACTGTAGGAAAATAGGCCCGGATGAAATGTAGCTACATACACTGTGTCCAAGAACGTTATAAGCAACTAGTACAAACACCCTCTCATTTCACCTATAGTTCATTATATTCAGTATAGTTCAGTATACCTATGTGCTAAAACTATTGGTAAGGTCTCTATTTTCCTTCGTGGCATACTGGCATCTTTGAGGCATACTTCTTTCGGGAAGGACATTCCCTGAGATGGAATGTTTTGGTCGAAACTTCTGTATGACAGGATTAGCCAGCTAGACCACAGGAAGCAGTTCCTTCCATAAGCTTTTGTATCTTACTCAGAACTCCTGTGGTAGTGCTTTTTGTCCTGATCTCTCCGCACTGCACAATTCCGGCTCTGAATTTTACACACTTCGTGTCCTGGACTTTTCTCAATATGTGATAAAACGTTTGATTGTTGCATTAATTTGTTACTTTTTTAGAAACGGAGTGTGATTATATACAGACCGAAGTTTTTACCTATCTACTACCAGCTTTGGAGGGAACCCTAAATAAAGCTAAGATTTGGGATGCTTTTACTAATCCAAAATGTTTCTTCAATGGAATAGACCATATTGTACAGGTAACTATCTTAGCAAAAAGATTCACAATCATTTTCTATCTTATGAAATTCGAAAAGAAGACAACCATTATACGTCCTATTTATGGTGTATATTATATTATTTAAGGTGTTATGGAATCACAATCCGCGTTATCCTTCACGCCAGCTAAACAATCTGCATTTGTTTAATATGCCATGGGTACGTGAACATCTAAAGGAACAGTATGTATTCACAAATCATGTACAGCCTTGATTCTGTCTCTATTAAAATACTATCTAAATGTTATTGCTATCGTTGTGCCGTCCAAAATCCATGCCAAAGGCATAACACCCCCTATTTTTCAAGCCCAGGGTTGTTAATGTTGTGTGTGACGCACGTGTTGCGTGTGTTAAAATTTAAAGCTGTCCCGCTGTCACAAATTACTTGGCTGCGGTGTTCAAACAAATCTGTCTTAATTAGATTTAATCCTTATCCTTACACGAAAGAACTAAAAGATCCTTGAAAACATATGTTGCAGTCCTCGCCCTTATTATCCAAAATCTTGGCTGTGGACTGAGGAATACGCAGCCACGTTGATACAGAAAACTGTTCGTCAGTACTTCGTACAACGCGAAGAAGAGGTGCAAGAGATGCGCGACTTTTGGAGGGTACTTACTTATTTAATCATTCCATATAAAACAGATAGGAAGCTAAAGTAAGAACCAAAGCACCGACTATTTTAGATAATGGCTTAAAAATAAATGTAGATATAATACAATGGAATTCACACTATGATTGCAGATGCGCACTTCATATTACAATCGGATATATCAATATCCAATTATAACAAACATATGTGCAACTGTAATATTCCTAAGAACGAGTGTTGTTCGATCCTCAGAGTATGGAGTAGGGGTATTCTAGTCTAGATTCAGATCAGAGAATCATCTCACTGATATTATTAACGCAAAAGTTTGTGCGTTAGTGTGTTTGTCCTCTCTTCACGCCAAAACGGTTGAATGGATTTTGATCAAATTTAGTATAATGAATACTTCAGGTCTTAGTATAGAACATGGAATACTTTTTATCCCGAAATAATGGAATGGTTCCTGTGGAATAATATTTAGCGCGGGTGAAACTGCAAGGCGCTGCTAGTAGAAGAATAAATCTACATTTCTAAATAATGATTATGTTTTCAGAAACTGAAGGTGGAACGTTCCCACCCAAACATGGGTTTAAATCCATTGTACGCCAAGAAGTTTGCTTCAGAAATGAATTTCAAATAGGAGCACTAAAATATTTATTGTAATTTAGATTTATGATAGTCTGATATGGTACCTACGAGTTATCTCATAAATCTTGAGATTATGTTTTACACTGGTGTTTTTTTTTTGTAAAAATCCCCCATATTTTAAATTTTATTAAGATAGAATATCATACCATGGTTTGTGCAATGATTGTGGTAGAACCATTGAAGAAAACAATGGTTTAGCGATTAATCTATGTATTAAAAAAAGATGTCTACTTTTGCTGCAAAATCTTTCATTAACAATATGTCGTATAGCACAAGTAAAGAGAAAATTCCAAAACTCTCTACAACCTTTGTATACAACCCTGTACTACAACCCTTGGTACTCTGACTACAACCTTTGTTGGTGTATGGGGACAGCATTTTTCCAACGGCAAAGTTTGTCCCTCAATCCAGTTTATCTTATCCTTAGAACAAGGTTTGGTGCTTTCCTAGTTTATGTATAATCGTATATTGTACTCTACTATTAATAATAATAAGTTTCTACAGAACCCTCGGTGTGCAAGTCCAACTAACACTTGGCCAGATTTTTTAATAAGGTATTTAGGTATGCTGGTCTTATTTTTAGCCATTCTATTGGCTTTTTACTATGCTTACTAAATCAAACATTGAAGTAAATTCACTAATAATCTATTTCATTAAAACAATTTTTACAGTAGTAAATATTCCATACTTGCTCAACTAAGAGGAACACCTTCGTAAAGAGAGGGACTGGCTGGTTTCCCAAGGCTCATGGTAAATTGGACTGTGGGTTTCTCATCACCTTTGGCAATTCTCTTCGTGCGGTTGGGACTGTAGTTGTATTTAAGCGGCATAGTGAATTCCGTCAGTGTCTGGAATATAAATTTGTCTTTATTAGGCAAATAATAAATGCCACAATACATAATGTGCCTGTAAATTATTCTATGTACATATGGAAATAAAACATGAAATCAACATAAATATGAAATAAATTACAATACATTTTTTTAGAAATCAAAACAAATACAACTAATACAATATTAAGTTTCGCCCACTTCTTTATCCAGATAGACTCCAAAATAGACCAACTCGATTTTACCATACTGGTTTAAAATTTTCTGTAGGATTTTGGAGATAATTTAGAGTAGTAATCATCCCTTGTGGGTGCTTTCTCAAAACCTCCCCAAACAAGCTGACGATTCACTTTTACATGGGACATCCCGGAAAGTTATGATAAGCCAGTAGCAGTAATAAGTAGGCTTTGTCGAGTTGCACAATTATGACAATATTTATAAGTACTACCTATTTTAGTTAAAATTTAGAAAACACTGAGTGTATTTTTCAGGCAGTGTTATTGATGATTTCAAAATAAGTGATTTTAATTGCTGTATGTAGAAGGAATATTAACCACTCACCTCTAACCCTCTCTTCTCATAATCTTTAGCAATAAACTTCTTCATAAGTGGCGGCATTTCAATAGAATTAGGTAAAATGACATCAGAAAATTTGTTTTCAACGGTTTGTAACAATGTAGCTTCTTCATTCTTGGGTATAAGCTGGTAGTCTGGTTTGTAAGAGGTGCGATAAATTTCAACTGTCTTAGGCAACTTATTGCCGCGGAAAGTTTTCTCAACCCAAACACGAACTCTGCGTCTTTCCTGAAAAAGACACAGAAAGAAATTTAGTCAATTGCAGAAACAATAGTTTGGTGTTAAGAGAGCTGAGTACATAGTTAGGGCAGCCAACCTTTTCTCTAAGTATTATATTTAGTTAAGAAGCAGCCCTTTACTCACTAAGCACTCGAACCTGAGCACTAGGTATTATACTCATGATGTTTTCTTAAATTGGGTCAACGCAAACTCTTTGGCCTCTTGACAAGGCCTTTGGGAGCACTGTGCTGATTTTGAAATCTCTTCGGAAATGTCCTATAGATAACCCCATAATCTTAATCAAATAGAGGTAGTAGAGCCAATCAAATTGGGTTCCTACGGTTAAGATGACCATACTTACTACAAACGCACTTGGCTTTTTGTTTTTTAATATTAAAATCTTACCTCGTCTGGGCATGTTTCCACTTTTATTATTTTCATGAAAGAGGGTTCAGGGTACCTCTGGAAGACTGAACGTATAATAATTCTTCCAACTCCATAATTTTTGAGACTTCCCACAATTTCCCATAAGGTTTTACCCTTGAAATCTGTTGTCCTGCCTACATATTTTATTACAGTTTGAGTTGGTGACGCCATGATATAAAACACTCGATAAACTTCAGAATATCCAAATATTATTTAAGTTCAAAAATTTTTAATTTCAAAGATTACTTTACTCTAGAAAGAAGAAAAGAACTTCAACTTCAACTTTTGGTTATGGCAAGAAGAAAAGAAAATCTAAGAAATTCAGAAATGATATTCATGTGACAGAACTTGACTTGACATTGACAGTAGATAGAATTAACACAATGACGTTTGACATACACTGTTTGTTTGTTTCTATGTTTTAGCTTCGCATAATTTGTGCATTTAGAGTAAGTGTAGAATCTCAGGTAGGTCCCATTATTTATTTATATATTTATTAATTCAATTAATTAAAAATGAATGACCATGACTCTACATTTTTTATTGCATAATAGGCAAGCATTTAACCGCAGTATCACCTGATGGTAAGTGTAGATGCGGTCGATGATGGATGTAGCCTAGATACCAATTCACTCGTCAACTTGAAGACAACACACAACAAAAAATTGATTCGAAATAAAATTATATTCACAAATCAGGCATAAAATGATAATATGAATTGGATTATATTATTTAGAAATATTGTAAAAAAAAAAATTCAAGAATGAAAATAAATTATAAAGAGAACAAAAATAAATCAATATTGTACCTAAAAAGTCTAAAGAAAAAAGATTTTTTCTTTGTAATTTATAGACCCAAAAACTACTGAGGGCCTACCATGACATCTTATAGCGATTCAATTGAAGACCTAAACTGAACCGCGTCGCATAATTGTAACGTAACGTCTTATTTTTTATGTTGCTGCCATTTTCAACCTAAACTAGATACAGATAAGGTTGAAAATGGCAGCAACCTAAAAATAAGACGTCACGGTACGATTGTGCGACGCGGTTCAGTTTAGGTCTTCAATTGAATCCCTATAAGATGTCATGGTAGGCCTCCTGAACAGATTTAAAAGAATCTGACCTGAGGTCAGCGTCACAAACTTAATGATAGACAGTGTCATAAGTAGTTTATTATATAGTACTAATTATTGCCTACTTGAGCGAACCCGCGACCACCTCCATAATGCGGAGGCGAACACTTCGGGGTTTTAGTGGGTAAACCCCGCCAGACCGATCTGGCGGGAGAGTCCCACATAACCACCCTGCCCCCCCCCCCCCCCCCCCCCGCCGGGTGGTATGCCTAATGCAATTCCCCGGGTAAAAAAATTATTATTGCCTACTTACTAAATATGGTAGGAAAGTAGGGTAGGTAGAAAGTAGTGTCCATAAAATTGACAACGGGAAGCACTAAAATAAAATATTAGTTTAAAAATCAACTTCAATTTATTCTCAATTTCTTATTTCGTTACTGGAATTTACGCAATACAAATGTAAAATATAATTACAATAGTTAACAGTTATTAAATTTAAATGCAGTTTTTAATTTTAATTAATATTTTAATAACAATGTCATGGAAAAATCCAATTAATTTTGATAATTTTAAGGCATGAATACACATAGTTAGTCATGCATGCATGCATAGCAGCAGCAATGTCTGGATACTTAAGATGCTAGTAGGTAGATATCAGTTATTAGTTTATTTAAAGCACAGTTATTTCATTGCTACTCAAACAAACATGTGTATTCCAGCCTATTCATTGTCTCACTGTGTGTGATGGAATATCATGTGAATGGACCACTCTTCTTCCCGATACAATAATTAGTGGATATTCTATCGTCTACAATAATTCACTAAACGAGGGTTTCATACTGCACTATGGATTAGATCCTTTTTACAATATAAGTCCTAATTTCAATTACGGGCAAGTATTAGGCATTTAATTAACTATTACAGACCAACTGTGACATAAAAATAATAGTTATTTTGAAACAGCATTTAGAAACCACACTGAACACCATGACATTGAAGTTCTACTAGATTACAATTGAAGTTTGTGAATTGATTCTTCATATTACAACAGCACAAAATATTAACAGATTATTTTGAATATTATGTCATTATCAAATAAGCAATTGTGATCTTTTAACACGTTTCAAATTTACGAAATTAATAATCTTATAATTTGGATAGTAATCGATTAAACAAGCATTCCAATAGCAGTAAGTTTGTCACCTTTGGTGGCTATCTCCGTATACCTTTGCTAAGAATTACAGTGCATAAATTATAATTTATTTATAATGCACGACAAGCGTAAGGCTCTCGACGACGCTGCGGTCGGAGAGCGTCAGAGCTGGCAGGCGGCAGGCGGCAGGCTGCAGGCGGCAGGCTGGCTCTCGCCTTGAGAAGCTATCCTTCCTACCCAGCTGGGGCACCTGCGATGCTCCGAGCGTGCCGGGTCACGCGTGGGACACTATCGTGTCACGCCACGCGTCGGCACGACGAACAATGCTAATTCGCCTAACGCAATTTTCCTACTGTTATTTATTACTGTAGTCTCATTCCGTTGGCAAATAATTGAAATTAAATAAATAATATTAAAATTTAGCTATAATTTGCCTAGTTACCAACGGGAATGGGCTTCGTGAACACGCGGGTGGTGAATAACAAGTCCGTTCTCACAGACGGGCCCGCGACATCGCGCGGGCCCACGGTTACACATTACACTATTCTAAGCGATCGCAGTTACAATAATTTACGACAAATATTTACACATCATCGCCGATATTCACATTTAAATAAGGGACTTAAATTAGAGTAATAATTTAAGATAGTATGGATATTTAACTATTAATAGGAATCAGTCAACGTATCCACAGTGATCGATCGGTAGCAGATGTCGTCATCTCGTAAAACGTCCTGTGCACGGCGGCGCTGTCACTGCGCGGGACGCGGCAAGTGGCAACGCTTGCACCGTGGTGCGCCAGCGCCGGCGCGACCGCCCCCGGCGGAGGCAGCGGCGGCGGCGGCGGCGACGGTGGCGGCGGGGCGGCGAGCGCGAGCGTCCGCCCGGACGGTCGGCTTCCATTCGAGGCTAATTGTATCCTAGAAATGTGCAGTCGCCCTGCGGTAGCGATATGTGGGCGCGGAGCCCGGGGCCGCGGCGGCGGCGGCGCGGCGCGTCTCGGGAGCAGCCGCGCCGCCGCTTAGGTAGTGTCCCGACCGTATGTGCCGATGCGGACCTCGTCGATGACACGCGCCCACTCTAACGCGTACGATTCGGGGTCCTCCAGATAGTATGTGCGGTTCGGCTGTAACAAACAACGATAAACATCAAGATCCAGTCACTACATTAACTATAGGGAAAATCGGGGTTTCAGCATTTCATAAAGGATGTAGAGAATAAAAAATTACAATAAACATTTTGAAATCTCAATATGTAACTCACCGTGTGAACTAAAAATATTCTAAAGTTCTTCGCTTCAACGCGGAGTTCGGGTGACCAAGGAATTTCTCCCTTGAGCACCATGTTGGCAGGGTCGACGTAGAACATTCGCGGTCCAGTGGTGAGCAGCAGCATGCGTCTGCGAGGAAATAGACCCTTTCGCTTGTCCACCAGTCCTTGCTTTAGAATGAGCTCTCCGTCGACAAACTGGTGCCATTTGCTATCGCGCGCTTGCGCTTCGAGACGTCGACGCTTCTCCTCAGGACTTATGTTCAGAATACCTAGAAAGAAAGAAAATAAGATTGAATACCATAGTCGTAAATAATTAGATCATAATAAAGTAATGTATGATGTATATTGAATGCGTCCTGTCATCGTTAAGAGCACGCGAGATAAGCTAATCGCATATGATGTGGAACGCTGCAAGTGCGCATTGTGTCAGCTGATCGTGAGGTCGACATTAATAAAGAAGTGGCGGCGCGAGTGTGCGACTCATTCATGAACTGCGCGGGCGCGGGCGACTGAGAACGGCGCTGCGTGCCGGAAGGTTGACGTCATACCGTCAGGCCGTGGTAGGACCGACTACTGAGGAAGTCCGCTCCCAATGTGAATAACAGTGAACGCGATGACGTAGCGCTTTCGTGTAACATGTCCGAGGATTCGGTTACAGCACGTCGTGTGCACATTTTCAATTGAACCGAAAGAACCGCAAAAATAATATTATCAGTCTCGGTTCAGTTATGAAACAAGACTCGCATTTTGCCAAGAATTTAGGTCACGGACGCAACGGTTGCCTCTTACTCGTCGCTTCACTGCACTTGCTCGTCTTGGTAATTGTCCACATTAACTACATACGTAGAAACTAACCGATGCATTTTATGAGTCGTATAACGCTACAGCTATTTCAAGAACAGAAAGTCACGCTTCGACGAATTTGTTATTTTTACGGTTATTATATGAATACGTATTGAAAAAAATATATTTTTAAGCGTCTCCACTAAAATACATGGTAACGTTTACGTAAATAAAATTGTAATTACCTTTAGATGTGGACAGTTCAAACTCCCAGAGTCTGAAGAGTTGATTGTTTCCTAGGCCAGGTTCGAGGTGAAGCCAGGTTCGAGGTTCCTCTTCGAAAGAGCCTCCCGGAAGGTAGGGACAGATCGTTGGAGGTGTTTGCTCGCAGATGTTATCCCAGTCAATACCGGCAAAGAAGGGATGATTGCGAATGCTCTCATATATATCTCCTTTATCTTCGGCTCCGATTCTCTGAGTGTGGTTTAAAACTAAAAGCTTTTCAACTAGGTCCTTGGCTTCTGCTGGGAATCCCTCAGGAAATTCGTAATCCATTTTCAGTATTTTTTGAAAGGTTAGGAACTCTGTAGCGGCGCGGAACGGTGGGAGGCCAGAAATCATCTGGTAAATGATGCAGCCATACGCCCACAAGTCAGAAGCGCGGGTGTCGACGCAGTCATGCAGCAACTCCGGGCTTACGTATTGCGGAGTGCCAACGAAGCTGATTTTCCTTGAACGTTCATTTTGTGCCTCGTTTTCGGTGGTAATCGGTCCGGTTCGAATCTCCTCAGGGTCCATTATTTTCGCAGTTCCAAAGTCTGCGATCCGCAAGTGCATATTTTCGTCTAATAGAATATTCTCCGGTTTTAAATCTCGGTGGATTATGCCTTTGGCATGCATCTTTTCCAATGCTAGCAAGAGCTCAGCGGCATAATGTTTGGCTACGTTCAGCTCAAAAGAGCCGACTTGGTTTATTTTGTTCAACAATTCACCATTTTTCGCGTATGACAACACAAAGTACAATCTTTCTTCATCCTGGAAAGTACAGTACAGTTTCACAAAACCATGATCTATGTTGAACAGCATGTTTAGGGCATCTTTTTCACGTTTAATGTATTCTCTTTTCTTTTTCCGAATGATATGGAGTTTTTCGCATACTTTAACTGGAAATAAAGAAATAAACACTATAAGTGACTACGCTATAAGTGACTTTGTTTTTTTTTTTAAATAATCATATTTAAGAGCTTTAATATAAAAGTTGTCCGAATACTTACTTGCATATTCTTTTCCACTATGAATGTCTTTAGCCAGGAACACAGTGCTGTAACAGCCGTCGCCAATAAGTTTGCCAAATATGTAATCCTTGGCGGTTCTCTTAGTTGGCCTGTAGGAGTGACTTGGAGCAGGCGAGGAGGCGGGAGCCGGAGTCGGCGTGGCCGCCGCAGGAGGGGCTTGCATCTTCACCGGCGTTTCAACAACCGTCTCGGCAGCGGCAATCGGAGCCCGCACCTCACTTGGCGCTCGGCTGTTGATCTGTAACAATGGAAAAGCTCAATCAGTATCGCTGCAACGGGGCTTGTTTACGGAAACGCGGGTGAGTAATGACGAAATTGACGGACCGCTAGTGGATTGTCGTGACTCGTGAGTCGCGACGCGTCGTAGCACTGCGAGAGCGTGCACTTGTTTATCGTCCGGCGGCGGTGGCGGCGGCGGCGGTGATGGTGGTAGCGTCATGCGCGGTGGGGGCCACGAGGCAACGCGCCGTCTGCACGCCCAGCTACATTGAAATTAGGTGACCACTAGATACATAAATAATTCACCAATCAGATTTAAACTACGAGCGAAGGTGAAATCTCCGATTCATCAGTTTCATCACATTACATACGACCGCCATAAAAATTACAATTTATTTATTTCGTAATCTTGTTTTGCTGCTGTCTGTTATGTCAGATATATTTTTAAGATTTCAAAAAAGTTTGTGTACATTAATTGAGATCGAATTTAAATTTTAAACAGTCTCATTAGGTGTTGTAGGAATAGATCTTGCATTGTCATTTATATAGGAATTGGTCTCATCTTCTAGCAAATTACTTTCAAGTAGAAATAATTCTGCCGAATTCAGAAACGTAGTAGGAAAACCTTAATAAATTTTGGTAATAGAAATTCGTCAGAATACGTTCGCTGGCCTCACCTACAGTTCGATGATCCAATTTCGAGAGTTCGCGCTCGATGTTTTTGTTCCTCTTTTTATCACCGCGTCTCGCGGGCGGAGCAACAAAAACTTATGCGCCATTCAACGTACGAATTCAAATGAATAGAGAGAGGCAGTTTGCAAATCTTTCTCCTTCTATCTGGTACGCTACAAACGCCGCGATTTCGCCAGTCGTGGCTAACGGTAAAATTGGCCAAAACAAACTTAATGAAGAGCAAATGAAAGTAACTACAAAGTTCCGTTAGTGAGGAGTATCAGCAAAACCTAGATGATGTTACCTTGCCATGAAGCTAAAAATACTTTTTAGGCGGATTTACTTTCAGGTGTCATCAGTGGAAAAATCCGACATCGTGATGCTGCGGGAGACGGTGGGATGCAAGCTATAATTACTACTAGGTCACAGCTAATTACGCATGTGACGATAGAGATAAACATTATCTCGACACCAGATACGACCACCAACGGAACAACTGACATAGGTCAGGTAGGTATACGAAATAATTCAAATAAATTCGTATAATATTATTATGCGTATCTGCAATGCAGATAACTTTATAATTGCACAATTAATGTACATAATATACAAGCATATTTGCATTGGAACAGATAGGAGTCAAGTTGCAAAACATCTTGTCCTCTCCATAACCTATAGTTGTTCTTAATGCCGAGAATATTAATTACTGTTTTAACATTGACAGCTCCAGCTATTTTACCATACAAAGACTGTTTGTCAAATAATAATATGTCTTTAGGTGAAAACTGTTATGTGAACGAAATACGCTGTACGGCCTGACCTTACAGTGCGCATTGGAGCAGCGAGTGCGGTCCATTGAAGTTTCGAATGAGTCACTAATAAACTTGCAGGCCGCAAGTGGGTCTCGCATTCCGCGGCGGCTCGGGCGGTTACACCGACGACGCAACGGTACTCACGGCGCATTCCCACAGAGGCGCATTCCGCACTCCGCGAGTACACACTCATCCGTAGTCGACCTCAATCCCAGACTCGTGGGTCTGCTGCATTTCGCTGCATTCATCACATTCCATTCTTTCTCAATACCAGCGCTAGCGTATCGTCATACGCTAGTCAACATCAACAAGAAATCTAGTAACAAATGAAAGAAAGATTTTGACTCCAACGTTTACAGTTCCAATGAAAGTAAATGTTACCATTGAATTGTTACGATAAAAGGGTCATGACATAAAAACCGTTGCGAGTTGAGGTACTTTATTCGACCTTAATTTCTATTGATATTCAATCGCGGAGGTTGGCATGGCACGGAGGCCTTGTACCAAATAAACCTAGGCGGATGTGGCACGCTTTGCTGCATGACTATTTACCCCCTCTTAAACCAGCTATATCCGCTAGTTTGGTCAGACCATTATTACACGCCGTAGACTCGTTGATGGTCGCAGGTCGAATCTCATCCGGAAGCGAAATTTTCACTTTAGATAATCCTTACACTTATATAAAAACCAATCCCTATTTCTGTTGGTCACGCCATCATTTGAGATCTATTGGACCATTTCGAATTTTTTTTCATATATTATTCGATAAGCTCCGTCGAAGGTTAATAAGAAGAGAAAAATTGGAGAAGTTACCCGAAACATTGGAAAATTTGGGAAAAAGTAAAAGTTATTATTTATGTGAGATTTTTGATGATGAGATGACGTGAATTCGGTATTTAGTTTAATACTACAAAATAAATCAGCTCTTATCAGTATTAGTCTCATTCCCTTTAAGACATCGTGCATCTTCTGCCCACGTTGTTGATGTGTGTTTGACCTTTCGAATATGATCTGTTTTGTTTCAAAGTAATAATATTATTATCTGTACTGTGGAATGAATGGCACTCAAGCTTGTTGAACTTTTATCAACTGGGATGACGACGTAAATACATAGGTAGGTATGATTTGATTTCTGTAGGACACCCAATTTAACATTAATTTTTAACTAGGTTAGTGTTGCTTGAGACTCATGTTCTTTCGCAAGAAACGTGCCAAGAGTACACTTGGTGTATTTAAAATTAATAAAAAATACGCTTTTTAATTCCGTAATATTTACACTTGGACTTGAAATTGGGTTTCTTCCAAATACTAGTCCAGATATCTTTTATCTTGATTATGTTAAAAAAATCTAAATGGTTAGTCCATCTAACACAATTTGTTATAGTTTTAACAACGTAAACAAAGCAAAATGCAGCTCTAAATTATACAACTAAAAATAAGAAAAATCTGTGTTCCAGTTTATTTTGATGACATATTCATATTGGCTGATCTAATTTTATTAATGAAGGAATTTGTTGAGAAATGTATTGAATTAATTTGTACTTTCGATAAATGTCATCATAACCAATAGAAAAAACCAGATTAACCTGTCTTATCGCCGTCACACGTGATCAGATTTACAATTACTTTAGTAGCTGTTATCAGTGTTTACTAAATTGAAAGAAAGTCTGCCGCTGCACCTACATGTGTTCCAAATGTTTTATATGAATATAAATCGTATAATATATTATTATGTTGAATTATTATATTAGTAAACGGATTACAGAGTGCACTCGAACGGGGCACGCTGATTACTGACGAAAACATTTTCTTTTATAGTATGTCATAGTCATTACGGATGGAATGATGAATACGCGTCGTGAATCGCTCGTAGTGGTAAACAAGGTGGGCACGCTGGCAGCGCGTGAACAAACAAGTGAGGGGCAGAGTCCGCGCTGTCGACGCGGTCGCCGCTGCTACGTTCACGCTCACGGCTCACTCGCGTCCTCGCAGACCAAGCCCGTTGTTTGTTTGCATCACACGCGGCACGCTTGTTCGTCGCGTCGTGTGAAAGGAGCCTTTCAATGACATACAGGAAAACACGGCGAAAGTGCGCAATCACTACTCTCCGTGTAAAGTAGGTACAGCGAAAGTTGATCAATAGGTACCATTGATCGCAATGCTGCCAAATTCACTGCCTAGTAAATGATGCGAATGACGAATTTCATCAGTGGATTGATGACACCAATTTTCAATTTAATCTAATATACATAGCAGATGAAAGGGGAAAATATACACATGTTGGAAACATTACTACAGTTGTTTTAAGGAAGGCTTCAATTGTTCTTCTCATAATTTCATTGCAGTTATGGAAGACCTCAATTATAACTCCATTACAACAATTACATCTAATAATTATATTTGGTTTAATATAACAACCGAAAATCTCGATTTATGAAACCCACTAAAATTTAAACTACAGAAACTACAGAGAAAAGAGATTCAAATTAATTTGTAATGGGTAGACGCAGACAGACACAAACAAGTAAGGTTACAAAGCAGACAGCGAGTCATTAACCTTACCTTAGATTTGGGCGAGGGCTGTTTCCCGCGCTTTGCGGAACTAACACCAAGTAGACGCAGAATTCTGTTGGCTGCTTCGAGAAGAGTAGCACTACCCCGCGATCCTCTTTTAACTCTAGTGGTCAATCCACTCATTTCGACCCGACTCACACTTTGAATCTTACCGTTTATTATTGTTCGAAACGGTCAAAAACACGATCACAGTTCATTAAGCTTGTAAAATTTTAAATACTATAGACACTTTTATTTGCTACGAAATTACACTAGAAATTCTAATTACTTATTTGTGAGGAATGTGAAATACTAAAAAAATAAACAAACAAACAAACGACTATATTTAGCTAAGAGAGTGCGAGCGTACGTCCGTTCGGTAAAACGGCGCGTTGCGGACTGATCTGACAGACAACCTATGCAACGACTTGACGCAAGTAAAGCATTGACTACGTCCCCCGCTCGCTAGACAGAATAATCGCGCGCTTTGGTCGTCAGGGCGGGGAGGGGTGAGGGAGGCCGAGCGGGGCGCGGCGCGGCGGCGCGATCGGTGGCGGCAGCGGGCGCGACGTTCGGCCCTCCTTCCCTCTTCGTAGATTTTCCACCCCCTTCTCATTCCACCCTCGTCTACCTTTCGACCAAGCCGAGCCACCTCACACTACTGAGGAGATTGGAGAAGCGTGGCTTGTGGCAGCATGGCTTTTCCTTTAATGTTTATAAATTTAAATGTACTCGTGGTGTTAAAATGATTTTGGAGAAATGTAGGAAAAATATCGAATAATTCATTAATCAAACATTCTGAGAAATTCTGGAAGACAAGCATATTACACCAAAACAAATTACGAACATGCGGTTTCCACGTGGCATTGTATTGTAAAATTTTATAGGGGTGATGCCCGAAGATGGCGGCGGCGGCGAGGGGGTGGCCTGCACGTGGATACGGGGGGAGCGCGGCGTACGCGGGAAATTGAAACTAAATCAATAGCATTGTGGAAGTAGATTGCAGCAAAATACACCAAGTATGTATACAAATAGTTCCTCAGCTCCGCGAGGCACGCGTGGAGAATATGTCCTGAATACTGTGGAGCGGTGTGGCCGGATATGCATTTCCCGACAGTGTGCGGCGCGGCGCACCGTTATTGTCGGCGCGCCACTCCCGACGGCGCTCCCGCCACGTTGTGTCCACATGGCACAATTCAAGTCATCCCGAATCGTGACTAATGTAATTCCATATCAGATCCGACTGATCTTACTCCGAACAATTAAACGATAAAATGAAACCCATGGATATTTTTCGCATCTGTTTTTGATTACAAAAAGCTTTATGTTAAAAGGAATATAATATTAAATTTTTAACGCAATTCCGATTCCACGGCAATTCATTGTTGATGCGAATCCTATTATCAAACTTATGCACTATTGCAATGCATCATCCACGAGGCTACTATGCAATGCACTACAGGTATATAAACATTATCCACATCATCAAGATTGTTTTCATCTAATGTTCACAGTTATTTATGTACACGTCAGAAAATTCACAAAAAAAAATGTAATAATGTTTGTGCCACATATACAGTGAATACACATTACAATTATTACTAGGTACCAGAAAAGAACAGAGTAATCGTAAAATAGACTGGTATGATATTATGGAGCACGGCTGCATTGGTATCACCAAATTCAAATAAAGGCAGTTCAGGTAAACTTTGATGTGCAATGGATGCTTTACCTGGTAAGGCATTCACTAAAGTTGATAAAACAACAATGCATAATAAAAACGAGTTCACTGAAGCAGAAGTTTTAACAAAAGTTGTAGACTTAGGTACTTATTTATTTTGTAAAGAAGCACGTTAGTTTCCGAGGTGGGTTACTGCGGCGGCGGCGCGGGTGGCGCAGCTGTCGCGGCACGTGTTGGTCGGCCCGTGCCATGCTCTCGAGTCTCGCACATGTTACACTTTGTACCTAACTCATTGTCAAAGTCATCGCTGCATTTTGAAGACAGTGCTCAACAAATGACCTTTCGAAGAGAAAAAAAAACGTCGAGCATGCAAAGCTAGTAGGCGTTAGTAACAATGGCACATCATCGAATGATTCACATAAAAGTTAAGCAAAAACAAAAACAGCTAAATTTGAATCTAAAAGTCCGATGACGCCGCCATTCTAAGAAATAAATCGCTTTGTAGACGGGACAGGTAAAATCTCATTCTTCCTTTGACAAACTTTCATTTGGCCTATTGAAGAATGTTATTGTTGTAAAAGAGATTTCAATGACCAACTCGTTTTGTCCAATGCTTTGTTTCATTCATACTTTATTGTTTGAGACTGCGTTGATAGTTGTATATTTCGAACCTGTACACAACGACTATTGTTCATTATTTAGAATTGGTTTACTATTATTAACAACAGCTCCAGCAAGCAACTGTTCACCATTTATGTTGTTTACTTTATAATGCCGGGAAAAGGTAAGACAGCCAGGTGGTTCGATGTAATTTTTTATCGTCTCCAACTGACTAAAGCTGCACCAACCCTTAGGTTCGTTTCAAAACAAAATAAAAGCTCTCTCGTACATTGAACTCGCCATCTGGCTATGTTTTTTTTGTAATATTATGATTTTCACATGGCGTAAGAAATAGCTTGGATTAGGTGCATATCACGCTATATTCTAAGTACTTAAGTACCTATTTGTTCCGATCTCTAACCAAAAATGATCGGCACAAATTGTTTTGGGTAAGCACTAAGGATGACTAACTATGACTAACTCTTGTTTTCGTTTCGTATTTATCAGATAATACACGTAAGGGGTAAACCACACATCTAGTCTAGATAATACCGATATTAAAACAATTATATTATTTTATTTTCAGTGTTTAAATTTAAATAGAAATAAGCTTCTCTGAAACTTTTTGATAGTAACAATATTATTATCGGTATGACAATGAAATGGTACGTTTCTAAAATATTTATATAAGGAAAAAGTTATCCGTTAGTAGACTCGAAAACATTTCCATAACATAACACTTCTCTGATACCTACATTTTATAATAGATAACTATAAAAAAATCGTTATTAGAATATGGAACATTATTAGAAATAATTAGACAAAAAAAACCCAAATTTAAAGAAATAGTAACTTTTATATTTCATATTTAGCTATTTTGACCTCAAAAATCTACAATGTGTATATTTTTACCCAACTGCTCGGAAAGGTTATGTTACATTCATATATTTGACGTGAAAGTTTGACCACATCTCCGAATATAGGACAAAACTGATGTGGCTACCTATTCGAGAACGGCGAAACGTCAGGATTTTATGTCTTCTCTACTCTGTCCTTAATGAACCCAACACTCATAGTTACCTCAACGAGTTTTTTCAATTCCTCAGTGACACTTATGAGTGCCAACTTAAATCTTCCAGTAACCTTCTCCTTGCTACACCTCAGCACCTTTCCTCTTTTCTCGATAATTCCTTTTCCATTGTAGCAGTAAGACTGTGGAATGCGTTGCCGGCAGGTGTCAGAAAGGCTCCTTCTAGAGACCCGTTTAAGCGGTCAGTCCGTGATTTTTACGTCCAAAAGGTGCATTCTACAACTGCATAGATTTTTTTTTTATTAAATTAACTTTTTCTTCACCTACTCGATAAAACATATCCTTATCTATATTTATCTATTTTATATTGTATTTATTAGTATATTATAACGCTATATATTTAGTTGTATTATAATAAAATATTCTATCACTAAATATCTTTTAAATATATTTTTCTCTGCTCTCTCGTTTTGCCACACCACCACCATTTCAGTTACACCTCCAGGATGGCTGGTAGAAAATGCTACTTAGCATTAAGTACTCCTTGTACTCAATTTGTGTGCTAAAGAATAAATAAATAAATAAATAAACCTCGTTGGCAGAATTATAATAACATATGTTAAGGAGGTGGATGACTAATAAGATGAAAAAAAAAATACAAAAATCAACAACCTACCTGAAAACAATAAAAAAGAGATAAACAGGCTTATTATTAAACCAATGAGATATTCAGTCGCTGTCGAATGCATCAGGCATTTCATTTCTACTAATTCTTCCACGAGTCCTACGACAACATTTCATATTGCAAAATCAAGAATCTAAAAGCTTGTTTACCACTTAACAGTTATGTTCGCAGTCGAGTTTTTGTTTGATGTTTTTTTTTGTAACATGGCGCGATATGAAATTTTAAATGAACATACTATATGAAATTGGAAGATTGTAGTATAGTTATCTATGCTCAATAGCTCGCAGGTGACCGTGATAATATTATATGTGTTACGATTCACATGAAGATCCTTATCATGTTTATGTACAATAACAATTCGATAAGGCGCACATATAAACATGATATGAAATGCTTTTGACACCGCTCTACTTGAAGTCGGCCAACGAGGCGCCTCATGTCACATTTCGGCGATGTTTTGACGAATCTATAATTTGACACAATGATATGATTCGATCATGTTCGCTATATTGTGCTTAAAGAGCCCAGAGATTAGAAGCACTGGCTGTAACATTTATCGGAGGCCAAATTATCGCAAAAGTTGTAAAAACCCTACCGCAGATAACGCAGCCAACATTATGATGATTATTAGGTTTAGCATAAATAACAACATCACTCGGTTCGCATTCATAATATTAATTTTAATGATTTGCAAAATTGACATCACAATCTAATGTTACAAAAAGTTATCATAATAAATATAATAATGTTAACATTCAGATTATGTAACAGAAATTTATATACATACACTAACATATACATGGTCACCGACGACGTAACAAATCATGGTTTTGTCACAGTTTTACTTTATTTGTTACAGAAGGTATATTTTTTTAAGAGGAGCAGAAGGTTATTGATATGTTAATAACATGTTACTTTATTCAGCTGCTTTCGTTCTTGTAGTCCGTCCGAGGCAGATGTGTACTCTCTCGAGCCAGCCAGGCAACACAACAGGTGTGGCGTGCACCGGTGCTAAGGAAAGGACCAACCGAGGGCTTTAAGTTAGCTCTACGACAAAAGAATTCAATATAATAATGTGATACTAATATGAACGTGAATGATCTTATGTAAGTGCACTTGCATGTAATATGGCAACAAAGCAATTCATTTAAATAAATAAATGCATTACAATTTAACAGATAGGTAAGCAACAACTTATGTAAACAGAGTTGTTTATTGAATGTTCGACTTTTAACATTATCACTTGTGTCGATAGTATAAATGGGAATGATTACTTAAATTATTTAAGGTTTATAATAATTATCATCGTGGTATTTTATCTGAATTATGTTAAAAAAAACTTGCTTATCTACCATATTGTTCACACGTGATTAAGTACTTTACTATGAATGTCAGTTATTCGACTATGGAGGAATCGTAAAGTGTATCCTGCTACGAAGACCTCCATGTTCTGTTTCTACTACATATCTCGATAACATTGTGGGTTGATCCAGCGTGGCTATATGGTGACTGGTGGGTGAGCCATGTGCCAGTCCTAGGCCCCTAATTGATATTGACAGCTCGCAAGCGGCTGTCTGTAGAAGGTCACCGACGCGAATGTCGCGGGCGAGACCTTGGCTGGTCCTTTGACCCTGCGCTGGAAGCAATATCCGCCGACTCCATGCCACCTGCACGAGCCCCTCGCGAATCTTTAACGGTTACCATAATGTGAGCGCATAAATCGTATCATTACACTCATGTTTATGCTACAAGATGCGTTGAAGCGTGATTTTTCTTTTAAGACTTCAATGCTTGCATCTACAAAGAAATGCTAATCTACCATAATATCAATAACGTTATTCTCGCCACCAGCCGCTGCTCATAAATTTTATCTCATATTAGTGTCGAGATCTGTCTCAATTTGAAATCAAAGCAAACTTATATTTTTTATGATTTGGGATTGAGTAAGTATAAATACACATACTAACACTAGATTTATTGTTTTAAAGTACGTATATATTCTTCTTTTATGACATTGTTTTGCAATATTATTTATTTATTTATTTCAATATACAGTGCCTTAACAGGTGTTTCCAAAGCGACACCGTACTTACATGTAACTAAGAACCAATACATTTAAGGGCAACATCCGTAAATGTCACTAAAGAACATGTAAAAATGTCCAGCTCGCTGTGCTCAGCGCAGATTCTATTCAACAATTTATATATATATGAATCATCTTGATTAATATTTTTCAAACAAGATTAGGTGTTGATTGTTCAGCACTTTCAAATTGAAAATATTACTTACCTATCGCAGATTAAATATACCCTTTACTAGTAATACATACGTCAACAATAATTTCCACAAGTCCCTACCTAAAAAAACATATCTATACAAGGAAAATATAAAGATTAGTACCTACATAATAATAATATAAGTATACTTAATAAAACAAGTCATTTACTGAATAACAATTAACACAGCGTCCTTTTTTTTCTACGATGGATAAAATGGAGCTTTTAATACAGGTAAGTATTTAATCAATATATCTCTATCTATATATATATATAAATGTTATGTTGGTCTGCACGGCACATGTATATATATATATATATATATACATGTGCCGTGCAACTAATTACACGTTGTATACAAATGTATTATATTAACATAAATAAGAATGTCCTGCTTTTATCATAAATTCATAAAATATTAATATATAATTTTAGTATGTCCAAAAATAGTATGGCAGAATAAAAAAATCTCATTACTTATCTATTTGCCTTGGTGTTTACAGCAGAGACGCTTAATAAAATTGTGCTTGAGTACATCATTACCCAAGTGTAGCTCATTTACTCCAAGTTATGGTAAGGCAGCAGACCAAGACGGGCATTGCCCCAAGTAAAGGGGCTTACAGATGGCGCCCGCGTCCGCACCTTTTGGCTGGCGGCATAACGCCCACCACAGGAAACATAGTAGTTGACGGTCAGTTCACAGAACTCGTATCTGCAGCAAGCCACCAGACCGGGGCGGCCGCCACTGAAATATTTATCACCACTTCTGGCGCATACTGAAATCGCAGTAACTTAGCGCGCCGCGGCGCTGTGCCAGGTCTATGAAAGATACAAATGGATGTCCGTATACGAAATTTAAAAAATCCACGCCCGTAACTGTAATAGGGCAGGCTGTTTAGGGCAGGCCTTAAGGAAAAGGATTAAAACAAAAAAAAACTACACTTTTCAATATGCTATGCCTTGAATAATTCCTTGAAATGTAAAACAAAAACCCGATTGCTAACAAAATTGAATAGTGAAATGCAGTCGGAGGCGTTACCAACCTTATAAGACTGCGTTTCACGGTTCAATTTTGTTCGCAGTCGGATTGTTTGGTTTATAATTTTTTTTTTTTATTTCTTCTTTATTAGCATATCTCATTTAAAATGTCACTCTTACAATCAATGAAAATCAGTCTACCGACACCTCTCAAGCTTAAATCCATCAAGCCACACACTCTACACACACTACTACTGAAATTGGTGCTACACTTGAAAAACATAACCCTCCTTCTGGCGCAGCCGGGTATATAGCGGCACCATGTGTAAACGCTCTAATGGTACCAAAATACAAGATCGTAAGAGATAATAAGTGAACGTAACCACGGAAAACTTTACGTCTCTTTTATATGGTCGACGACATTATTTTTTAAGATCAACTTCTATTTATTATACGGTCTATTTCTGAACGTTTTTGAATATTCATGAGTTACATTAAAACTTATTAAAATAAATAAGCACCAAGATTTATAGGCTGATATTTAGAGATATTTATCTTACAGATAACAATCTTATATATTGGATGTTTGGCTAAATTTATCAGATGGCGATAGCACCCCATAATAAACAAACATCGCCCGTTTTTCTGAAGCCACATCCGGTTTGATATTTCCTCTTTCACTATCGCCTACTCCCATATTTATATTATTTAAACTCAGAATGAATAATGTATTTTGTTCAACAAATCAAATCCAGTTCTTTTGTGTTTGATCGAAAACATATTTAGCGGTGTATTTAATTTAAATTCGGTTTCGTGTTGACACTTTGACCTTAAACACTAGAGTATATTAAACAAATGTCATTAATTTTATTAAAGTCTTTTATGTAGCTAATTATTTAGCGACGCGCGGCGTCTCGGGGCGATGACCGCCGAAATATATTCAAGGGCCGTATACTGTGGCTGTTTTCCTGATAACCTTCAAATTGTGGCCCCGCGGTTAAGGTGTGTGCTGTTTTAATATTTAACTTGACGGCTTCGCGCACTCAATTATTATTCACATTAGAGAATATAGAAAATTGGGAAAAATGTTGTGGTTTTTCTTGGAAATATTTAATTTGCAATACATTTGTTGTTAGTTTCGATATAACCTTTTGATGTTGTATTACATCTATACACGGGCGTCTGTGTAATTTGACGCCACAACAAAAGAAAAACTAGCCGGCTTCCTTCCTGTTGTACCCTTAATTAAAACATAACTAGGCTCAATTTCAGTTCTAGGATATTGTGTATCACAATCACCCTTGAAATAATAAAACATAGATACTCTACATAAACGGATCGAACCTTTTATGTTTAGGATTTGACTACGCTACACACAAAATTGGTATTTTATAACGAAAATTTTTTGAAATTTCCGCATACCTATAGTAAAGGATTCATAAACAATTGAAAAATTGTATGTTCAACTTCGAACCATTGCATGAAACTAGTCAAATTACGCATAGGCTGGTTATTTGGAAATCATACCAGCACATAATGAGACTAATAAGTAAATAAGTCATGCCATCTGTATGTAGGATATACGATTCTAAGAATTTCAGTCCCTAGCTAGAATAACAAACAATCAACAACCCAGATGGTCAATGAGCTTTACTAAAAGGAACTCTTTGTTTACTGAATGATTCATTAGTCATCCAAACGGTATGCAGTAAATGCCCAGTTCCTCTCAATTGAGTAATGATAAAATGCATAAATGATATGCGACAACGCATCCGTTGTTTCAACGAAATATAGGTAAGTAGGTAGATATGTGCGCTATATTTGATAGGGTCCTTCACATAGGTCCACGATTTTGTTCTTGGCCAGATCCGCAGTTTTTTACCCATAACTGCTAATAGTAAAACCTTATAGAATTTATATGTGTAATAAATTATGTGATTTCGAATAGTTAAATTTTAGTTGCCCCTTCAATCTTTAAGGTTTTATAGCTTTTCAATTAGTTGCATGAGATTAATAAAACTTGGGTACATTTATCTTAAGCCAGTCATAGATTGGGCTTCACAGCACATGACAGCACACTGAAAGTAGTGTTTGACACATTGTTTGACCGTATAATTATAATAAACAATACTTAACCAAACACGCTATCCACATAAACTATAAATAAATATATAAGTACTTATAGTTAAATTATTGTGTTAACAGCGATTTTTAATAGATGTGCAAAATTCAAGTCAGGAGTTGGGTAAAAATAGACCCGAAAGATTAGGCTTCGATTACATTCATATAGGTAAAGTTAATAAGAGTATGTTAAAAAATATAATGTTGATATAATGCGAAAGGTCAGATTACAACTATCAGTTAGTATACCGCTACACGCTATCGAAAGCATTACCAAAGCTCATGACATGTAGCTATCTATTCTGTGCATGTTGGCACATTACACTGTTATGTAGGTAACGGGTTATGTATGACAAACACACCGGAGCTTTGAGGAAAAAATCAAGAGCTAAGGAATCAAAGGATATATCTAACGATAGCTTAGTTAGTGGTATTGAACATCTATATACATGCTCGACAAGTTTCTTCTTTAGCCATAAGGAAAAAGTTTAATATTGATGACTAACCCGCATGACTAGATGTTATTTAAATAGAAGTTCTATTTTAATATCTACAGACAATGTGCTAAATATAGAACTGCATTTATAACGCAAACTGGAAAATCGAGAAAGGCTGGTAAGCTAGAGACAATAAGTTAGGGCCACATCGTAAAACATTACTTACAATATAATCAATATAGTACATGACTGTTAAAAAAATAATAAATTTCAAGCTATTTTGATAGTCAACATCTAAAAATACTAAACTAAACAGTTATATCAACATATTTGACGTTTAATAGTTAAACGTACAATTGAAAAATAAAACATATCTATGTGTTATTATAATATATTAATAAAATGTTAACTTTGTTGACGGGTGCTCCATTTTTCGGAGGCAATCAGGTCAAGCGAGGGACAGCCCTAGGCGAGCGGAATGCCTTCCCCACTCACATACTTTAATCACTTCCCGCGCGTCTAGACATCGACCTCTACCGTCGAGCTCCTGACTCTCCAAACTGACTCTTAGGGCTCTTCCATAAGATCCCTAATGGATCGTGACTGAGGGCTCACTAACGATTAATAAAAACGGGCTGGCTGTCCTCGGAAAGTGCATTGATCTCGTGGCGTCCTTCTATGGCACAAAAATCGCTGCACGTGAAGTGCGCGTCTCTTTTGTGTACAGATGCGGGAGATGAGTGCGAGCAGGATACAAAAGTCGTAGTGGCAGGATGCGCGTGGTGTGCTGCGGCCAATACACCCAGGCGGGCGCATTGAACGCACCCATTAATGTGGAAGTACCACGCCACGTTTTGGCGCCAATATCCGTTTTGGGAATATGATAAGTTTGATCAAGTATACAGTTTGTGCAGCTTGAGGCGCGCATGAGAAATGGTGGGAATAATCAAATTTAAAAAATTACGGTAATGCAAGCAGGTAAAGCCAATTCACTTGTGAGATAAAATTGATTCACTTACTGCAGAAGTTTGGATACATAAAGAATGGCTGTCCAAATTAGAAACGGGAAATAAATAAAGTGGCTGAAATAAGACTAGAAACTGAAAAAGTATGACGATATATAAATTTTAAATGAAACCCATGTAAAATAATTGATTCTAAACCCACTTAATTCACCTATACGGCTACGGAAAAGTTTCGCGCCAAAGCGACCCAAGCTTTCAAGATGGCGGCCGGCGCCAGGGAACCACGTGGTAGTTAAAACGGCAGTTCTAATAAGAACGTAAATACTACATTTCGGGGAGTAAAAGTACGTAGTACTATCTATTCTGTGATAAAAGCGCCACGAGACATGAACAATAGACTAACTGCGAAATGAAAGGATGTATGATGGATGATTTGTTTTATTATTATAAACATGAGTAGGTACTTAGTTGATCATAATAAGTCCCAAAGACATTTTGTATAATATAATTATGTTCAGCTACTATAATTAATTATAACTCTGGCAACTATATAGAACCGAATGTTATAGTTGGGTTTAAGTACAGGGTACTTATTTGAAAATATTTTTTTAATATTCGTGAATTTCACGTTTTTGTGAGTTCGCAAACGGGCTAAAAAATCCGAAAGATAAGAAATTGTAAGTGCCGTTTTAATCAATTTCGGTTTAGTTGGCAGATCTTGTCAAATTCGAGACTTCTCGGAATAAAAAAGCAAGAAGTAAGCTCAAAAAAGACAGGTACAAAAGCGACGCAGCGGCGGCGGCGGCTTCAAATGTGCAGTCCTTGGAATGTGTGGGTGCAAATTCCACGAAGGATGAGATGCCTACCGATACGTTCAACTTTACTTAGCCGTCTGCCCGTTGCGACTCCGCCAGCGCCACTGACCGTTTGGTTTGAAATCGCACGCCAAACCACCAATAATATCAAAGCCAATAGGAAACTGATTTTTACCTTCAGATACTCGCCAGTGAAAGTAGGCCCAAAATCTCGAAGTGAAAAGAAAGAGTCGCAATTTTTGGAACAGGTAATTGTGCAGCAATACATATTTAAGAACAAAGTAGAGCGTTCATGCGTAAAATTCAACGATCCGCCTTGTCTGGCCGTTGAACCCAGAAATGCGGGACAAAAACTTCTGATACACATACGATTGCAGATACCTTTACATCTTACGAGGCCGCACTGGACCCCAGAATTCGCATTCCAGATTTCGATTGGTTGCAAACCTTTGTTATTGGCCGACCGTCCGATGGAACAGGTTGTTTTTTGTTTCATTCGAAAATGACCTGGAATTTTAATTAACTTCATGTACCTGAAGTTCTAAGAACCCTCTGCTATAATTGAGCCTCTGTATTTTTGAGCGATGATTATTTGTTTTCTGTAACAAGAAACCCCATTATTATAAAATTTACCCTTACATAATGATGTGACGTGAAATTTTACGCATATTTCATAATATTTCGAAAGATTTTTTTCAACAAGTTTGTTCGCCAAAGTTACTCTTGTTCTTGTTTCGTTAAAAAGAAAAAAAAAAGAACATTATTGTATGGATTCATAACTTAGTTAATTTCTTGGTATTTATGATCATGGAATCTTGTGTTCGAGGTTTTATTAAATTTTATTATACTTTTCGAGTAACGAATATTAAATGTATTGGTACTCGTAGTAAATCAAAGAATGTAGGTACAAGTGAAGATATGTTTGTGAAATGTGATATTAAGAACGATACCGAGATAATACAAGCACATGACAATGTATTGGCTAACTAACGTCTATTTATCTCGGCCTAAGACAGAAACAATAGTAGTCGTACGTAACTAACAGATACCGTGTCTATGAATAATATGTGAAAAAGTTAATGGGGCCAGTGCAGCCTTGAGTCGGTGAAAAACCTCAGTATAATCTACGCGTCATTTCGGAGGTCCATGACCCACTCAGTTCCGAGTACGACGAATTGTTACGCGCCTGGCGTTTGTTACACAACATTTTCATTTATTTCACAACCAAATATTTCAATGTAATTAACGTTTCCTGAAACAAGGTATTCGCTCAGATTTATAATTAAGGAAATATAATATATGGCCGAAAGAAAACCCCACGACCTGAGCAGAGTCAACGTCCAAAGAATTAATCTACTTATTGTCAATATTACTTTAGATAATAATGCGAGCTAGCGTCGTCGTAATTTTCCTCATTACAACATTTTTTTGTGTACAAAATATTGAAAGGCTAAAGACTTAATTTAAAAGTTACTGGGACAGTTGGCTGCGCAATTAAGGAAAGAAAGAATAAAACAAGTAACATGACCACGACAGTGGTCAGTCTGAGAGCTGTCTAACGTCTTTAAGCAATAACATTTGGAATACTCAAGCTAAAAACCTTCACTCAGCTGCAAGTCGTGATTCATATACGTACTGCATTTGAGTAAAGACCTTCTCATGTAATTCTCAAGTAAGCAGCGTTTGAAATGCTCTATACTTCATAGTTCAACATGGCGAAAAAGCTCACCCACATAAATAGGGAATATGTGAAAATGCCGCACTGTCCGCTTTTCCCAGTGTTTTGTTCCTCACGCTTGCAGAATGTGGAATGAGCCACCATCACCATTTCCGTGGCATTATGATATGTGGCTCAAAAGAAAGTTGTAAAGGGTCCAGGAAGTAAGCATTGCATCGACAAACCCCTGAATGTAGTAGGTGTCCAAAGGGGGCGGTAATCGTTTACCATCAGACCAGCCGAGCTTGTTTGCAGCTCTATCAAATAACAGAAAAATATTTATGTTTTTATTTCATAAAACGATGCTAAGAAGATGATAAACACTCGAGATAATAATAACGAATTCAACGGGGTACGTGAATAAGGCTACAGGGTGGGTGGTACTTGCGAATTGCGCGCCGCGCCGCGTCGCCAAGTTCGAGGTTGTTCGCCGAAGCAGCATGCATTCCCGGTGGCCCTACAACGGCCGAGACGGCTCCGACCACATTCCGGACATAACTCGTCTCGCCTGTTACCAACCTAAGCTATAAAACGCTAAGTCTAGATCTATAATTATTGTGCTTAAAGGTCAAATCAAACACGCTGCTCACATAAAAGTCCTTTTACCTGCCACAAACTGATATTGATCAAGATATAAAATTGGAATACTAACCCGCCGTTTACTATGTTTATTGCACACAGATTTTGTATGTTTTGAACATAGATGTTAAAATTAAAACAATGGCCAATCAAGTTGTCGATAGTGAATTTAACCCAGACAATACTTACGACCTACAAAAGAAAAGAAAAAACTCATCAAAATGTTTAAATTAATATTGTATCTAAAAATAGTTATCATTCAAATACTGTTCATATTTATTATGAATTGTTTTAAGACTGAGCATATTTATTTGGTTTAATCGCAGAGTATCCCGTAGACTAATTTATTCACATTGATTTGGTGATATTGTTTCATTTGTCCACATTTATTGAATTTCGTATTTCTATTTAATTCTTCCGTGTCTACGTAAAAGTCATATTTCTATACAGGATTTCCAATTGAGGTGGATCAGTATGGAAAAATCGTCTACTATCAGAGATAGAAAAAAATTATTGATTTCTAGAGTCGTGTACATGAGTTATTTGAAAATCAAAGAGTTCAGTTAATAGACGATGAGATCATCGCGTCAATTAATAGAACAAATTACTCTACCTCTAATAGTTCCAGATTTTCCGTAATGACTACTGACCCACCTCAATATAATATTAAGTATATCTTTTACGTTTTTTGAATATTTTTAATTAACATATTATTTATCTAAAATTTATATCTATTTTATTTTGACAGTTAGCAATAAGTATAAATTGGTCGTCCCACTACAGGGCAAATTTAATTCGTTCCTCCGGCTACCGTCCTTCTATTCCTCTCGGCTTAAAGACTTCTGAGGTTAGTCCTTCCAGAAGACGTCCAACTCGTCCCGCCATATTCTTTGATCGAATCTCAAGATACTGTGTTCCATCACTCGCTGGCCAAACCTATGGGAAGGCTGTTTTTGTTGTGTTTTTTGTTTTGATGTTTTGTCAAATACCAAGTCTAACCACCGTAAGTGGATTGGCAGAATACAAATATCCATGAGTCTATTCTTGAGGGTGAGGAGGAGGTTGCCCTTCATTAAGTCTTTTATTGACCAATAGTTCTTTCAGGCATTTTCGGTGCGTCCAGCAACTATTTTTTCTTGTCTCGCCTGGAAAGCTAATTGGCCCAGAGAGATAGATATACTGATGGACGTGTTCTTCGTTTCTTACTTAAAAATATTTATCAGAACATTACCGTTGCAATAAAACTACACAAACTTGGCCAAACATTCCCTATCCACAAAGGAGTCAAGTAAGGAGACCAGCTATATCCTAAACTATTCACAGCAACACTACAAATATTAAAATAATTATAATACTTTTAAATAACAACACTAACTACATACATGTGACGCCGGCGCAACGTTTCATAAAATTTAGGGAAGTAGATTCTTGCGGCGGCAACGAAAATGTAAGGTTTACTATTTCTAGGAACATTTACGACTGGCTTAATAATGATGACGAAGCAAATCGGTGATTAAATTATCGTGCCTTAATAAAGTATACTTAGAAGCAGGAAGTGTAAGAGCGAGACTTAAAAATAAAATCATGGAATGTTTGGGCTGCCGCCATAAGTTCTTTGTTCTTTATATGGACTGCAGTATCCAAGAATGCAGCTGGAGTCGTAGTGGACTCAATGACTCATCTTAAAAGCGTTAAAAGATATAAGACCTTAGGGCATTACACCCAGGAGTTCATTCTCCATCACAGATTACCGACTAGTCACTATGTCGCGGAACTTATCTCAGAGCGGGCACATGTATCATGTGAGAAAACGAGAATCTCGTGAATCACAGGCGTTATAAGGAAGTAACATTGGTTTAATTGAGCTTTGTATTGTTTTTTTATTAGAAATGCTTTTCGCTTTGATGTAATCAGTATAATAATTGTACCATTCTATTAAAATAGAGTTTAGCTGATCTAAGTACATTATTTTTTTATTGTTTGCAAGGTTTTTATTGTGACATCATTGAATTGCTTACATCATATAATAAAGAATGTTAATGTAAACGAGGATGAAATTATACTCTTAAAATCCATGTAAACAAATGATAGTCAGAACGATTCGCTGTTTGTTAAAAACAAGTTGACTGCAAGGCTCTGAGTGTTTAAGAAATGTTATTAGGATTCCAGTAGGAGAGAACAGTGGAGGCGTCCCGCTAGGTGTGGGTGGTCTGCGACTTGTGAGTCAGTGCGCGGCGGCGGTGGCGGCGGCGGCGGCGCAGGCGGCTCGCGCGCATTCCCGCGGCTCTTTATTATTGTCCGCGCCCATTCACGAACGGCACTGGGGTTGCCATTATTTCAAAACATCACGGACTATTTATTTAGATTAATTTAAGCTAAGAATATTCTCCATAACGCAACCATATGAATCATGACACATATGAGTAAATAAAACTATGATTCGAAGTTGAATAATGGAGAGGCAAACCCTACGTTAGTTATATACCTACCAAAAAATCAGATTCTGAACCAATTTCTGTTTTTGTTACGAAATATGTTGGCTTTGAGATGCTTACCTGGAACAAATAGAACAAAAAGCTTAAGTCGGTATGGAAATTGAGTAAAATCAAAGAAAATTTTAGCCTGGTGATTGTAAATTATTCCAATAGGTACTCCTCGGCTGATGCTTCAATGAAAATGTTCATTCTCTATAATGATTCTACGGATTTGAAAGGTATCGGTATTTGATGAGACGACGACGGGCTTAAAGATTTTACATATTCTAACGATGTTAATTTGGTTTATTGGATTCGTTTACGACGTTGCCCTTGACGTTTATATAGTGAGAACCTGAGATTTCTTATACAACGTTTCACAGGTGTTTCTCGTTATGTTTTAGATTGAAGACAAATATCATCAATCATTTAATAGATTGCTGATTTCTCTTACGTGTGATATTTAAAATATACTCACCTACTATACCTCTATTATTATTGTCTAAATTATTGGGAACGCGTTCAGTCGGTAATCGACAGTCTATCGAGTTCGAGATTTCCGAACTCGATTATTATTTTCAACTGATTCAATGCAAATGTTTTCGTATGATGAAATGTTTTTTATTTATAATTTTAAATAAACATGTGTTACGAATACATAATTATTTATCCATCCTCAAAGTTTCTGGTATTTATGATAAATATAAATGAAATGTAAGTATGTGGCGATACCTTGTTGTGACATGAAGACGATAATGGTCTTACATTTCAATTATTAACATTTTCCATTACGATTACAACTTCTTTCTAAATATCATATTAGAATTGTCTTTTACGTGGCAGATACATGGTGCTCCTAACTTCACTTCATTGTGCCGGCGCGGCGCCTTCCTACTACATGAACATATTGGGCCACGACCACCACCGCTGCAAATGTATTGAACACAACACATTGTGCACCTACGTGGAAACTACAAATATTTCTGATACATCGGTAAATGTTACTAAAATTAGAATGAAGTCAAGAATTGCATACTTTTTTCGTTTGATATTATTTTCTTGTTTCTTACTAATTCTGTCAAAGTTGTAGGAACAGATCAAACGTTTCTAACCACAGGTTGTCAGGAAATAGATTTGTAGTGATCGTATGTTCAACTTTATTAATTACGAATTACCCGTGGCTTCTTAAACGGCACGTATTGTTTCATTTTCTCCTGGGAATTATGTATTTCCGATATTTACTAATATGTAAATCCAGGACATAAGCTATCTTTCTTTCACCCAAATCTGTTAGATTGAGGAACAAACATCTAATCTGTTTAATATTTTACTTTTTAGCTACATTATATTCAACCATAATAAAACTATTTTTTGCGAAAATAGCGCTTTAGTACTTTTGCCTTTCTGGTGACGATATGCTATATGTTTTCGTAAGTATTCAAATCAATAGGACTGTGATAATATAATTATGGTGTTATGTTTCAATGATTGGTTTTACTATATTCCTACCGTATATCTAATGTGACCTGCGAATATTACTATAATTCAGTCTGGGTGTTTGTGGGACGACCGTGGGCCTCGTAGTTCCCGATATCCTAGATCCAGTCATTTCTAGAGGGTAAGACAGGATATATGTGTATATTTCATCGTGATGTGATGCGTCATTATTATTAGCCCAGGAGCGCTGAATTAAATTTAATAAACAAAGCTATTGCATCACAAAGAAGATACAATACATTATTGATATGTATAATGAAGCAAGATTCATGCGCACGTGCTGCGTAGAAGCAATACAAGGCACGTGTTACAAAATTGGTTGGGACTAAAATGAACATTAACATAAAAAGTATTTAGTTGCGCATACGACAGATAAAGCAGAAATGGCGCCACATTATATGTCGATTTGGTTTGGTGGTTAACTTGGTTGCTGCGAGCATATAGTCTAATTAACTGTGCACTGAAGATTTGCAAAACGACGAAACAATCATGTCGTTCGCCCCAGGGTAAGTTAAGCGCTGCAATTAATTAGACCGAGACATAGTATTCAAGTTTAAGATGACCACTAATTTCGTTAGTAGGTCTATACGTAGGTAACCTACTTTACTAGGCTAATCAAATTAGACAGTATCTGTCTACTACGCTTTGGGGGACGTAAATATGCATAGAGTATCCACAGATAAACAACATGTTTACTGCGGACGATAATGTCCGACCTTAGCTCAGGTCTAAACAAACATGCAATAAATTGCAGATATGAGCGAAGAGATTAACTATAAATAGCTCAAGGAAGAACTGCAGTTAACAGTTAAATTTTTCATATGGGTATTGAATATTAATGTTTTTTATCAGCATACCCACCGAGGCAAGGGCGACGTTTGTATAAAGTATTTAAAAAGTAAGATTTTATACGTACCATAAACGGTTCAAGACGACGATTATGATCGACCACCCTACGTCATGGATGGAAAGCGCTTATTGGTTTGCTATAAATTCACTGATGCCATAAATTTTGGTAGTCACCTGTCATCGAATATCGGTAAAAAACAAACACCACGAACAAAGTTGCGTGAATTACTTGTAAACATAGGTTTACTGAGTTGAAAACTTGATACTGGCCACCTTGGATTTGCGAGTGCCTTCTAACCAACCAGTAATAGTTAACCTACTTTGGTCTCCAAGTCCAGAAACTGAATGGTGTTATAATCGTACTTACTCCCCACAAGCAAAGGGTTTGTCCTATGATATTGATTTCACTTTACGTTCAAAACGTTGGCAGGGTGCGATGTGTTGGAGCATTGTGCACCGCCCACCGGTAAGTGCAAGGCTCACGTGCATTCATACAGCGGGTTGGTTCAAAGTCCTTACGCTACATTTCTGCGTAGTAAGCGTACGTTCAGTAGTAACTGTTGAATAAGCTGTGTGTCTGGGGTGCGTGGCTCCGAGTGCGTTAACCCGAGCATCCCGGTCGCAGGCGCGCCAAGCGTCGCCCGCCCTTACCCGGCCAACCCTCAGGCTCACATCGTCCTTTCCCCTCGTCTAGCTCCCAGACGAGACGAGCCCTACCATCTGTCGACACTCGCAAGGGTAAACTTTACTCAAACAAATAAGCGTCGTAAATCTTTTAGCTTAATCTCTGTTTGTAATTTAGTCTAGATCTTGCAGACTATCGCTGAAACAGTATAATTATGCATTGTCAGAAAACGATAAATTACGTAACAGGCTCATCGGATTATTGCAACAGACCATCCTAATAATTGTGTTCTGGAAAATGACATTGAACAGGCAGACAGATCCGGGGCTCTTGGCATTTCTGGAATAAACCGGTGATGTTTCCTTGTTATTCGATATGAAGTTGCACGGCTTGTTTTCCTTATTTATGTATGGGACGTTTAATAATAGGGAAGCAGAACACGAGAGGACGCACAAAATCAGATAATAATTTTAGTGGCCCCATAAACTTTAGCAAAAATCTTAATGGGGTGTATAATAGCGCAATAGGGCAATAAAATTCGAAGCATGAAGCCATTACGAGTATTTCGCCCTATGTCGGCGTGACACCCATTTAATTCGTACTTCGTAAGGCACGAGTTAACATTGCGTGTTATAGATAAAGTTAATTACATTTAACACCGCCGCTCTAACAATAAATTGTAAAGTGGATTCACAGTAGAAGACCTAATAAAAAAGCGTGCTCAACGCCAAACCGAATTTTTGATCAGTCACAATTACCATTTCAATGATTTTTTGCATCTCAGTTGCTATGGAGTTGGGGCACGAAGTTTGTTTCGCGAGCTGATCATTGTACTAAAGCGGTCGCATTTGGCGTAGCAAGGTACATGCTGATTTAGGCTATTATATTTTTGTGAATGTCCATTGTGTTGGCCAGACAGTATTGAATTTCCATAGAGGCTATCAAAGAGATGATTTAATTTAGAAACCAGTAAGTCGAGCGTAGAGGTCGTCGTGCGCCTCGCCGCCGCCTCGCCGTCTGCTCACCTTGGGTAAACCCTATTCGAGAGAACATCCGCCGGTATCTTAAGTACGATTTATATTTAAATATCAACTTATAAATGTCGACGTCTCTCTTCAAACGTGCAAGTGAAGACCCGCCTCTTCACTTTCACTACGTTTATTCATAACATAAATATGTACCGTTTCGTGTGTGAGAAAATATGTGAGGAATAGGTTCTCGGTAATTGAGTACTTATACCAATTATTCAATATAGATAATCCCACGCCATGCTAGACATACGGGTAGCTGAACCGAATGGGAACATAATAGAGTTATAAATATCAATAGCGACCCACATATAACAGAAACATGAAAATTGAAATGTATTGTTTAACCGTATCCGATTGCAGTGCTTTATGGCAGAGTTAGCAACAGTTTGCCGCGGTTTTCACTAATGTCGGTTACCAAGCAGTTGCATGTAGTAAGAATAGTAAACCAAAGCACGTGTAAGCTGATAAGAACGCCAATAGTGGTTCGTATATACTTGCAATTATCGATTATTTACAGTACTGTAAAACCTATAAATCTAATCTATTGTTACACAATACCTTCGGGGTTTATAGTATCCAGAAAGGTAAAGTAGTAAAAAGAGACGCGTGCTAAAGTCTTACACGTGGCGAGGTGCATACTGTATACGCTATGTTGAACTCTAATATATTGCTCAGTTAAAGAATACTAGAAACAATATTAGTGAGCACGAAAAACCAATAAAAATTTCCATTATCGCTGTAGAAGCGATACGAAATGAAAACAAACCAGTGACGTTGGTGAGCTTGCCATGTGCAACCGCGGGGTCAGTCGATCACTATCTGGTTGCACGTTTGTTGCACGTAGCAAATATGTCTATGCAGAAGAGAAGAGTTTGTAAACTCTATTTACTTTCCTCTCTTACGTTTCGAGGTGATGTTATTCATAATAATGAGATAACGGCAACGTCACGAGGTTGCAGAACTTTTCACGATAAAAAAACATCTGTGAATTTATAAATTTATGAATGGAATAACTTCTTATTAATATTGAACAAATGAACATACATTTAAGAAATTCCTAAAACTAGAACAGTGACTTAGAATGATTAGCTCGATAAAAAACATGAATAAAGATGACATTTACAACTAGGCCTCAATGATAAAGATAACATTAGAGAAATAAACAATCTAATTGATTTAAATGCAGTTCAGTACAGTGTGATTATTATTGTATGTTTATGAATTTAGAATAGTTTAGGTAAAAGATCTACACTGTCTGCAGTCAATGTTTATTGAGCATTCCATTTAAAATATAAAATACAAATGGATAGTCTGGTGAATATAATATGTAGAACACCTCGAATTATTAGGAATCTAAATCAACAAACGTAAACAGAACATTGGGGCATTCAACAAACAAAACACAATTTACAATAATAAGTATAGTTGACAGAAGAGGGCAAACGGATGCCCGACGTCCGGATAAAATGTCAGTGTACTGTGAGATGTTTTGAGACAGTCCACTTAAAACGTAGACGTATCATATTAAAGAATTGTTACAACACCCATCGGTTGTTGTGGTTGGGATGGAAAACAGATCAGCAGGGCAGCGCGTCTGGGCGTTTATTTATATTATTCATTCAGTCGTCGGTCCAGGGAACGGCCAACAGACATAAGCGTTATGATTTATGAAACTATGACAGAGGCTCAATTCAAGTATATCGAAAACAATTTAAATTTCACGTTTGCCATATTGTGTCATACTAGACACCCATACAATATTTGCCTTGTTATTATTATAACTCATGTTAGCTTAGGAATGTTATCTTAGCAATTACTAAAACTGGTTCTGAAACTAGTTGACAAAATTCTATAAATATGTACTAGTGATAGTGACCAGCCCTGGCTTCGCACAGATAGCGTAAATATATGCGGCATATTTATTTTGTTGATTGCAAGCTACAATTCCACCATAGATTCCATCCCTCTATAGTGGAATTGTACCTGTAGTCCACTGCGAAAATAATGTTGGTATCTGCTTATGTGTACGTAATTTTCGAATAACTTTATCCCTCGCTTTTTCGTTTTTTTATGACCGTAGACTTTCTAGAAACAAGAATTTAATTGAATGTTAATTAATTAATACTTTGTCGACTGTAAACCATTGACTTTCTGGAGGAGACAATACAAATGAGTAATGATTTAAGAGACAAAACCATACCTATAATCGCGAAGCGTGGCTCCTCGCGTAGTAACACTGCATATCCATAGGAATGGAATGTAGAAAAAGAACAAAATAATACAGTTGCGTTGCGTCCTATTGTTGGCGCGTTGCATCGGCGGCGCGGCGGCGATGCCGCGGCGGGCGGCGACGGCGCGTCGGCGGCTCAAGTTGCGTCTAAATTCGGACACGACACCAGCGCACGCAGAAATAAACGCAAACAACGAACCCGTAAGCAGAATTAAACCATAGTAAAACAGCAAATTATCTAGCTGCATCGCCTGGACGGACAGTTATGCACGTCTGTCTGAGACGACGCGACATAATTATATTAAATAATAATGTAATGTCGTCAATCCTGGATAGATCTTATTGTAGTTACCACCAGGTCTGGCAAACACAAATTAAAATGAGCTAATATTCGAATTGGATTTTGACTGAGCCATTTGGAAAATAGCTTTTCTAAATCGCTCCTTGTCTAAAGCTCTTTCTTCCGAGAAGCAATGGGGTGGGCCGCTCCGCGAAACTGAACGGAAAAAAATAATTGATTAATATTGTTCAGAGTGTGTTCATCAATAAATAAAATAACCAACAAAGACAAAAAATACGCTTTATTTTTTGGTGGTGATATAAATGCTTTAAACCCAGTCTTAAAACAGGACGTCTGCTTTAATAACCCTCGTTGAGTTTTTTTGGAACAATTTTTTAGATCGAATTGATCGAGGAGCTTATTCTGTTCTTTGTCTGTCTTGGTCTGGTCTGGTCTTGGTCTTGGTCTGGGAATTTCGACAAAAAAGCCAACAATAAAATTATAGGTCATTGTTATGACACTAAACAAGGAAGCGACTGGCGCAGCCGTAAGGTACACAAAAGATTCTCTGATAAAGCGTCATCGCAAAACACTGTCAAGAATGCAGTTACATCATCCATTATTCAGTCAGTCTGACGCACTGACTATAACTAGGCACAATTTAAGGGTCGGCTATAATTACTGCGCTTAGATGTAATGTGAATTACAGTGACAACCTTGACCTTTATTTATAACAGTGTGTGAAGTATAATATCTTCATACTTCGAATGTTATTGGTTTCATATTTCCTCCAAAACTTGATCAGACATAATTATTACTTATCAAACTTTCCTTTATACCTAAAAGCCAAATAAAAATCTACTGAAAAGTTGGAAAAGAGACAGACGACGAGAAGAAGTTTTTTTTTCAGTAATCTCTAAAGTGGACTCGACACTATAAAGCCTAGACCTACTCGTAAATCCATTAATGATGATGTGACGATGGCCCTCATCCGATTGGCAACAAACCATGTACATGGGGGTTTAAGTCTTATGGTTCCACATAACCAAGTAGAATCATATCGCACTGGCTCGCCTAGAGAAATTAGGATGATGTTTACCACTGTACGGCCAAAGGAATGAATCACGAGGCGCGTAGGCGCAAGCGCATACAACGCCGCTACCAAATCGGTTCTGTCCTGCCACAATAACTGGATCCGTTTTTAGCTTAGCCCTATTAATATAATATAACATTACCATTCTCATTATGCATTCATTGTTCTCAACTTATGACGCACGGCTATTGAGGTGTGTTGTCTTATTTTATTATAATGAAGAACTCAATCTCCACACAGACGGTGGTCTTAGTCTTACGATTAGCCTAGCCTGTTCTAGAAACGTAGATATATGTAATTGTTAACTAGATTAGTCTTGTACTAATAAAAGGAAAAGGATAAATATACACACGTAAGTTACAATACGAAATGAACAAAACCTTTTATGGTGGTAACTAGTTATCGTTATGTATGACGTATAGAATTTTTTATTACGGTTGAATTCGTTTTTTACGTCCTCGTACGTATCAATGTACGTAGGTTCATCTAACTGTAACCGCGATTGTGCAAATAAACGTGAATTGAAAATAGCACGTCAGGTGAAAACTTATGTAATTGTCAGCTGACCAATCCACAGAACAATGTTCGTTGGTGTGGAACTATCAGCCAGCATTACATCATCGTTACGCGATGAGGGAGACGTCATCCATGCCTCACAGTTACTTGTACTTGTGTCGAACATAGATGTCTATTATGATCTGTGTGCCCTCGTGACTCCGAGGGACGCGGGAGGGGCGCCAGCGCAGGCGACAACGCCCGGCGCCACGCCAGAACGGAAGATGGTGATGCCGCTTCCCGAATTCTTTGTTCACTAAAATAGATTGAACTTGATGGATATACGTTTTCATAATTTTTATCTTTGTCCTTTTATAACTTCTTTTGGGATCGTTTCATAAAGCTTTTCTACCCGTTTCCGCAAATATATTCAGGTAGACAAGCCTCTACGGTAGGAGGTTTTTGTCTAAAACAATGGACATTGGCGATGTCTAAGGATGTTGTATTTTGCTTCGAGGGTCTTAAAATATTTTTTTTAAACTGGAGATATTGGTTACCATTACTTATACCATGTAAACAGTAATACTCATACCGACTTCTGAGTGTTTAGAGAATGCATAAAAATACGGACTTTTCAATTGGACATTCCAATTGTCTGGTAATTTTATATGATCATCTTATTTACCATAATATTATTATTTAGTCTTTTAAATTACATTATTAATTATGGCAATTACAAAAAAAAAATATTTAGGATTTACTATAATTTACGTGCGGTCCCATGCACTTTATTCAAGTACCTACTAGTACTAACTAACCCAAAATTAATGAATGTTAGAAACGAAATATGTACCATTGTATTTTGTATGACGCCATGTTTTTTGTATGCATTTATTGTTTTTGTGAAAGTTACCATGCCGCGGTGTGAAACAAAAAAAAAAATAACTAAAGAAGTTCAATTACGGGTAGGTTTGACTATTAATAACCAATCTTTAAAAATTCAGAAGTATTGAAATCGGAATATTCTACAAAATTCATAGCAACTGGCAACGTCGTAGTCCGTTGCATCAAGCGTCGCCGCAGCGCGCGACGGGCGTCCGTCGACGAGGCCACGTCATCCATCCATCAAATAGCTCATCATCATCCACTATGAATAGAACGCCGGCGCGTATTCCTATACTAATAGTGATTCATTCCTGGAATTCCACTCACGATAAACACCACCGTCATCCCAGCAGAAGCGGACTAAGGTATTGAAATAATTTTCGAACACATTCATTCATTCATCCGGTTAATAATAGAGAATCAGTGTGTATTTGCGATAACCCATTATCGGAAGGTCGTGTTTGTAAACATAACGCGATGCTCTCACATTTTACTCGACTCGAGTGCTTTTATATCAAGAGGTCAGAATCGGTAACGTGAAAAAAGATAAACATGGACATTGTTAGAAACAATCTAATCAAGTCATGAATAACAAAATTGTTTACATCTTTTTATAATAAAATAAAAGTTAGAGCCTGTTGCTTAATTTTAGTAGTATAGGAAGGATACTACATAAACAAATTCACTTAATTTAATGAAATTCCGTTGAAATCGTTCCTGAACTCTACAAATCTTTACAAAATGAAGATCGTTCGATATAGATAGATTTTCAATAAGCCAACCATGTTTTAGTTTTCTATGTAGTAAAGTTGCAGTGCATTTCGTCAGCACATCATTTTACGTGTTTACGGAAACCACGTTGTACGCTTACGTAAAATCTAAATACAGATAATCTTGCGCACAACACAACTTGAGGTATACGATACGAAAAAGCAATAAAGAAATGTTCTTTGTATGTGAAGCACGATGTTTGGTCGAATGCGGTCAACATATTAGGGGTGAGCCTTGGGCACATGTAAACAGTAAACACGGTGCATCGATGTAAACAGGTTGAAAAATATTCCGCTGGACTCCGGTCCAAAGCAAACATGGCACAACACCGGAAATACCCGGCCTCTTGCATCGCGGCCACAAATACAGACAGACACACTCGTCGGCGCATACAAGAACGCAGAGCATGTGTGTGGAAAGCAACATAAACATATTTTATGATATTGCCCCAATTACCGACCTCGACAGTTTTCAGAATTTCCTTAACCTCGTGAAATGAATATGGAGACGTGGAAAGCGTTGACTCATTGCCATAATAATTAATACGCAATTATCAGACTTTCTATATAATAACGTTTGTTTGGTTTTTGAAATGGCTGCGACTTATGTTGCTTTGCTGTTCTAAATTTTGAAACCCTGCCTTGACTTGAGGTAGTACACGCTTTGTAAGCGGCTATCTCGTAGTCACATCGGTAATGTTAATTATGGAAAACGGCAGAAATAAGCACAGTCATTTTGTTTGATTTCTAATTATTGCGCACTTTGTCGAGGCCAAAACTTTTCTGTGTCCCGGCGGAAAAGCAATAGCGGGTCTCGTATTTTAGAACTAGTCTTTTTCTGTAGATACTTGACAGTATGTAATGTACTTTTATTGCCTTTGTCTCGAAGCAACAAACAAAAACAGTGGAAAATTTTTGTTCTTGTAAAGCTCTCGAAACCGTTTGAGGTACAAAGACTAACAACATGGCATTGAAATAATGTAATATTATGCTGGCAAATAGAAAAACTCACGATTGGTTATTTATAAGCCTATAAGGAACGGTAAGTTGACACAAAAAATAAGTTTATAAATAGGCCTTGGAATATTCCAATAAAATTGCTTGTTTACTGTTTGATTTTGTGACAATAAAGATACGTCAATTTAGGAAAGTGCCAGAGGCTATTAGGATAAAAAATGGGGTAGCATATTGAAGGTACCGATGGAAGGTATTCAGAATTCGATACCAATGGATGGCGAAGTCCAATTATCTAAACGGTAGAAGTAAGATAAAGCAATACAATATCATGATTATGATGATAGTACATGATGAAACAGCAGCTTTGGAACGCGCAAAGCTGTAAACGTGGCATCACGTGAGCATGAAATGTATATTATGGTAAGGGAGTGTATTTACCCCAACGTTTTTTTGCGACAAGTGCCGCCCGCGTGGTGTGAGTAACCGACGACGGTCAATCACCGTACCGGTTTGCTGATCAAGGTCTGAGTAAATATGTTTTTCCAGTGATCCAACACGAACGTGTCTCGATTAGATTAAGCTTAGAAGTCACTGTACTCGACACAATTGTACAAAAAATGTTAAATACTTGTCTATTGGTACACATTTTATAGCAAGCACATGCAACCATCTGTAAAACATACTTTTTCGACTTTTAACATCATTTCTGGGTTGTTTTTGTCTCCAGCGCCTCCCACCTGTTTACTTGTCTCGTCAGAAATAGTACACAACAAAACAACAGCTCAGTAAAAAGATACGAAAACAAGTTGTTGCCTGGCGAGTGATCAACAATTTGTAATTAGGATCCATTGGTGCTCATGTGAATAATTAAACATGTAGGTGTTTGGATTTGATTATAAGGGTCGTACTCCTAGTCAATTGAAGATTTTAGATTAAGAGAGATGGGCTTCGTTGTCTTTGAGACATAAGAATTTAAAACCAATGTTTTCAGGAAGACGAGTGTAGAGCAATGCCGCGCAAGATTTTGCAACGTATTGGGTGGCGTCGGAACTGTTATGGGCAGGCGTGGCGCTAACGACCAGCTCATTTCATCATTCTTCTGTAGCATAAAGAATAGGTAAGGTTTTTCCTAATCATAATTATCAAACAACAAATAAGTTTTTGGATAACGTAAAACTAAATATAATAATACAGTGGCCAAATGCTCGTACTGTCCGGAAACGACATTTATGGTGAAGAGTTGAAGACCTCATTTGAATAAAGGTAAATAAACTTTACGCGCGTAATCAAATGCTTTTCAAGTAGACATGAACTGGCAAATTTTACGACAGCCGCAATTTATTAGCTGCCAAAATTACTATATTTTATCTATACTGTTCCATGTCGGGCATAGGTCACCATTTTCCTTCAGAAAAATACATAAAATATATGTTTGTGAAACAAAACGTACCTTAATCCATAAATCAAACAAATTCTATGATAGGCTAACGAACGGTCGTTCGATTACTAATTCTAATTTTGGGATATCTAAAATAACAGACGACAAAAGACACTGCCAGATCACTGTTGAACAGACACCGGTGACGGAATCCGGAGTGAGTCAGGCGTGAACCGGGACGGGTACCACCATCCAACCAAGAATGTCCGTACTTACTGGGAATTAATCTGGCGCCTCGAGTTTACAAGAGAAGACGTCAGCGACGGCAAATATTGACAGCTTCGACAACAGCATTGTCGGGCCGGGACTTCGTGTGTTCACGATTCACACCTTTTACAATGTGAACATTCACAGACTAAAACTAATCAGGCGCCCGTTTATCTGTGGATTGTGACACGCGGGAACCACGTTGTGGAATCGAGAGCAAACTTGTTTTTCTACAACTTGTTTTGACACAAATATCGTTAAAGTAAATAACGACCACAGAAATATGTTTCTAGAGTAGACCGACGGGAATATAAAGGTTTTCAAGATCAATTTCACCTTACAAACAAATATGAAAAGTTTCGGAAAAACATTGAGTTGATTTCAAGTCTCATCGTTTTTCTACATTATGCTTCCGAGGAAGTATAACAAATTTATCAGAGTTGTTTTGAATTTGATATTACTATTACATTTTCTTGGGGCGATATGATAATGTAGTTTATTTGTAGTCGCGGGTTGGAGGGACGGCGGCGGCGGGCGAGGCGCAACCGCGGGCGCCTCTTTCTGAAGACGTAAATAGGTTCAACGACCCCGACCTTGGCGCCGCCGCCGACGACGCAAAATGTATTGTCGTCGCATTAAATATAATGGATTATATAACACGTGATAAATTTAAATAGTATATTATCATGCCGCTAGAGTGTGACTTATCATCGAACATAACTACGTAAATCGGTACATACGCTCATAATAAAAAGCCTATCGTATCGTTGCGCTAATGCCTTGCTGAAAATCAGGGCAAAATTATTCATACATGCCAACGGAAACGACAAGCTTACTGCAGCATCGTTTTTCTTTTTGTTTTACACCCTATTTACAAATACGACAGAGAATTGTGTCCCGAGTTCCGCGGTGAACTCCGCGTGTTTATGTTCTCAGGTTCGTTCGCTAATGACTAGTGTGTCGAAACATCAAAGGCTGGCTCGCAGCGCAGGTTAAGGCAAAGACAATGGGCGTGAGAACGGCAGGATTTTCCCACGAAGAAGGCACGAGATTATGCGCCAGCAGAGCCACCGCGAGTCACACTATACCACTTTTTCTATATTTGCGGTTACAAAATCTAACATGGCTTAATTGAACAAATGATCAATCAGAATGTTAAACCTAAAGTTTTTAGGTTCCTTTCATCAGAATTAAGTGCCCGATGATATGATATGCCCAAAATCTAGTCAATGAATGACGTGCGTGAGAACGGCCAGAACGGCACTCGGTTCCCACGCACTGGGGCGAGATGATGCGTCGGCGCAGCGCCAGTTCAGTTAGGCAGGTACCCGCGGCAGTCGCCGCCTGTGGTTTGGTTGGTTACAATATCATTTTATGTTTCCTTGTTTAATACAAACTGGGTTTTTTTTGTTATGCTATGACTTTTTAATAATGTAAACCAGACATAGCATGGACATGTTATTCTCACTATAACAAAATGACAGAACCTAATCGTGTCGTACGTAACGTACCTGCTATCAGAATCGTCGGAACCTGCGAATCTCACATAATATAAGTGCGAGGCGAGACACTGCGAGATGAAATGAATACCTATACTGTATTCTAGCTAGACTACATTTGATGCCCAACGCGTAACGATCATCAAGTTGCGCAATTTATCATATTTTATATTGATGCTACTATAGAGCTAACCTGCAGAAGAAGCATATTTCAACGGTATTTTACCACCGTGGACTGTTTAGCCATATCAAAACCAAATAACATCATGTGTGAAGATGGTAAAAGATCCGACGGAATGCTGACCTTTGTTTTGGACTAATTGGATAACATGGCATGACAATGCAGCCAGCATACGTTACCAATTGTGAGCGGATGTTATTTATAGTTATTTATTTTGTTCTTGAATAAATACCATATAGACTAAAAAATTAAAACGATGTTCCAAACAAAAAGAATATTATATTTTTAAGCTTTGTTTTTTTTCATGGACCGGGAAAACGGTCACACATTATGGCATTGATTATCGTGTAGGCATTTGTGTAGGTACCCATCAACCTACAAACAATGTACTTACGTAATACATGTTTTTCACCGACTGAACAATTCAAACTGAGGTCGAATAATGATCATTCAACGCCTGTTTACAGCAACGTGTGAGAGTCTGTTTAAACTCTACGAGTGAATAACGTTATGCACAAACACAACAATAGCGTCATAACACGATGACTATCAGACAATTTCCCACCGCATCCTATTTACCGACCTTCGTGAAATCACAAAAACAGCGTCAGCGTGTCCTGGTTACCAAGAACATTGTAGTGCAACGTGACGCTTAATAACAATTGACAACACATATTTACACTAATGACAATGATAACATGGAAAATTAACAATACTTTCCGCAACAACAACTTACGAGAAGGAAACTGGAAAATAACAGAACTTTACCTTTAATGAATAGTGGGTTTTTTATGTACATATAATACTTTAGCTCCTTTTGCCTGACTTTCACGGAGTTCTTTTTCCCTTTTAAATAAATATATGGACACCTAATACTGGTTATTTGGTCTGTGATCTCATAGCATATTGCGGAAAAAGCTCATGTTGGGTTTCCTCAAATTATCGTGTCTATATTTATATATATATATATATATATATATATATATATATATAAATAAATTAATCCCTATTAACCTTGGTCACGCCATAACTTACGAATGACTGGACCAATTCAGAATATATTTTTTTCGATTATCCTTGAGGTCCAAGGAAGGTTTTTATGAAATGAAAAAATGGAGAAGCTGCCCGGAAAAATAAAACTAGTATCTGCTTAGGTTTATAAAAATAATTTATATCATCATCATCATCATATGCAGCTCATCCAACCCACTGCAGGGCATAAGCCTCCTCCCTCTTACGCCATTCATCCCGGCTTTGGGCCGATCTGGTCCATGCATTACCCAACAACATTTTTATGTCGTCGACCCACCGTTGTATCGGTCTTCCGCGGCTGCGCTTACCCACACGTGGCCACCATTCTGTCAGGGACTTACTCCACCTGCCATCGCCACATCTTGCCAAGTGTCCTGCCCATCGCCACTTGAGTTTAATTATACGGGATCCGATGTCTTCCACTTTAGTTCTTCTTCGGATCTCCGTATTTCGAACTCTGTCGCTTACCCTGCTGCCTAACATGGCACGCTCCATGGCCCGTTGTGCGACTCGCATTTTGTGCACAGTCTCCTTGGTGAACGTCCACGTTTCGGCACCATAGGTCATCGTGGGCAAGACACATTGGTTGTAGAGACGGGTTTTTAGACATTGCGGCATTTTTCGGTCCCTGAGCACGTCGTCTAACTTCCCGAACGCTGCCCATCCCAGCTGAATGCGTCTGGTGATCTCCTTGTGTCTATGCTCTCTGCCAAAAGATAAACAATGCCCAAGATAAATATAGTGAGTGACTACCTCCAATGTCTCACCCCCAACTTTAATAGTTGGGGGTGGTGCACTGAAGATATTTGTCATCACCTTCGTCTTGGACATGTTCATCTTAAGGCCAACTCCGAGAGAAGCATGGTACAGGTCATGCAACATGACTTGAAGATCTGACGCCGTTTCACTGATAATAATCAGGTCGTCTGCGAAACGGAGGTGGGACAAGTGAACACCATTAATCAAGACGCCTTTATCCTCCCAGTAGAGTAATTTAAAGACGTCCTCCCAGACTGCGGTAAATAATTTGGGTGATATGGTGTCTCCTTGTCGCACGCCTCGCTTTATCGGAATGTTGTCTGTGAGTGCATGCATCCGTACTTGCATTGTCGCTGATGCATACAGGTTCCGGAGGACACCCACGTACCGTGCATCTATTTGGCAGCGATGAAGAGAATGGAACACGGCCCAGTGCTCGACGCTGTCAAAAGCTTTTTCGTAGTCTACGAAAGCAAAGCACAAGGGTCGGTTGAACTCGTCGCATTTCTCCATCAACTGCTTCACGGTGTGGATGTGATCGATAGTAGAGTACCCGCTCCGGAAACCTGCCTGCTCGATAGGCTGACATTCATCAAGCTGACGATTAATTCTGTTATACAGAACTTTGGCAAAAATTTTATATATTTGAGGGAGAAGGCTTATTGGTCTGTAATTACTCAATTTTGAACTGTCTCCCTTCTTATGTAATATTTTAACTACTGCATTTTTCCATGCATTCGGCGTATGACCACCTGCGATGACTTTGTTAAACAGTTTTGCCAGCATTATAACAACTGATTCACCACCGGCTCTTAGGAGCTCAATAGTTATGCCATCTTCGCCAGGTGACTTGTCAGCGTTCATTTTACTGAGTGCCCATGATACCTCCTTTGGCAAGATGTGCGGAACATCTTTATCATTGTGACATCCGATAGGCTCAGCTCTTGGGTCGTCATCTGAATTTTCCGGTGCTGCCGTTGTAGAAGCGTAAAGGTCTTCATAAAACTGTTGGGTTATTTCTAGCATTTCGTCTCTATTATTTAATTTATATAAAGAACTGCATTTATATATTGGCTTTTTTAAGCTTTGTAGTGTTCAATAAAGAATTATTGTATTTTATTGTAATCAACTAGGTAAGCGATGTCATTATAAAAAATAATTACGTATAAATATTCTGGCGATTTACCTTCACACAGAAATTATGCGCCTATCTAGTTATTTACAATACATGAGTGAAACATACCTACTCGTAAACATCATGTTATTCGTTTATGTTTGCCAGTTATATATTAAATTTTATAAGTAGGTAAGAAATCCTAAAAATATAGAGTATAAAAATTTAGATACATAATATATTGTATATTATATTATAACAACGGCCCTACCTCATTCTACAACCAAACAACAACAACAAGTAAACATACGTATAACTTGGTATGAAAACAAAAAAAAATACAATTTAAAAACGTACTAATATCGTGTATTACAAATAATGTGCACCCACGTAGTAATGTTATCTACATTTCACTAACGCTTCTCTATGATATTCGAGCATATTTCAGTTTCAGTAACAGTATAAAGTACACTCGGCGGTAAAGGGGGCATGGCCCGTCTAGACAATGCTACGACGTGATGTAGGTATGAGCGGGGTCTAGACGTCTGCATTATTTACAATTTCACACGCGACTGTCCTCCGTTTTTCATGTTTTATCTTCCATCTGTATTCATGAATTAGCTTACATCTTCTTTTAGTATTAGCTATTTGTCTGGGTATTGTTATGAAATATTCATGTGCATTTATTTGCACACGAACAGTGGATTGTTTATCCCTTTGGAAGTGTAAGCAAAATTATAATAAAAATGTCCCAAAAGAACGGACTACTCCCGTTAAACAAGAGCACGAAAACGGCAGATTGGATGACGTTTTTGTATGTGTTAAACTAATCTAAAATAAATAAAACTCATGTCAAGCAAATGCAATTTCTTTAAACATTTTATAAGCCCATAATTATTATTAGTGCATACATAACTCAAACACAGTCACGCGTTCAGTTAAAAAAAATTACAGTAATTCTCCGTAATTGTGACAAGCGACACGTTAATCAAAATTTCTGAAAAATCTTTTTTAACATATTGACTATAAGTAAATGATACATTATTTTAAATTGTTTATATTATTAAAGATGTTGGTAATTAAAGTTAAACGCAGATCACGTGTCAAGATAACCTTTGCACATCAATAAAATATTAAAGCAGAAATTGGTGTAGGTTCACTTCATTACACGTAATCTGTGAATTATTACTTTATTACATGCTTATCATACCAACATTATTATTAGGCATCGACACTAAATTAATATTAACATTACTCAGAAACATTAAGAAAATATATATTTCAATTTTTTCAGTGACTATATAGAAGTAAGTACTACTACTACGAAGTAACTGTTACTAGTTGTGTGTGTCGATGTTATTTGAATTATTGTTATATAATTATACTCCATTTTACTAAAATCATAACTCAACTGTATTGTTAAGTACATGTTCTATTTATGTGCAATTTTTTTTAATTATTTCATCATCATAAATAGTTTTTTAATATAATTATTTACGACAAAACATACGACTGATTAATCAGTCGTATGTTTTGTCAAAGATCCTGCCAGACAACTAAAAATCTCTAAATGAGACCTTAGTGCCAGGCGTACCATGTTCTATGAATTATGCTAAAAAAGTTAATCTTCCAAGAAGAACGCCAAATTCAATACGGAAAACCCCGAAGAAAATCAGTTAAGTAGTTGAGAATACCACCTACGCTGACGCAGGTTGGACAAACAGTAAAATGTGAAAAAAAGCTATCAGACCAATTTGGGAGTCAAGACTAGCATTTTATTCAATGACTAAGCTATAGCCGTGGGAATCATTTAGCATACTTAGTTTAAAAAATCCAATTCTCTAATTTAGTCCTTTGCTATAAAAAAATAAGTATAAATCTACAAAGCTGTTTTTGACAATAAAAAACATTACATGACCACTCAGAGTGTAAAAAAAAAGTTTTATTTTTAGGCACCCCCTCGAATAATTATTATTTTATATATTATTGTCAATTTTGGCCCACGGATCTAGATTATTGTGTAAATTTCATATATTTAGGCTCTGTGAGCCCGAGACAGACTGTAAACAGACAGACAACGTTGCCTAACATCAAACTCGTAAATTAAATATTCAATGCTTCATTATTGGGTTTGCTTGAAATCTAAATGACTAAAATTAGGGCATACCCATACCCATCTACAAAGTAGTTTCTCGTGTGCCCGTGGTTGGGATTTTACTGAAATTCCATATTTGTATACTCGTATCTTTGCAAAACAAAAACCTAAGAGGAAATAATTATATTTATTGAATTCCTCACTTCGTAGCATGAACGTGTATTATGTACAGCAACAAACAGTGGGATTCCCATTAACCAGCTAATTATTTATTTACTTTGTTTATTTATAGAATGGGTCATTTAGTGCCAACTAATTGTATGATTTAAAAACAACATAGCCGATTACTATAACCGTGCCGAAACTTAGTCCAAGGAGACTTTGTGGGTAGTTATGTCGATTCACGATGGATGTGGTGGTGATCGACAGCTCTATTGTATACACTAACTTTTGGAAGAATCTTTACAATAGGACTCTAATAACAGATTGAAACAGGGGATTGATTTATTACTAACTGTACCAGTGGCCTAGTCCATGATGGTAATTTTATTATACAGATATTAGAAGACAGTTTCCCAGGAAAGCCCGGTGGCTTACGGGGCGCGCCGCCTGCCATCTAGTTTTTTATTTATTTCTACTCGTTCTATTTAGGTATTAATGTGTGTGTGTTTTTTTCAGATTTTATGCTAATAAACAGTGAAAAAATTATAGCATACCGTTGAAAAGTTTTTGAATATACCTATGTATATAAAAACAAGCACACAGACTACTTACACCATTTAAAAACATTATATTCTTGTTCAGTAGTTAATTTTAAGCCTTTTATTACAATTTATTATTAAGTTTATTTATTTTTACTTATTTTTTTACCTTCAATGTAAAGAGGTTTTGTTCTTTACTGCTTTATAATAAGTATTTATAGTAATTATTTTTTTTATTTTGTGAACGATCAACAATGGATGTCCCAAAACTCTACCGCCCCATAATACGACGAGACAAGACGTCTGGCTTGCCTATGGAATCTTTGGCTAATAAAAGTCGGGTTTCATAATCAAAGTCAAAAGTTCCGAGTCCGAATTGTCAGGCTGTCAAGATTACGAGTATAGTGTAGTGGTGGACGTATTACTATTTTCTAGACAGTTTTGGAGAGATTCTAAATGAGAGATTTTTTGTTTTGGTATTAATTGAACGAAAAGCGAATAGAAAAATGTAAGTTTGATATTGATCTAAGGTTGGTAAAAATGAAAAAATCTTCCTTGAGTGGATTGGCAGAGTGCCTACAGTACCGTGCAGGTAAGATCATAGTAAAACAAGGTGGTAAACAAATCAACATCCTTAAATAGCATGTTTCACACAAATAGGCAAAAATAAGGAAAATACAATAAAATCATAGCTAGGAAATCCCACGGTACCTAATTGTAAAAACTACGATGAGTTTATTTTTGTCGTGTTTATCTGGTAAGTACGAGAGTAAGGAGAACTTTGAACATGTACAGTTGTACACATACATATTTTTATGACACAAAATATTTAGAGATCTTAGAGTAGAAGAGAGGTTCGTTATTTGTTTGTTGAGTAAATTAACATAGGAGCGACCGACGGATGTAGACGGATGTATATTTGTTTTCAGATACTTATCGAAAGTGCTCAATTAAATTATGTGTAATCGGAACTTGAATGTAGGCTGCAGCAGCGTAAGCGCGAGTGGCGAGGCGCCCCGCGCCGTTGTTTACAAGAGATAACCAAACACTATCGCCGATAAGCGCTACAATGTACGTCCCATCGACAAAACATTCTGTTCCACGCGAAATGAGAAACATCTGGCCATTATGACTGGTCAATCGGTCCGCCATACTAACTAAGGCGATTGCTCAGCCAGAATAAAAATATTCAAGGTTAATTTCATCTCACTCAATTATTAGTTATTTAAAAAAATATTCATGGTAATTCCAGCAAACATACAATAATAAATAACGTCTACAGTTTTGCATCTAAAACTTCTCTGCTATAAATTCCCAACTTGGCAATTATTCTCATTAGAAACTCTTAGCATCTGCCATGGTACGGCGTAGAGAGAGTCGTATGACATAAAAAAAATTTTTTTTTGGATGTGTACAACTGTACATGTTCAAAGTTCTCCTTACTTTTGTACTTACCAGATAAGTTACGTACATTAAACACGACAAAAATAAACGCATCATAGTTTATGTTTTCGTCGCCGAGGAGTCAGAATTGTCTCATATCACTCTTTTGCGACAATAACGTGTTATCTTCTCATTATTGTATTGAATAGATAGCACGTTATTGTCGCAAATGCAACATGTTATGCATGAAATGTGTTGTGTTTGCAATATGTTATATATTTCTCTATTTGATGGTGAGTAAAAGCTTGCGTTTTCTATGCGTTTAGTTTACATTTTTGTCGCAGGATTTGCACTTGGATAACTTTATTAGAACAACTGATATCTATTATTTATCGCCTGTTGAATTTACAGGTTTCCTGAACACAGGGTCGTGAAGTTCTAGACTTTCCATCCCCATAAAAATTAATCAAATGTGGCGCTGATCACTGATGAAGGACTGAAGTGTTGGCAATACGAACTTGTGTAGACATCACGAGTTTACCATATTATTGATTCTCTTTTTCATGTACATGCATTGTCAGTACATTTTATTTCACTGAACTAAAGCTCGTTCCACCACTATTAAATTTAATTTAATTGTGCCTTCAAATACAGTTCGTAAAGTCTTCTTCATGAAAGCTCTACGGTAGCCGTAATCTACCCCCTTCATGCCTTAACATACCTACTTAATAATTTTAGTAATACGACCTTTCAACACAAGTTCAACATAATATTTAATTGTTAACATGATAAATGTGTTCTTTCGAAGCCACATTTTTAGGGAAAAACCCTGTAGCCTCATTTGAAACCGAATAATTGAGTTCGCTTTGTAATGATTCAGATAAAAACAAACTTAAACTGTGTTTATTTTCTTGTGAAAATTACTAAGGCCGGTCTATGTTTGTTTACAAACTGTAAACGAGGACACGGCACCTTTCTTGCGAAACGCTCGAAGCAGTGACTAAGTGAAGTTGGCAAAACAACACTTGCGTCACTTTAGTGTTGAGTCAAGAACAAACCGACCTGATGCTATCAGATTTTGTAAGACATTTAATTGGATTAAATAAAGGGCGAGTTGATAAAGGAAAGCCGATGAGTTATAATGTTGACAGGCTGATTAATTTGTTTTAATAGCCTCTAATCGAAAACCATAACTTTTGAAAAGCGGCTGTTCTGAGTTTTGATTGTCTCATTTTTGGGTTTTCATTGAACCTTATTGCATTAGTTATTTTACAATTAAACCAAGTTATATTAAAACTATGCCAATTAATGGCTTACTTAGACCGTGAAATATTAAATAAACTGTTGATAAAATCCGGCATTAAATACATTCCGCCTGTTCAGAACCCCATAAAAATATTTATCAAGTAATTTACAAAAAGATAACCTCGTTTACTTACGTAAAATGACGTGCGTTACTGAAGTCGCTATCAAAAATATGTAAACAACTTTATGTTTTTTTCTGATGTCCTATTTTGTTTGTAGACGAGGTTCAAAGTCGAAACAGTTATAAATGACTGAATAGCTGAGGTATGTTATTATGTTATAGCTAGTTGGTCATTACATAGGCAGTCATAGTTATTAGGGACAAAAACCGTGACCTGTGAAGGTTGTTGTGGCATATTAATTGCTGAAGACTGGCTGGCTGCCCGTGGCGCCTATGTAATTACAGTTTAAGCAGTTGCAAATTATTATGCACACGTTACTACTTCTGGGAACTCTAACCCAGCTATTAGACAAAGCAGTCAATCAATATTAGACGGAAAAAGGTTGGCTCAAGTTTAAAACAAATTCGATTGAACATAAAGCTTTGAAGAGTTTAAATAAACGCTAAGGTCAGTTTCATCGTTATACCTGTACTATACAGTATTATGTGTACCTACGTGCAATACCGTGGTAAAATTCACTTACGAGTAGCTATAATAAAAACATTCACCTCAGTCGTGTCGTGACCCAGACGGGCGACCTTATGCGCAGCAACCTTCGGCATTAGCGGAACTCGGCAAGTACAGGAGTTACGTAACGAAACCGTGTGGGCTCCCCGCCTCCAGGCGCCCGCTAGCCTACGCCACCCACCCCTGAAGCCTCTATCCAACGCCCACTCTGCAGCTGCTGCACTGCACCAATGCATGACCTTCTGCCCATTCCAGCTTTGTCCTCCGCTACTCGTGGCAGCGTTACGCCTTCACTGATTCGCATTGCCTAACCTACTGACCTTAATGTTTATACCTATCAATACCACTGTGTTTGCAATTTCCTACATAAAAACAGAATAATGAGCCGCATGTATAATGCTTAAAACTTCTGCTTTTAAACCATGGGAAAGTTTCTAGTCGAGGGGGAGAATTTACACTATTGAATTTGAGATTGACGCTCCCGACTGTTAGCATGAATAATTATAAGACTCGAATGTATTAAGGTATAATACATTCGACTCTTATAATTATTCGTTTTATAATTCTGACGTAAGTATAAAAAGCTAGGCACGTTTTGCGAATACATACAAATGCTTTTTTACGTAAATATTTGTTGCCAAACTACAGCAGATGTAACGTTCTTGAAAGCTTAATTAATTAGAAGGTAAAACATTTAACCATATAATCTAATAGAAGTCGCCTGAGTTTCAGCGTCACAGACGATTCATAATTCATGTGGAAATCGATTTTCACCATCGTCCTTGCACGGTTCCGTACCCTTGTCGACGTCGACGATCACCGTAAATAGGCACGAGTAACTACGTCATAGGTTTAAAGAGCCTCTAGAACAGCTGAAGGTCGCGTGGGTATGGAAGCTGCGCAATTTCCCAACAACACGTCACGCACGCCAGTCTCGTGCCGCTATATACTGCCGTAAAATGACAGTCTGAAAACCGTGATTCAAACTGGTTCTAACCAGAGTTAGTTTTCGGATTCTGATTAGTTTTACCTTGTATCCACAATTGTTCTGTGAAACCACGATGCAAGCCACTAGCTGTTTTGGGAGTTTTGGTGGGAAACTGAAAATGTGACATTGTTCATTTTGTTTTTTTTTTTCCTCTACCTTGTGTTACTTCGATTGATAACGCGTAGTATTGATGAAATTACCATTATGTATTGTGTTCGTAAACATGTACGAGTGAGAGAGAAAAATACAAAAAAGGGTCATGTCAAGGATAATGTCTTTTCATGAAATCTGATTAAAAAAATCGATACCGAAAGCATTAAAATCAATTGCTGTTTCATGATTGTTGTGCCAGTAATGCCAATTCACACATATTAATAAAGGTACCTAAAATTCTTTAATACGTTCACTCCTGAAAACACAACTGTCCTGTTTTTCACAACTTGCCACGAGTACGGCGAAACACAACTGTTGTGTTTGTTGTATGGGAAAACACTATGGCGCGTGCAGAGCCGCACCCGTAGCTAGACAAGCAAAACGGTTCAGCAGTCAAAGTGTTAAGGAACAGTCAACACGTCTATTGTTTGCATTTTGTCATAGTGTCCTGAAAAACTATTCCATAAATTGAAGACGTATTGTAAAATGATTGCAAATTAATAGTTAAATCGTATAGTAATTTGTATTAGCTTAAATTATAGTAACTATTCACGACGACATTGTAAATAAGCTTTTAATCCTAAAGTTGTTTGAATATCGTACATAACATATACAAATTAAAAAAATGTTCATTGAAAAGTTTGTATGACGACGAAGAGTGAAAAGAAGCAGCACTACAAGTGCAAAATTGCGTAAACAACGTTAGGAGCATTGCGGAGTGAAGGGCGTAATGTAGGGCACACCTAAGTCACATAAGCTGAGGGTTACGTTTATTGTACACACACTAGTAAGTATGCTATTCAGACATGTGGCTCTAGCTGGGTTGTTGGCGCCATCGTGCCACGCGTCGTTGCGCTGCACTGCAGTTAGAAAATCCTGGTTCAGACTGAGGTTTCCTGGTGCCTCAGGATACTGGCATTTGCGGAATGCCAAATGTCCCAGAGAAAATGATCCCCCGGACTTACACCCTGTACTATTAATTATTTTTATGCACAGATTGCATTGTGAAGCAATGTGTGTATGTGTGTGCGGTCAAATGCATGCTTATTCCGCAATAAAAAAAATCTTCTACCTTTTAAAGTAATTTCCTTTTAGGCATGCGTGTGCTCAATATGTGCAAAGGAAACTACAGGCGGCGCCACACTATGAAACAAGCAAGGAGGAAAACAAACAACCGCCACCTAATGACCGTTGCGAGAGATTTATTCAAGACAATTTAAAAAAATCACGTCTCATATATTCTTACCGCTGGTTTGCAAACAAAACATTGAATAATTACGTGATTAGGTGGTCCGAATGACTCAAGTGTTTACCATTAAGGAAGTGGATCATCTCGAATAACGGGAAAAGACAGCCTAAAAGAAAGTAACGGCAGTTATATGAATGTCAGTAAACAAACAGTACATTGACTCTCCTAGAGGCAAATAATATAAATTCAGCGAGCGATTGAAATGAATCACAGCCTCCACACAAACAGAATAAAATAACATTGAATGTGAAGCTACACCTTCGATTGAGGTAAGCTTTACTTACAGTCTTACACGATGATGCAGTATACACATCCTTTATAAAATCATTACAAATCAAATGACGATGACATAAAGAAAATAGTACCAAAAACGATAGAAAGCCAAAAGAATATAATATCAATTAGACTACAAAGAGTATACATGTATGTTCGAAGTTTATGCTAGTCTCCCCACTCCTCCCACTCACTCTGTATTCTGCGATTAAATCCTGAAGCTGCATACCGAAAATTAAATAAATTTCAAAAGCCCATCTCTACCTTGAATTTATTTTCAGTTTGTAACTATCGAACAAACGATTGACATCAGTTAAGATGGCGTCACTATGGGTTATCTATAAGACGACAAAAAATATGAATTATTGCAAATGTTTTTCTGCGGTTAAACAAGTTCCATTGAACTATTAGCATAGGTGGTCACGATAACCACAATGACATCAGTTAAGGGCGGTGCAATGCAACCAACACCTTACCTGTTGGACTGACGTCAACCGATTGTACAAACTAAATATAACAGGAAATCGACGTTCGATCTATCGCCATTTTATCAGTTCTACGTAACGCAATCGAAGGAATGCAAACAGTACGCACGTAAGTGGATTCCAATAACTAACACTTCATAGCCGTATTGACAAAACTATTGACTTTGTGGATGGCTGATGCTCAGAAATGTTAACGGTGATGCAAACGTTTTTAAAAGTTATTTATGCATACTAAAATTAATTGTCCTTCTCTAAGAACGTTTTGCTAAGACTTGACTTACAGCCTATTAGGTAAGTATAATACGTAACAAGATTAAGACAATTAATTTCAAACGTGAACCGAAATAAACACAACAACTAAGGTTTCCACGTGTTTCCGATGGCCACGTGGTTCGAGCATGCCCAAACGTGGCGTCTACACTATTGTGGAAACTAGCTAATGAGAATGGAAGCGTTCATTTTCCATTCTCATTTTAATTACAGCCTCGTTAAAATCTACTAGCATGAAAATGATGAATGAAATTTCATTTAAAGTTCCGTTCGTCGTAGTATATTTTATCCGGTAGGAAGTAGATGCAGTATAATGAAATTTACTATATGCAGGCGTGGGTTGAAGTGGGGTCAGACGACCTCCCGGCGGGGGTACGACAGGGGGAAGGCGTAGGCGGGCGGGGAAGGCACGGGATGGCGGGAGGGAAGGAGTGCCGAGGGGGTTTAGTCGCGGTTGTGCGAGGGTGGCAGGTCACGGGGTGTGGGCGTACTATCAGGACTACGTCACTTACGGCGGCGCCACGTGCCCGATCAATAATGACGTCGTAGTGGCGGCAAAAGGTTGCGCGCGCACCCAAGCCAGCCACCGACCTACTTACTGATAAGGTTCACGTACATTCTACGTAGCTAATGCAACTTATAGGTGATTAACAGTACTAAACACTCGAGCCCCTTTTTAGATGAATTTGGGAACACTGGGAAGAACGCTCGTACAAATAAAGAATGAGCATCCGAACATTTTTCAATCCAACTGTAGAAAGAAGCTCAAGACTATGAACAGTTTGTTAACATCCATGTCAGTTAGAACCCTTCTATTCTTATAAGAAACAGCTTTCTAGAAACTCTCGTAAGTCGTCCATTCTGCTACTTCCATCTTACAGTCAATATTTCAATCATCGTGTCCTAAAATTTACTGTTTTCGCTGAAATGTCGTAGGTCCAAAATTTATTCAGCTAGACTGCGGTAGTCTAGCTGCCTAGCGTGCTACGCCGCGGAACAGTTTTATAATCATAGGGCACCTTTTACCTTGTAACCTCTTCGTATGCTTCGGTCGTATGCCTTATCAGATTTAAGATTTACTTAAATTTTGAAGAAACATTAAAAATTTCTTACTTCTTCTATAGTGTAGTGTAGTCACGTGATCGACCCAGGGATGGGAACCGAGCCGAGCGCTTCACTAACAGCCACGCGGCGCAAGCGTGCATAACGAACATAATGTAGTAGTATGCCATACAGTTTGCAAATTGCTCTACAATAACATGTTTACTGCGGATTAGGAGTAAACACCCAGTTGAGGACGACGATCTTTCTATCTGACATTTTGCTTGATTATATTCTATAATTAGCGCGAATATATTTTGTGCATGTGATAATCTTAAGGCAGTTAAATCAATGTCAGAAAATAATAAGGACAGCTGTAGTCATTACAGCTTGATCGTAGTAAACAAGCATAAAGTAAATATGTAGTAGGACAGCCAACAGCAATCAAAACTACCTGGTGGAGTAGCCGTGGCCTAGTTTTGTACAAGGTAGGTCGCTGCAATCAACTCGTGTCACTGTCGACACTTGACGCGACAGCAGTAGCTAGCTACCCCACGAAAAAGTTCGTCGGTAAGACGAACGTTAAGTCCGCAGTCGTAAACAGACTTTACGTATGTACCAGCGAGTATAAAGGATTTAAATGTTACATCGAGTTCCCGTATTTTTAAAGATAATTGTGATAAAGTTATACATAACGTAGCACCAAGAATCGCTACAATCAAGGAGAATTGTGTAACTACACAGTGAGTACTGAGAAATGGTGCTATATCAAAGACGACAAGTAATAACAGTGACATGCATGTTCTAAATATAGCATCGAGGGTTTTTTTCCGACTAAATACATACGAGGACTTATAGTTATACGGAACTTCCTGGTAGATAGAGTACACATAGCCAAGTTGAAATGAGGCAGGACAGTGCAGTCGTCGTGTCCCTTCCTTTTCTCATCGGATTTCTATAAGGTTAACATTCTATCTTTTATATTTATAGAGGTATAATCTTCGGTCCTACGTCTGTTAGTAATCGTGTAACTTTTAAACGATTCGACCTCAATCGGTCAAATCGTACACACAATACACACATGCATACAGACGGTGGTTCATAGCTATGCTACGATTAGATAGGTAGGAAACCGCAAAACAACTTCTTGGGGCCGGGCGATGATTCCACAGGTGAAAAAGTACTGAAACTTCTGATTAGATTCTGAAATTTCTAGAGTATTCCCGAATAACATAATTTCTATATTTTATCTCGAGAAAATGCAGGATTTTTTGCGAGAAAACGGTAATGACGCGATAGTAAAATATATCAGCCTGTCGCGATTTCCTCACGTGTTCTGATAAATAATAAACAATATACTTACAGCGTAATCGAAGATTCAACATTGTTTCAATTGTAATCGGTCACGTGTAACATCGACTTATATAATGTAATTTCATTAATTGGGTGGTCATGGACGACCGAGAATAATCCAGAATTATTTTTTGGAAAAAAAACACTAATGCTCTCTCTCTCTCTCTCTCTATGGAACTTTTCAGGCAGATAAAATGAATTACAAGCTTCATTGCATGTATGTATAAATTAATAATTTATGCAAAACAAAACATATCACCGAACGCAACACAGAACTCCTGACCAGAGAGAGCATAAATAAACTAATGATAATACATTAATGAACTAAGCAAACATATAGGGAGTAAAACGCCCTATGTACATCGGACAGGTAAATGAGGAATTAACGCTTTGACACAGAGTTCAAGCTTTACTTATTTTCCTTGTGAACCTTTCAAAACCGAATGAAAATTCATTTCCAGAATCACTAGCGAATTCGCAATATACCAATGAATCAAACTGTTAAATTACCAACTACCAATAAAACAAAACCGACGTAGGTACCAATTTATTTATGTAAAGCATATGTATGTACGAAATTATCACTCGCTTTTCGGTGAAGGAAAACATCGTGAGGATACCCACGTACCTACCTGAGAATTATTTCGGAGGTAGGTTGTTTTACACCAATACGGACCGGGCGAACCTAACCTAACCCCCCTCACGAAAGAGAGGGGAGACTCGTGCTCATCTGTGGAAGATATGGGTTGATGATGATGCTGAGGAACAGACATACTCGTATGTAAACTTCAAAAGATACTTAGAATTGGCCTGTTGGCCTGTTATGGGCAGGCGTAGCGCTTAGCATCAGGCGAACGACATGCACGTCTCGTAACTCAGTCAAATAAAAAAAACGATGATGAATATTGCTCTTATTTTATTTATTTCTTTTTTTTTAATATCTAGTAGCCCAGAAGAATGCGTCAAGCCTCGAGCCTATGTCTATTTGTAGGTAAGTATGTACGTGTTTGGTCTATTTTAAAGCGTATGTTATGTAGCTAAACTAGCTATCATATCAATCAAAAAGGAATTTTATCGCATTTAGTTAGTGCGCAATATGTAATACTACACACTAGCTAGAGTACCGTATTAAAATGTATACAGAACTAAATTGTTGTTTATATTAAAAATAGCGCTAATGTCTCTCTCCAAAATAAATAGATTTTTTTACATTTTATAAGAGATAGAAATAGTTAATGCGAAAATGTGTACCCAATTTAGAATCCTTTTGAAAAATGATAGGAAAATTACGTGACTAACAAGCTGTTCGTGTTCTGTATAATTTGTCACTGTTTTTTCAGTCTACAATGTCAGAAGAACCTCTAATTTCCTTGTTATATAAAGTAAGAAAACTTGATACATAGCTTTTTGATAAGTCATTATTTTTATACCATTAGGACTAGGAGAATATCTATTACAATTTAATTATGCAGGTAATTAGTGGAAAATCCGACAGGTAATTTAATCGTTGCAGCTTTTAAAAGCTACTCTGAAAAAAATATTTTCCTACAAAAACTTATTGATTGCTTATTTTTCTTTTAATTCCGCAATCTCAAAGACCGATAAACATAAAATACTACTTGGTGATAATTAGCACCCCTTTCCGAAAACTAAATTTACAAGACAATAGAAATTATCGGGACCTTTAGCGTACAAGGTCCAGTTGCACTTGCTTTTCAATGTTTTATATCAAAGTGCGATAGGTAGGTATAAGCAACATTTTACATTTCTCGATAAAACTTATATCAGTTGTTTATCTTAGATAACGCTGCACTGCAGCGGTGCTTCGAATAATGTTGGCATAGGTAAGTAATAAACTTCTACCTAACATAACCTATACATAACGTTATAGGTAATACAGATAATGGAAGGAGGAATGGATCTATGGTAAGTTTTCCATCACGTGTGTACCAGACCATCGTACGAAATCGAAATCACGAAAATACGAAATCGTTGGAACGTTTCAAGAGTTTGCTGGAGGAAATCTATTTTCAGGGTTAAACTCTTCTTTCAAATTCTAATCCAAAATTTAATTGTACTTCACTCATTTCTTGAATAAGGGAGATGTTTTATATATGTACTACAGTATGGTTTTGTGCAAATTCCATGGAGCGAAACTGACGTTCAGTCCAGAAATATCTACTTCATTTCTAATTTAGAATAATATACTCTACTTCATTTCGTTTTCAAAAGAAATAAACTTACACGTGCATATTGCACTAAGAATATCAAAGTAGATAGAATATTCTACCGAGTCCACTTGTCAGATAAATCTTTGCACGAATAACAATACAGACAAGTTACGACAAATATTCCAAGTGACCTACATAGATTCACTTACGTATAAGCCTTACGTAACGTCGGCACGGTGCAGGCTGCATCGACCTGTTCCATGACCCAGTGGCGGCTGGTGGTCTGCGTGCGCACATTTCTGGTCCACGGTTTGATCAATACCTAGGACCCAAACAAACGCGCGCCGATCCGGCGTGGGCGACTGACCTATTTACAGGATCAGCCCTTGCCGCCCGAATTCACCTCTGCTTCCTACTCGTTTTATATGCAACGCGCAACCTTCCCGGAATATTAATAGGTGGTATAGCCTGCGCCTTAGTTCATCGGCGGGCGGTATTTTTCCACCACAGCCATGTGGCATAAAAATAAACCCGCACTGCAACACAGACCGCCATAATTTGGGCTGCATAATCTTTTATACGCCATTGAGCGACATTCATCCGTCCAACCCCAACTGCAATACGGAGTCTTGGTGCGCGGTGACACTTCTAAATCTACACTAATCTACACCATCTACACTAATATTATACAGAGTTGAAGTGTGTTTGTGAGTTTAGTTACATGTTTGTAGGAAATTACCTGAACAACTGATCCAATACTAATGATTATTTCACCAATAGAAAGCTATACTATTCCAGACTGACGTAGGTTAATTTATCCCAGGAAAATGCAGTTTTTGCCGGAACAAGAGAGTTCCGTAGGTGAAAAGATAACCCTGGGACTACTGATGCGATTTTGAAAATTCTTTCACTGATAGTAGAAAGCTAAGCTACTCCCAAGTGACATAGGCTATGCTTTATCCCGGGATAATGGAAATTATAACGATGAAACCGCGGGGCGCAGCTAGTAGTTGTTTATTTATTTATAGTTCGGAAAAGTTTATTTATTTTAAAGAGCTTTGCTTATAAAAGTACTACGTTGTCGGACTTCCACGTGGTAGGTTACCTTAAGTAGAGACTTTCTGTTGTTTTCAATTGATTAATCAGCATTCACGACTCCTCTAACTCGTAATGTATTAACACCTATTTGTGTTCCGTTCACGCATAAATCAGCTTGAAGTTGATTTGTTCGTGGTTGTATGCATTGGAATAAAACTTTAAAAACTATCTGCCTGCTATCCGCTGAATGAAAAATTTAAACAAATTATTCTTCTCATAAAAGAGACTCTTAATTTATTCGTTCAACAGTTATTGAATCGTTAACTCCTCCTAAACCACGCAACGGATTTCGATGCGGTTTTCACCAATGGATGTTGTGATTCAAGAGAACGGTTTATTATGTATAATTTATTAATGTTTTGTGTAAATTAGTTGAAATATGGAGATAATAGTTGAAGATGTGGGAAAAAATCAAGCCGACGATAATCATCGAAAACGATATAACAAAACGATGTATGGTGAACTTATTTCTACAAAAAAGTCCTTGATAGTATATTGTCTATCTTAGTTTCGATACACACATAAACTAAATTTTGAATTCTTATGCAGAACAGAAGAACTCACAGGCCTATTGGGAAGCTTCGATTGGTAAAATTTAGATAGGCCCCGACTGTTTGTGTATCTATTATAAACCTATTTCAATGGTGTAGTTATTTTGTATCACTTAAGATAATTCTAAACTACTGACCTTGTTTCTTTTATTTTAGTTCTTACTGATTAAAGTTAATTTTTTGAATTTTTTTTTAAAGGTTTTTACGCCGTCAGTTTTGCGTTTGTTTATTTATTTAATACTTTATTGCACAGATTAAATAGCTAGTACAAATGGCGGATGTAACGCTAAGAGTTTTTTTTATAGAAGCTAAAGTGACTGGACTAAAAGTTTGTTGCACTTTATCGTTTTCCCGCGTAACGTTAGAACAGGAAAATTAGTATGTTATCCTTAAACATTGGTGAATGTTTCCACGAAAGCATAAAGCGATTTAATGTGATCAGATTACGCAAACCGAGGACGAGCAAGACAAGAGTGCACCGGAGAGATGCTTTGCGTCTGAAACTGCCGTTAAAAATAGAGCGGAGTGTAAAGAAGTGCTGCGGGGTGAGGTAAGCAAAGGTTGTCGTATTATTAACACATTCTAATTCGGGGGGACCCAAACAAACCATCGCGAGTAGAGCAGTTGACCTAGATTTCGGGTGCGTCTGCCGGCCGGGCACAAGATAAGGGCATGATTCATGCAGGCTGGCGCTCCGCCACCGCCGCCGCCGCGCTGCCGACATCAACGCCGCCCGCCGCGCCGGTGGCAATCAACGCCCACCCTGCCTATACCTGCCCTAGTGAGCCCGCTTCAATTAACAATACCCCTCTGATACACTGATTGCTTTGCCATTACTGTTTGCTTTTGTCGGGCTACTGAATTCTGCTTGTAATGTATTTAGTTTTCCCAGTAATTATGTAAAAATATTTTCCACGTGGAACCTTGTCTTTAATGTATTCTCGAACGAATGTAGCCAAAATATATAAAAATATTAGTTGGTAATTAGAAATGCGAGAATGATAACATCAAAGCATAAAGTTTCCCCAGAATGTTGGCAACTGATATTCCATGACCTGCTTACTGATTCTAAGAACTGCTTTATACCTAGCAAGGTTGACCTAGATACGGAGTAAGATCCTAAATAGCAATATAATGGAAAGGGGGCGCGACAAATCAGACTAGTAAACATGGATTTGTTTTCACGTTTGACCCAGTTTGACAGCGCACGGTACCGTAGCGGCGGCATCGTACTGCGCGCTTTTCATGATGCGCTATTCTATCTACCTCGTATCTTTACCTTTCGTACATCTTCTCGCATTCCACTAAACATTCCGAGCGTGTCTCGATGCAGTTCTGAAACTGACCCAAATTATATTTTTATCCTCGATAGTATTTCAACAATGGCAGCGGGCCGTTGCCAACATGCGATCACGAGTGTACAGAAATCTAAGTGGATTTTTAACTCACGACAGTTTCATCTACCTAACATGGTAATCGATAATCGAGCTATTCAATGTGTACTTTATTCTGAGAAATATGCAAAACCAAACGTCCGGTTCGCAGATACGAACGATTACCAGTTCTATTCAAGTAGACAGAACAGGATCTCCGAAACTGGCTCGGCGTGTGTGAATGAGTTTGGAATGTGCAGGGCGTCGCAAGTCGACGGGTGTGTAAAGTGCACTTGTTACATACACAGATAAAATATGTGCAGTGAAAAATGCACAGCGGCGACCTTAGCCCAGTTGTGGGCGACAGAGAGGCGACGCGCGGCACGGCGGCGGGGCTGTGGCCACACAGCGGAGCGCGGCGCGAAGCCCCGCGACAGCCAACTGTGGCGACACCATTTCGTTTCAACACACTCGGTGTAGGTTGACACTATGTTGTGGTAAACTACTTGAGTATTGAAGTATTTTAATATCGTGTGAACGTACAATTTACCTAGCACAATATTCCGTTCCTAAACGACCACAACGGCCTAGTAAACGTGTCGCAACACTTGGACATTCGCTGAACAGCTTGTGAAAACAAAGGCGCTGAATGATTTTGTCAAAATGACAGGTGAAAGATGAGGCCTTTAAAAATAGGTACTCTGTAAGAAATGTAAGAAGAGTCTGAAGAACGAAGTAAAATACGGAGGAGGTAGTTTTGGCACGTTTTTTGTAGTGGTAGGCCTCTTCTTCTAGAGTAGGTCTGGGGAAGACCAACCTTTGACAAATACTCATCTGCAAACATTACTGTGTTCTAGTGCACGCACAGGGACACGCCGTTTCCATGAAAATTATATGGGTACAATATGAGACTTGAGACCTTGGTTTGGTGACGAGCGCACAGCAACGCGCAAGATTTTGCAATGCAAAGTACTAAAAACACAGAGTTCCTGCGGGAAAACGTTAAATACGCGGATGAAACCGCAGTGGGCTATTAGTCTCTGATATAGTTTGTCCTATTTCTGTCCTTATCAAGGCCCGTGTTGAGCCGTGCGTACGAAATAGGCACTTGATAGTAGAAGATAATATTTACAGCACAAGTAAATAGGGTATTTAATGTTGATGTAACAATAAAACAAAATAGAGACCATAATGAGTGACAGCTCGGCGGGGCACCGGCGGCGCCGGCGTCTGCGCAGACGACCTTGCTACAGAACCGCTCGACTCCTCAATTATGCAACGAGTGTTTGTTCTCAAATTAGATCCTTTATTTCCACCCTTTGTTTGCAAGATAACCCTGAATAGATTACAAATGAACCACGTTTGCTGATTTACATAATTTTGCTATACATGTATTAGATGCTCCATTCTTATAAAAAGCAGTAAACAGCAAACAGTCTGTCATTATTACATTAAAGATATTATTATGTTTAAAAAAAATTGTCTAGGAATTATTTCTACAAAAAATCTATTTGCAGGCGGAGGCAGCTTCCAAAGAAAAAAACGGGAATAAACTATGAGTTTGGAAGAGTGTTCGAGAACTTAATTATCATTGTATTTTCAAATAAGGAAAGTTGTGGAATCATATAAAAATAGAAAATTAACAATGTTTATTCAAATTTAATAGGTAAAATACTTTAGTAATTATTATTATGATGGTACAATTTATTTATTTTATATTATAGTTTATTGACAGTCAAATAGGCCCGATAGCACATTGATTCTGTATAGTACATGTACAGTAATCTAGTATTTTTTGAATAGATCTCATTTCCGAAATTAATAATATACATATAGTTTTGTCCCGCTCCAATGATCGGGATAGGCCACCTGGCTTTAGGAGGAAACTTTCATCTAATCACATCATAAACCCACATCGGCCCACAGCTGAGCACGGGTCTCCCCTCAATTTCGTGAGGAGGTTTTGGCCATAACCCACCATGGGGGCCCGGTCCAGATTGGTGGTTTACATCTAATATTGTTATAAATTTATTAAATAAATACCATCGTAATCGAAGGTAACAGCTAATTTACAGAAACATTAAAACAGAATAATAAACGTATTCACAAAAAACCTTTGGTGCCTTTTTGTCCAGAGCGCATTGAAACTAATAAAAGATGAACAGTTTATGTCGTATTTTCCTATAAAAATGAACTGTTTTTTAAGGAAAACATGACAAAAACACATAATACGCGTGCGACCTACACAGTACTGTTATGCAAATGTAAAATCGACGTAAGCTATTGTCACCAGTATGATTTTCAAACATTCGAAGTACATAACTTAATAAAAACAAACACGAATTGTGATTTTACAAAAATAAATTAAAGCTTGGAAAGACATCAACGAAAGGTTTTGTTCCCTAAAGGTCAAGGGACAAGACGGCCACCAACTGAAAGACGGCAACTACAGATCGTACCCATGGATAAGTTAGTAATTCGCCAAAAACAGCGGTAGAGTCATGAGAATAAAGACATGATGTCTATCAATCAATCAAAGAGTTCAATGCAAACAAGGAAACCACTTCCATTTTAGGCTTTTCTACCAAGTTTTTATATGGAACAGTTCTATTTACCCCACGATTTATGAAAGCACGCTATGCTGGCGGCTCGGCGGCGACGGCTGGCGTGAACATGACATTGCAGTTTCCATGATCGATGCGACCACTGCGCCCCAGTTTCACGTGGATGACTTAATGTGGGCCAAATTTCAAGTATGTACCTATACTGAATCTAGGCTAAGATGTTTTATTAGCCTAAGCCTAAATAACCGGTTTCTTACTACATATCTAGTGAGTCTGGCTAAAGTGAGATATTCACTGAGTAAATTGATTGCGGGGAAAAAAAGGTTAATTATTATGTTTTCAGGTAAAATATACCATCAGAAGTTGGTTGAGAAACGAGTTCGTGCCAATTGCATTGGTCTGGACAACCGTGCACCTCGTCAACCGCATCATCGTTTGACATCAGGCGACATCATAGTTCGTGGTTAAATTCAAGTGTATACAATTTCCAAGAAATGTATGCACTGTGGTTGCATTGCATGCATTGACATTCTAATAGTTAGGTACAATATAGTTTCACAATCACAAACTTTTAAATTTTCATCACGCTTCATGACTTCAACTTATAATAAATAGGACGTAGGTCAGCTGCAGTGCAGTACTCGAAGAACTAAATTTATTGATTTGTAGCCTCGATTACGGAATAAGTACGGATTGTTCACAAGTTGCGGTTAATATTGATTACGGCGTCCGTGAAGCAACTGCTTCTAACTCTTAAGTAGAAAATGTCACGACACGACTCGTTAGCACATTCAGGGTTCCGTTTTTAGCTTCAGCGAAACTTCGCAAAATTGGAATTTATTTTGTTTTTATTTATTGCAGAATAGGCAGAATAATAATATTATTGTCATCGGGAAACAAAGACGCTTCATAGGAAAACTTATTTGTATACATCGCTATAGAAATAATTATTAACAATTTGACGGAGATTGAGACTGTTTCTGTCTCTCCTAATGTTGAAGAGGAAGTTCACATGGTTGTATTGTTGAAACGTGTCACTTCTAAAGCCAATTATTTTCGTATGTTATCCAAATTCACGATGACGAAGCGATATAATCAAATTTGATCTTTCCGAATTGAAATGACCATTTATCTATCTTCATCTAACTACTAAAGTTTTTGAATGATAGGTTCGAGATTCGGTCACACATCAAAACCCTTGCCAAGTCTACTTTCATAATTGAAACGATTAATCGAACCTTTGTTACGTATGCGCTCACTCACTTATCCGGTTTGCTAGAGAGCGGTTGATTCGCAACATAGCGAGAAAGAGAGAGTCAAACGTCGTCTGGTTGTTGCAATAGTGTTTGTTTTGCAAAAACACCGCCTCTGGCAGGCTGTCGACAGCGCGCCGCGGAGCCGGATCTACTCCGCGTGTTACATGATATGTCTGTGAAAATATACACAAACACCCACCTAACCTACTGCTGTCAAGTAGGCAGATTATTATGAAGGTATTCAGATAAAAATTAAATAGAAAATATTATAAGACTAAATCCAGGTGGGAGGAAACGCTACCTTGGACAATTCATTTTGAAGAGGCAAACTTATTATGTTATAGAACAATTTGAAAAACAGATGCTTGTGAATTTCAAGTAAAAGAAATGTCAAGCTCAAAGATAACAAAGTTACTAAGCGTTTGTTCTCATGAATCGCGTAGTACTTAGATATAATCAGAGGGATCTTTAGCCTTGCGTGACCGACAATTCAAATCGTGTGCACCGCCATTTGTTCCGTTAAAAATAACAGTTTCATGGAATACCTGTGTCTTTGTACTCGTACCTACAAGTAATTACGGCTTTACATTACGTATCGAATGACGCAAATATAACATAATGTAAATATCTACTTAAATAACAAAACATTTTAATTTTCTATGAGGCGCCATGCCTTTTTCAGTGAGCCTCAGAGGTTATTCGTGTCCTATTGAGCTCAAATTAATATTCAAGTTTGTGTTATTGAAAACCATGCCATGTTTGCCTTAATTCTCAAAGATATGTTCAATAGAAACGACGTACTTGGGAGATTAGAGTTTGTCTATTCAACTCTATTCCAATGAATAAATCGTTACATTATATTGATTGACGGTTAAGCGGGTCTCTTTTGTGTGCCGAACCGAAATGATCGTGAATGCCTTCAACGACCTGTTCTGGTAGACAGTCACTAGGTACCTATGTATGTGTATGTATCGAGGTGGAAAGTAACGTCTGTGCATATGAAGCAATGAGCGTTTCGGCCCCACCGCCGCCGCCGCCGCCATCACCGTCAAAACAATAATGTTGCGCAATCTGCTCGCATTCCGTAGAGCCGCGGATGTCACTCTCCCTTCTACCCACTCGTTGGTTTGTTAGCTTTTTAAGTTGTTTTATACTTAATAATATCAACAAATGCGTCCTGTGGATTTTCCAAGCGGATGCCATTTGCGGCGAGCGGCTGATTTCAGTTTTTCGTACCTACCATAACAAACTAATAAATTAATTATTATATAACACACAATTGAATAACAAATAAATCAAAACATTCAATCGTATAACATTGTAATTTTTGACAACATTTATCTTGTTTGATATTATGAAAAAATTAAAAACACTTTAAAAAACAAACACAAAACACGCGCAGGAGGCACGGCTTGAAAAAACCGCAACAGCCTCCAAAGAGAAGTTTCTAATTATATTAGAAAAGTAAAAGTTTCCACGGCTTCGGCGCGCCGCCCGCGCCGGAGACCTTTAATAGCAGTACGAGTACGGCCGCACCGCGCCAGGCGACGGTGGTGGCTCTGGCTTGTTATTGTACCCTACGCGTTGTTTGTAAACAGGCTGTTTGGTTACGAAATTTATTTGTCTCAAAACCAGACAAAATATGACCGTTGCGCAAGTTAGAAAGCTGTGCATTATCGGGACATCTATGCAGGAAAGCGACCACGTAACCTAATTGTATCGTGTTCTCCTGAGTAATGGCATCGAGGAAACGATACGCGACTAAACGAACGGCTTTATGTTGTAGTGGGTGCTTTCATCATAATGCAATGCATGATGCACGTCAGGAACAGCGGCGTGCGTGTGGCATGTGACATTCACTCAGGCATTGTTGGACAGTCACGTTGCATTTGTTTGTAAACACACATCCTCGCCGACTACCCACGAAGGTTACACGCCTGCAGAAGCAGCAATGCTGTAAATTTCTTACGTAATAGGAAACATCTGCCGAGGACGGTTACGAGTCTTATAGGTAGGTGGATCTAGGTACGTACCGTTGATCGAACCGATAGTGGGCATGCAGGCCCGGATTATCCATAAGGCGGATTAGGCAACTGCCTACGGTCCCCGCATCGACTAGGGGCCCACGGGGGCATAGTCGATGCGGGCCCACGCACAATGAAAAATAAAACGTTTCAGTTGTCAATTTTATTTTTTGAGAATTTTTATAGCTCATTAGAAGTAGGTTACATGGTTATCAAGTACTCGCTTTAGAGGACTGACCCAAATAAGCTTATCTTGTCAAATTACTATTATGTAATGGTGACAGGGGTTCTGGATTTACACTCACATTCACGTGCTACGAAAGATGATTTTTCTCTTTAAATCCAATCTAAATCAAAGGAAACTTCACGATATGCATGTATGCACCGAGTATTAAGTATTAGGAGGTCTATATTGGCTAGGTAGCTAGTGGCTAGTGGTCTAAGTTCCGTTAAATTTCGCGCACTATACCCAAAAATCACGGTCTGATTTTTGCGTCCTGCGCGTTTGCGTCATTGCGTCCTACTTATGTCATGGTTTTATGGGAGCTGTCTAAGACCGCGACTGCGGGGTCCTAAAACAATATAATATGTACTTGAACGAATATTGCAATAACGGCTGCGATATTATTGAATGATAAAATATCGCACCTGTTTAACACAACTGTGGTGTTTATCATAACTTGCCGCGAGTGCGGGAAAACACAACTGTGATGTTAGCTGTATGGGAAAACACTACGGAGTTTGCAGTGCCGCACTCGTGGCTAGACAAGAAAATCTGCTCAGCAGTCAAAATGTTAATAGTGACTTAATTGGTCTGTGGCAACAGTGTCTTAATTTGCCATCAATTTAAAACATGACATCTAAAGGGCCTGCACGGGAACGCTTTGGGAAACAATGACTCATAAGGTTGTCAAGAACTTACCTCGCGTCTCGTTCCGTAATCTCGGCCTGATTACGCATATGACTGCTTAACCTAGTTGCTGGCGCCCTTGGTCGCCATCTGCAGCAGTTGTAGTTCCTGTACCAAATGACAAATTACTGGTAAAATAGTGTACCTGTTGAGTACATTCCAAAATCTAACCTGCCTACCTAGTCTGTTAAATTTCTCTGCATCGTAGGATCGAATACGCTCTGCAAAAAAACGGAAATTAAATTATTTCTTTCTTTACACGTCACGATCACATACATAGATCCTGACAGGGAACTACGAGGACCATGGTCCCACAAACCCCCAGACTCAGACAAATCTTTGTGCTTCGCGGGAATCGGAATTAGTTCTAATGTTGACAGATTAATGTATTAATATAAGGTAGGAGTTGAAGGCCAGGTAACCTGCTGGTTATCTCCTTCAATGGGGGGAAAGCAATCTGAGGTTCGTTCAACAACTCTCCTAGGGGGATCGTTGGCCGTAGACAATTTCTGGCGGGAGGGGTCGCTTCCCGTGTACCTCTAGAGGTGACGGCACAGTGGAGGAACAAGGGCTCAGCGAGCTCGGTGAGCGGGCCGGGCTGTAGGGCCTAGGACGGCAAGAGAGGTCCTAGTAGGAGGACCTGGTTCTCGCAGTGCATTAGCTGACGGAGTCGGTGGAGTGTGTGGTTGTTTTTGTGGTTATGGTTCTAGGGTAGGGAGATAGTAAGTTTAACTATCCCAGAGTGCCAGACCGGGATAAAGGAAATTTCTCGGGTAAAAGGATAATCTCTGGGAATAATCTATTCTGAAAATTATTTTATTGATAGCAATCTTATCTCTGGAAAACGTAAGGCTTTTAATTATGTTTTCCTTCATCAGAAGCTCATGCTTAGGTATGCGGTCCGAAGACGGGACGAACTGAGCAATCAAAATTATTATTTTAACTTATTAGTTAGGATAATAATTTCCCCTGGGAAAAATAATATGACTAGTTGACTACCTACCTAGGTACTAGATACGCGGATAAAACCGCGGGGCGCAAAAAATAGGAATAGGACTAGGTATCGGTCTAATAAGGTACATAACCCACTGTACAACCTAACCAACGGAGCTAGGCTAGATAGACGTAGTACCTACGTTTGTGTGACTGTGACGTAGCTAAACACAATGAACTGAATCGCCCAAGCCCAAATAGGGCAATAGTAGGTAGCAACTATAATAATTATTCTGTGGCAAAGGTGAATCAATCACGTTGGTTGGCTAGGTAGTTACTCCTACCTAAATACATAAGCGGGTATTTTCTCAACGATTCTATCATCACACAGCACGCCAGATAATAAACCAAATGCACAAAATCTTAGAAATACCGAAAGACTTTTGTGTGTTGCCAACCTACACACATCAGCTTCACATCACCTCAGACAAAATTATTGATAAACAAACGACATTGACTTGACAAGATTAGATTCAAGGCCGTCTTGTCTAGAAATGTTAGATGGTAAAAGTTGGGTTATGAAGCTTTAAGCAACACAATTTTGCAGTGATCACTCATCTTTCTACAAAAAGTACATAAGCTTTATGTAATTATCATTACAAAAAGAAGAAACATACCAATTTCAGCCATTGCAAAATATGACCTCGATATTTTGTTACAATTCCATTCCAAACAAATATAAATCATTAATTTTGCTATTTTTCATCCACTTTTTTGCACAGTTCGTCCAGTTAATAATTGAGGTATCACCAATTAAACATTTAAAACACTTATAAAAGAGTTACCAATTTTAGAAAAAAAAATTCACGTCAAATTCCCACTATCAGCCATTCAACCCAGAAATCAAGCATGACTAAATAATACTTTAGTTTTACGCCCTCTAGCGGCAAGTGCTTAAACAACCAAAGTAATATGTCAGAGTTTGTACTAGCTAGACAACCTTGTTGTTAAATTTACATTTCGAATATAAACCTTTCGTCAGAAATCCTACTTCACGTTGATGTTGTTGTTGAACGAACTTTGTAGGTGGGGCTACTACTCTGACGCTGTTGTACGATAAAAACGACACAATTTGGTTTGTTTTCATGTTGGTTTTCCATGTTGTCCTCTGCTAGGGGAGATTATGACACTTTTTGATAATAATTATTATGGTTCTCAACTTATCACAGACTGTTATATAATTATATCCTGCTCCACTAGTCAACGGGGACGCAACACCACGGCATCAGCCACCATTTATGACGCAGATTAGCCGAGGGGTAAAAAAGTCTAGATACCTACTTAGCATGTAAGAACAATGCGCTTTTTTATTAATGTATGGTCCGAATTTGTAATACTTACCTATTTTTTTACCTTACATTAGGCAAATCGCCCAAAGAGAATACAGGTGTCCCACGGATATGCCACATGGAGGGAAAGTACCTTGAATATTCTAGATGGAACATTTTACTGAAAGCAGGCATTATTTGTATTTAAAAAACAATTTAAACTGCATTCATAGACATTTAAATAATTACATGGTTGAACCGGGAATCGAACCCGTTACACGAGAAAAATAATCACTCCGTAGCTTTTTCATACCCATCGAAAGGCTTCAAGGATTATTTTTAGCTAAATAATATGGTGTCAGAAATAAAAGGAAGGTCATAAATTTTAACATTTGACCTGAAATTTTGTTCAGAATAATGAAAAGCTGACATTGCCGTAAGGATTGATTAATGAATGATGATGAGGAATTGATTAATTTTGTATTAAAAATGTTATAATTCATGGCCTTCCTTTTATTTCTGACACTATGTTATTTAGCAAAAAATAATTCTTATGATGAAGCCTTTCAATCGATATGGTAAAGCTAGTGATTATTTTTCTCGTGAACAGGTTCGATTCCCGGTTCAACCGTGTGATTATTTAAACATCAATGAATGCAGTTTATATTGTTTTTTTTTTAATTCAAATAATGTCTTCTATGAGTAAAATGTTCCATCTACAATATTCAAGGTACTTTCGCTCTATGTGGCATATCCATGGGACAACCTGTATATACCTAACACTACGGTATAAAACGTCCCCACCCGGGGTGGGCAGAGGTAACAGCTCACCATCATGCTAGAGAAGCTGGCTCATGCTGCAGGCTATGGCTATGTAGTTTTATTTTATCAAAATATGCAGCTACAAAACGTTAAGCTATTGTTGGTTTCTCGCAATTACCAATGATCGTTTTGTCATTTTGGATTACATCAACACTTTCACTGTTTAGCCGATTTGCTTGTCTAGCCACGGGTGCGGCTCTGCGTAGTCCATAGTGTTTTCCTTAACAACAAACACAACAGTTGTTTTCCCGCATTCGCGGCAAGCTATTGAAAACACGACAGTTGTGTCCTCAGCACTGAAAGTATTTTTATAATAGTTTTATTCTAATTTCGAAATAAAACACGTCTATTTATTATACATTCATTTATTAATCTGAATTTAATACTGTATTACATAGAAGAAATGCACTTCTTTGAAACATTCAGAAGACTTCCCTTTGGGACAGTTTTAATTAGGAGCCTCTCTCCATCCATCTATAAATATGTACTTTACAAATTGAATAAATACAAACGTTTTACTATGTCGTTCGTAATCAATATGTTTGAAGATCTGCATTGCCACATACTTAAAAATCTATGTATATTTTTCACAATTTTTTGAAAATAAATTCTTAAATAGTAAACGTTAGCACGAAAAGTACGTTTGCCTATGAGATATTATCGGTTGAATAAATAAAATTTTGCAAATTAACAACAATATTATACTCTACAGTTTGTTTATACTGCCGCTGCCACATAATTTTGTCCCATCACAATAAACCAAAGGAAACCAATGAATAAAAACAAATAAGAATATCATCATTTTGGTGACCATTTAGAAAGGCGTTTTGACACATATCCAACATAGTGATAATTTCTTTTGGAGAAAACACACAGCAGAGAGAACAAACCCTACCAATATAAATACAGGCATCTTAATTCATTCAGTCTGGAACATGTATAAAATATTCATTTAATAAGATAAGAAATAATCAGTCTTGTTTAGAGAAAACATTTCGACAAAAGTGGCCAAGCACCACGTTTTGAAATTATTATTATCACAATACAATATGTCAGATATGATGTCATCCCTTCTTTTGGACGTAACTAGTATATAAATCGCCTGCTACGCTACTTAGTGTTATTATCACAGTTGTTTAGTAGAGGTGGGTGCAGTACTTTGTACATAATAATACAGGAGCTACCTGCGACTCGCGATCATACCCGACACGACACTCGCCGATCTAACGCACGCAACCACTAGCCCGACCGCCCTAACGCCTCCGAACTCATCTTCAGATTGACCTGAACTTCTGAATAATAAATAGCAAAACCTAACGTCGATCCGTGGGACAGGCTAGCGCATCAGGATATTATAACCATCTTTGAGATGAAGTTAGCACATACTTTTACACATCCTTTCATGGCAGTCTTTCTCTTATAATGTACACAAATAACAAAGCAAATCTCGCATTTCGTTGAGTATAATCACGCGAGACTTACAGACACGTTGTTCACCCCTTGTATTCGTTTAATAGACCCGTTGCTATTATACTGTTTCATAAAACGGGATTGTTATATAGATAATAACTTTTACGTCCCTTTATACTGGTTCAATTTCGTCACCTAACAGTAAACTGAAAACTAAATTGAATAACAATAAATTATTAAACCTTATAACTATTATAATATATCTGTGAACGACTTGCAAGCTTTGTTGTCACAAATACACATGAAATTCGTTCAAATAGTCAAAAAATATATCTTTTTGTCTAGTAAAACACTGCCTCATTACAGATAGTGTACTTATGTAATAACAATTGACCAAAAAAATGACAGGCTGTAGTAATGGTATATCACAGATTTTTCCAAATCTTTGGACTGTAACGGGGATCTGAACTACAAATTATATTATACTGGTTCAGAATATTTTGTACCTATCGATTCCTTATTGTTAAATCTTTCAAACCCGTTTACACACAAAGAAACTCCAGTTAGTAACCAGATGAATTGTTTGAAATAATCATGTCATACAAAAGATAAAAAATAATAAATCACTTATATTGCTACAAAAGTAATCCCTCATGTTTAATTATTTATTCATCATGTTCAAAATACTAATGTCCCTACTTTAAATGCATGTTATATACATCCCCCCTACCTTGTTGAGAATGGTAAAATGAGTTACAGTTCGAAGCCCAACTTGTCTAGTGCCATCGCCGACTAATGTTCAAGTTTAAGTATAATAAGATAAGATCTAATCTTTAATATAAAAAAATAACATTGTAATCAGTGACTTGACATCACTAAGAAAAATATTCACATTTTTATCTGGCAATACAGATTGTTATCATGAGATATCAAAAGCATTTATTTAGCGCGTTTTATAAGTATAGTTTTCTAATACTAAGATGTCCCGCTAAACCACTGGATATCAACCGTTAACAATAAAATAATTTATATAAAATTCTGCGATATTACAATCCTTCCCTAAAATGTCACTTCATCTTCTATATGTTTCGTGCATTTCGTACATTATACAGACACTTTAAAGAAAACGAAAGGCACCCGGGATTACACAGAGGGTACCAACACCAAACTACTCTAACAATTATAATGATTATAATCTAAATTGTGGAATCAAGGGTCTTCTTCAACTAGTTCCACATCTTATTTGAAAAATTAAGTTTGTTACTTATTGGCCATGGCTCAAGGAGTGCATTAATCTTTTGGAACTGCACTTTGTTGAGACAAAATATGTTGCAATTAATCCCTAATTACTAAACAGAACTCAATCGAAGATTTCCGTGTTACAATCAAGTTGGATCAATTGTGGTCATGGTGGTTCACCAAGTCTCGTTTATTATTTAGGAACTAAGCATTGAAAATGCAAAAGTTACATTGCTTCAATTGTGTATGACGATGTTACATTAATTGCGACCAGTCAGTCTGACCAATAAATAACAAAATTAACATCTTATATACCTAACACACAATAGTCATTAATTGAAATGGATCTGAAAGAGAATTCACAAATTAGTTTCAGCAGTGCAAAGATACTTTTAAGAATTCAAGACAAAAGTAATTTTCTTATCCATAATATGTCAAATTAGAATGACGAGTTGCCACAACATAGTAAAAATAATTTTGTAAGCCTTCAATCAGATCTAGCAAATTATTCTAAAAAACAGTAAAAATAAATCATAGGGAAACAAACACCCTGCTCAATTGAACAAAGATTGGAAATTTGAAAGCTCCTATACTAAGTGTAATGAAAGACAATGATAGAAGCTCACACTAATCTTGGGATTGAGAGAACAGATTATTAGTGAACGACGTAACATCTTACCTAAGTTCACATTTATATTTGGAATATGCATATATTTTAATAAACGAGAGCTGGATGTATCGTTGGATACAATTTATTGTTGTACCGGAGCTGCGTAGAGCAGAGGGCCAGGCGGTAGGTGAGGGTAGGGTACCCCCCCGCCGACTGTGGCTTGGTACGCGCAAGGGCCACCACCGCCGACTCCACCTCCGTAGAATTTGCCGCCTTATAAAGAATTAAAAAAATTAAAATCTGTTTCTCGTACTTTTTTGTGAATATTTCGGGACGGGCATAAATTACTATTTAGACTTACCAAGCATATCCTGAGGGTGCATCTGGTAATGTGTGGGTTGGGCGAAGTGAGGCGGCGGCGATCCGTACGAAGAGCCGGATCCGCTGGGCTTGTTGCCAGCAGAGTTGCTGTTGCGGTACTGTTGTTGGCCCATGTTGCGAGAATCTGTAAAGCCAGTGAATAATTTGACATCAGTTAGGTTGCTATTTCATTAAGAACCGAATGTTATCCAAGTCACTGTAAGATTCTACAAGTGAAATGTGGTTATTAATTAAACATTAATTATATTTATTTATTAGATACATACTGTTGTATGGGCGTTGGCCATAACCATTCTGGTTGTTGTAGCCAGGTTGGTATCCATTGTTGTATCCTCCCTGGTAGTTGCCCATGGACTCGAAGACATTGGGGCTAGGGAACGGCACTGTCTTCTGATAGTTGTTTGGTCTGTATCCCTGGTTACCCTGGTTCTGGTTGTTAAAGCGCGGAGCTTGGTTGGCATTGCGGTTTTGGTAAGTGTTGGCATTATCTTCCAGGCTCAAGTTGGCCATCTTGTTGCTCCATTGGTTGCTAGCCTGGTGCGGCGAGCTAGATCCGCTGTTGCTCCCGTTGTTGCTATTGTTGTTCTCTTTGCGTTGTTGCCAACGGTTGCGACCTTTGAATAGGAAAAGTTTCATGGTCAGATTACAAATATTTTTGGACATGGCCATGTAACAGCTCGTAAAAAAAAATCCTAAATATTTACCAGAGTTGTTATTGTTGTTGCGAGCCATGTCGCTCAGTTTGTTGGGAGGATTCTGTCCAGTTTCACGCAGCACAGCCACAAGGCCGCGCGCTTGACGGGCGTCGCCACTTGTGAAGTAAGTGTAAGCTGTTCCAGATTGCTGGCAGCGACCGGTACGACCTGAGTATTTAATATGATGAATAAGTACATACTGGGCATATGAGACTTTAGAGCCGATGTCTCAGGGTGACGAGCGCAGTGCAGTGCCGCGCAGGATTATGCAATGCAGAGTTCTGGGTGGTACTGTGACTGTTATGGGCAGGCGAGACGAGCAACTCGTTCACCTGATGGTAAACGCTACGCTCGTCTCGTCACTCAATGAAATAATAAAAAAAAGTTGCAATTACCAAAACACGCTGTTTTGTTGTGAAGTTTACTTACCAATTCTGTGAATGTAATCCTCAGAAGAGTTAGGATAGTCGAAGTTGACAACGAACTTGACATCTTCCACATCGAGCCCGCGGGCGGCAACGTCGGTGGCGATCAAAATAGTCGTGGCACCATTTCTAAACTCAGTAAGCACAGCGTCACGTTCGGGTTGAGACTTGTCTCCATGAATAGCGAGAGCTTTGTGTCCCATGCGGCGCACAGCGCGCGCGATATCGTCCACCTAAAATTAAAAACATTAAGTAAAACTGGTAATGTGAAACTGGTGCCAATTTGTACATATAGTTTTACTAAGATAATATTGTTACCTTCTTCTTAGTTTCGACGAAAACAATCACTTTGTTGTCCCTTTCTGATGAAATCTCCTTCAATAAGTTAGTTAACTTTGCTTCCTTCTCATGTTCTTCACACACTTCAATAATTTGCTTGATGTTGTTATTGGCAGACAGGTTCAGCGAGCCAATGTTGACCTTGATGTAATCAGTGAGGAAATCTTCAGCCAGAGCCTGAATTTCCTTGGGCCATGTAGCAGACCACATCAGTACTTGGCGGTCCGGGCGAATCTGCTCAATGATTTTGCGAATTTGGGGTTCGAAACCCATATCCAACATCCTATCAGCTTCATCCAAAACCAAGTATGTGCATCGGCGTAGGTTAGTAGTACCCCGCTCAAGAAAATCAATCAATCTTCCAGGTGTTGCAATGACAATCTCCACACCTCTTTCCAAATCTCTGGCCTGGGGTCCTTTAGGAGAACCTCCAAAAAGACACGTGTTCCTGATTGAGCCACGAGCACTGTAAGCCTGAGCTACAGATTGGATCTGTTGTGCTAACTCCCTTGTAGGAGCAAGGATCAAAGCAATCGGGCCATCACCTCGCTGGATACGCTGCTGATGGACAATGTGAACAGCCGCAGGGAGCATGTAAGCCAGTGTCTTTCCTGAGCCAGTTGATGCAATACCAACCATGTCACGCCCAGACAAGGCAATGGGCCATCCTTGAGCTTGAATGCCTGTTGGCTCTACCCACCCCTGTTCCTTGATGGTGCTCATAACATGGTCAGGGAAGTTGCCTTCATCAAAGACCTGGTTGGGACGAGGAACATTATTTCCAGTGACAGATATCTCCTTGGTAGCACGGAACATTTCAACTTCCTCATCAGTTCGACCTTCTACATCAACATGGGGCTTGTAGAAATCTTTTTCAATAGGCTCGAGGTTGCCAATATCCCACATGGGCTTGACCAAAGTATCTCCAGGATGTTTCGCCTTCATGCTCTGCAGTTTGCGACCCTTGAAATCCATAGTCTGTTGTGGGCCATTAATGTTGTAGATTTTCTTCGGCACATAACCCTGTTGCCCATTGGGATTGTTGAAGGGTTTGGGAGCAAAGTTATTCTTTTGGAAATTTTGCTTAGGACCACCAAAATCACCCTTGGAGTTATAGAATTGCATATTACCTCCAGCAGATTTGTCTCCATTGTAGTCGATTTTCTTTTGGGGTTGATTGTCATAACTGTTCCTAGGCCTGAATTCCCTTGGTCCACCAAAATCACCTTGGTTCCCATTTTTGAAGTCATTTCTCATACCATTGAAGTCATTTCTTGGTCGGAATGTTTTGTTTGGCATAATTCTGGGACCAAAGTGCAATTTAGGGCCTCCAAAGTCTTGCATTTCATTGAAAAAGGGAATTTTACCGAATTGTTCATTCCGATCTGGTCTGGGCCTATAACACAACAAAAAAATACAATTCTATCAGGAGTTTGCTTTATAAAGGGTTCCCTTATTTGGATTCTGCATTTAACAAGCCTGAATGGATTCCTAATGCCTTGTAAACGCTGTCTGTCTATATGACAAGTTTAATTTGTTTTGGCAATCCAATCATGTAATGATACTTACTATGAACTACTTAACCAAAAGTACTTATATAACTTTTAAAGGACTAAATGAGGGTTAGATTCTCACACAGGGCAAAAATTTGTGTGAAACACAAGTATTGCTCTTAGTATGGGTGTTTGTAGGACAATGGTTCTAATAGTTCCTGGTTCCCAAGATACGGGAATCTTAGTTAACTAGTTGACTGCTGAAAACACATTTATTTTTTTATATAATTTTATAGCAAGCGAAAACATGCCTGGTGTATGAACTGCTGTATTGACAATTTTATCACAAGTAGTGTGCCTTACACAGCTGATTGAGTTTATTTGTGACGCAACACCAGTGCATGTAAATGTGAAGTATCAGGATCTATGTACGTGATTGTGACGCGTTATTTGTTTATTTTATCTACCATGTCCTTGTAAGTAGAGCTTATGAGCAGTGACTTGATATAGTTATGTAGACCTATGTCCATGAACATGTTATATATATTTTGATTTATTTCTGTTTGTGTATCACTGAAAAGAGCTTTTACAGTAGAGTACAATTATAATTGTTTATGTCTATGTCAAACGAGGACATCAGCTCTTATCACCACCTGCTTAAGAATTGTAAAATAGTCACAGCTCTAGCACAAAACTATAATAAATTTTTCAAGTTCTCAAGTCTTTAAAGTATAAAACCCTAAATAAGTGAGACATTACTAAAACAACTAGTTATTTATTAATCTAACCCATTCATTCTTACTCTATACAGGGTGGGTGTGGCTAGAAATTATATATTTATCTGCATCTTCAATACACTCCATGTCCATGTACTGCACATAATGTATTAGTAGAATGATTGACAAACTTAATTATAGACAAATAGTCAAGGCTAGGTTGAGCCAACATGGCAGATAGATGATTTATCATTGTTAGTGGACCATAACTAAAGTTGTTTCATCTAACAATCTCATTAAGGTCAAATTTTATGCTATGCTCAACACTCATCAAATTTCACAACATCATTTAGATCTCAAAAAGGTAGGTAAATCAATTCCTGAAGTGTTAGTATGCCAACAAGAATTAATGTTTTGCAATTGTTTTCAGTCAGACTCAGCCATACTACCAAACGAAGCTAACAAGATGGAGACCCTAACAATGAAACACTTATGAAGCTTTGCTATTCTCGATACCACTTACTCTACCTACTCTACTATTGTATCTTTTCAGTTTCTTGATACATACTGTAGGTATGTACCTACCTACCTTTCCATTCTTAGTCCACTTTGTATACGAGAAGATATTAAATATTTAGCTAGCAAGGCAAATGGGAGGAACTGCTAACAAAAGAAACGGCGCAGATTCGTACCGCGCAAGTGTATTGATTTTCTATGTAGGTTACGTACCTACTAGGCGCTCAGCTGGGCTGAATGCACTTCACAAAATGGCCGCTATGAGGTTTGAAAGTACGAAAACGAGAATGGCAAGTATGGTATGCTGGTTGTTTGCCGTTCAAAAATTACAATCAGAATAGACTCTAAATGACCATAGATGACACAACTTACATGGGATGTTGGTTGTGAAAGCCGTTGTACTGCATTTTCGAGATGTGAGATTTTCTTCTCGTCTGCGAGGTGTCGTCGCTTGAGTTGGAATCTGGAACATTAGAAGTTATATAGGACACAACGATAGATAATTTAGTAGGATTTATCAACGAATTAGACAGCACACACTTACCTCTCGTTGAGAGAGAATTTAGAAATTTTGCTGATTTTTCATTCACGAGCGACCCTTTCACAGACCCGGTGAACGAACAAATCGGTAATGGCTGCCGTCGTGCCTGTCAGGAGAAAGGAAACGGAAATAGCGCTGGAAACTCTTACCATAGAGAATCAATTTCCGTCAAACTACGTCAAGCCAGCATATATTTTCCGGTTACGGATAAAGCTAGGTTCACATTTGTCTCACGTGTCGTGTCGTCGTCGTGATGCATCAGTTAAGTATCGGTTTCATACATTTAACACAAGCCATCACAACCCACTGCATCAGAGAAATGTAAACGCTACATTATTATAAATGTATGAAACTCGATACCGTTCTGATGCATCACGACACGACACGTCGGACAAATGTGAACCTATACCTATCTTAACGCGAATGAAAGAAATTAAAGAAAAGTTTTGGAAAGATATATTTTTGTTTTTATACACTGGCAGCACTTCGGCTGTAATGTCATATTGTAATATGTTAATGTGTCAAGTCTTAAATTATTGTGCCACAGAACAGTGAACGAACACTTTTGAATTGATTGATTGATCTGTGATTGTTCGTTCACATTCACAGTGTTGGTTGGTTACTTCTACTTGGTTGTAATTCATATTTTCATGAAGATTTAATTGTATTGATTTGTTCGGTCGATTGAGTGATTTTTGTTGAGAAAAAGTAGACGAACCTCTCACTTCCAGTGAATAACGACTAAGATATTATGTGATTATAATGCTAAATACATCAATCACTAAAAATAAAACAACTTGCAACGTTCAAAGTTATTGCGAGTGGTTCTAATCGGATTTGAGATTATGGATGAAGTAAACATGAACCTGGGTGATACAGCAGCGGATAATCTTTATCCAGCGCTGTTTCAGTGCTTCACTATAATTTTGTGCGGGTAAGTTGTCATACAACGTAAATATTCATCAACTAGTCAGCTCTGGTTATGGTTAATGGTTATCACAATAATAATTATTATTAATAATAAAATTCTGAGGTACTTATGAGGATTATTCTCGAAGGGTTTGGCTTATTCGTTCGATAAAAATGATCAAGGGTTTGACCCGATCGGATCGGATTTAAAAGGTTTAACGAAACAATAACGTAATCAAATTCGGAAATGTTGTGGGTGGGCCTAAATCAACTAATATAAATTTGTTTTAGGTACGTCGCAGGCCGCCTCAATGTCGTTTCTGCAACGGAGTCAAAGGGGATCGCCACATATGTTGGCACTTTTGCCCTACCATCTCTCATCTTCCTGTCTCTGGCCAAACTGGACTTTTCTGCTGTCAACTGGATGTTCCTCCTTGCTATACTATTAGCAAAAGGGCTGATATTCTTTGGTGTTATGATAGTCACAATTTTGGTTTCCAAACCAGTTCACTTGGGGAGAGCTGGTATATTTGCTATATTCTGCACACAGAGCAATGACTTTGCATTGGGATATCCAATAAGTAAGTGTATTACTTTAAAACACATATAGGCAATGCCCAGCTCGATGGCCGGATACGGCCCGCCCTGCCTTTTGAACCTCACAAAACATTTTGACAGCCCGCACAGATGATTAAGTTTAGCAACGACACAACTCTAGTAAAGAGGAACCGCACACATTGTGTGAAGATTCACAGAAATGCCAAATAAAAATAAACCGGTTCATCAGTCAAAGTGTTAATTGTGTGTTCAAGAACACCTGAAGGTTCTACATATTAATCTGTGAAGGCAAAAAAAAATCCTATTCATAATTACTACCATGATAACTGAAGTTAACCTCCACTACATCCATGACTATATTAGTACTGTCTAGAATACATTTCTATAATCATATTTAGCTTTCCGATGTTATCATCAGGCAGAGCTTTGAAACCCTGCAAGTATATAGATAGGTATGTTTCTCATTTGTTAGTTGTCCTGTCTAGATAACAAAATTTTAATCATATCTCATTTGGGCTGCTATCAAACACTGCAGGAACATTTTATGATTAAGATAAAACCTTATGCGCTAAACATACTTTATTACTCACAACTTAAATGAGTAAGAGTGACCACAACTCATATCTAGACTTTGTTGGTCAGTCTAGTTTGCTTTAACAAGGACAATGACAGTAAAATATTTTAGAAAGATAGCACTGCTATTTAACTGGCTACAAGGTAATCATTGGTACATAGAAAACAACTTCATCGAAAGGGTCAGGGATAAAATATAATTTTGATATTAACCCCTGGAGTGTCATGTGCACAATTTCACATAATATGTGGCAACTCAAACACTTAATGAATCCATAAACCCAATAATAATGTAAGATTATTTTTCCTATAAAAATTACAATCAATAAAACCTTTCAAGCACACCAAGGCAAGTCACCCATACTGGGCCCCCCTAGATTATGGCCCCACAGTTTTTCTGGGACAATGCCTGTCTTCGCTTACAGAACATAAAAGCTTGATGATTATGGTAATTATGAAAAATGGGTGTGTCTATTAACTCAATACACCTAGTTTTATCAGACTTCCTGTATTCATAATAAAATAGCCAAATATTCTAGATAAATATTTTTTAAATGCCACTAAACTTATTATTATTCAGGCCTTGACCTTGTACAAATAGTTTTAACAGTTAGATTGATACCACATTGAATTACTAGCTCTGTTCTGCAGCTTCACCTATAATTAAAATTCACTGAAAGAATTGCATTTTGCATGGTGAATTAAAAGTGGCATATGTTGTGATCCAAACAAGATATGCTCTACTGTGTATATATATATGTGTCTTGGATTGTGTAACCTTATCTATCTTTGAAACTACATCCAAATTAGTCCAGCTATCACATCATGATTAATTACTGATGAGATACAGAAATTAAAATGTCCATAGTCCCTACATTTTAAAGGAGTTATTTCACAAATAATGACTATTATCTATTCATGTGATTTAAAGCCACAAATTGAATAACTCTGCATTTTCTTATCTAACTGGTATGGAATAAATCCCTTAGAGATTATTATGAGTTTCTGTAAGCAGACCATGAATAGAATTTTGAGTCATTGCCTCATTAATATAAATGATTATGAAAAATTCGTCTTAATTACGTATTTAATAGTCACAGGTTGCTGTCAATCCAGTAATAATGGGAATATTTTAAGTAGTAGATTGAATATGCAATTAAGATTATGCAATGCAAAGTTCTGGGTGGCACTGTACAGTTATGGGCAGGAGTACTAGTAGTAATAGTAGTATTTAAATATGTATAATGTTGTCTGTTTGTATGTTTTTTTTACTGACAAGAATAATATGCAATATTGTCGACCAATAATACCCTGGCTGTGTGTCTTTAATGTTTGTGATGTCATTAATAATGTATTTTTTATTTACAGTTAATGCTTTGTATGAGAAAACGCATCCTGAATATGCACTGTACCTTTATCTCATGGCTCCGATTTCACTCTCTATCCTGAACCCCGTGGCATTTATCTTGATGGAAATCAACAAACAGAGGGAGCAATCTCAGGAAGTATCTGCTATGGGCCAGTTTAACTTGTGCACAGGGAAGCTGTTGAAGCAAATTGTCAAAGGTGTATTGTTTAATCCAGTAGTGATGATGACAATATTGGGAATAATAGGAAATGCTGCTTTCAAGCATGAAATCTCTATTTATATTGAGGGATTGTTGCAGGTATGTCATTTTGAGAAATTATTTTGTACAAATACGTATTCTTCTGTCTCAGAGCATTAAACTCTGTACTTGAACAATTTTAGGATGTTTTTTACCTAATTTCCCCCCGAGATGAGCTATTTTGGTTGAATTTTTGAGGTGACAGAATTAGTCAGTAGAATGTGATGAGATGACTGACACTGCACTCCTTCGAGCACAGTGAAAGTAAAAAGACTTTTAGTTCTACTGTGCCTGGAGGCGCCTGTCCAGCACCCCTTTATTGCCTTGTATTTTATATGCTATTTCTCCCTTTTATCCACTATTACATTGGTATGTTCTGTATACAGGTGTTTGGACAATCTTTCTCGGCATCTGCTCTCTTCTTACTGGGGCTTCGAATGGTCGGACAGATTCACAGACTGAGAGGCCCCGCTCTACTCTTACCTTGCGTCTTGATCATGGTTAAATTGTAAGTTATTTGACCTAATTGAAATTACACTTTTTCTTCTTGTGCATGCTATGAGTTCTATGATTCCACTTCCATTTGTGCTAGATTATTTTAAAATTGAATGCAATGAAAAGTATTTCAAAGTTCAATACTGCATAAGGTCCATACTATTATAGTAACTTGTATATATCCAGGTAGTTTGAATTCTGAGACTTCACTTACTACATTAAGCCATTTATTTGCTACACTGTGAATAATTATATAATTACTAGACATAAATGGGTCTTATTCACGCTTAATTTAATATCAAAATATGATTTTGACAAACCTTGATGTTTCAATCAATAAATTCATTGACCATGATTGAAAGAAGATATGAACTTAATACCTATAGATACATAAATTATGAGTTACTCTGCCGTGATGTCCTCGCGCGTGTCACCCAATTCTTTAAATTCAAAATATCTACAAACGCAATTTGAGTGAAGTTATCTATGCTTTCAGGATAGTGCTGCCTGTCGTGATGAGAGAAAGCGTCAGCGCTCTCCAAGCAGGGGCTAACGCTTCTGACACAGCATCGCTTTCTACCTACGCCTTTTTGTACGGAACCATCCCCACCGCGCCTGCCGTGTTCGTCTTCTCCAATTTATACCAGTTGGAGATTGACTTGGTTAGATATACCAACTTATCATCGACTTTTAGATTTAGTGCCACCAAACAATTGAGAATGCGATGGGGGACAGATGACGAATCACGAAGTGAAGTGAGCTATTTACCCCTGCCCCCGCCCTGCGACGTCATATAAATCGAGTATTGGTACTTGAAGAACATTGATCAGTCAACGAATTTTAAAATGGTTGATAGCTGGGATCTCACTATGTGAAAATTTGGTCGCAAACGGTAAAAGTGCCTAGATTACTGCTGGCTCTTGAAACTAGCCATACTCATTTTTGCGTAGTTATGGATGGTTTTGAATTGAACTCCCGTCCTAACATGTGACTTCCAACCACACTACCAACTACCATATCATCGCTTCGAGAGATCGATTGTGATCTATGATGACCGAGTTTTAATTTGTGCGCTTTGCAACTCAACGACACCGGTTCGATCCTCGGCCAATGACTTCTCGTAATTTATGTGCATATTTTCTTCGCTCCATGGTTTGGAGGGCTCCTTCTTAATTGATGAAGTCATGAAGCCACATCAAAGGCCCTTGAGAGAACTGGCACTAATAGCGGCTGATATGACCTCATTCGAGAAATAAACATCATCACTTGAAATCCATCAACTAACCTTTTGCTCCATTTCAGATGGCATCCTCAATGGTTATCTGTACATTCGTCTCCGCACCAATTATGTTCATGTCAGCAGAAGTAATCTCAATCAATAAGGACTATGCCGAACAACTGAAGCTATTTGGTTTCAACTTGTCTATAGTGTCCCTCATAGCCTCACTGTGGGTGATAATAGTGTTTACTGTCACGAAGAAGTACAAGCGAATGCCTCACAGGCTGACTTTGTGCTTGATTGTATCTCAGGTAAGCAAATAAATAAAATAAATCTATACTAGTTGTTTGCTCTGACATGAGACCGAGTCACTTTACTCACTTGACAATTATTCTGAAGTGCAGCAATATTTTGCAAGATCAAGTGCGGGTTGTTGGAATCCACGCCTGCCACTCTTGTTGGTGATACCCGAATTCCTCAGTCTTTTCATGACCATGGTCAATGTCACGTAATGAGTGAATGTCATTTTCTCAATTTGAACACGTCAATCTTAGTTTTGAGGGCTTATTATATCCTATTATCCTATAACCTTATTTCTCAAACGCCCTGATTGATGAACTTCACATAAAATAGGAACTTAAACATTATATTATTACAAAGTACCTATCTCATCATTGACAATGTGCACTAATGCAATTCCACTCAAGTATTTGCAATCCTAACTTTAAGGTGGCACTGCAATTGTTATGGGCAATCGTGACGCTTACCATCAAGCGGAGACCTGTTTCTCCTCTCACTCAGTTGTGTTGTTACAGTTGCTGCTCGCGATCAGCGTGATATGGGGCGGTCCGGTGGAGACCCACACCACTTCTTGGAACTCGACTATTCAACAGGCCATCTGCACTTTTAGTACTTTCTCCTGCATTATTTGGACTTCCATGCTCTCTGTCGGAATCCTTATGTTGGAGGTAAACTACAAAGTTGTATGTAAATAAAATCCTAGTAATTAACATTACTGTGTTCCGGTTTGAAAGAAAAACATACTGTGGCTAACGCCTTGAATATTTGCGCAAAAGCAAAATTAAATTAATTTTATTATAGCACCAAGAAGGATTGCATTATTTTTTAAATAATATGCAATATCATTCTTTAATGCTTAATATTAAGGTTTAGTATATGTATTAATAACTACCTGCACCACGCGGTTTCTCTCACGTATTTAGCCTGAACATTATAACGTTGTTTTTAGAGTCGTGGCCCTTGCTTCGTCGTGACGCTCTGGCCAGTGCTCGGTTTCGTCGCTTGGGGCGCCCCCACAGTGATGGTCATTATACTGCTGGCCACCAAAACATCTGGCGACTTAGACCCGAACTCAATTGACGCGATTCGTCTATGCGTCTTGGTGTTCTGCCTTACTGGTTAGTATCAAAGCCATGATAATATTCTAGTAATGAAGAAGCGATTCTTTTTTATCATACTGAGCAACATGACGAGCAGGTTGTTCACCGTTGGTCTTTGTTAACATAATATTATTATGCTTTTGCTTGTGTTGTTAAAAATTGCTTCTACATTAAAATAACCCAGGGGAGATATTTTATGTCCATTATATAAACACATTTTAACAAAACTACTTTGCAACTGATAATTCATGAATTTCTCTTTGTAAAAAATCTCTGAAATAACACAACTACCAGAACCTGAGTCTAGTTCCATCGTTACATCATGATTTCCTAATTTGAGGTCAATTTGAATAGGTTTATCAGTTACATACCTTATGTTAAAATTTTCGCATTCCTCACAACAAGAAGTGTCCTTGGCCCGGTCAGGTTTACATTCCTTTTCCGCATCGACATGATAAACGCACGACTTCTTATCATTTACACATACTTTCTTCAAGTGACCTTTCTCTCCGCACTTTAGACATTTATAAAACTTGTATCGACACTTATCACTGGAATGATTTTTTAATCCACAAACCGAACAACGCGTCGTGTCAGCATTACCAGCGCCTCCCGTTCCGTATCGCCGCGTGTCCCCGCCGCGGCCTGGTTGGCTTTGGAATTTCGCCCGATAGACCGGTTCCTCCTTGATAGGGGCTGCATCACTGCTCATCATGACCTTTGCCTGTCTGGCGCATGCTGCCTGTTCTGCCAACTCAATAGCACGTGGCAACGTCAGCGTGGACGGGTTCTGTTCGAACATCTTGTCGCGTTCTGGGCCTGGGCCCAGGCCGAGGACGAAACGATCCCTCAGGTTCGTTTCCAGAGCGGTGCCGAAGTCACAATAACTTGCAAGTCCTCTTAGTCGCGCCGCCCAGTCTCCTAACGATTCGCCTGGACTTCTACTCGCCCCATGAAAATTCGCCTTGTCCACAAACGAGCACTGCTTCGGTTTGAAGTGGCCGTCGAGTAATTGAACCAGATCTGTAAATCCTAGCAACTCCTTAGGGAACGCTAAGTTACGTGCTAAGCGGTACGTCTCGTCGGTAAGATACGTTAGAAGGATTCCACTTTTGTTCTCTTCTTCTACACTATTTATCTTAAGGAACTGTAACAATTTGCCTTTGAATATTGCCCATTCGCTGCATTTATGGTCGAAAATAGGCAAATTCCCGATATAAGACATTTTTTTCTTATTTTTTTTTTTCTCTCGTGGGTAGTTTCGTCCTCGTCGCCAATGTTGTGTATGAGGTGCGTAATGGAACAACCACTTAGCCGTTGCACTGGTTTATTACTGGCCGCCGGCCGTCGCTTACCGCGCGCGCCAGGTATAGCTAGGTATGTAGGTACACCGTCGTATGCATATACATCAGTAACGCCACGTGAGTCACGTCTGCCTATAAAGGTTGCAGTGCTAACCAGACCTTGATATTGCAAAACCTTGCCCACTCAGAGTGCGATGTTTGACACCGTAACGTCAATAGCGGAGCCGCTGTTTGCATGATGGTCTTACATTATCGTATTGAAAAGTCTTCGAACGTTCCACTTGTTGACGGCCATCTTTTTACGGTTATCATAATAACGAGGGCAAAATAAGGCCACCGCTTTTGAAAAAAACCAAAGCCTAACACTTTCACTGCTGAGCCGATTTTCTTGTCTACCCACGGGTGCGGCTCTGCACACTCCATAGTGTTTTCCTATACAACAAACACAACAGTAGTGTTTTCCCGCACTCGTGGCAAGTTATGAAAAACACGAAAGATGTGTTTTCAGCACTGAACGTGTTAAGCCTTCTCGTGACCACTGCCAATGTATCCTGATCGAAACGTCGAGGTTTGTCAACATTATATTTTTATTTTCACTTGTGTTTATTTAGACCTGTTTTTGTCTAGTAAATATTATGGAAGCTTGTCTAGACTAGTATATTGAAAAAATACTTCTTTTATGTTTCAGTAACGGCAGGCAGCCTAATCGTGTACATCCGTTTCCGACGTCGCAGCGCACAGTTCGCGTCTCTCGCAGCCGATATTGCGAGCAGCAGCCCCCCCGATGAGACCACCAGCCTTGTCGACAACGCTGATCCCACGTCGCAGACACAGTCCATTTCTAATAACGGTTAGTTTTTACCCTTCAATAATCATAGAATAGAAAATGCTTTATTGTAGACTATACACTAGGCATTTCACAAAAATATTTAACTACATACATCAATCAATGTTCGGCAGACGGGGTATAATTTTTTTTAGAAAGTCTGAAACCACAGTTTTTTATTGCCACGCGTTATAGTCGAATTTCATGAAAACCCACGACATTGATTTCGCTATAACGTCTTTCGATGTTTGCCGTAACGCGTGCGCGTTTTTTTAACGAATTGGAAAAGGTTTTAAAGGAACCTTAACGCGTTTAGTGCAGTGCTGTAACTCGGATATTATGCACCGGCTTCTATAACTGCGCCTTTTTGGTTGGCTGGTCTGGTCATTTCTGCGCGCCTTCAAGGTCTGCGCCCTTTGCCTGGGCACCGCCCTGTTGACGGCACTGGTTGTGTGCTGTTGTTTGAGCCTAACATTTACATACATATTTATGTTTAAACAGATGTATCTATATCTAGTATTTAATTAATAGGAAGTTTTGCTACGTCTCGCTAGGTTCGTAACTTCAAATACTTCAGTTCAATTGTAAAGAAAAATACTGACTGACCACAGAAGTTAAACTTCCTATTAAGGCATGTGTGGTAAAAATTCAATGTGTTATAATTTTTGTTACTGAAATAACCACAGTTAAGTGGTGGATTGGTTGTTGTTTTCTGAATGTTTGTTTGTTGTATGCTGTTAACAATGTGCATGCTCTTTTTGTTTCAATGCATTCCTGTATCAGAGGATCCAGGTATTTTACTGCTTAATTATATTGAAATGTATTTGTAAGGGAGAGACCCCTCTTGACCGGGCGGAACCGTATTTTTCCGAAGCTTCAAATGCGTAAGAGAGCGGCTGTTCGACAGCAGTGTTTGTCGCTGAACTACAAGCGAACCAAAAAGCGTTAGGACTACGGCGAACTGCGGTTCCGGTGTCTCTATTCCGAAATCTGTTGCTTTTGAATGATGTTGGCTGTATGTTTTCGTTGCCATATTGTTTGTTTAAAACCGAAAAATTGTCAAAGATATTTCACACATATTTCTTTCATGAAAGTTTTTGGAGGCCTAGATAGTAAAACCCAAAAATATTTTATCCTTCTAATACCGGATGTTAAAATTCATTTCATATCGCTTCAAAACCTGCTTTATTGCACTCTTTTTGTAACAGAAATAAAAACTTTTTGGGTCCAAATGCAATCTATTTTCGTGTTTCAGTGTGCTATAGGACTATAACCGCCACTCCTTCGCCGAGCCGAAACGCTAACGGGTGCTGCACGGAGGATCCTAATTGCCAAAACGGATTCGTCGACTCACATGATATTGAAGACGTTGCTGCCAATGACAAGTAAGTTTATAGAATTCTATTACTCCATAATAGCAGTGATTTTGTCAGTGGCAATCCTTATTCAACCCTCTTTCTCAAGGGTGATCTTAAATTTTAAGACACGTGTATCAAAGTTTGAAAGTCGGTTTTCTTTAGGGAATGCGCGTGTCCACTATCCCAAAAGCACCGCTGCGTCAACCCCGGCGCATGCACGTACCTGAACGAACTGGAGCGAGCTGCGAGCCAACTGGGCCTCTTGCCCCCGGAACAAACTAGGGGCCGAGGGGGGCAACTGCTGAAACACACTGTACTCATCATTGTGTACAGTTTGACTATGTTTATTGTGAGTAATTTCTTCCTTCATCCTGAACGTTATTCTTAATGATTTATAGGCTAGCATTTGATCACTATCTTATCTGGTGTTAACTAACAATGTGGTTGAAGGTGGTTGGTGGTGAAAACATGTTTAACCTAGAATAGGACTGGTTCTCAAGAACCTCTACTGGAACACCCTGATAGGGGTTTAGCTACAGATTTTTTCCTTAGGGTCGTAACTAGCCATGCGGACACTATAGTGCCCTCACAAAGGCCTACCGCTGGCTTAGAGATGAGACAAATATATGCAAATAGAGAGAGTATTTTTTATAAGGAAATGGGCTTCCTGACTTCAATGCCTATATTGTTGACAAGTTTATGTTCTAACTATAGATCAGGAAAGTGATTAATGAAGGCCTTGAACGGCTTATAATGAACTCTGGTTTGTGTTGATTGGATTTGTATTCATATATGACCGTGACTATCTCTATTGATGGTGCCTGACCCTTCTAAGCATCATCATCATCATCATCATTATCAACCCATATTGTCACACTGCTGAGCCCGGGTTTCCCCTCACTTTTGTGAGGAGGGTTAGGCCATAATCCACAACTGGGGCCCGGTTTGGATTGGATAACGTATACACGTACATTGGATACATGGTGGATAACATACTTATCTCCGAAATAATTCTCGGGTAGGTATGTGTGTTTCCTCACGATGTTTTCTAAGCATTTAATATAATTTTGTTATTTATCTTTTTTCAGGGCATAACATTCACTATATGGCGTATGATGTCCAAAGATGAGAGCGGCGTGTTTGTTGAGATAGAATTCTATGACATCACTGCGAACTACGGACAGGCGCTGGTCATGCTGATACTCTTTGGTCTGGATCCTGATGAAATACTGATACCGACTATCAGATTTATCAAAACTAAGTGGTTAGTGTTGCACTGTACGTAGTTTTCTACTAGATTTTATTATGGAAGTACATACATATATTTCTAGGTGAAATCTTGTGAGCCGATGTTCAATTTAGTTCAATATTGACATGTTTGTCAAGAACCCATGAAAATACAATATTATAGTGACAGTGAGTTGATATTATGATGATAGAGATGGAAGATAAAAACGGAACACCTCACTTACGTTAGATTGATGGTGTTTGGGCTCATCTTGATGCGCTTGCAGTACCAAATAATAACACCGTAATTATTAAAAGATCTGTCAAGAAAAAAATTCAACAAAAAAAATATTTTATGTAACAACAGGCATGGAGCCGACACAGTGGTGTTGCCAGCGATTGAAGATCTAAGTTTCGAAACTAAGCACGTTTGTGATCAGTTCATCACACATCACTTGGAACGCTGCAAGGAAGCTATTGCTAAGGATACCAGGTGTGTATGATAGTGTATCTAGACTTGGCTACATAATTTATTGTTTAAATATATCCTCTCTAGCCAAAAATTGCCAGTAAAAATCTCTTTTAGCTGAAATTTCGCTTATTGTCATACTTTGTAAATGGGACGAATGGGACGGTCTGCAAATGGGAGTTTATCTCATCACATTGAAAATTTGCAATCGAGTTTATTGCTTTGCTCATGTGAATAAAATAATAATGGAATTTTGAATTTCTTTAGCTTGTAGTGTGGAGTGAATCTGTAGGTTGCCCTCATGCCGTATCTCGTGTTGAATGTTGTTTCTTGCAGCAGTTTTTTTAGTTATACGTGCCCATTAATTTCCCTTTAGATGGCGCATGCGCACGTACCACAACGTATTCCGAGGCGCGTGCCTGGTGCGCTGGCTGACGAGCACGGGCCTGGCGAAGGACGAGGCAGAGGCGCTGCAGTACGGACGCCACCTGCTCGACGGACGACTTATCGCACACCTCAACAACGCGCATCACTTCACTAACTCGCCGCTGCTATATACTTTCAAGTAGATGACATATTGGTCTCGTATATGCTAGAGGTGGACCTTCAAACTGATGCGTCAGAGATGTAGTGCTGATGTTTGACGCTAGCGCCTCTTAAGCGCCGCGTCACTGACGCTCTCAATACCAACACGGCAACGCTGCGTTTCTGATGCTTAATGCGATGATTGGAAGTCCACCTTTAAGCCTATCCCCACTGCTTCACACGGCCATGGCCATATCGTGTTAACGTCGTGGCCGTGTGTAGGAATGGGCTAGCGGTCTAAAGATGCTGATATTTGCACACGAACTCTCGCTATTGTATACAATAAAACGGCCGACGCCATCGATCTATTTATCTAAACGATCGCTTTTGTAGTTGGACTCTTGCCTCGATAGCTCTAGAATAGATAGTGAAAAGCAGCTAATTTTCATGTCCGACAAAGTAATATTTTTTAATAGCCGTAATCTTAGGTGAAAAGTTATTGACTTGCAGTGTTGCAAGAATGACCAAAATTCGAAAGAATATATCATTGAATTTTATCCATTAGATTTAATGTATTTAATCTACTTAAATGTAGTCTGTAAGTAGCCTATTTCCCTAACGGGTTTGTGGGACTCACAAATACTTAGACAATTTTTTTAACTATTTGTATGTTATTATTTCTACTCAGTGTCCTATTTTCTCCAAATATAATTTGTAGTAAAAGTACATTTTAACTACCTCATAGTTTCGTGTCTATTTAGCTCTCTATAGAATTCTAAAGAACATTAAGTTTTCCAATATTAATTATTTAAAATATGAGAAAATTGAGATTCTCAACTAACAAAAATTATGGGTGTATCAAGAGGTGTGCTACATTTTATTTCGACATTTTTCATCAGATTATAATAACACTACTTTCTCATGGTAGATTAATTCATCACTTATATGATAAATCCTTGTCCAAAACTTGGTCCAAACTAAAAACAAAAAAAAATCAAGAGCTCTAATGTACAGTTATTACGGTCCTCTTCGTTATTATAAGTTTGAAAAATACAACAATAACTTTAGATCTGTCAAATTTAATTATACATAAGGTATGGTGTTTCCAGAATCGAAACTATAGTGTAATGATGGCCATACACCATACTGCCTACAGTTCTATCGGCATGACGCTGCAGGCTTGATCCCATCTGCAGTTCATATACACCACGAGTATAACTGGCATGCCAATTCATGCGCACATACAGTCAGTTCTACTTGATCTAATCCGCAGCGTCATGCCGATTGGACGATAGGTAGCATGGTGTATGACCTACATAACATATGAATAAGTGGTCAGTTTTTACTAATTCTAATTGCATTGTGATTGTGAGTATACTTATACGAGATACATTTATAAATCTTGTATGCTGTGTAATTGAAAAGTTATGAAAATATGGCGATAGGTATCCCATTCGCCTTAACTTCATCAATGAAGGCAATACTCGCCGCCTCGTCAAAGGCGACCAAAACATTAAATTCGCCAATGTAATTCAACCATTCAGTTCTGCTTATCAATCTCACGACATGCTAATTTTGTTGATTGTCATAGTCGTACAAAGCTTCTAGTGCTGAAGCCGACCAAGTCGAAAGGCTGTTGTTTTTTATAGTTACTACATTTAGTTAACATGCTGTTGTGTATGTGTAGCTAACTTGTACTTATTTAATGTAAGGGAGATCTAACCACACGAAGTGTATTTGTTTTGGTTTGTGAAACTTTATCCTACTAGTATTATAAATCTAAAATGATGTTACCTCTCAGTGCTGGTACAGTTGAATCATAGCCTACACTGGCGAAGCCGCAGGGTGCAGCTAGGACTTTATAGGACTGTATTTCATAATTTTTTGTTAGAGAAGACATAAAAGTCCATGTATCAGCATGCACGCATGGAGTACTTTCTGCTCAAGGATTTTGGATTCCTTTAATAATTAATATTGTAAAAATGCTCTGGCTGAAAAATACTGTGCTTTTAAGAAACTAAACAGTTTGTATACTTCGTGTGACTGGATGTTATTATGTGATATTTAATCATTGAATCTATTCACTTGATGAATATTATCATTGTGCTGCTGTGTTTTGTGTTATTTTGCATCACTGATCTCAAAGTATAATGTTTTTTTTTATTGTATTGCTACACATACTTTGCAATTATAAGATTAAGTAATTGAATTAGTCTGTTGATACAAAGGTATATTTTGTTTTATTTAGATATTATTTTTATGTTATGTTATCAAATCAATAGAATTTATCTATTATACAAATTTCAATTTATTTTGTGATTTTAATGCAAATGTGATGTCTAATTTAATCATTAATTATATATAATATTGTTAGCTTAAAGATTGTAAGAAAGAAGTGTTAAACATATTATCTGCATGTATATCTTGTTATGTATTATATTGTTGTATTTTCGGATTGAGCATTAAAAAATGTAAAAAAAAGAGTATATATTGTTGAAAAACAAAAAGTTGTTTTTCTTTCTTTTTAGTCTTTACATTTTAGGCGTCATTTGAAAACATTCTGTAGGCTAGGTACTGTAGCTTAGTAGGTTATAAGCCTTTTATAGACTAACCAAAATTTACACTTAACAATTTCACTGCTGAAAATAACTGTTGCATTTCATAACTTGCTGCAAGAACGGGAAAACATAACTGAGGTGTTTGTTAGCTGTATGGGAAATATGGGAAAACAATGGTGTGTGCAGATCCGTACCCGTGGCTAGACAAGAAAATCGGCTCAGCAGTCCAAAGTGTTAATAGATAATTATGTTCTCTACAACAATGTTGGCTAAAAATATAGTACCTAACCTACATTTAAAGTGCTTTAGAATTTCAATTATTATTTCACTCTACATGGTCAAAGTAACAGGTAAAATTATCTTCTTAATGAAAATGAAAACTACATTCATAAATATATTATTCTTCTATTTCATCATCATTGTCATCTTCATCTAGGGGCTCAGTTACCTCCCACCATCCTAACAGCCCCAATCCAGGCTCATTGATGCCACAAATGATTTTGTAAGGTGCAATGCTTTTAGCTGGGACTGTCTTTGAGCTGTCGGCATCAGGTGGTCCACTTGGGAGGCTCTCTTGGAATACTTCGCCTGTCACTCTGAATCTGATTGGTTCGCCTGCAAACAATTTGTGAAGGAGTAAGCATTCCCTTTTAAACCAGACTACTATTAGTTTTAGAGTGATAATAACACACCTTACTCCACGTGGAAGGTGATGAGCAAAAACATGATTGAAGCTAATAAAAATCATGTAAGTCGACATATCAATGTGTTCCCGCCAGCCACTAATATAGCCACATCATCTGGGCCATGCCAGTGTCATCCCCTTAGTGAATTTATTGTTTGTAGACTATTCATCACTACGCTGTCAACACTTTGACGGCTGAGCTCATTTTCGTGTCTCGCCATGGTTACAGATCAGCACACACCATTGTGTTTTCCCATACTTGTGGCATGTTATAAAAAACACAACAGTTGTGTTTTCAGCAGAGAATGTGTTAACTAAGGTAATCTTTTTTATGGATCTTGCTTGTAGATCAATGAACAAGTTATGGACAGTAAATGTGTATTTACCTGAATCCATGAACAAATCATGTTTTTCACCATTTTCCTTTGGATATTCCCATACCCAAGCTTGATCACTCTCATCAAATCTAGATGGATGTTGAAGTGCATTTGGTGGTATTAAAATGTCATCAAAGAATCCTAAAGTTACTGTAAAAGAAATGAGAAGTCATGGTATCATAAATGCTTCATGGTTGACCATTACCCTCCACTATGCAGTGTACTCACAGGAATTAAACATGGAACATTTTCTTTGTTTTTTTATTTGATAGAGTGACGAGATGAGAAATTCGTTCACCTGATGGTAAGCGCTATACCTGTACCCTGAGACATCGACTCTAAAGTCTCATATGCCCAGTAATTTCCCTTTGTATTGAACATCTAATGTGATAAGCTGATAAGATACATAATTTCACATAAAGTCACCTTGTACACCTTCATGGCTGCATGATTTGATCTTTCCAACAATAATTTCTTCTACGACAGGCCTAAACACTATGTATCTAAATTTGACCTCAGTATGTGATGAACCATCTCCAGGAAAAATATATGAGTGGCCTATGTCTGTAATATCAAATAGTGATATGCACAGGCCTACGTTAAGTACTACCTGCAACAAACATATTCATTGTAAATTTGGCCTAACTACACATAAACCTAGATATTTATCAGGAATACATATTTGGAATGTCTTTAAACGATTTGAAAGCTTCCAGGCACTCAGTTCTTAAAATAATAATCCATATACAAAGGTATACAGTTCCTATTCTTGGAAGTTTATGTACATCAATAGCAGCAATATATATAAATTTTTACTTTCGTGGTAAATAAATGTTGAATTGAAGAGGAAGAGGTTATGTGTGACACTTACCTTATTAGCTAATTTTCTATTAAGTAAAGTAGTTATAGAGTCAGTAAGACTTTGATGAAAGTGCTCAGGTGTTATTCTAATAACGTCCTTCATTTCAGCTAAAACAAACATTTTAATAAATGGGGCCGCAACTATTCATCCACAGCTACCACAGAAAAATAATAATAGTAATAATAATAATAATAAGGCCTACGTAACCACGGGAATGGAAATCTTTTATGGGAATGAACATCGCATTGAAATTGTATTATCTGTTGATCGTACATATTTAGATAGTTTGTCTGTGACTTTTTCAAAACCATTAAACAACTTGCAGCTTGCATTACGCAATCAAGATAAGTTTCAAGTTGTTGCAGATGCTGTTATTGTTCCATTACTTTATCACCAACGTCAATATTCACATGATTCCGTGATGTCCCTCCCGAAATCAATCGTGAGTTACCTACCTACTTACTTGCTTTAGAGTTTTCCTAACGGTTGCTGCAAAAGTGGTTTGCAGATTTTTGGGTGTGCGTCCATGACTTGTTGCTAATGTTGCTACTTAACACGTTGACTGCTGAAAACAACGAAAGGAAGTGTCTATGTTAACTACTGCTTTTATCCTACTCATTTCCTGATTCCCTAGATACGAGGAATTCTAGTATAGGAACAGGATCTTTTTAAGTATGACCCGTTAATTTTATTTCTTTTTCGTTACTGTTGATATGTAGGTAGCTTGCAACTGCAGGGGTTGTTCCCAAAGATCCTGAGCTTTTGTATAGGTATACAATAATATGGCATTTGTTGTGGGATATGCTGCTATTGAATCAAAAATAAATAGAATTGTTCTAGAATTTACTCAAAGTTCTCAAAGGCATTGGTGCATACACCAATACAAAAACCCAATACAACAATCAATACAAAGTCTGCATGCAATGGCATACCATTGCATGCAGACTTTGTAATATTATTCAAGTTTTCTGCAGGTTCTCTGCAAATCTTAGTCTAAAAAATCTTAGTGTTGTTTTTTGCTATAATTTATAGAATTTAATTTTAGTGGGAAATTGATAAATATTTACTTCATGCATGTAAACAAAAATCAATATTCTATGGAGTGTTTTATTCCAATAGTAGGTATCCAAACTTGGTTCCTTCGATAAGTATAATTAGGTGTTGTCAGACCGCCTTCGATTGCTGAAAACACATGTCTCTGTTTTTACAATTTTACAGCAAGCGAAAACACGCCTGGTGCGCAAATCCACATTGCTGTATTGTCAATTTTATCACACCAGTTGTGTGCACCCGCACTGCTGATTGAGTTTAGTTATGACACAACGCCATTAAACAGTAAACATACACTTTATGTGATGATTTGCACAAGTAAACCGGTTCAACAGTGAATGTGTTAAATAAATAAATAAACACAATTTCATGTTCAATTCTTACTAGGGTAAATATAATAAACATAGGTTGTATTGGATAGATAATTATAATCAGCTAATTGTCCTAAAATAGGCATTGCCCATATATTGGGATCACAGATATATTATTATAGTTTTTTATAAGAGGTATCTTAAACATTTGTGAGTTTTCTAAACATATATATAAATATACAATAGGTATGTCAAAAGTAGAAAGTGTTGTATTATAAACTAAATGTATTATGTCTTTTTTACAGGGTATTCCTGATCTTTCTACAGAGTATGGTAAGCTTATTATTTGAAATATTACTGTGACAACAGTGTCTATCATGCATTTGTTAAAAAAGAAAAAATACTTAGACATAATATTATACATACTACAACAAGGAACCAAACAAATGTTTTCTTTTGTATTTTTTCTTTTTTTTCATAATGCATTTTACAATTTTATATCTGTTTTACTTTAAATGTAATACCGCATGTTACTTTAACAGAGCAAAATTCCCTGTAGAGTTTCTTGGTGCTATCTTCTCTAACGGGCGTATTTCCGAAGCACTGCTAGAGTCAATGGAGTTTTCCTTTTCCTATGCGAGATTCAGGCATGAGTCACCACTTGAAAGGGAAATATTCTTTTTCAAACTCAAACCGTAATTAGATAATAGTCATTAGTTTCGTAGATCATAATATTTTTACTTATTATATTTTTGTTTTTCTATACTTATGTATAAGATATTATTTTTGATGTGTAAAAGTGCAATATTTTGCCTATTTACGATAAATGATTTGAGTTTTATAATTATAACGCTTCAATTAACTTTTTATCTTAGAGTATGAAAGGACAATCTTATAATTGCAGCTAGCAGGTACCTACTACACAAGATATGAATAGGTGGTATATATGGTTCTAAACTCCAAACAGAACAATATTATATTCCAGACGTTCATTGACTTTGTTGCTGATTGTTCTCCAAAATTAATGTAAAACATAACTATTTAAATTATCTTACAACATTTACGATAATACTGAATTAACCTTCCAAGATAGCTGCAGTATTATTAAACATAGTAGGAACACCGAATTTTATCAATACCCATTCAGCCCTATCAGTTCCCATTTTTTATGGAAGATACAGCACCTACAGACAAACTTCCTTTCACTTTACATACCTACCTACTGACATTTATGAACTCATAAAAAATTGTACTACAGCTTATCGATTTAACCCACATCAAAACTGTCTAGAGATATTTCATTTAGTTACGATTATGCCTAGCTAGGTGCTTTGTTTAAATTGGTTAGGTATAAGGCAGATTTTATAGGCATTTCAAAAATAAATTATTTGGCATAAAATAAATTAAAATATTATTTGTAGATGTGGGATCGCATCGCTCATTGTCGAAGGTATGACATTTGCTTCTTGGAATGATTTTGCTGACAATTATGAAAAATTTAAGGGCCACCCACAGTCCTGTGTTTGTCGCTGGCAATTCTAGAACTATACCCACCTATAACAAACAGTACAACACTAACTTGCCTACCGAATAAGGTTATCAAAGTGTTCGCTTTGTTTGTGCTCACAATGGTTATCACCAAAGTAGTTCGTCGGCTTGCGTCCTCTCCAGAGAAGCGCAAAAATAGGCTGCCCAGCTCATATCCTCATTTCATACAGTACGAAACATAAAGCTTTCCTTATTAAATCATTAGTTGTTGAACACTGTGGACACCCAGTTGATAAGAATACTTTCCAACAGTATTCCACCAACAAGGAGTTACGGAGTCTAGATTATATTGTACCATGTGTACATGTGAATCAGGATTCACATACTATTATAACCAAAACCTAGGACTCTACAGAACTGATTAAAGATAGTGTTACTTTATTTGTAAAGTATAACACTCCCGTAGGTAAAGTTAAAGAATTTCTGAGAGATGAGCATGGTATAGGTGTTAGTACTCAAACACTTTGGAATATTAAAAATAAACAAAATTTGCAATCCGGCCCTCTGCATCGGACTAATCAAGATAGGTTTTTAGATTCTCTTTTAAAAGATCTCAAGTCTGATACGGGTATGGTTCTAGAAACCATGACTGCTGGACATATAACACGGCTAATATATTTTCAATTCTCCTGGATGGTTTCATAATTTGCAGAATATCCGGACCACATTCTTATAGATGGCACATATTGTCTTAATAATTGCGGGATGTCTTTATATATTATATTGGCAGTAGATGGTAATAACCACTCAGTCCCTGTTGCTTTTGGACTTCTGGCACAGGAGTCTTGAGAGAGACCTTGAGATGGTATATATGGGACGAATGACTGTGTAACTCCGCCACATAAATGTTCACTCAACATTCATGGTGCCGGTCCTAAGCCCGGGTTAAGGAGGAAGGCACAGTATTTAACCCTTAAATAGACGATTTTTGTTTCAATTTAAAAAAAAATATATTTGTGTAATAGACATGTATTACTGTCTAGGAAAAATGAGTAATGCATAAAAATATTGGATAGTGCCAACATTAAAAAAAAGTACAAAATTTGTTCAGAAATAAGAATTAGTTGTCAAAATTAACAAAAAATTAAAAGAAGGTCAATTTTATCTGTGATGTTTAGTATGTTGTTTAAAAACAACATTGTCCATTTAAGGGTTAAATTATTAACATGTTCACTTCTGAAAACACACCTGTCGTGTTTTTCATAACTTGCCACGAGTACGGCAAAACACAACTGCTGTGTTTGTTGTATGGGAAAACACTATAGCGCGTGCAGTGCCGCACCCGTGGCTAGACAAGCAAAACGGCTCCGCAGTCAAAGTATTAACACGATTTATACGTATTACACGATTAATAAGTATAAGTTAAAACAAGAATTTGTTATATTTAGGTAAGTATTAGTATTCTCAGACGCTTGCACTCATTGGTTTCCACCAGGGGGTATGTTTGATGGGGATTACGGAAATTCATTAGTTTATTGGTTTCAAACATAATAAATATAGGGAATTACAGATTGCATTTGTTATTATACTACTTGCTTCAATTAAATTGTATAATAATTAATATTGTAATTAAATTGTATACTTATTATTTAGTAGGTAGTTATGTTGCAGCTGCCCAGCCGCGTCATAACAACAGTCAGCACATGGCGCTCGAACTTTTTCTTCTGATGGTAGGTACAGACCAACCGAACATTAGCGAGCGAATGGTCACCAATTGGTGGCCACCGAACGGTACCGTACTCGCTCGCACAGAATAGATAGTACTACGTACTACCGTATCGTGTACCGTATCGTACTTAACGTATCGTGTTTATTAATTACTGCAAACGTACGCCACCCACCCTACTATCGAAAAATGTTTTTAACTCCATCCAAAGGTTGTCTGAAAGAAATCACTTTCAGCGATAAGACCGCCCATTGTACTACCCTTGTTTAACTATTGTAATTTTTCTGTACTGTGTTTATTTTTGTTTCTGGTGTACAATAAAGAGTTTTCTATTCTATTCTATTCTACGTACTGTAGGTATCTTTAAGCTTTCTGAGGGCACAGCGCGCGAAATTCATACCTATTACCTTCGTTAGAAGTAATAGTGTTCTGTCAGGCCTCCACCACTCCGCCGTACCTACAGCGATTTATACCTACAAATTTCGAAATGCGCCGGCGCAGCCGTACGCGCGGTTGGCACGCGGCACGCGTAATAAACAACAAGAATCTTTTCTTTACGTAGTACTATCTATTCTGTGGTTCTATGCCCATTACACGGCGGCGTCCAAAGTGACCGTTTAGCAGTCGCGCTTACCATTTATTCTGTGCGCTTACTGTGAAGCCAACCTATGTTAAGGATGAGAAATGTGCGATAGCATAATGTGAAATTGCTGCTTCGGACAATTAATTTGTCACCTAATCATTCATTTATCATTACTTAGGGTACTTACACTAGAGGCATACTTAATTAGTAGCTATAGGAGGTATAAGTAGGACCTCTGAGGGGGCTGGAGCGCTAGTACTATCTATTCTGTGCCAGCGTTGCGAGGTGTCCTTATTATTAACTTTTTCAGTGCTGAAAACACAACTGTTGTGTTTTTAATAACTACCCTACACTTAATCATTCTCATTAATAAAATAGGGTACATAAAGGTTGACGGTTGACGGAAAAAAGGCTTCCGAGCCTCATAAATCATTTGATTGGTATGCGCATACATTACTTGTACTCTAAGTTTAGTGTACTTGTAACACGCGTCTGTCGCGTCGGCCGCTACCCACCGAAATCCGCGTTGAGGGCGCTCCATTGCTAGTACCGAAGGAAGCCCTGCTCTAGACAAATTATACTTAATGTAGAAATAGCGACCATGACCGAAATCTGCATGGAGAACAGAAGAAGAAACTTGTCTTCATTCCATCCTTCCTTGCCCATCTTCAAACTGTAATTTTGTTTATAATTGATTTATTTGTTTAGATAATGGAATATTCAGCTGTATTTTGGGAGCGGTGTCACAAACTGCCAGGCATAGACGAAATAATGGTAGAGATTGAAAGAGGAGAAGCCAAGATATGGAGCAGCGCCTCTATCAAGAAAGCACTTTACTCTAAAATCGTCATTCCATCAGCTCCAGATCTCACAAGGAACTAACAAGGGTAAAAACTACACCAAAGAAGACTAAGTTTACTCAACATTTATGGCGCCGGTCCTAAACCGCGTGGCGCATTTTATTTAACATGATTTAGTAACTCTATGTATGTACAAATTAATTTATATAATGCAATTTTCACCTGTAATAAGTAATTTTTTTTATTTTTATTCTGTGTATTATCAGACGTTTGCACTCATGTTTTATTTCCATAATCCCTATCAAGTTGTTTCCACCAGGATGTTTGGTGGGGATTATGGGAATTCATTAATTTAATAATTACAAACATATTAATATATAAAAAGCGGTGGTAGCCTAGTGGGAGAACGTCCGCCTTCCAATCAGAAGGTTGTGAGTTCAAATCCCAGTGCAGGCACGTACCATTGTGTTTCTCGTAAAACATATGTACGTAATTATTACTCGCTTTTCGGTGAAGGAAAACATCGTGAGGAAACCCACAACCTACCCGAGAAAAATTTCGGAGGAGGTGATCCACCAATCCGGATCTGGCTCCCGTGGTGGATTATGGCCTAACCCTCCTCACGAAAGTGGGGGGAGACCCGTGCTCAGCAGTGGGACGTTATGTGTTGATGATGATGATGATGATGATATAAATATAGAGAACCTCAGATTGCATTTATTTAGGTACTACTTCAATAAAATTATAATCATGAAAAAACTTGTTTTATTTCTGCAAAGTACACACATACACGATGTGTACGGGAACGGGTAACTGATATACGAGGGACGTTTCTTAATTATTTTTGTCCCCTTCCAGCATGCACAGGGGAATAATTATGAACAAAAAGTAAAAAATCTCTTCGCTTGGGATTTCTGGAATAAGCCGTGCTGTTGGGTTGCCGCTGGGAGGGTTAAAACCTAACTATTAGACAGGTGATCCGCTCTAAAGTTATTAGTAGGTAGCAGGTCAAAGTAGTTTGGGGCGGACCCAGCGTTTGAAATTGTTTCATTCACCAGTCTGATAAAAAGAGCAAAAAACATTCGCTATTGAATTATTGCTAACTTCTCCAATATTATTTGGAATTACGTTTTATTACCCATTCTGATGTAAATAGCTAAAATTTCTATTGAATGAGATACTTTATGTAACAAAATTTGGAAATATGCTAATAAGTTTATTTTCCTATTCTGATTTAGAAATCAGATACTTAACCAAAAAAAAATCTGTACAATAACATTCTGAGTTACGTGTTTTATTCAGCTTTCTGAAAGAAATTAAAAATTTGCGTTCGCGCTGGTGAATCATTGCTAGTTCAGATTCAGATGAAGTCGATGAAAATTCCTCATAAGGCAGAGAAAAAAATCCCATAACTATACTATTTAGACAAGTGTTGCCCAATTATTTTGAAAATACACATTTAAATTTTCTATTTATTTATTTACAGGTTAATAATATTTATATTGCAATAAAACATCATTATTGTTCAATATCATTCTGATAAAACCGCAAGCGCACTTTTTAGATGCATTTTTTAAGTGACTTATATAATTTTTTGTCCGTTAAAGTTTCACTTCTACTGTGTCCCAACCCACATTTCGATTTTATGTTTAGGCAATTCAATAAAATAGTGCACAGAAGCGCAACCCCACCTAGCACATGGCCACACAAACCTTTACCCATTAAATTTAATGTAAGCTTATGTGAACACAATCTATTATTTAGTACGACCCTAGATCTATATTTTTTTAAATCAATCTTTAAAAGAAACCCTCATCCACCGCCACGCAGCCAACAGCCAGTAGTGCAGGTGAACACAGTTAAAACTTCTTTCGGTCTGACTTTTTCTCGCATCTTAGGCAACAGATCACGCATGGATGAAAGAATAATTCATGAAATTTTAACGTTAGGTATGTACTTACATTTTATGTCACCGAAAATTTCCCCAATATTTCCGTGTTCCCAAAATTTTTCAAAATAAAGAAAAAATATCCACTCTAGAAACACTGTTCTTCCCTGACATTGGGAAATAAGTACTCATACATTTTCTATGGTCTATCATCAATTTCATCATTGAAAAGGATAAGTATTAAAGTAATAGTATAAAACTACTGATTATATAAGTACGTTTTTTTTTATATATCCCGCTTTCGAAAAAAGCCCTCTTTGACCGAAAAAAAATTGCCAACGCTGGGACGCACGCCCTTTAATGATTAAAATCATATAATTCAATAATAAATTACTATTAATATTATTACTCAATAGTTAATTGAGTAATAATATTAATAATCATTTGTTATTTTATAAAAATTATTTCATAAGATTCTAATATTCTAATTAAACGTAAATATTGTTTTGTCAGGAAAAACAAAACGCATACAACGAGATAGCCTTTTTTCTCTTTCTATAGTGTTTTGCAATCATCGTATACACATATACATTGTACACCCATTTTATTATATATATCATCCACAGCAAAGTTATCATAATGTTGTTGAGAGTACAAGAATAGACTCTATTTGTATGAGTCCAGAGTTGTAGTTTTCTGACTAAAATTCTCTTAAGTTGGAACTGTGGAAGAATAAAGTAAACAAACCATTTTAAATGTCAAAAATTTGCACACATACACAAAACGTCAAACTAAGAATGCACACATATGTAAATCTACAGCGAAAGGTAGCACACAAAGTAGCGATAGTTGCACACATAGAAAGTATTCCAATTAGTGAGTGAACAATATCATAGATAATAAATTATTTTTACTATCCAATAGGATTAATATAACCAATCCTGCAAGATCGAAGATAGAAATAATTAATAAATTGTAGTTAAGGTAGACACGCTGTAAAATCAAGCACAACTAAAACTATCCTTACTTATATTATAAATGCGAAAGTAACTCTGTCTGTTGCTCTTTCACGCCTGAACTACTGAACCGATTGAAATGAAATTTGGTACATAGTAATAGTATAGTAATAGTCTAGAGCCTAGGGAAGGACATAGGCTACTTTTTATCGCAAAAAATGCATTGTAAGGGTTTGAAACAGGGGATGAAAGTTTGTATGGAAGTATCGTCATTTTTGAAGCTAGAAGCTTGAAATTTATTTTTTAGGCTTTTGATTAGATATAAATAAATTTGGCATTCAAAGTTTGTAAAACTTTACCCTTGATGGGTAAAATAAATATAGGGGATGAAAGTATGTATAGGAATATGTAAAGTTTCGGCTTAACCACTGCACAGATTTAAAAAAATATTTCTCTAATGGAAAGCTACATTGACAGCGAGTAACATAGGCTATATTTTATCCCCATATTCCTGCGGGAACAGGAACTACGCGGGTGAAACCGCGGGGCACAGCTAGTAACTATATAAATAGCAAATAATTAATTTTGTGGCAAAAAGCAGGAGGTGCCTTTTACTACACATTTATCATTTGATTTGAAGTACCCCTTTTTACGAGGAACCTCCTGACGCGCCGTGTAGAGCAGTACTGCTTTTAGCATCAGACCCGGCTGGATTAAGCCGTCTAGCGAAATCCATCGAGGCTCTTCGTTACAAAGCCTCCAAAACAACTATAAATGGTCGTCGAGTCAGCATCCCTCCATGGCGGTTACTTCGTGAGCCAAGTCGAAGTACTTGCTGAGCTTGTCCTTCTCGACTTCACGAGGTTCTCATCATTGGAGATGGTGATGTCGACGAGCACTACTCGGCGTTCGGACTAGTCTACCAGCACGATGTCTGGCTTATTGGCTACAATAGTCCTGCCGTGATGACGGAGTGCTCCCAATAGAGCAACTCACGAGCATTTTTGAGAACTGGTGCTGAAGCGTACTGCACGGCACTTTTGACTCGAGAAGGCCATATTGAAGAGCAAGATGCTGGTGGATGATCCTGGCTACTTGGTTGTGAGTGTGTAAGTACTCTCCGTTAGCAAGATAAGAACAACCACAAAAAACGAAATGTGTGCTGGGACCCATTGTAAAAGTAAAACTACAACAAAAAATATTAAAAAAAAAAACATATATTATCGTAATATATATTAAAAAAAATATACGAAACGTAACTCTCTCTCATTCTAATACAAAAACACAGAATAAAATTAATATTTAATGGGGCTCCCATATAACAAAATAAGGAACCCTACATGCGCGAGTCGCATTTGGCCAGTTTAATTAATTTTGAATTGTCATTGGTCTTCAATACATGTACAAATTTTCATGTCGGACGTCTTGAAGTTGGTTAAAAACGCAAAGCTAAAACATCAAAATTAAAAAATTAAAATGTAAATCTGTCAAAAAAAGTGTTGAAGAATAGTGTCTTCGAATAAATGGACATTCGCAATTGGCATTCCCGTATTTCCCGCGCGCCTTTTTGACGTGACTGACTTTGAGTGGGTTAATGAGTTTTGACTTTGATTATTGACTGACTGATGAAGTTAACGACATTTCCCCATAAGCCAAAAAAAATCTCCGTAAGGAAGGATACTATTTTAGGCTAGTTTTCCCCAAATATTTTGAAACTATTCATATAGTTATACTATTTATTTAATAACATTGATAATGCCTTAAAACATCAATAGAGCCAGCATAACCGCATTCATCCAGATAATTCAGATAAAAGCACAAGAGCACTTATTTTCTTAAATCTTTTTTTCTAAATAAATCTTTAAAAAAGGGCCTCGCCAGCGCCACGCAATCAATAGCCAGTAGTGCAAGTGAACACAGTGTTAACGTCTTTCAGTCTGTCTTTCTCTCACAACAATACATCACGTATGGTTAAAATAATAATTCATCTTTATTGTTAGGTACTGAATTTCTCCCCATAAATTTCCCCAACTATTCAATGTCTTTTAAAAATGTTTTTTATTTTTCGTTCGCATTTTTTACGTGTCTTCTTTATTTGGGCTAAATATAGGTTACTTACTCGTACCTCAAAACATTAAAATGTTAGGCAAATTAGCCTACTTATATACGCGATTTAGGCTAGGGGCCGACCATTAATCACGATGTGTTTTTAGCGATCCCCCCCCCCCCCGTGTTACGTGGTGAGTTTTAAGACTAACCCCCCCCCCCCCATTACGTGTATTTTTAGTACAAAGAATTTGAAAATTCTTAGAATATTATCTTTTTATAATTTTTAGAATAAATTAGCCTCTTTACGGTTTAGAAATCACGTGTTTCATGAAAAAATTAGGCGGATTGAGATAGCTAATATCTGGCAGCACTGGCTACTTTCTGGCTGTCTGTAGTCTGTACTGTAAATACTGTAGTAATGTAGAAAAAAAGAAGTGACGGAAGTGAATTTGTAGTAAAAACAGTAAAAATAATTTATAATTTGCAATATTTTGTAATACATTTTTATTGATTCAGTATTGTGCTCTGTTTTCATATAGATACGTTTACGGTGATTTCTGACGAGAGATTATGCAAGGTTAGTAAATTCATGAAATGAATTTCATTCATACTTAACTCATAACGCCAACACAGTTTTGCAAGAATCTGGTTCATTTATATAGCACATTTATTTTAATTGGGCTTAGCTTGTGACATAATAATATTTATTAAATAATTACCAAGACGCATCATGGTATAGCACGCTAAAGAGCCCATACTCCTTTAACAAAAACTATAGACCCCAAAATAATTCAAACCCGCTATTACTACATACCGTATTGACCATTGATGTGTAAATTGCCATGACTAACTTCTATGGCTTTAATACTTTGATAATATTTTCCTCAGGTTGGTATTTAATATATTATTATTTCATCTCATCTGTTTGTCTTCAACAGGTAGTAGCAGAAAGAGGTCGAGGTCGCCTATGAGGGTCGACAAAGTTGGCCGTAGACGGGATAAAATGGATGAAAACAAGAATTCCGTTAGTTCCAGCAACAGCACCACTACACCTGACATGGACATGATGAATCAGATGATGAGTCAAATGTCTCAATATATGTCTCAAGGTTAGTACTAGGCCTGTACCTGTAGCTTTGGCTTGGTGAGTTCGACAGCCAGAGTATTTAAAAGCTGCTTTAGTCATTCTTGGTAGGTTGCTGTGGTACCCCACAGTTGTATTCCGGACTGTACATTCAGACTGGTTTCAGTATGCTCTTAGCTGAATATTGACCTGAAACTGATTAGAGCAGTTTAATTTATTGAATAGTTTTGTGGATACTGAGCCATCAATACAAAGAAGAAGAAGTATGCTCTTGTAGATTAGAAGTTTGTTATAGGTGGACAGTTTGCTGTTCCTACCGACGAGCCAGTACAGACCCTTATATCATATGTTGACTTTCCCTTTTTATTTTATATGGCCGTTCCAAGTCAAGTGGCTGTCTAAGTAAAGTCCCAAGTATCATACGTAATGGTACAAATAAATTATTTTATTCTATTTATATCATCTTAGATATACATAGTTAACTAATAGACTTTTAGAGCTTGACATGCAGAATCTGAATCATAACCCCAGTAAAATTATTTACAATTATTGTTATGAATGCATTTCATTATTGTAGGATTTTGTCACTTGTTTCAATTTACCTCTTTTCCTAGGAAATATAATGATGGCCAGTGGAATATATCAGAATATGATGATGCCAGGAGCCCTAATGGGTGGAGGAATGATGCCAACCAGTACTGGGATGGAAATGATGTCTCAGAATACTATGGACATGTCAACTATAGCATCAGCACCCATGGCAGCTGCAGCCCTACCCACTACAGGGACAGCCATGGACATGAATATGATGGGCGGAATAATAATGGATCCATCCTTGATGGGAATGTATTCTGGTATGGCAAGAGATATGTCTGCAATGCAAGAAAAGAAAGAAATTGTTTTGAAACACTGTAAGCTAACTCCGCCTGATCCTGCTACTCCCCAGCCGCCTTGTCGATCGAAACCCCCAGGCTGCCGTACCATCTTTGTTGGTGGTCTACCAGACAAAATCAGAGAGAGTGTTGTAAGAGAAATATTTGAAAATTACGGCAGAATTCACACTCTGAGGCTATCGAAGAAGAACTTCTGTCACATTCGCTTTGACAGAGAAAATTGCGTGGATGCTGCCATGTTGATAAATGGGTATCGTATCAAACTAACTGATACCAAGGAAAAGGACAAAGATGATATGGATGAAGATGACGATTCTCATGCAACATCAGGCTGGTTGCATGTTGACTATGCAGCTGTGAGTCTTACCCTAATCATGTAATTTTCAGAAGTTAATTTAAGTAAAATGTGTTATTTACAATATATGTTAAATTGCAGAGTCGGGATGACCAGAATGAATTTGAAAGACGCCAGCGTCAAGCATTGCGCATCCAACAACAACAAATTCAACAGTTGACTGCTCAACAAGAAATGACAAGCCATAGTGTGGTACCTGCCACTACTTATAGGCGTTCGCCATCACCTGCCAGAGTCCAACCTTACTCTAACACTGCTGTCATTCAACTGGCTGAAAAGATCAAGAATGAGGAACATTTTGCTAGTACAGTCCCAGTAAGTGATTATTTTTTTGTATATAATATATTATATATTTGAAATTCAACATTCAGCCCTTTATTGACACAATCTTAATGCGTAAAGTTATATATTATTTTATATTCCAGACTTTATATGCTTGGTTGGAACGAGGTGAATGCACAAAGAAGAATGCAAACCAATTCTATTCCATGATCCAGGCTACAAATTCGCATATACGAAGATTATGTAATGAAAAAATCCAAGCTGAAGAAGAGTTTCAGGACGTTAAAGAAAAAGTCAGAGTTCATATTGAAAAAGTGATTGACCAGCGTGAGTAGATGTTTAACTCCTAAGAATTCTGGATCTACATAATATGTCAGTCAGTTGGCCATAATGTCTGTCATATTGACCTTCATGATCCTCCACAATAAGAGATAATAGTGCTAAGGTAAGGTATCAAGGCAAATTGAATGAGAGCAGAATAAGTCCGATCGCGCAAAAGGTGATGATATAACAAATGAATCAATTTCTTAATTTGCAACGCAATGGCGCCGAGTACTTCACGCTGTGCTGGAGAAGAGAGCAGAGCTTCCAATCTTCAGTTTTTCTTCAACTTCAAACTCACATGAGTCAAACTCAGTGCAATTTATTGCAAAACTCTACTCTGGTCTGTCCAATCTTATATTAAATCTCTCAATGGTTCACCAGTTTTCTGCCGAAAGTTCAACGTAAATAAATAGCCCATGACAATTCCAAATGTGTGGAGTTATTTGTAAGTTATCTTAAATGATCTGACAAAGATACTTTTACTCGAGATTAATAAAAAAATTTGTTCATTAAAACAATTAAATATTTTGATATCAATAGAGTAGAAGTATATTGTCAAGTCATAGTGGATTGCTCTGTGAGATACATTGATTGTGTCTCGCGACGCCGCCTCTCGCTGCACGCCACATTTACGACAGATGGTCTTCTCATAAGTGCTCTGGATAGAAGTAGACGACAAGTACTTATCAATCTGTCAACAAATCCGGCCGGTCGTGAATATACAGTTTGAGGGTACGTTTTGGTCGCCAACTCATAACATAATTATTTGTGAACCTCAGTCGAACAGGTGGCGAAAGTGTTTAGCGCGGCGTCTCACCAGCGGGTCTGGGACCATTTCACCAAACCTCAGCGGAAGAACATTGAGACATGGCAGAAAATGACCCAGGTATCCGCTGTTTCTAAAACTTTGTATTTAAATATGAAAGCATAATTGGAGTTATAAATAATAGGTAGTATTCATGCATTGCTACAATGGCCTTCTATTCATTTTGACAATGCATTGTAATATACATTTATATCTACTGATTTGTTTATAAATTTACTTAGATCTTAGGGCACCAACCTACTACAGGAGGCTGTTCTCTTCCTTGACTTACAGTTAATTATGTGGAATCAAACCACAAGTTGAATAAGGAAAAACTACTGATCGATTTCCATTGAAGATATCAGTCAGATCTGTGACTAATAGAGTCAACATAGGCACATCCCATTTCTAAAACACAAATTAAATCATCATAATCAATTGAAAAATAAGGTATACGGTGCTACAAAAATATACAGGTAAATATTAATGTCCAAGCCCAAGGAAGGTGAAAGTGAGGTAAGATAATTATTTAATTTAAGATGAACCTGAGGTAAGTGATATATTGCAATGTATTGTCAAATTGAATAGAAACTATTGCAGTTTACAAGGATAAACGAGAAGTCGGCAGTAAAAGGTAACCTCTTATTATGATAACTAGATATAAGCAATTTCTGATTTCTTTATGTACATATAAATGCATTTATTTAATCGAAGGAATACAGACTTAATAATATATTCACGTTTTCCAGGAGTTCACCTCGCTGAAGGAAGAGTTCAATGAGAAATTCTATCCAGAGGATAATGATTTCAATGGTTTTAACAATAGACCTCTAGAAAGCGGATATAACGAAGAAATGCTGCAACTGAAGGTAAACACAGTAACAGCTCTAGAAATAGATACACCTAATAGATATGAAACCTATGCAATAGATGCACCTTAGACACTGTAAACTATTAGCGAAGAAACTTCAGTAATCTGTGATATTATACTTAACCAATGAAGAGAAAGACAGTGAAAGATCATCATCTATTGACTAATATATTATAATTTTATAATGATTATATAAAAGTGGCTTACAAAACAGCGACATTCAAATACATAAAGATATCGTCGCTGTAAAGGTTGTTAATTAAATTTTGTGTTCCAGCGTGAAAATGAAAGTCTGCAGTTCCAACTGCTAGCCTATAAGAACGAAGTAGATGTCATAAAATCAGATGCACAGAAGGAGATGGAGAAATTCAAAGCACAGTACATCGCTCGTCAAGCTTTGCAAGAAGCTATGCAAGGGACAATGGACAAAAATGTAAGAATTGAACTTAATTTAATTGAGTTGCATTTAAGTTTTTAACAGCATCTGTTCTAGTAACCACAATATTCAACTTGAACAGAAATACCTAATAATCGATAGACAGTAAATTCCAACAAAAACAACCCTGTTTGGACAGGCATCATGTATTTAGTTAGTTTTTTTGGGGCATAATAATTAATTCTTGTAGCCGCCTCTGCCGTCCAATGTTCCGTCAGTGAAGCCGCCACCGCCGCCACCGCTACCCGAAGAGAACAAAGTTAACCTAACGGAAACCATAGACGTGAACTGTGGGGAAGCCAAGCTCATAGGAGTCATGTCTGCATTTTTACAGGTATGTATATATTTTAATTTGAGTAATGTGACCAAACATACTCTTAGTTATTTTAATTTTCAGTTATCGCTAGGTATGCTTATTAATAATATTGATGATAAGAGATAATACAAAGAAAACAAAACAAATAATAAGTTAACCGAAAGTCAACCACTTTTATAGCTAGCAATGTGAATGTTGCATAGTCTTCAAATAGCTTATAGTGCCAAGAATTGCTAGTAATTATTTCGTGTTTATTTCTACAGGTCCACCCGAAAGGTGCTAGCCTGGACTACGTCGTGTCGTACGTCAGAGCCTTGTTCCCGCAAGTGTCGCAAGCGACAGTGCACCACGTTCTACAGAAACACAGCGATGTCTTCCAACGAGACACCTCCGGGGTTGGAGCCAACATCGAGAACCGGTGGTCGTTCGTTGCTTTCGTCAGCAGTGATGCTAAGAAAGAGGAGACCGCTTAGCGAAAGCGTAAACGTCAGAGGCATCGTATCAAACCTCTCAGCATATCACTCACCTACATGAAGTAAACGGACATCAGTGCGAATGGAAGTGAAGCAAGACTTTAAATAATATTGTTAGTATGCCAAGAAAAGAATTCTAATCACATGAAACTGCAATTGAGGTGGTTCGACCTGAGATTACAAATTAACATGATATTTATACCTTTGTTTAGTTTAATTTGTTAGGAATTCTGATCGGGCTGCGTGCAATGGAATTTTTGTAAATGTGATCATTAATCGTAAAAGACATTGGCTGGAATCCATTGTAAATCCTATTTTTAACTCAAACAATAATACATAATGTACTGGTATAAATATAAATTTATCAATCTTTTAAAATATAGGTATACAAGATTTTACTGAAATTCTTTTATTTTTTGTCAATTATTTTGTGAATATCTTTTTTCTGTCCATTTTAGATTACTTTAGTGAAACCAATATTAAGCATTATAGAATTGTTATAATTTGATGTTATCTGTTTCTTTGTATAAGCTCAAAAAGTGTTGTTCTATCAGTTAAAACTTGTTCAAGTTTGTGTCGGGGCTAGATTTTCTTATTGGTCTAAATTGTTTTTTGCCTGTAATTCCTCTATACATTGCATGTAATCAGCGGTGGCCTCTTCGAGATCCCTGTCGTTGCTCGTCGGGTCGCTCTCCGTAACTTGAGGGCCGCCGTCGCCGCCTTGACGCATTTTTAACCGTAACTCGCGCATGCGAGCTTCCAAAATACGTTCACGTTTGTTTTCGCGGTCGAGAATCTAGAAACAAAGATTTTGATACAAATAATCAAAACAATGTCTGCTTTAATCATAGACAAATATCGAAAGTACTTAATACTGCTCAGTACAAAATTGTAGTACGTAATTTTTTATTTTTTTATTAAACATAACTTTTTACGAATAAGGTATGTGTACTTATTTGCTGATATTGTGGAATATTATTGTGGAACCATGGTCCTCTTAGTTCTTAATTGCCAAGTTACATTGAGTCTCGGTTAGGGGGTCAGGATATGGGTCGTGGCGTGTTACATTAAATAGTACATATAAACTTACGTGCGTCAGTAGTTGTTTGTCGTTTTTATCAGCAGTTCCCAGGTTCGCTGATAATTCGGCTAAGTAAACGGTGCCTTTGCTGCTACCACATGCCACTAGTAAACCCTATAAGAAAAACATAATGTATCTCGTTCTATTTACATTATTATTGTAGTAAATATTTTTCGAAACATCTTACTCCTTCATGGGGTCGTAAACGCAGTAACGGCTCGTCGCAAAGCTGTGCGGTAACTATAGGCGCGCTCCTACGTCGTAATAAATCCCAACATGAAAGGCAACCGTCCCACTGTGTTACTAGCATCAAAGAAAATCTGTAAAACAATATCTTTCTATACAAGTTTTCTTACAACAACGTGAAGTTTTTTGTAGTGGTAGGGCTTTTCTCCAAGAGAATCCCTGGCCAAGTCACACCTTTGCCAGATATGCATCCGCTAAATAGTAGTGTGCTAACATTACTGTGTTCCGGTTTGAAGGGCACTGTTTCCAGTAAAATTAATGGGCATATGAGACTAGAAGCGATGTCTCAGGGTGACGCGCGCAGTGCAGTGACGCACAGGATTTTGTAATGAAAAATTCTGGGTGACACTATCTGTTGTGGGCTGGCGAGGCGCTTACCATCGGGTGAACAGCTTGCTCGTCTCGTGACTTTGTAGGTAACATAAAAAAAAAGTAGTTGATGGTATTTAGATGCTATTTTTGTGGATGCATAATTGCATACCGGATTGGATTCCAAGCCCCGTCTGTTAGTTTGGTGTGATGCGAATAAGTCCACAGTATTGCAGATTCTCTACAATCTTCGCTCCACACTCTAGCTGTCCAGTCGCCGACCGTTAAGAAGTTCTTTAGAAAAGTGGGGTTCCTTTGTAGAGAATAAACTGGGCCCAGATGAGCTTCGTACTAGAACAATGATATTAAGTTTTCGTGTAATTCTCTTGTCTATGTTAATTCCTCAATAAGTATATTTTTATCACATAAGACACAATAAATAATATAGCATTATTTATTCTATGTCATAGGCGTAAGTTATTAAAATATGTAGGTAGGTGGTACCTTTGAAGGTAGCTTTTCGACCGGATTTTTCCCTTTACGATTACCTCCAATAACTAGTCCAGTTTCTGTACCAACCATGAATCTGAAATAATTTGCTTTTTTTTTAAACAGCTATAAAAATACTTTCTACATTTATTACGCCAACTTTGTTTGTCTGTTGGAATATATTTCTTGGATTTTTGCGCTTCAGAGAGAAAATCTTTTAGTGAACTGATTACCTTGTCGGGATTGTGGGTTCATACTCAAGAGCTGATATTCCAATAGAGTTCTCGATGCATGCCGTATCAGTCGGCAACTTCACCATATCTATGATCATAGAATCAGAAGGTTCACTCATGTTTCTTGTGTCCCACCTGTAATCACAAATGGATTGTACATTGTCATTCGAATAAGTATAGGCGGTTTAAATCGAATGACCGTCGGTACTGACGTCCGTCGGTCGTAGCTATCGCTGTAAAAACCGGGCGTGTATTCATCGCACTCCGGCTCCGCACGCTTTGCATTAGCCACGGACGACCGACGTTAGTGCAAAACTAAATGCAGTGCAAAAAACTTGATTGGATGTTACCATTTCACAACGCCATCTGGTGATGCAGAGAAGAATTCTGCCCCAGTTTTGGAGTTTATGAAAAGAACGTTGCGTGCGAGGTCTCTATGCGCCACGTGGGGTGGGCATATGCTCACGGCTTCTCCACCTTTTCTCATATCCCACCAGCCCACCTGAAACGATCACAATGAACATATCTATATACCATCAATGATTGATGAGTTAATTATTGTAATCAAGAGGATATATAACCTGTCCATTCATCATTCCGCCAACAAGAGTATGTTGATCGCGGGGATTGTATTGCAAATCCAGTAATGGTTGAGGTGGCTTTATGACTAACTCTGGAGCGTTGGCGTTTTCTGTCAAGAAAAAAATATAATTGTGTTCAAAATATTGTAAACATGAACTGACGAGCCCTATCTTCGCTATACTAACCAATATCCCAAATGTAAGACATCTGCGGGACTCTATTACTTCTCATCAGCTCCACGTCTGCGTATGCTGCCGCCAGCCTGGCCCCTCCGTCCGCTTGCCAAGACAGTGCTCTGACCGCCCTCTTGGTTCCTGGCTCTCGGTAAACGTTAACTGTGTGACAACTGCTTCGTTCCACAGGGGGTATGGAAGGCAATTCGGAATAGTACGTCTGGTACATGTCTATTGCGTTGTTTTGGAGGATGTTGTGTTCCATGCTCTGAAGAATACCATGAGATTCATGGGTTTAACCGCTCTTTATATGTAAATCAGCCAAAGTCTAGTCTGCTTCCAACACTGCTAGGTAGAGTCTCGACAACTCTACGTGAATCCACTACTTTCCTACCATATTCATGACGTCTGAATATCGGCAGGTGTTAATAAAATTATCATAGTACTTACATGTCCTAGATGCATTACAGCGTGAATGTACGCATCGTCCTTCTCTATTTTACGGCGATATCTCTGAGCGGCTTCGGGATCGTTCATGTTGATGTCTTTGGGCCATCCGCCTTCGATGTGGTTTATGCCAGAGCTCGTGTATTCGGCCCTAATAATAATAGTAACGCCTCACGATCACTCACACAGATCCTCAATCTTAACTAGGATTCCCTGTATCCAGGGAATCGGGAGCTATGAGGGCCATGGTCCAACAAATACCCAGACAGACCAAATACATGTGTTCATATAAACAATATGTCTTGTTACCACGGCACTCATAATATTCAAGTGGGTAATTAATTGTTGGAACTTACCTAACAGAATTTACCCAATGTTCTGACATAGTCCCTGTATTTTGTATGCCAACGTGTACAGGGTTCCGAAGAATGTAGTTCTTGTAATGGGCCGGGTTGTTAGGTATACTAAAACGCATTTCTGGTCCATGGTCTTCGAACAGTAATTGCTTACCGAATTCTCGCCTACGTTTAGTGTATTCATAGGTGATTTCTGTCTTTTCTGGTTTCTCTACCATTTTTATCACGAATACGAGCAAAGAGCGATGAGATTTGTGATTCAAGTCACAGTAATTGTTGTTAAATCAATTGACAACATTTCATTATAAATAGGTAGCCCTTGGAAACTGAATATCGACTATACTTATTGGTTTCGTTTTAATATGTAACATTGCCAATGTTTACCAGCATATCAAAGACACAGTAAGGTAATCAGTGTTTTATTTAACTTTTAAAATTAATTGTAGTTACAATAAAAATAATGAATTAGTTAATACAATGGTATGGGATCAGCGGGGGACGCTCGACGCAAGCTCAAAACCATCAGGCGCGGTGGTGTCGCTGCCAACTTCACATTACACTGTTCGAGGAGAATCTTCCATCGCACCGCTGATCTGTCTTCCGGAGACATCATTTTCAACTGGTCCGACTGAAAAATAAAAACGAATCTTTTGTTAGAAATACTACTAACTATACTGCTGTTATATATTTGTTTGTGTAAATAATATAAGAAGCCCCTTACTGAATATTCCAAAGTGTCTTCCAAAATATTGATAGGGAGGCGCGCATTCAGCTCGCCTGTGTGATCGGCAAATCTAACTCGTAGCTCTTCGATATTGGTATCTCTGTGAACCACGTGTTAACTGTTAAGTTTAGCTTTGTTCATTTAATTTAATGTTACGTTGTTTAAGTTCTTACATTGTAGTTCATATTGCTATTAAACAGATATCTTTTTGGCTGGACCATTTCCCACGTTCACTGACGCGTCAGTGCGTCTGTGCCTTTGTACTCAAATAAATTTGATGGGCAATAAATCACTGCGCGGGACTGCACTGCGCTCGTCACCCTGAGACATTTGGTTCCAAAGTTTCGTATGCCCCAGTTCAACTTCGCTAGAAACGGTTGCTTTCAAACCGAAACACTAATGTTTGCTGCTTGGCGGATGAATATCTGGCAAACGGTCCCTTTGAAAGGGACCTGCTTCCCCAGGCAGACTTTTGTAGAAGAGACTCACTAAAAGGTGTCTAAAAATTCCAAGTGCCATACGCTGCGTTGACGAGTTCGTCCAAGTCTAGGTGCGAGAGTAGAGCGTGCAGGGAGGCGCAGAAGGGAGCGCCGGCCGCCAGTCGGTCCCGCAGCTGCGCCACTGACGCCGCGCTCGGCCGGGAGCCGCTCCACGCCTCCCACGCCGCCGCCTCGCCGCCTCCTGGCGCGAGGGGTAGTCAGGCGGACTCAGCCGGTATCACACTGTATCCTCGATGGTTACTTATAACCACATAAGATAATAGTATGGGATGTCGGCCACCAACAATTCCCATCACGGAGCATCACGGAGGCGGCTGCTAAGTGGTGAATTCTTTGCATAATATTAGTATAATTAAGTACGCACATTCGGCATTGTAAGTACGTAAGACTTTATTCTTAATTTATTCGGATACTTATGGGTAACGTATTATGGTGTCACAATATGATGTACTTTATATCATTGTTAAGATTTGTTAGTCTGTTGTTGAAATGTGCTAATCCCATGCTCTTTGTCATTTGGGGGTGTAATATTGATTGACCTCTCGATTACACTCCGGATTGCGGGTAGAGGTGATGGGAATCGGATCGCGAGGGGTAGTGTTCATTTTGTATGTAGTTCTGTCTCCTGTAGCTTCGCAACAGCTGCAATATGTTGCAGGTGTTGCGAAGGTCCCCCGGTGGCTCACGCGTGGCGGCCTGGTGGCGCACGCGCAGGCGCAGCGCCTCGGCGTCGGCGCAGTGCGGCTGGTGCGTGAGCACGGTGCGCGCCGCCGCCGCCAGCGCGGCGCCGCGCCCCGCCGCCAGCGCGGCGCCGCGCCCCGCCGCCAGCGCGGCGCCGCGCCCGCGCCACGCCACGCGCGCGTCCGCTATGAACAGCACGCTCTCCAGCGCGCGCCAATCTTCCGCTCTGACACAAATATCCATCACCATGATTACTACCCATTGTCCCATTGACCCCCACTGGGCCTTTATTTGCTATGACCTCTAGACTCCACGCCACTAACGCGGCCACTTTACGTTCAGGAGGCCTACCATGACGTCTTATAGCGATTCAGTTCAGGACCTAAACTGAGCCGCGTCGCATAATCGTACCGTGACGTATTATTTTTTATGTTGCTGCCATTTTCAACCTGGTTGAAAATGGCTTATTAGCGACTCAATTTAAATTGCTACCATTTTCAACCTTAATTGGATCCAGTTTAGGTTGAAAATGGCAGCAACATTAAAAATAAGACGTCACGGTACGATTATGCGACGCGGCTCAGTTTAGGTCTTGAACTGAATCGCTATAAGACGTCATGGTAGGCCTCCAGTTCGTGTTCGTTCGCTTCATTAACGTGACTAGGCGCGTTACACGCTTGTTTCGAACTGTCAAACTTCTCGAAACGCGCTGGCTTCCCGCACGTTATTTTACCGGTTCAATTGACTGTTCCCAATGAGCGTTACTAGTCTAGGTGGTCTGCGGTGGTCATAGCGAATAACGGCCCAGAGCAGACCACGAGAGACAATGTATTTTTTATTTGTATTTAACCCTATTTTTAAATGTCCGAGTCACTAGCGTCACGTCCTGTGTAGGCGTAGGAAATGTATAAACTCACCTTCGAATAGTATCGATATCAAATATGTCGAAATTGAGAGTTGCTGGTGTGGTGTTGTCCATAATTTCAACACTGCGGACCGACATGTCCCGACCTTAGAGAAATAATTACAAACCTTTATTTAACAATATATTATTTTCTATTTGTTGGTTACTTTTTATTACAGTATATACCGAGTAGGTATATAAGTAGGTACGTTACTCACCTGTTTTAGTTCTAATGGTTTTAGCTGGTTTGATAGATTTCACCACCACAAGCAAGTCGACGTAAACGTTTGCGGCTTCTGAAAATGAAGACTTACCCGTACAACACCAAAAATTTCAACGCTGCTTAGAGGATCATAACAAATCATATCATCGTGGGGACGAAGGGACATTATTTTCCCAGCGATTGACTGACTGGATTAATAGCAGTGGGGTATTATTATCATACCTGGCAGTTTCATAACTTCAGCAAGTCCGTAATACCCCGAGGGTGGTTTAGTAGGTATGTGCAGAAGAGGCAGGTAGCTACTGAAGGTATCTCCGCCGTGGATGCTCACGTCCGATTGTCCTTCGTTCAGAGATAGGTAGAAAGGTGAGGAAACCTTGAAAATGAAATTCAAATAGGTAGTTTATAGATATTTTTGGAGGATTTAAAGGAATTATTAATGATCGCTGTACTCAATTATTATTACAAACCTGAGGTTTATACATTTCATTTTCGCCAGTTTTTACGCAGATCTTTGGTGAAGAGATTTCAACTAAAAAAAAAACTCTTTTGTAGTTAAGTACTTACATAATTAAATAAAAAGTGGTAAAGTATATAGTTGTAGTGAAAACTTCTTTCTTTTAGATACCGAATGACTCACCGACATCTCCTACAAGAAATCTTTCGTAAAATGTGATTACAAAATATTCAGAACCCCAAGTATCTACATTGATTGTGTCGATCTCTGAATCTCTCAATGTAAATGAAGTGACTCCTCTCGAATCTCCATTTTTCTTTTTAGAACCGATGACACGTGGGCTGCTTTTAGCTATAATTATTCCTACTATAAGTGCATTTTTTACATTAGGATTTAGATTATTCAACCGAATTTTCTGAACTCCCGCCATGTTTCGGTTTTTTTTTCAAACTTTTTGCCGCCACCAGTTTACAGACGCTATTTCCGCTTTATATGTATGATGGTTGATGGTGTTGCTAGCATACGATTTGTTTGTTTGGGATAATGATTGCAATATACCATCAAACCACATCAGTCCCAGTTATTGGACCATAAACCTACGATAACCTACCAGTTCTATATATTTATTCTGTGGTACACATTCTGACTGCCAGTGTCAAAATAAAAAAAAAAAAGTTCTAAAAAGGCGCGAATTTCTATTTGTTTTCCATTCTTTTTGTATCTTGCTTGCTCGATTTTTTTCTTCTTTCAGTGAAAGAAATCTAACTAATCTAATTTAAAATCGTCATCAAGTTAATTAAACCGTTAATCATAAGTGAACCTTTTCTGTTTTATGCAATGCTGTTTAAAGTTGAGAGCGGCTCCACAAGTCAATCAGAAAATGAATTTCAACCACTGGAGTTGGAAAGGCAAACTACAGAATACACAGATTGTTCGGAACGATTCTACAAAGTTTCCCGTGATTTCTCAAAGCAATACGCTCACATTTATTCTGCTAGATTGAACACCTTTCGTAATATCCTAGCTCCAGCCATACGAAAAAAGTGGTCAAACTCATACAAAGTTTTGAAGTTGTGTGAACTTCGAGACAAAGGTACTACTTGCATCATCGTCGGAACACTTTTCAAGTTTCAAGAATTGAAGCCGAGCATTCTAAAAGAATTGTCAGATGAGTTAGAAATTATACCACAACCATCAAGGTAAATAACCTAAGAGAATCATTTTCTATGACATAGGCACTGAAACCTTAGTTTGGGCTTAGATCATATAACTAGACACATTCTAACTAGTATGTCTTGAGGGTTACTGTTGGCTTCATACCTATTTATTGAAACTGGTAATGTGGGTAGGTACTGTTTAATTATCATAATTCTCATTTGAACACTGTTTCAGGACTCATTTTGTTCATGAAGCCGACAGCCTGGTGCTAGAGGACGAACTTCAAAGAATCAAGTTAGTTGGAGACTGCGTTGATGTTAACCAAGTTGTCACTGGTGTTGTTTGTGCATTGCTAGGTAAATTTTATTTTGGTAACTCTTCAAATCTGGATACAATGACCCTAAGAAAAAAATATGTTTTTGTATTTCTGTAATATCTAGGATTATCATTATCATGATAATCTGAAAGTATTTAACATAATCGGTGCTACTGGCACAGCACGAAGATGTCTACAGCCTCTTCCATAAATAGTGGAGAGAATACACTGGTTGACCAACCTTGAATGAGTTGATGGAGTCCTATGGCGTCAGAGTTGGTAAGGCCACCAAAGGGTCTTCAGACACCACTCAACTACTGCTATCAATCAATTACTACTAACTACTGTTGCTGGAGACTTGCCTAATTTTGGTGATTTTTAAAGATCTCTTAGTCAAACTATGACAGTAAGCACTACATCAGTACACACGCTGTTGGTCATCAATGTCATAGTAATAATGCTATTCACTTAATTCTTCAAATACTTCTTCTTCAGTTTTTCAATTAAATAAAATTAAGTGAGTTGTGCCCATATCTGCTCACTGCTCAGAACTACACGTCAATTTTGAAAAGATCATTAGGCCATAATCTACCTGGGCCGAGTCTGAAATGTAGGATCACAAAAATTATTTCTTTATGCTTACACAATATTTTTTTCCATCATATCAGGGTCTGAAGATGGCGATGGACTTTTCACAATCAAAGATGTGTGCTGGTCGGGGTGTAACATACAAAAGCCTCTGCCTCGGCTTAGCAGTGATAGGTATGGATGATTGAAAAATACAGGGCAATGACATGTATACAATATCTGCCAAATTTAGAGAACTGTTATCTTTATTGTTGTATAACAATAACAATCAAAATAACTGCTTATTAAATTAATTAAAGATGTGTCATCATTGATTTTGAGGTAGTTCAATTACTTTGACAAACATGAAATTGCATAATATTAACACATTCGCTGCTGAAAACACTACTATGGTGTTTTTCATAACTCGCTATGAGTACGGAAAAACAACTGGTGTTAGCTGTATGCGAAAACATAACAGTGTGTGCAGATCCGTACCTGTGGCTAGACAAGAAAATCGGCTCAGCAGTCAGTGTTAAATATCAGCTATGCTATTATCTATTCCAGGACCTATGGTATGAATAAACGAAATTTTATCAAAATTTGTTCTGCTGTTGCGGCGTGAAGAGAAGACAAACAAACAAACTTTTGCATTTATATGATTACTGTGATTCAAACTTATTTTCTTTATTATATTCTAGGTACATAGTAATAATGTCTGGACTCAACATGGCATCAAAGTCAGCTGAGCATTTGTTTTCTCTGCATTTACTGATGGAATGGCTGTCTGGTCTATCTGGCACTTCTCAGTATCAGGAAGAGATCTCTAATATTGTTAGAGTAATTGTTGCAGGTAAGAACATTATTATACATATATTTTTTTATAATTTTTGTTGTGCTTCTATTTATTTAACACTTTGACTGCTGATCCGATTTTCTTGACTATTCATGGGTACGGTATATGGTACTGCACACCCTGTTGAGTTTTGACCATCTTAAAGATGTGCCCTTTTATTTTAGAAGTGATAGATAGGGTTCAATAATAATTAAATTGAAAATGTAATTTTCCAGATAAGCTTATAGAAATTACATCTTTGGTACTGATCAAAATAATTCAACCTCTTGCAACATATCATTATGATCCTAGCTCTACAATATTTGGCAAATCCTGTCATACTTCTATTTTTAACTATTGCAAATTGAATTCATGTGACTTAAATACCACATTTTAAGATATTACATTAATGTGAATCTATTCAACAGTTGGATATTGTGCTAGTAGGAAATAATTTAGTTTTTGTTCTTAAATAGTCTGTGGAACATTCTAGGGATTCATTAGTGCAAATAACTTCATAATTACATGTACTTGTTTCTAGGAGGAGTATTTGCAAATCATTCAAATGAGAGTATTCTCAATGAAGCCAATGTGATAGCATCTGCTGATCTAGTGGATTCATTTGCTGCTGCTATCAGTGCTGTCGCTCCACTGGATCTAATGCCAGGTTGCAAGGACCCTACTGGAATTATGTTGCCTCAGAAACCCTTTCATTATTGTAAGTGAATATTTTATTTATTCAGGTAGCTTTAGAGAGGAAGCTTATTTCGAAGTAGAAAACATTCATGAGTCATTCTTAACTTGTTTACTTGTGTTGTATTGCATTGTAACATAAGGCTTGTATGGCTTCCATTACTATTAGATTAATTGTTATTATACTGTTTATAAACTTTTACCTTTCTTTCAGGTTTATTTCCAAAGGCAGTTGAATACAAATCATTCAATAGGGTCTCAAATCCGTATGAATGTGATATTGGAGGTAAGATTCCATACCATACTCGTTCCAAAAAATTTTTACAAAAAATATGTTAAAGCATATTCACTACTAAAAACACAACTGTGGTGTTTGTCATAAATTGCCGCGAGTGCGGGAAAACACAACTGTGGTGTTAGCTGTATGGGAAAATACCACAGTGTGTGCAGAGCCGCACCCGTGGCTATATAAGAAAATTGGCTCAGCAGTCGAAGTGTTAAAGCAATAAACAACTTTTGAAAGTAGTGCTTATGGTATTCCTCTTCCAAAGGGAGGGACATCAATGAAGTAAAGTCTATGACATATATTAAATACTATTTGTTCCAGGATTTCTCTGCCTTGGAACCTCTGGTGAACCAATTAAAGACATAATGAGGTATAGCAAGATAGACAACAGCATAGATGCCATGAAGAAGACACTTGAATGGCGACATCTAGCACCAACTTGTCCTGACACAGTTCCCTGCACGCCTTGCGTTGATACCGATCCATTCACTATTTACAGCTGCCCCGCTGTTTACTTTTGTGGGAATTCGGAGGAATTTGCCACAGATTTGTATGAAGGTAAATAAGTCATTACTATCAATTATTATAAAAACCTACAAACTTGCCTGCGAACAAAACTGAAAAGGGCCAAAGCAGCTTCATATTCTTGATTTAGCAATGTTAAATGTACTCAAATGGCATGTCTTCCAAATGTTGAAATGAAATGCTGGATGCCTGAGAATGCATTGCACATTCTTATATGAAGCCTAAAATAAATATGTTGCTTTCTTAATTATTATGTTTATGTATGTATCTCCTATGTCACTGAAAGTAAGATAAATCCAATGGCACCTAATTTATCAAGTCAAAAGCATAGGATAGGATGCGTCAAAGGAATTGTCATACAACCCTCCTGGTTAATTGGGTAAAAAGTTTTATGTTTCTAATGAAAGTCATGAATTCTAACAAGAAAGAAATGAAATCAATGCTAGAGAATAGACATCATATTATGCTGAACAATTTATATTTTCGTATGCTTTGCGAAAATCAATAATTTTAATTGCTAATTTAACTGTTTCTTTCTGTTTAGGGGAGGATGGGCAGCGAGTCAGAATTGTCTGCGTCCCGGATTTTTATAGCTCAAAAACGGTTGCAGTTATCAATTTGGCCAACTTGGAATGTTATAGCATGTCATTTTCCTAAGAATACTTTAAGATAAGTATGTAATCTTGTTAATTAATTAATAAATCAATTTACCAAGAAATATTGCATCATTCATAAACATAAATTAATGAAGAGATTGTAAATTCAAGTATGAAGTATGAAGCTATTCTAATAGCTTTGTTCCTATTGAACGTCATAGGGAGACCATTGTTTGTTCGTTGTTTGTCGTATGAGATAGTGCCGACCACGAAATGAAAGCACTACCTAAACTCAACATCACCTGCGTGACATTTTTCACAGCGTCGGTCGTCTACAGTCGCCGCCATACGACATGATTTTTTTAGCTGGTAATACCAGTTCCCGCGCCTTCCCCACACAATCATGGCCCCCTCTGCCCCCGCCGTCCCGTCCATTTCCCCTTCCGTTCTATTACTCATCAATGACTCGAAGTTAACAGACGTGTATTTGTTTTTCTTGTGCCATTAATGCGTTCATGATGGGTTTCTAGTAACCAACGTTTGCACACCTGCGTGTGCTTTCACACACGTAATAAAAATGCTGTGAGTATTGCAATTTAACTATATTTTGGCTCCAAAAACTTGATGGTTATCATGGCATATTGAATGTAATTACCATGCAATAAGTGTCTGAAATAGATGTATTTGTTCATTATTCAGTGCTATCTGGAAATATAATATTCGTCATACAGTACTGTTACTGTTTGTGAATATAAAAACATACCACCAAAGATTTGGTAGTGTTTTGTTATCTTGCTTTCACCGCCGCTGCTGGTGGGAGGTCTATTATTACATTGTGACACGGCAGATTCTTTAGAACAAGCTGTGTGCCCAACCCAGTATGCTCATGAATTTCACGTGTGTAGATGCCGGCCTCACACAAAGTCCATACAAATTAGCGCCAGCTACGCTAATGTACCGTATCAATTTTGTAGGTTGTAAATGTCAACTTTCTAACTCTTATCTATGATAATATACCTATTCAATTCAATCATAACTGTTTCTAGTTGGAATTCCATATAACATATGGCTTTGTATAAAAATAGCATACAGTAGAGTGTATCGCATGTAATGTATAATAAGTTGTTTACAGCCTTCTCGTTTTGTATGAATATGTAAACAATAGCTTTCACTTTGTCATGATTACTATACTTGTTTCTTTACTACGCTTACCTAAATCATAACGTCATACCTTTCCTGATAAGCTTTTATTAACAATAATAATAGAGTAGTGAGTAACAACAATTGTAACTGGAATTGTACACAGATTGGGCGATTCCCAATATGACGCTTGAATTAGATTTTTAGGTTTACAATATAAAAATACAGGCATTGGATGTAAATTCATTATAATGTAAGTAACATAGTAAAAACTTGAAGTGTTACGAAAAGTTTTGGTACCCTATTACTAAAAAGAAGTTAGATTTGATTGGTTATAGTTTGCATTACAAAACACTTGCTTGTGTAACGTCTATCAAGTTGTGACATTCATAAATTTACAACACCTCTACTCTATGCTTTTGATAGTAATACTCATAGCTCTATGTACAAATAGCTTGAAGTAGATAGAACTGGTTTCTAATTTCACCGTTTGGCAATACTTTGCCATTGAAACAATAATAGATTGTAACATAATTATGTCATCTTTTTTTTGTTTGAATAATGTAACACCTAACATGTAGCCAGATAAAGAAATAAGTACTTACGATAAAAATCAATATAGTCATCTAAAGATAACATTGGGACTCTCACTTCCTATAGAAGTATTGCTCTTTAGGCATTATTTATGAAATAGATAATATATTAGTTCACAAAAGTAGGCAAAAATAATAGTGCTGTACTCATTTTAATAAACTCCCGGAGCTTATGGGATTAGATAAAGCAAGTTGTTGATTTAAAGTAGGTTGTGAATGCTATATTTATTTTAGCAATGTACCTACTACAGGAGTCAATGAGATCACTGCCCTATAAGCCAACAATTGTAACATTATTTGTATAATCATTATTTAGTTGGAAACTTTACAAATATCAGATGCCGGTACACTCACATTCATGAACATAAATGGTTTAAACGGAACCCGATTTTATAACATATACCCAAGTATATTTGTTAGAAACCCAATTAATTAGATTTTATTAGTATCATGGTATAAAAATGATGTCTTTGCTATTTTGATTTAACTTTTAATAAATTGTGAAGTTTTGGCCAAGGTTACCGCCGCTTTACTTGCCTACTATAGTAAGCTAATTGTTAGTGATTCATGAAGGTCATAAAATAATTGGTTCATCTCATTCAACGTTTTTGTACCACAAAATATTTTTCCTGTTGGTGCTACTGTGAAAGCATTTATTAAGAACTAGCCTACCTATGAGCCTGTAATGGTTGGTAGGTGGTTCAACTGTTGTAAGTAGTAGTTATTAGTTAAGGTGAAATGTTTTGCTAATAGTGGCAAATTACAATTTTAAACCAATTTTTCGTTTTTAGTGCTATACCGGGCAACTAATTTAATTGATAATGGAATTTGCGACAATAGTAGATAATTTAGGATTAGTATGAAGAGATATTTAACCCTAATGCAGCTGAAATCGAATAGGTCAATTAGCACTTCAGTCATCACTTTTATGGTTAATTGGCTTATTTGAGCAATCTTGTGTTTTAATGTTAAAAATCACTACAGAATATTGTAAAGAACATTCTTTTATTATCGCAAATTACATTATTATTTAGATTATTATAGTTACCCGGTTCAAGGCCGAAAACCAAATAACTGATTAAAATTTGACTTTATAAGTAAAATGTAAAAAAGGCTAGCTTATACCCACAACTAGAAACTTCCCCCACCAGTCCCTGCAACAACCCGAGATGGCCTTGGTATTACCAATGGTTAAAACATTGCAATAAATTCAGTATTTTTTGTGATACGAAAATAGACACTCAGACACCATTTAAAAAATCTGTTATTCTTTTTCAATAGATTACTTTGAGTCACATAGACTACATTTTGTAAATATACTCATAATTTTTGTAATTATACTCAATGTTATGTAGAGCTCGCCCATTGTGACACTAATTGTTAAATTTGAGTTGTTTTTTGTTTTTAAGTTTCCTTTGCTCTGTGGTGTTTCAATAAATAGTTTATCTATCTCTCCATATACTTTTGTCTTTTACTGCCTCATTTTAAGTATAGGTTGCGTACCTAGTAGTTACCTACTTGTTAGTAGGTACCTATTTATTTTTTTGTATAAAAGGAGTTGCTTGGTCATTTGATGCATACAACATACGCACTTGACAAATGAATAAATATTACTATTGCAAATCATATGTATGAGGTAAGATGTATGACTGACGTTTTCTAACCTTCACCCTACTTATTCCGGTCCTGTGAGAGACATATCCACTGCCTTCCAACTACCTTAACAAGGTCGCCGGACCAATGGGCTGGTGGTCTGCGTCTACCAGTTTGCACCCTTCTCTCGGCCACAATTCCGTCAATGTTTTTGTCCATCTGCCGTCATCCCTTGTGGTCAGGTATCCTGCCCATCTCCACTTAACACTTTCACTGTTGAGCCGATTTGCTTGTCTAGCCACGGGTGCGGAGCTCTGCGCTCTCCGTAGTGTTTTCCCATACAACAAACACAACAGTTGTGTTTTCCTTTCATTCGCGGCAAGTTATGTAAAACACGACAGTTGTGTTCGCAGCACTGAACGTGTTAATAAATTTAGACTTACTTTAAGGCAATCATTTGTTTTCTGTAGAAGTATGTAGTCTAAACAAAAAGATAATTTAAGATATTATTGTTTCGCTTAACTTTATCTCAGGAAATAATTAATATATGATATTGTGTTCCATTATTGAAGATGAGTAGTAAAAAATGGATCCAGTTATATCCAGAATTTCGTTTGTAACTCATTATCAACTAAAAACGAAACAACACGAAACTGCCACTGGGTAAAGTTCTGGATGGTACTGTAACTGTTATGGGCAGGTGTAGCGTTTACCATCAGGTGAACGACTTGCTCGTCTCGTCACTCAGTCAAATAAAATAATAATGTCTCCTTTATTATTTAGGAAACGACATTTAAATTTAATTCTCACTAAGCCTCGTTGGGTCAACGATGCATCTAACATATAATGCTACTGCAGAAGCTTGTAGGCCACGACGGCGGATTCCATCCGATTTCTATTGGGTTCTTAGATTTTTTGAGATTAGACGCTTTTCGGTATACACTGTTCTATTCTATTTCTGTATCTAATAACATCGGCCGGAATCTATTCCTACTGAAATTTACCTAATATGTTACTAACTATAAAATGATATTACTTTTCAGAGCCACGATGGCGCCCCCAACGGACAGCTTCGTCCTTCGTCACCAACAACAAAAATCACCAACATCGGATCCCTCTGGACTTGTGCTCTTATCATTACAATCTGTGGTAAGTAAAGTTGCAATATTGTCAAGTACTAGATGGAACTATTGTGCTCATATCAGCCGGAAAACTGATAACCGTTGGGACACACGTGTCTTTGATGGAACCGCGTGTCTTTAAACATTGTAAGGTAGCGCGGCGATACTTAGTGGGTGGTATCAAAAGCACATGATCTAATCCAACCCAGTGGCATGTTAATGAGAGACTGGGCATATTATGCCGAGTATTGAATTGAAATTGCTTAATTCTAATAATGTTTAGGGTAATACCTTAGAAGCCTGGTACCCACAAGAGTAAGATTGATGCGGAATAACAAAATAACGCAAAATAAGAGTGCATCTTGTTACCTTTTCATCAAAGTTAAAGTAAAAAAAATCTTTATTCACATGGGCCCCAATAGGGCGGGGGCACCAATGAAATAGAGCAATCGAGAGGAACCGGTAAGAAACTCGATGATATAATATAAAATAGCCTTGCATTTGACCACTATCTCTCATGATGTGCCATGGGTGCGACAGCCGATAGTGCACACTTGCCTAGAAGTAACCTTAAATAGGTTGTGATTGTGATTTTTTTGTTATTTCTGTTCTCATTTGTTATTCTCAAATTTCCAGAGCGGACAACTCTCCAATAATGAGTATCAGTCATTGGGACCGGCTTTCGGCTTCGGCCGAGGGCCTTCTAACTGAAGAACAGTGCTACTTGCTGCTCGATTCCGACTTCTTAAACACCGCTGATGGTGAGTATACTGTTTAGTTTTGTATCTATATCTTCTTGTGGTGCCTCTCCACTACTGGAGGTTGTCTGTCAACTCCATACATTTCTCTTTTTCTCGCCAGTCGAAACCACTCTTCTATATTGGCGATTCCAATTCCCTTTCGGATATCCTTGAGCCATGACTATTTTCTCCCAGTGTGGCGTTTCCACTTCCGTGTTTCTCCATAGTGGTATTTTGGAGAAGGCGGTAGTGATCGTGCCTGAGCACACGTCCGAGAAATCCTATTTTCCTTCTCTTGATGGTCCTATTGAGTACCTATAAAAGGGAGCTAAGCTAGGCATCGTATTCGTGAATCGGAATCCAATGAAGAACTAAGGCCGAGGATAGCAGTAAAATAATCAAGAGGCGAAAGATCAGTTTTTGAGGACGACAGCAGGTGGACTTAAGCAGTCGGAATTTGGTGTCAACATAAAGGTGAGAGGGTTGCTAGGCTGCTGTTGGTCAGATGCCATTGGAAAGGCGAGGGCAAAGTAATGTACTTATTAGGACTGGCAGGTCTAAGGTGGTTGGTGTAAGGAATAGAAGCCACATACTCTGCAGTCGGTAAACAAGGCAGACTGTCATCCAGAGATGTACGAGGAGGATTAGCATGAAGCTAGAAAAACATAATCATCATCATCATCAACCCATATCGGCCCACTGCTGAGCACAGCACAGGTCTCCCTTCACTTTCGTGAGGAGGATTAGGCCATAATACACCAAGGGGGCCTGGTCCAGATTGGTGGGAAAACAACCAAGAAATAATTATTATTTATCTTCACATTGCACCACCAACGTTTCTGGTGGATTAACCAGGCCAGCCTAATGGTTGGAAGAAGCTCTTGGCATCATTAAATTTAAACTAGGTCTTGACTCATACATAATAAAAATACGAAAGTATAGTGTATACTTAAAGTAGATTACTTTTAAAAAGGTATCAAAGAAGAAATCGTTCAACTTAAAATAGCGCCATCTATGTTGTTTTGTAGCTAAAGTTTAAGTTACGGGCGTAAGCAAAACAACTGTTTAACTATGAGATAAGGAGATGATAAGTCGAACATGTGTAGTGCGATGAAAATTATTAAGATGGCGCTTATGTAATCGTAAACTATTGAATACCGTATAAAAATATTTTCCATGGAGGTTGGAAGTTCTTCATAGTGATTGGTTTTGCTTAAAAAAGTACATATTTTTGGCCACCGAGTTACAGAATAGATATGCTTGCAAATTCTATTTCGATAATTTAATATTTAACTATGATATTTATGTACAAGGAATGTAGGTATCCCGTTAGGCAGCTTTGTAAAGAATCTTGTAAGGAACCCACAAACCAATTTTTTTTTTAAATTACAAAAACGATCACATGCTTAAATTCTGACCCCTGACTAGGATTCCCTGTATCTAGGGAATCAGGAACTACGAGGACCTACAAACATCCGGACTCATTACAAATATTGTTGGTTTCCACTAATATTTGCCCTGTGCAGAAATCGAACCCGTCACCTTACGCATCGCAGTCGGCTCATCACTCACTTACGCCACAGAGGCCGCCATCATGTCATGGGCAACTCATTGGAATGTTTCTGGTGTTGCAGATGTTCTAGTTGGGGTAACCACCTACCAGCAAGCGGGACGTATTTTTTGATTGGCAACTTTTTACGTTTTTAAACAAAATCTGCCTCATGGACAATGGCGTGACGCACATAGTGAACTGATTTTAGAGCAAATGTTATCACTAAAATGATAGTAGATGTGACCTCATGACACAGCCGTCGCCTATAATATCTTTATGAGCGTTATTCTTGAAGTATGGCCCCCCACGAACGCACCTCATGCACACCGATAACACGGGTCAATAGTTTAATTGATGCTTATCCTGTTCTAATGAGTATATTTTCGTTATTTCCATGCTTAATTGACACAACCTTCTCAAACACTAACACTTGGTGATAATACTATTAAGGAAAAGGTGAGTCTGAACTGTAATTAACGCAAACGAAAAAATAATCTAGTCAAATGTTATAAAGAATAAAACTAACAAACACGATAAACAGTGATATAATTTTCTATTTTTAGATACTCGTGTTGGTTCCTTGTAATCATCATAACTGAAAATAGCTACACATTATCCATTTTCGAAGCTAGTTTCGAAGCTACGTAAAAGAAAAGTCAGATATTATTATTATAATCCATTCACAAAGTTTTTCTGTCGGTAAGTTTAGTCATGAAATAACAGCGTGTAAAGTGTACTTATTTACACATTTACTAATCAGAGTAAATATGTATAACACGTAACGCATCTGTTTGAAAGGTGTGTTAGTGAAAACAATAAACGAAAGTTAAATATTTAAAAGTATCTCGCACCGTGAAACTAATATGCATCATGGAAAAAAATGAATTTACTTTCTGTGTGGCTTTTAAACAAATGTATCTACTAGTTCAAACACGAGATATCAGCAAGTTTAAATATTGGGTGAGATATCACGAGCTTTTTTATTTAAATAAAATTGTTATGTTGCTATGCTGAGAACGTGGGTGTGTCTTGATAATCACTTGCCTAACAAGTGACTGTTGCTTAAATGATAATGATGACGTCAAACACATGTACAGTACATTATGCTCTTCTAAAAACATATTTGTTTCAAGTTACTGGCCTCTGTTCTTGTTTTCAATTGCATATCGCTCGTTGGCTATTTTCCATTATTTATCTTGTATCCAATGAAAATAAATTTGTTTTGACATATCGTTTTATAATCTCTTGTTTGTTGCCAGTTGCATTTAATTAAATAAGCACGAGTAGGTACCCTATTTAGAACTTCTCCACGAACTTCTCTTCTTCTATTATTTTACAGTTGTTTATTTTATATTTCACCAATATTACTTTATAAAGGAATAAGCGTTAACATTATCAGAGTCTTTGTAAAAATCTGCTCAAGACTCAGTTCTAGTGTTTTTTTTAAATATTTTTTGTAATAATCTACTTCCTGTTATTTCTAGTTCAACCCCCTCAGTCCACACCCGGCTAAAATTAAATTTTATTAGGATTAAAATACCAATTGACAATTTTATTCTAGGTCGTACCGTTGTTCTGTAAATAAAAGAAAAATAGAACACTTTGTTGGTGAGAACAGATAATTCAGGGCTAACCGTTGCGAAGTAAAATAAAAATGCCCCTCCGATTTTACCAGTGACATTATTATGTCGGAGTGAAAAAAGCACCAATAACTACGATATACCCTTCATTTTCAGTATTTTTTGTTTAGTTCAACAGATGTCATCAAGCGTGAAAGAGACTATTATGAACTAGCTGCGCCCCGCGGTTTCACCCGCGTAGTTCCTGTTCCCGCGGGAATATAGGGATAAAATATAGCCTATGTTACTCACTGTTAATGTAGCTTTCCATTAGTCAAATAATTTTTTAAATCCGTGCAGTGCTTAAGCCGAAACCTTACATATTTCTATACATACTTTCATTCCCTATATTTATTTTACCCCCTCAAGGATAAAGTTTTACAAACTTTGAATGCCAAATTTATTTATATCTAATCAAAAGCCTACAAAATAAATTTCAAGCTTCTAGCTTCAAAAATGTCGAAACTTCCATACAAACTTTTATCCCCTATTACAAACCTTTCAAATGGTTTTTTCGCAATAAAAAGTACCCTATGTCCTTTCCTTGGCTCTAGACTATCTCTGTACCAAATTTAATTTCAATCGGTTCTGTAGTTTAGGCGTGAAAGAGCAACAGACAGACAGACAGAGTTACTTTCGCATTTATAATATAAGTAAGGATAAGGATAAGGAAGTAAGGATATAATATTGAAGTGGGTACTGCGATGTAACAGCAAAAGAATAAACGTCCCACCCTAACGCTGTGGATGTAAGGATGATTTAGGCCAATCTAGATTTAAACACAATAGATAATTTCATAAGGCGTAGATAAGGGTCGTTATGATGAAATAATCATACCTTTTTCGTGTAACAGCAGGTGTGTCATTTTTCTTTTTAATGCTTCGTCATTTTAGCGTGTTGTATCATATTTTAGTGGGAATGGAAATCTAAACAGAACAGTTTGTAGTGCAAGCTCCCAGAGAAAGGTTATTATAAAAAAATGCCACTAGTTTTACACAGAAGTTTCTATTTATTTATTTGCTACAATTTAACATTGTTTCTCCAAGTCAATTGTGGATACTTGTCAAATATGAAATAATTATTAAAATTGTTTGTTTTGGTTTGTTAAGAATACCTGTAATTCTATTAAATGATTTGATGGCAACCGAGAAGCGAAACCAAACATACTGTAAAAATGTATGAAGGTTGGTTGAGCTACTTCGAAAATCTATTATGTAAGTTGTTGTTTTATTAATAAATAAAATTAAGAAATAAATTCTATTTTCTTTGTTCTTAAACTCATATTTTAATTTAAATATATTTGTCACGCGTTGTTTTTAAAAGATACTTAGTATAAAGATACTTCCAATAATATTTTGTTTTATATAAATATTCTTCCTAAACTATGTAACCTATAATGAATATACCTATAATTGCCTGTAGTTTTATAAATTGCCCTACATTGCTTTGCATTTTGTGATTTGCAAAATAGATTTAGGGGGAGGTTCAGGTCTTCGAATTAACGAAAAGCAACACCCAATATTTTTTATTGTCACTTTGATTCGTCGTCTGTTTCAATGGGCGGAGTCGCTGCCAAGGCTGTATTTTTTATTTGTTTCACACGTAATGTGCGTGATTTCAGCATCGAAGCAAAAACAAATTTTCGTTGCTACTCGTTCTTCTGACAAGTACCGGTTGAAACCAAATTTCCAGGTGAAAAGACAATTTTGTAAAAACAATTTCCTTTTGCATCATCTTTTTACATCGAGTGTGATAAGCATTTTATTATTTAGATATAGAAATGTTTAGTTTTGGAAAAGATAAAAGGGAAGCAAATTTTTAAATATGAGAATGTTATAAAAAAGAAAAAAAGAATGCCATCGTCAAAGCTCACCTTTCTAGGTTTAGCGTGTAGCGTCACTTTCTAGCATACCTTCACACGTTCCCTCTTCGGCCAAACGTTACCCAATAACAAGTCAAAAAAATAATAAGATTTATCACATCGCGCCTCTGGGCGTAACTTTGACGTAATATCGTGTGACAGATATCGTTCATATATATATAAACGTCTTTAGACTCCACGCTGTATTTTGTCCATTACTTATCTAAGCTCCTTACCTTGAAGCTTCTCGGAGATATTCTAGCAAATTGCGATTATTGTTTTAATTATTCCAGTATCTAGTACTGTTGTGTAACTACGTTTAGCATCATTATTAATTTTTGTGCGAAAATGTGTTGTTATAAATCTAATGGGATGTGTGACCTGTGTAGACAGTTCCAGCTTTCCATGTTGCACAGTAAGAAAATTTATTTATTTATATCTTGGTATCAGTGACTATATTTTTTTAATGTTATAAGTAACGACTAGTAGATTCTTTGTTACAAATAAAAATAAAATAATTTTGCTAACACTTATACATTAGCGTTCCATTTATTCTCATTAAATATAATTAGCTATTGATAGTTTCAAATAATAATAGGATTGTGTGTGCATAAAAGAAAAGCTTGTGGATTTGAAAAATAATTACCCAGAGATGCTTACAAATAAACTTTGATGAGAAAGTATTTTTTTTAACCTGGACTTTTTTATTATTGTACCATTATTATTGAAAGATGAACTCGTTGTGTGTCACGATAACGTACATAGATCCTGATCCTAACTATAGGAGTATCTAAATAATAGTTTGGAAATAATTTATTATATATGGTTTTTATAACCCATACTGTCCCACTCTTGGGCCTAGTTCTTAGTTCTTTCCCATGTCCTTCCACGAGTATCCTGCGCCACCCTGTACCACGTTCCACAAACATCCTCATACCAAACTTTTTAAATTTCTAAAGAAAGGCACCCAATTGGAGCAGGCACTTATCGTGTGCTCTTGTCCACAGATCTGCTTAAGAACTTCCCAAGCGCTGCACCGAAGGCGGAGGTCGCGCCGTACCACCTGCACGATGACGTGTCGGCCAGCATGTACCCTCCGTCTCCGCCGGAGATCAAGCCCAGCCGCGCTGAGCTCGCCAACGATCTTCTGCAGCAGCTAGACAATCAATGCAAACAAGGTACCTGTCACCACTACAGATGTTCACCCACTGCCGAGCACGGGGCTCACCTCACTTTCGTGAGGAGGATTAGGTTGTAATCTACCACTTAGGCCCGGTCCGGATTAGTGAATCCGGATAAGTGAATCTCGGCCGTGTAGGTTTCCTTACGATATTTTCCTTTAGCGAAAAACGAGTGATAATTACGAAGTTTTTACAATAAACACATTAAGGTCGTGTCCGAACCGGGACTAGAACTCTTAACCCTTTGCTTGGAAGGCGAACGTTCTCCATACTTGGCTATCACCGCATCGAGAAAAAAATCTGCGCTTGTACGCTCCGAGGAAACGGACAAGGAAAACAATATAATTTTGATTGACGTCACGAATAGTTCCCGGCGGCAAATTGGTCAACAACATAGCGCACTTGTTTGTTAATATCAATGTTTATCTAAATTTTATAGGTTTTCAGTTATCTCTAAAACATTAAACTATATTTTAATCACTTAACTATTATCATCACCATTCATTCGATTATCATTCGCTTCGATTCATCATCGATTATCCTAAATATCACATATTGTCCGAAATTTTATAATTATTTGCGTTCTACAGCTATGAAAATGCAGTTAGATAAATTGATATTGCTCTTCTAGCGTTTCAAGATAAAAGTAAACCGTAAATTTATTACATTCATACATTCAGTCTGGTTTGCTATGTCACTGTCTGCTAAGACTGCAAGAGCTAAATCTTTGGATGTAACATAGAATATCCGAAATGAATATAAAAAATAAATGTAATTATTAGTTACATATTCCTTTTACTTCTAAAGCCCATATTAAAGAATAGTACTTGATACCAAGTGTTTGCTTGACTCACAGTTTAACCAACTCATCATCATCATCAACCCATAACGTCCCACTGCTGGGCACGGGTCTCTCCTCACTTTCGTGAGGAGGGTTAGGCCATATCCACCACGGGGGCCCAGTCCGGATTGGTGGATACTAACTATAGATTTTTATTTCAAAGTGGTCCAACTGACAAATCCTGTGCAGTCGTGCACATTGTGCGACCGAGAGTAACGTGTGTGAACGCGGGATTGAAATTACTGAAAAATCATGACGCGAATATCTAACAGTGACATCATATATATTTAGAACTTGGCTACTTATTTGATAAATATTCAACTTTTACGTAATTTTGACAGTCATTGTTGATAATACATATCGCAAAATTGTAATATCATCCAATTGAATATCATTGATTTTACACCCACACTCTATGACCTAATTTTTTAAGTTGTCTTGAGAACAATCATATTTATTTACTTACTAGCTGCGCCCTGCGGTTTCACCCGCATAATTCAAGTTTTCCCGCAATAACTCTCTTAAAAGCAATATATTTTCCCCGTTTTTGTCACATTCCTCATTGCTCCTATTGGTCGCAGCGTGATGTTGTATAGCCTATAACCTTCCTCGATAAATGGACTATTCAACACAAAAATAATTGTTCAATTCGGACCAGTAGTTCCTGAGATCCTAGCGTTCAAACAAACAAACTCTTCAGCTTTATATATTAGTATACATTTGGGAGACCAACAGCTGATATTAAACTAATACCAAATTTATGACAACAAAATGCGATTTCGAGGTCCTGGCGTCTAACATCATAATAGCTAAAATACAATTATGTGAACATTATTGTAGACTTTACATTGTACATAAGCAAAAACTTTGAAATTTGTTTTAACAGTAATAATTAACCAAAGAACTCGCCACTTAACTGCCGTCTAGCCGACGTATAGAATACACGTTAGAACATGTTCAGCTAATTTCAAGGCGACGCGTACGTACCATAATTATAATGTTTGACGTGTGAATACATTGGTTTAAGATGATATGTGTAAAGTCGGGAGTGTCAAAAGAACTCCTCATCGGTAAGCTGCCGGTGTGCCATGCGGTCGGACGATTGTCTGGTGATAAACCATGCCAACCAGTTAAATAAATAAATCCAAAAAACAACATGGCGCACACACGAACTTTCGCATTCCTAATGTTAGTATAACTAAAAACTCAGCTCATTCATTGTAAGTGGACGTTAATAAAGCACTTTTAGAAGTCAAACACCTAAGTTTCACATAGGTACATATTATGTTAGAGGAAAATAAAAAAAATATCAAAAATGAGTCATCAATCAGTCATGATGATTGGCAATAAAGTTATCGCAGGTGCCTACATTCATTTCGTCCTTGACGAAAGCTAAAATCGGGCTAATGTTGCTCAACAAACCTGGTGACGTACCTTTCAGATTCAGGTTTGCAGAATCTTATATAAATAATGGACAGGCGTCAGAATAGGACACCATAGCAATTCGAGATTTTTGGCGTCGCACTTCAGGTGCATTTGCCAGAGTCAAGTAAAAAATACACACTAGCTTTTTCCTGAGTGTCCTTGGTACCCATCGCTATCACCTGATGGTTATTCTGTATTTACCTTATACATCTGAAAAAGTGGACGCTTCCATTAGTGACTGGTATGCATTTGCATGTTCTCCTTTTCTACGTTGTATCACGTATTCTGAAGGTAATCTAGATTTTTCTTAGCAATTTAAATTAGCTATGGGTTTATGAGATATGGAACAAGTGGGAAATCGGTGTCTGTCGTGAAACATATTTGTATTTGATATTGAAGTTATTCTGAATTTAGATAACAAACACAATGTAAGTCCCTGCTATGTCTTTGACTCGCACTGCGTAAATCAGATTCTATTGTAAAGTGACGTTCAATGTTATGCTGTAGCCTCGTGTTTTGCCAATGTGATAAAATGATGCATGACTTGACCCTAATCAGAAAACCAATTAAAATAAATAGGCGCCGCCGAAACTATCCATAACATGTGTGGTTTTGTAACAAGCCTAGACAAACTGTTACAGATGTATTATTGTATGATAATAAGGAGACACACCTCTTCTGACTGTCATACATTATTTGTCTGCGTGATTTGATACCCTTTTATCGCGAAAAGCTAATTAATGCCGTTTTTTAAACCATTCATTGTTAGATAAATTTTAATTGCATAGAAATCGAAATAAATTAAACGTGCTTGCTTTATCTCTTTACACATTTATTAAACTGTCATATATTGCATAAAAAATTAACTAAATGTCCAATTTTGAAGACACCAATATGATTAAAAAATTCCAAGTTTTGTACCGAACAAAGTACACCTACGTACTAAGTACTAAATATATTGAGAGGCTTTAAGACTTCTCTTCGAACTAACATCTTTAGTCCATACTTATGCATCTATAAAATGATGTAACATATTTCCTCTTTATAGAAATCAGGAACTCCTACTAGGATGATGATCGACCGCACAACGACACGCTGATTCAAAACAAAATATTTACACTAATTTATGCACAAATATAAAAATATTTATCTCGAAGCTTAGGTTAGTTTAAATATTACACATACACCTACACGGGTTACATGTATGTTGCTCTTAGCCTGGGCACAGAATGGATAGTACTAGCCTGGGCGTTTCTTGGACCATGCCACGGTCCACGTTGTCCCTGATTTGCTAAAGACGGAGTATCCTAGTTAGGGGCCAGGACCTATGTATGTGAGCGTGACGCGTTATTTATTTTATTTTTTAATATATTACATACTTACATATTTTCAAATAGAAGGTAAATGTTGTGATTTTGCGTTACAAATACAATATTTCGATATTTCCACAAATATTATTTACCAATAATAATAATAATAGTATTTTTAGTAGTAAGTAATAGTTTTTTTTATTTTTTTAGTATTGTAGTGTACATAAATAAATACATGTATTCAATCTTAAAAAAAACATAGTATGTATTGGTTGAGTCCTCAATAGGGTAAGATAAAACGCATAGTGTTCCTCGCAGAGGCATCGATGGTTGCGGGTTCGAATCCGAACCCTATCTAAAATCAAAGTTTTCCTTTACCAAAAATGACGATAGTAAATAGTTTCGGTGAGGTGTTTCTGGTTAATTCATATTTATACACTGTATTATTTTATCTGTATCTAATTATAACAGTAAAGAAATTGTATGTTAGAATTTTAATATTGTTCTGTACATGTTTACATGTTAAACATAGTGTATCAATTTTTATCGCTTGTACAGTTATTCTTCCACTTTGTTGAGATACGTGAGAGGAGTCATTGATATAAAAGTGGAAGAGTACCGCGATTATTTCTATTCACAGTTCACTGATAAACTATTTGAACTTTGGGTACTTTAGTTTAATTAACTTCTAGTTATTTTACTTAGGTACCTATGTGATTGGATGCACCGTCGATGTTACAACGCTAAAATGTGCATTTCATTTCATAATAATTGTGACTACCATGTTACGCAATCGAAATCATACGAGTAGTTAAATTTCAATCCTAAAAACTCCGCTTGCAAATGCTTTACGTTAGAACCACAATAAAAACCATATATTGGACTTGCAAAAATATAAAAGCGCCTTCGTCTAAGAAGTACTTTATGCTGTCGCTAGGTGGCGCTGTATGGTAATTAACTCGAATAATTTAAATAAGGATAAATCGAACTCAACTAAAATATACATTTTAATCTAGTAACATTTGAATTGTATTTAATTGGGTAAATAAGCAGCCATTTTTAGATCTCTGAATCCGGTTAGACGACCAGACAAAAATTACACCTACAAAACAGATTCTATAATATGCAGAATAGACTTGAGTCGTGTCTCCTGCGCGTGTATTGGTCAACACACTACACAAAACATTTTAGACATCTTGTTGACCAGAAAGCATAAAACATATTTAAGAAAATGTGAAATATAACACTGTTCTGTGTAGAGGTTTTCGTGTAGTGTGTAGACCAATACAAGCACAGGAGACACGGCAATACTGTGACATTATTTGCGGTAGTAGAATTTAGGTGCTTATATAAAAACAAAATACAAAATTTTAGAAAACTCAGTCATTCTTTCCTACACATCTGTTAATCAAATAGTAGTTCAATAATTCATTGCAATTAAAAGTAATCATTGTAATTAATAGAGTCAGCGGTACTAAAGCAGTTTCTTTGTGTTGATTGTAACCTTATAATAACCTATTCTGACGCCGCTTTTGATTTCATACTGAGTGATTAACCGTGAAGGCCGTCGTCGTTCTGTACGTTTGTAATATACAGTGCAATTGTTGCGCATTCCTTTGACTATTTTTCTTACTGTGACTTATGCATCATTAATCAAAGAAACTGATTGCAAAGGAAAACTGCATTGTAACAGTGAACGGGGAAAGATCCACAACGTGGTCAACGGTTGTACGATCATTATGTAATTTGTCATTTGCAGTGTCAATATTTATGGAGAATGCAGTAAGGTTGTGCGTTGTTAGGTGATGTGGAAATGTGAATGTTGCCGAACTCTCTCAGCGGACAGTATTTATGTGTAGAAGTGGCGGCGCGCGAGACAGGACTGGTGGGGAAAGGCGGCGTGGCGGGCCGCGGCGCGCGCGCGCTCAGTCCCAAGTCGCGTAGCGTCGCGTTTGCTGGTGATTGATTTTCGCCCATACCCGTGACAATAAATTCGATTCGAGGAGCGTGTTCCGGGCGCTTGCGCTCGCATCGCACCCTATGTCTGCCGCCGTCGTCGATGCGCCTCCCGGACGCCGTTAGAATGAAGTGCCACTATCGTTGCATTTGGAATAAAGAGATTATTTTCAACTCACAAAAACTCGTCAAAAGACGTTAGGCTCCAAAGCCGCACCCTGAATCTCTCACGACGACCATCGCTTGCCCCACGAGGATTCCAGTTTTATGATACCACTGCCCTATAATCTCTAAAGTTAAGAACTGTATTGTAGCAGTAAGGACAATAAAGGACATTTTTGGATACGTGTAGCGGTCTCTAAAATATATTTGGACTTCGTGATGGCACTGGCAGATATGTATATTGGTATGTTGGAAACTTGGAACCAGTCTCTACCACGTTCCTAGTGTTTGGTATTGTTTGTTTTGGTCGGTTTATTGAAAGTCATTGTAGCGGAAAGGCTATCAAGGCCCGCGTGCTCCATTTCTCGCTTCGGTTATTAATGTAATAAAAATTTGATTCGTACTCGTTGCACGTTCCCTGGTTTAAATTACGTGTACTATAAAAGTATTATAACTTGTTGTTTATCCACTGGCCGATCGTTTAGCTCGGTAACTGGACACGGTTAACACTTTTTGGAGCGATAAATTTAATGCGCAACAAACTTGTTTGTTGTTTGCTCCAGTATCTGTATGTTTCAATGCTCTACCGCGACGAGAACAACGTCATCAGCATTATGAGGCTCCACTGGTAGCGAGCAGACGAAAAATATCACGTATAGTTGTTTAATAAAAACATCACAATTAAATAACACGTTGCTGCTACGTACTTTATTCTCGTGTTCCGTTTAATATGCATATCAAACACAATATATAAGCAGCAAGCGTTGCATTGATTCAGTTTGTTTATCGTTTATTGTATCGACAGCTAAATATGAAATTTACAGTTCTTTAGTTCGTGTTGCATACTCTGCTTAGATTGATGTGCCAGTGATAAGAGATAGCGGTTTGAACAGGTCTAGCAACATTAAATTTCAGCATAAACAAATATAGTGCCGTTGTCACTTTGATTCTATAAATAAGCCAAGTAGAAAGTTTGAATTATTGTCTAGTGAGGCTCTATTTTTATTACCATAAAAATGTCTACTTCTTGATCTACTTTCTCAGGCCAGGGGCAGTAGTCCAGACCTTGCTTTACAACCAACATTGGTAGATAAGTACCACTGGCGCCTCTTCGCATTCCTCTATTTTCGACAACTACGATGCATATTAAAATGAGCAAAAGATTTTTCGCAATATCGCCGAACACAATAATGTTTTCCACACAACCGTATGTGTGGATAGTTGCCGAATAGAGACGAATCTAAAGAGGCGCTATTTATTATGACTTATCGACCGATATCTGTTGTAAAGCAATGTCGAGACTGCCACAGCAGGATGTTCTTGTAACTTGTACCGCGGAAAATTGAGAAACCAGTTCGCGCACAAGGCGGCCTCGCCTGCTCGCCCAATAATTAAAGCGACATATTGACCACTTGATTCCTATATAGGTATTGATACAATTATTATGACCTATCGGTATACCTTTCGAATGGAAGATAAGTCTGTACTTTTCTCACCACGTACACAGAACGTGACAAAACATTATTTAGTTTTACTTTCATTACCTTGGTCAGTCTCATATTTGAGCTTCACTAACTTGCCCTTCATCATCAATGATATCCACTCGGCACTAGGAAGTGAAGTCATTAAAACTTTTTGTGGCCTCGATAACACCGACTTGAACTTAGTCAAATCGTTCCAATATAGCCTCTACTGTTATAATCATTAGTGTTAGCATCAGAATGATACCAACCTCGACCGATTTATCTTAGGTTTTTTTGATGGAATTTTCCGAATTGTAACAAGTCGTTGACTCTATATTAATTATAATTTAGTAGAGATTGACGTCGTTCGGTTTATCTGTGCGATTCGGCGCGAGAGCAGGCGCGTTGGCACCGAACTGATTGCAGGTTTATCGGGGGTCACGGCGCTGCAGGCAATCGCGCTACGTGATCATATTTGTTGCTAATCTATTTTAAATATAAATTGTTTTGACTGTAATTATAGTCAAACTTATTTTGGATTGCTGAATTTTTTCTAGAGGAATCGTCTACAATTTTGGATAGATAAATTATTACTCTACATTTAAATAAGTCTGGTAAAAAGGGGGCATAACTAAAAGTATACCGTATTCATATCGATTCCAAAGATCGACCGAAGTGCCCATTACCTTCATATCTTGATGTCGTAAACACTCTGGTAGACAGCTTTGGAGACTTATACAAATAGATATATATTGATCAAGCCTCGTTAATAAACAAGTAGGTTGGTTGATTGCAACCTCCAGACGCATCAGTTAATCAGAGAATTTCTCCGTTACAACAACGGTCTAACCAATTTATATTCAATTGATGGTTGATTAAGTCCATCGCCACAACGCGGTCAACTCGTGGCATCGACGACGAAATCAGAATATTTAATGCCTATTTATAGTTATTTAGTTACATTCAAATAATAGAAGATTACTATGTAAACGTAGGATTATATAGTTGAATATTAGTTTGGTTTGTTTGCTAAGATCAAAGTATTAGTCGATAGCTCAACGGTTATCGGACGCGGTGCCGCGGCTGCGTGCAACATGAGATGTTGTTTATTCAGCTCAGGGAGGAGACCTTCCTCGACTGCACCTCGAACAACAATGCTAACTAATAGAACCAACTACAAATCGTTCACTTCAATGGATCTAGGAAAATTTTCTGATAAACCAGTTCTGAATAAATAAATAATTCAGTCATGATCTCATTTAGAACCCGTGTAGTTAATGGATCAGTTAAATATTCATCGTTTACCGTTTCATTTGTCAATAAATAACAGAGACATTAATAAGCTAATAAGATCTCCAAACGCATACCGAACATAAGTCACACAAATGAGAAAGCTACTTCGTTCCATTTCGTAAGACAAACATTCGTCCGTTACAGAGAACATCTTCCCCAACTGGCTGGAGGAGAAGGTGGAGCTGCCCATCTTCGACAACATCTCGGCGGAGCGCGTGGAGCCGCCGGCGCCGGCCGCCGTGTTCCTGCCCGGCGCGCAGCACACCGAGGCGCTGCTGCGCGAGTTCGAGAACGTGTACGACGCCGTGGAGCTCACGCACCTCACGCCGCCGCAGTCGCCGCCCGGGCCCGCCACGCAGCTGCTGCTCAGCTACGCGCAGCTGGCGCAGGGCGCCGCGCCGCCGCCGCACGAGCCGTGGCCCGCCGCCGCCGCCGCCGCCGCGCCCTTCGACTGCGACCTCGCCTCCGTGGAGGAGCTGGTGCGCCACCGCGCCGCGCAGCTCGTGTCGCCGGGCCCGTCGGCCGGCAGCGCCAGCGCGTCGCCGCGCTCCTCGCCGCCGTCGTCCCCGCGCTCCTCGTGCACGGACGAGGAGTGGTCCGGCCCCTCGACCCGCGCCAAGCCGTACTCGCGCTCCCCGGACGACCGCCGCTCGCGCAAAAAGGAGCAGAACAAGAACGCGGCGACGCGCTACCGCCAGAAAAAGAAGGCCGAGATCGAAGTTCTGCTCACGGAGGAGCACAAGCTCCGCCAGACGCACTCCGACCTGGGCGACCAGTGCTCCGACCTCCAACGCGAGATCCGCTACTTGAAGGGTCTCATGCGCGACCTGTTCAAGGCCAAAGGTCTCATTAAATAAATGCGCCACCGCCGTCTCCAGCGACAGAATATTTTATCGAACCGCGCCACGCGAGGCGCGCTGAATGTTTGTTCCAAAAGAAGTTTATGAAGTTTTTTATTTTGATGATTCATATATTTTACGTTAAGTAGATAAGTTGCTTGAATTGTTTGTATTTTGGATAAGCAGATCGTATCGAGCAGCATGTATCACTTTCCACATTAGTTAAGAGACGCAAAACAACACCTTAAAGGAAAAATTGGTAGCGCCACATTTCATCTTTCTTTTCTTTTAATTAGAGGATAGGTCGCATTCATTGTGATGAGAATATACGTTACTTTATCATTGACACATCAAATCAACTTTACGTTGGATCCATCAGTTTTGCTTATATTTTTATATACAAAATGCCATTGTTATATTTTCATACAATATAAGGAATGCGACGGCGGAATTATTGTTTTATTTCAAGTTTCTCAATACTTTACCGTTCCCGTTATACCTCTAGGCAGGTATTGTTGCTTGTCGGTGTAACACTAAGAGTAATTAAGACAATTACCGACTAGTCAGATTTACTGAACTAATTAATGACCATTGTGGTAATTAAATAATGAATGACAAGATTGGGAGAGTTGAAAGCAAAGTACGCTAAGATTGTGTAATTGCGACCCTGATTATTGTTTTCTCTTCACAAAGGTAGACCTATAAACGTATAGCATCGCTGGGCTCTTAATATTCCATAGAAAACTAATGAAATAGGAAATATGTAAACAAACGGGTTACTTGACCCAGGTAAGTATATATTTTTATAAACATTGGAACAGGTAGGTACTAAAATCTAAAATTTGGTTCCAAAACCCGGGCCTCAATTCTACTAAGTCAAATGTATGAATTATAACAAGCGTCAATTTTGACACTTGGTATTCTGCCATCACAATTGTTTGATATTTATTGTGATAATTGAAAACCAATGGGAAATAAGTTTTTTTGGAAAAATATATTTTTCCAGACCAGTTTTTATAAAATATTTATTTGGCACTGCAAGCCGAGCAATATGAGTCTAAACACCACCAATCTACTTTTAGTCACTGGGGAGTTCCGTCGTCTACCTTCCGTCGCTATCGCCAGATCAGCTCGCTGTCACCATAATATTGTATTGTCATCAGACCTTGACAGGCATGCAAAATTTCATCTCAATCAGTTGAAGATATCCGCTTCAAAATTGAGTTGCAAGATTCCACCCGAATAAAAATAGTTACATACATACATATTGCAAGTTAAACCCCTCAGAGCTGAAAACACAATTGTCGTGTTTTTCATAAGTTGCCACAAGTGCGGGAAAACAACTGTTGTGTTTGTCGTATGGGAAAACACTATGGAGTGTGCAGAGCCGCACTGCACCCGTGGCTAGATAAGAAAATCGACTCAGCAGTGAAAGTGTTAAATAAAAGCTTGTAAAATCGGTTAACAATTAAATTGGTATTCTATAAATACTGATTACTCTTCGTTTCGTGTACCTAAGTTCTGGCTTACACTGATCAATATTTATAACATCCTGAATGGTTGAAATTAATAATGACAGATTCAGATTCCTTCTTCAGAGCCTTCATACCTTCGCAAAGGTACCTACTTATATGTTATAATTTCGCTCTACCAGACGCACACTACTTAAATAAATAGAGAAGCAAAACATGCTTTGTTCTTATTGGTTATCATCGTGTTTGTCTAATAATTTAGGTTTGACGCAACAAATATTCAGAATACCAACTGCGTCAAACAAATCCTTTTACGCAATCACCGAAATAACAAATATATTTACTGGCACGCATCAGAACAAACATGTCCTCTAATTAGATAAAATTAAATGAATATGAGTATATTCATAATTATTATAATTTTACAAGGAAAATACTCGTATGTCCAATAAGTACCAACTAGTGAGATAAAGGCAAGTTCAAATTGGGTCATAAGTATGCATGATGCGTATTGACTAATGGCGCAAGGACAGACACTCCCCCCTCATGGAATCTACCACACGATATGAAGTATTACGCTCGGGCTAAGAAAGGCATTTTCATGGATATTGCCCGAGGCAAGGTCTCGTAGTAACCTTGGAGTTGTTGATGTGAGGGCGGAATAATAACCAACAAGAGCAATTGATTTGTCTATCAGATAGCATTCGTAACCGCGTGTGGGAAATCGCATAGTGCGTTTTTTAACTGCCATATGTGTTATAATTAGTTATAATAGTTAATAGATAAGGTTATCCCCTGAGTAGATACAAGGTTTTATGACCACCACATCCACAGCATTTCTTTAGGCATTTCATTTAGTTCCCAAGACATCTAAGAAATATAAAGTACCTACAGACCTACAGTCAACATAAATAAGGTATTCAGGATTTTCTTTCTATACAGGCGTTAAATGTAGGTACATACATGGTTTGCGGAAATCAATAGGTATAACTTCTATGGAGTCAAATAACATTATTATGTCAACTCTAACGCATGGAAGCTGCGAGTGCCAGAACGTGGCTCGTTCTCAAAAAACACCTAAGTTTCCTAGCTTGTTCTTTTACAATAATACGCTAAAACACACATACTTAATAATATAATTTCATTATTATACACAACTTATTATCTTTTTGAATTCTCCCGCATTGCCTTTTTCATTACAATCCTAATGACTGCCGCGCTTTTAAAATAAAGGTAAACTCATACGTATTCGCATGTTGAAAAGGGTCGCAAAAAGTACAAAGGTCAACGAGAAAATCAAAATGTGACAGTTTTATTTTTGTACAGCCGGATTCGTTATATTCTCCGAGGGTTTGTTAGAAAGTAATGATTCTATGCAAAAATCCTTTTCGTTCACAGTGTTTTTGCCTGCCTTTAAATAATTCGATATGCGAATGTAATAGGTACAGGATTCCTGTGGACTATTTCTATTTATTTTAATAATGTTACACGTAAGGAAAAGTTATTAGCAAAGATTGCAAAGTTTATGGGTATTGTGAGGGTATTTTAAAATCATTAAAAAGGTTGTAAAGGAAGAGCGCTATAGACAAGTTATTGCCCCGCCTGGAAAAATGCTAGAAGTGTGCCGCTCTCTACTAACCACATTATTTTATATCCGATTTTTTATGATTACTGTATACCTAATTACTCCTACTGCCACCAGCACCACCTACGTCGCATAACTCGCAAACGGACGTATTTATCTCTGTTATCGCAAACTTTTTCATACAGCTCATGCTATTTTGTGTGTTGTCGCTTTATTTTTGTTATTTTGTTCTACATACCTAGCTAAGTCTATGAGATAAAGTTAATGATTCTAAACCTTAGGCTGCTAGTAATTTACCTACTTGCGTATAAGCATGAAAGTCGCTACTGAATGTGTGATTAGCAAACCCTAAATAGTTATTATGTAACCTATACCTAGGTACTTACAAAACTAAATCAAAATAAAATAAACCTATTTTTGGACGCAAAATGTGTCCACGAGTGTAATATAAAACAATTTGTAAGGAAGGACGCCATCCATGCCGCATCGTCGGGGGCAGTCGGGGCGTCCTAAACGCTCTCGCGGGCATCGTCGGCCCACTGTGCCAGTCAACCCTTTCACTCACGGATATAAGTAAAGTAAGTATATATATATGTATTCGAAAATACGATGTTTTTGATGGAGGACGAAACTTACAGTACGTTTCATGTTGACAGCCTCTCAAGAAGAGAAAGGCCACTGTTTATGAAGGTGTGGTTCAATAACATAAGCTTATAAACGGCCTAGTGGTTCGCATGAACTCATTTTCAACTTGGTGTATGATATTCCTATTGGAAATCATCTGAAACTTTTAGAAGTTCCTTGCTTTTTGTTTTTATCTTATTTTTGGAACATTCTCCGGTGCCACAAAAGTACAGTTTACCATAGAATATCGATAACTAGAGCAGGTGGGTAGGGTAGTTAAGTACCTAAGTAATTTGATATTGGTAGGTTCATCGTGTAGGAGTATACCTACACAAGTAGGTATGTAATTTTCTTTGAAACTTAAATTTAACACCGTTTTATATAAACGATGACACATTCAATTTTAATAAAGAAAGTATTTGAACGCGTATTACTGACGCTATAGGCCACTTATATAAAGTGAGAGGACGCACGTGCCCGCTATCTTATTGTGAAGATGATCACAAAACTGTCCCCGGCGACACGCGCTCTTCATGTCACGAGGCTCACTATTGATTACTATTCCCGGGAAATCGGTGCAAGCAGTATAGCTGACAACATACTGTATCTAACAGAATAGATTCCTTCAGTACCTATCTACACTGTGGCAGTGATGTGTACGCAGCCGCAACAGAATATCGGTTCTATTAGTAGCCGCATACCTATAGGGGAGATGTGGGCACTTTTGTAAAACCGTTCTAAACTGCCGCCATTTCTCTTAATAAGGTTATCATAACTAATAAAATATCAGTCGTAAGTCTTCCCTAGAGTTCTAGATGGTGCAAATTCCATTATTTTATATTTTTGGTACAGTTATCGGAGGCGGGCGGATACCCTATATCTCTCTTTTGTTTCTCTGTAGCTTGTCTATTTATTAATTTACTGTTAGTATAAATATAGTAACAATGCACTTTGACTTTTAATTCAATGCTATAGTGCTGCAATTTGCTTGCTGTTTGGATTTTGTTACGAAAATAGAAAACCGTAGGTGGAAAATCGATTGCAATACGTTGCAATCCCTAGTTTGCTTGGCTCTCTCAACCATGTTAATAATTTGAACAAACTGGCTCTTTAAAATTTGCTAATTGTCTATTATGTCACGGAACACTCATGGTGAAAGAACCAAGTAAATGTGGATTTAAATCCTGTTACTAATGGTGTATTTCCCTACTGCTACTAGGCAGTACAGTTAGATAAAGTCTAACTCTTATTATAATTGGGGACAAAATCATAAAAATAAAAACAGACAAAAATTATACGCGTGTATGAAGGTCGGAACGGAATGTAATGGGTTGACATTGTTTGTATTTTTTTTCACAACAGCCCAATTTCAATTTGTGAAATGACATTTATTATGTGACACAATAGTGATACAATGCATGCTATTTTCGGACTCATAGAGATATTATGAGCAGATATATGTGTCGCTAGGACTATACTTGCATACATAAAAATCTGCTTATGCAGAATACGATATTGTTATCGTAACAACAATTTTAGAACTGTGGAATTAGTAGTTCCTACCTGGGCACCCTACGGGTCTAATTACAGCTTCTTGAAGGTGTTAACGAGAATAAAGACTTGTGGATGGATGGACACTTAATTATATCCCTTATGTCCTACAAAATAGAAGATTTAGTAACACCAAAGATATCTTTTGTATTTGACCAAACGTTGTGTAAGATCTGACTTCATAAATCTACTTTTATGGGTGCGCATTTTGATTGCAACATAACTCGCTCGCTCACCTCGGCCAGGGATGCTGCAAATTGAAGGACCCGTGATATTGGTGAGTGGATGCGGCGCGGGCAGGTGCGGGACGGGGAAAAGCGCGCGGGGAGCGGCGCGCAGGGGGCGCTTCAGTCGCGCAGGGCGGGCGGGCGGCACGTAACAAGTGAAGCGGGCCCGGGAGCAACAGTCTGCCGTAGCCCGGCCACGCGGCCTCTCACATACTACCGTCCGCGCCGTGCTTCGACCCCATCGCGCACCCCGCGTAAGTAACCTTCACCGATATTTTTTCACATTAAAAACTTCACTAGCACCTAATGACACCTCATACGTTCACGCGGCACTTCTTACTCCGTTTGAGTTCAATTATCATGTGTCGAGGTCCCATAATCTAGCGCGAGCAGAAACTCCTCATACTCTTTTCTGCCTATTGTGCCTACCTCGAATTGTTACGGCCGCGTTCGTTCTTTACCTGTTGAATGCATGATGAAACATAAATTAGATATCAACGCAGCTTAATTAATTATTATGATTAATTATTGTGTGACCCCTTAACAATGGCAATGTTAGCTCGTGACGGCAGCGGCTGGCGGCGGCGCCATATCATGTTGTTTAAATGATCCCGGTTAACTATCAAGTCACTTTCTAAAGATACCCAACGCAGTTTTGGTGTAAAATGTTTCAGTAACTTCCATTCATCATGTATTTTGTTTCTTTTGAGCCCATGTGCGTACCTGGATTCTTATTTGGTCAGTCTGTAGTGGTGTCTGATCTGTCATGGCGTTTATCTAACCTTCCAATGTCAGACATTTTACTGTACCTACCTATGTTTAGCTAATAGCTAGGTTAATCTGTTGTTTTGAAAGTCGTGTAATTACTTAATAGGTTAATGGCAGGTAGAACATTACATTAGAATGCTAGAACAAAGTTATTTCAAATGATAACATCGGTACCTACACTACATTACTGAAACATAAACCTATGTCACAAATTTCTGGATAATTCAGTCCCGGTTATTTCTGAAGGTTTTATTTTATTGTTCAGTTACTCTAGTATCGCTTTTTTTTAAATGGAAACAAATGTCAATTTTGAAACCGTTTGTACGATTGATTTTTGGTGTGCCTAGGTTGGGTCTTACCAGTTTTGGCCAAGCACACAACTAAAGGTGTTAAATAGATCTTTGCTTTGAACAAATATACACCTTTTCTCTAAAAACAACAGTCGGAGAAAAATAACACTTGATTTAATTCATTCTCAAAAGAAAAGACTTCGACTTTTGCACAAATTTAAATACTTATTCTAAAATCTCGTCTTTCAAAGCTCACCTTAAGAAGAATGATTTAAGAATCGCAGATAAGACGACATTGAGTCTGCAAACATTTTCTGTAATTGGAAGCCTTTGAAGTAGAGAGAGCACACTAACTCATGCACAAAGGGATAATTAAGAGATAAACGGCCTAGAAACAACACTCACTTGAAGATTGCCAGGACCCAGGGGGAGTAGCCAGTGGCCACGTTAATAAAATACATTCACATGAATCTTGAACGAAGGATGAACATTGTATGGATGCAGTTTAACGAGTACAACTTTGGTAGGTAGGTAACTTGTACACGTCAGGTTGCTTTGTGCGCGGTACGAATGCGGTATGCTGTAGTTGGTAGAAAAGCTTATCACCATACAATGTTTAAGACTGACATTCTCGCATGCTATTTATTATCTAACCCTGGTGTAAGAACCTAAACAAAAAGTTAATCGCAACACGCATGTTTACTTATTGTAGAATATCGCCATAGAAGTTCACTGACTATAATATATATTTTTATAATCCAAACAAGAATCCAAATACAAAATCCTTTTACCGAAATTCTTTTCACTAATCTGAGATGTTTTAGAAGGTAGATATAAGATACATTCGACAACAATGAGTCTTAGCGACTCTACAATAATTGAAAACCTTAGGTCCCTTTGAAGATAGAGAGCTCAATACACTCACGTTGAATTTAAATGTATATTTCTACCTATACTAAATTAGAAACAAGTCAAAATAATATGACAGAATGAAAACCGAGTGGTGGTTATTTTTATCAAATTCAATATGAAAATTAGAAAATATTGAACTCTGAAAATCATTTTAGAAATGTGCCTACTATACCTATTTGAGATCGACAAATGTAAGTTAGTAGAATTGAACTTAGGTATACTTACTCCTAAACTTAAGTATTTTAAGTAACATATATTATAAAGCTACCTAAAGGAATGACCTGGACTCGCAACATAAGATAACAATTAATCCTTAGACCTACACCCGAAGCTTGGTCTCAGGGAGCATTCGCAGTAATTGGACGCCCTTGCTTTTGAAGTAGGTATCCCAAGATTTATTTAGCAGAAACGGAAGAAACACAAAGGGATCTTATTAACAACCATTAAGAACACTTTCACAGAAATAAAATATTATTTATACCTACTTAAGTATTCGAACAAGTTTTACGTAGACATGTTGAAAAATTGTAAAAATCTAAAGCTTAGATAGGTCAGACCTTATTGAGATAAAATGGCCTGCTGCCTCATCTCTAAGCAAAGATAGTAGGTACCTACATCAATTTATTCAATGGAATAAATGCCTAGGTACTTCTGTTTGCTCTTCACAATGCTAAGAACTTGAAGCTCTGAGAATATTGCGTGCCTGAATGCAGACGTGACTTAGCTTGCGATGTATTTAGAATATATCTAAAGCACAGATCGGTATTCAGTGCAGAGTTTCTAGCGCTTCAGAAACTGGCTCAACCAATGTACTTACTTAGACTGTACGTACTTGTTGGTTTGAATATTTGCTTCTAATTATATTTGCACTCGCAGTATTTACACAAGTCCTAAGTAGAAGTTATGTGAGGTAAATACCTAAGTAGTTATATTGAATTGAATTGAAAGTTTGGACATGTTCGGCATCTTTTGTCGCTGACTGTACTTATATCGTAGGAAAAACCAATTTTCCTCCGAAAAAATGCTTTGAAAGTAATTCCCCATTTCGATTGATTAATTGTTTTCTTTGCTAAGGTTTCATCATAAAGTTGGAACTTTTGAAAGGCGATTTCGTAACATCGGAAATTTCGAATTCCGACTCGTTGTTGCTACTTTTGAAACTAATTGAGTAATTGCATTTTAGTCGTAAAGTTTTTCAAAGGTTTCATTTATTTTGTGATAAATGTATACATCAATTCTGAGTTTTATGAACATCCACTGAACTTCACTCATATTTTGATTGGATGTTGGATTGGACACTTAAAAGTCACAAACCGCGATTTTCATTGAAGTTTTCGGGAAAACCATTACAAATTAGATACCTTTCCATATTTAAAAATAGGATATGGAAAAATTATAAATTTTGAAGTGCCAGCAACCTGGACTATTGACAGAAGTTACTTCTCTCTCTCTCTCTAGTATTGTCTCTGAAGAAAGGAGGAGAAGGAAACACTTAAGATTAGCTTCGGTGATTACTTTGAACTTTACGAGAACATTGGACGTGGGTGTTTTAATTCAAGGCGACATGAATGTACCTTGACCGTGTAATATCGATCTCGGCCTCAGTAAAAAAAGTAATTGCTGCCTTCCAGTTTTCGTTTAGGCCATAACTTGTGAAGCATATTGCTAATGCCGGTCCGCACCGACAATAAAAAGATAAAGGGGCCGCCAGCGACGAACGGAGACAATAAAATGGGCTTATCGTTACAGAGGGCTGTACTCCGCCTGAAAACTCCTTGTGCGTACCTGCCTGCCTTCACCTGATTTAATTGTAGGATTACCAGTTACTGCCAAGACACAGCCTCATTTAGACATTGCTTAGATAGCCCTGCTCGAGGTTAGCGTCACCTTATCTCATATTAAAATGCTCTACGTAAGAACTATTATGTACCTAATCCGTGGCTCTGCTTAACCTATTTGAACGTTAGGTACCTACCAGCTTTTGTTCGAAGTACATCATGATATGAATTTTTATGAATATATTAAACTTTACAGCTATGGCAGAAAATATGTTTTCGTGATATAAACTGTCCATTATAGCCAGCTTTTTATAATGTGGAATTTAATAAACGGTAGATCTCCTTCTTAGCTAGCACATTATTATCTCTGTGCAGAATAGGTATTAACTTTTGTGCTTATTATGTTTTGAACACAATCTTAACATTTGTTGTTGTATTATGTCAAACCAATGTTTTAAAATGTAATACGATATTGCCTTATAAAAACACATTTAAGAAAAAAATAATTATTTAACAGTTTCCAATTACAATTATTTATATTATAATAATATTATATGGAAAATGTTATTTAACAGTTTGTAATCTCAGTGCGGGTGCTCCATTAACTAATATGTGTTTATGTTGACGGATGTGTACCAAAACGATTAACAAAAAGAATAATTTTAAACAGAAAGTCTCACGCTCGAAGCTACGCCGCTACGCTAGAACCAGGGATTTATTGTTAACGATCAACGATTGCTTCAGGTATGCATATAAGTATACCCCGTCCATGCATCCGACCTATGCATAATATGCATAATATAAGAACGTAATAGACTAGTATGTTAGCAGCGAGCTGGGTTAAATTCAGAAGCGAGTGATCGATTCCTCACCTGGCGAGACTGATCTTCTGTGTCATTGTGCTGACACCCAAGATCCGTTTCATTGATCAGAAAAATTAATTGAGTTTAAATATTCGTTCTGTATATAGATCCTTAATGAATTTATAAATCATTATGATTGGGCTAAATTAATAAAAGATAAGTTATAACTAAGATTTTGATTCTATTGGAGCTGTCCATTCAGTTAATGCATTCAATTCAAAATCATTCAATTAATGATTAGAATTAATAAACTGCATTGCACCGTGATTAAAGTAACAAAAAACCAAAGATAAACAACTATGATAAGCATTTTCATTTTCCGTCCGCGCCTTAAAAAGTTGATATTAGGGTGAAACCATCATGTTTGCTAGTTAGATATACGCGTAGATACGCAACGAAAACAAATGGTTGGGCGGGCACGCCTCGTCGTTTGCCCAGCGCGGAGACCCGTCGCCGATGATCAGCGAATTTTTATAACTTTTACAAAAAAATATTTGTTATTTTTTGCTCGCATTTAAACGTTATTTTACTTGATAAAAAGCGATGACACGGTCAAAAATACTTCATACGTGGCCACAACGTCAATTAATCGTATGGTAGCAAGATATTTGCCTATCGCGAAAAATATGCTGTTGAAATACTCTCTGACATAAATACGGTATTTTTTTAACCAAATACTCAAATACTAATTGATGACTAAGATATTTATTGACACAACTTAAATAACAATATAAATAAATAAAAAAGAAAACTAACTCAAACTTAAAAATCTAGCAAAAGAGGGTGGGTGTCCATGAGGCATGGTGCCAAGAATTGATTGGTAAAAGCACTTCAAATACAATTTAAAAATCAAAGACAAAAAATTATAATGAACATTGTGTCTTTATACAGCGATAAAATAATTAAATAACCATCGCCTAAGTATTAATTACTTCTCACAACGGCATACTAAAGATGAGTCCTGACTATTTGAAAACAGATTTCTTCTGTTAACATTAAATGCGTCTACTGGGCGCAGAACTAATGAAATTGAATATTTGTTGCAATCTGAGCGAAGCGAGCGCAAAAAATAGATAGATAGATAGATACATTCTTTATCAAAACACAACAGAACTAAGAAAAATTTATTATATATTATATATTTATAAATACCATATATTTTATGATGAATAGTACGTGTATATATACCTATAATAGCAGTTTATGTACTTTGGTAACATGGATATTTATTAACAAATGTCGTTCTTTTAAAAATATGTATATACTACTATTTCATTTTATTTTTATTTCCCTATAAATATAATATTTTCTAAGCTCTAGCCGCCTGGCAATGCCAACGCTCAACGAAACCATTTGTTGTTATTATAATATATTCGATGGATTTGAACAAACTTTTATTTTCTTAACACTTACTCGACCGCAATCAATAAGTTACACATCAAAAGTTACAAAGAGTGAAAACGGATTGTTTGTCAAAACAAATGGTCGGGCGTGAGGGTAAATCTCGTCCCTATCCCTGCGACCCTCGGCCGATGATCAGCGAATTTTTATCACGTTAAACGATTGGGCGATGTTATATAATGTCACTGGATTTCTTTTTGGGACCTATAGGTGGCACCTATAGAGAATTACAGTGTATGATATTTATTTTAGAAACAAAATGCGCATGTATACGAGTAAGATCGTCCCCGGAATTCTAATAAACAGCTTTAATATTATTCAAATAATAAAGCCATAAGGAAGTGGGTATTTATGTCAAATCGTTTTATGGTGTGAGTAGCCTACTTTGAAGGTATTAACTTTACATATAGGTACCGTACTGGATTGTCGTGCTTATATTGCAACACCAGTATAAAGGGCTTACTTAAGGAATAAGGCGGAAAACCTTAAGTTAAGCGAGTCCCTGTGTATTTACAAACGTCCTTTAACGCCTGTATATACATTTACTTAAGCCGTAATGCTGTCTTTCATGTCCTTCAGGGATAAGCTCCCTAATTTTGATGATTCGTTAATTAAGTCTGTGTCCGAAATGTTTTATTTTGCTTTTATAGTTAGAGCATCTGCTTAGATTCAATGTACACGAGCAGCTTCAGAAATTAATATGATATTATTATAATAATTTATTTATTTATTCAGACAACTTGGTCCACGGTGTTAGGTACAAAGACTTAAAAATGTGATGTATGACAATCTGACTAAGTACATCACTGCACTTATAAACTGCTAAACTAGTGAAAACCGTGTCCGATCAAAGCCTTTTAGATCAACAAGCGACCAACTGTTTTTATCAGTAGCTTTGTTTTTACTCGTCGGATTAAAATGTAACGCGCATCATTACGATAACGTTAGTCAGATTCTAAGCTACCAAGCAATGAAATATGGATTGCAATTAGTTTGGAAGTTTTTACTTAAAGTGTAAACTAACAGAGATATAAAAAAATATCTTGTACATTGGTTTATTTTAAGTCTCTTAGACATTTTTGTGGACTATATCTTTAATGCGTAGATCTTTTGCCCTATCCTACTTGATTACTAGTATAGACAAAATTAGAACGTACAACACTTAACGTTAAAAAATATTAGTTCAGTCCTAACTACCTAAATAGATAATATTATAATTCTCAAGCAATTATCTTCTCCGAAACATGCAACGGCGCCCTTATAAAATATGCTACAAATTATAAAAACTTACCACTCCTTTGGTTTCGCCGTACTTCGGTAATGAGATACGTTAAAACCAAGTTAATATCTACCACAAAAGCTGTATTTAAGTCAGAGTTATTGTAAGTTAGGGGTAAAATAGAAGATTTATTCGAGTTGAAGACGTTCTTAGCCCACCCTTCACCCGAAAGCGCGAAATGCTTAGGCCACAGACCTACAGGGGGTCACCCCCTGTAGTTCAGCCTCACAATGCTTAGTATGCAAATCACTTCCTTAACTCCACCCGTAGTCATTGCTGCCGGTACTTATTTTTTGAAACTCCTTCAATTCTTTCTTGTTGTCTAAAACTTTACCAACAATAGGGTCTGAGTAAATTTTATTATGTTTACCCGGACCATATCTTCTGATGCGCAACGTAAGAATAATAATTTTATTGCTTCAATTTATTATACGTACCTATTTATATTGTAATACAAAAACAAGGTTATTTCGTCATCCACGTTTGTATAAATAACAAGCCGAAGGCCGCAAAAGACAAACAAAAGAAGGCTCAGTATCTTTTCTTATAAGTTTGTCGTAAATAAATAAAGCTAGCTTTTATTATCCTTCTGTGTTAAACTAATGATAGCAATTTATGTGACGGATCCCGTGGGATGGGCCGTCCGTGTGCCCACCGATTTCTATTAAATAGTAAAGAATTCTTTGTTGAACCTCAGAAATCCTTTTCAGTGCGATAAAAAGGGTTTTATCGGTGTTGGGTCAGCAAAGTGTATGTAAATGAGAGCGCGCGGGTTCCACGATAGAAATAAAGGAAAATTGGCATCTTGAGTAATATAATTCATAAGTTACCATACGTATCAATTCCTTCAATATTGAAACCCAATAAAAATCAGACTTCAAGACAACACAAAGAAAGATAATATCCGAATGGTGAAGGTATTGAAGGGGCGATATCGTAAATAACTGACGGCCGGTATCGATGACCGTAAATAAAACATTTGAAATTTTGTTGGCTGTAGGCTTATAATTCAACATGGATAATCCAATATGGACCTATATTTATTTGTACAGTCTGAATCGTGTATGGAGTGATTAACTTTGATTCATATATAAAACCATTTGTAAAGACTGAATTTCTACAATATGACTAAAGTTAAATAAAACAACTCAGTGAATATCATGATAAATGCGCAATTTATTTATTTGTAACTCCACGACGCAAAAATCACCGAATTTTAATGAATTTTTTGACATAATTATAATATAGGTATTTGAGGCTGTAACATAATATAAACTATAATATTATAATTTCTAAAATCTACCCCTTAATGTTTGAAATGGAGTGTCTAAGTTTATGTGGAAAGCAAGAAAACCACGCTTAAAACCCTCGGGCGGAGCTAGTCCTAAATATAAATTACTTTCAATAAACTGAGTTTCCAATTAGTTAAATAAATGCACCTTCGTATTTTGCTATTACAAACTTACTACACCAACGCGGCGGGCGTCGTGTTACCAATTCATGTAGGTAGTAAGTGAAAGCTTATTTAAAAAGAAATAGGAATCTGATTGAAATCAATATTTCGCCACTCCCACAGACAAAGTAAATATAGAGACTATAATGAACAACATTCTCGTTAGCCGATAAAGCCTGCCCACACATCCACTGAAAAAAATAAACATAAGTAAATACTGTGCCAAATTCATTCATATCATCACAAACTAGGTAAGTATGGTCTACATGTTAAAATAGTTGCTAAAAATCTATATGTTGCGAAATGGCGACTCACAAAAAGTACTAGGTTGCGAATATAAGTTCTATGACGGCCAGCAGTAGGTAGCAGGTATCGATTTGTCGAACATACAGCATTTTGTAAGCATTGAGCGTATCGCTGGAACGAGGCAATATCGGTAAAAGCAGCTGTTGCCTCGTAACTGGCTAACTGTCGTTTTTGCTCCTCAATAACTAAACACATAAAAACAGATATACGACTGAGTGATTTGTTGAGTGTTTATTACATATAAATTGGTTTTTAAGGTTAATGTTGTGCTTAGGTGAGTTTACACCATCGCTTCAGGTGGAGAATTGCCACTAAGTTGTTGTAAATAAATATTTACTTTTCAAACTTTTTTTATTTATCACGAGGACAATTCGTTTTGTTAAGAAGCCTATAAAATATATATTTGGGCAGTACTTAATGCCAATAAAAACTAGAGAGCTAGGTACTAAATCGGCCAGTATGGATTTAACTTTTGGTGTTCTATACGGTTGAGTACAGGATGTTGACGGCATGTAATATCCTAGACTACTGCCATTACGTAAAGATATATAAAAGTTTGGTAAGTATACATAAATAAACTTAATAGTTGAAGAGAATACGTTCAGTCGCGTTACCTTCGTTCTGACTTCAAACTCACTGGAGTGCGAAGCGAAAACGAACGACACATCTCAAGAGCCCCAGGGCTTTTAAGCCCAGTGACGTCATCAAGATTTCCAATTTACTCCGAGTTATTCTGAAGGATAGGGGTTTTATCTCCTATTCATCGTCCTAACAAACTTATCGCATTTCGGCATTTCGGAGAATTGTCACTTTGACTTCGATTACGGCAACTGTACGTGGAGCTTGCTGCGCTTGCAATAACATAAATTTGGAATTAATGCAAACCAGTGTTTATTTTAACCTATAGGTATATATAAAGCCGAATACCTATTAAGTTAAGGATGATTTACGCTCACGTTAGCTACCGTGGGCGCCGCATTGTATCAACTTTTGAAGAAGCTCCTGATTTTATATACTTAAGAAAAGCACAAAAAAATTAAGAAATATTTTCACAATGCGCTTTGTTCATTAAATTATTTTGTATGCCTCGGTTAGAGTATCGGCGTACAGTTCACCGAGTAACTCGCTGAATAATACGTGCAGGAATACGAGCATGAAGCCCCGCTTATATATCCGTCTATACTTAGTGAACACAGAGGTTTTCAAACGGATGAGGACCATTGGCGATTTTTTTTTTAATAATTCCGCACGTGGTTTATATTAGAATAGAATAGAAAACTCTTTATTGTACACCAGAAACAAAAATAAACACAGTACAGAAAAAATACAACAGGTAAATAAGGGTAGTACAATGGACGGTCTTATTGCTGAAAGCGATTTCTTCCAGATAACCTATCTAGGTATCTACGTATCTGCAATAATCTGCATAATTGCCATTATCCAATCATCGCTTTTATATCAGTGTGGAACCTATATTTAGGATCTCATATTACGGGTTCTACCTCGTAAACTTCTATAAAAATAAAAATATTTTCTTTCGTCCAATCCATTGCAATAACAATAATACAACCGCTTGCGAGAAGGTAAACATAAAGGAAGTTAAACATAACTTAACTGAATAATGAGAAATATGTAATTGTACACACCGCGCGTGGAATACAGGCGAATAATTCATTGATTAGTGCCAAAAACCGACATCGAGCCGAGAACGGCCGAGTACTCGGCCAGAGTAGCAAGCACACCCGAACAAGTCGTTTGCATGTTGGTACTGCTGCAGTTGCGGCTAGTCATCTGTGCTCGACGAGTATCTAAACCGTGTATTACATTTAAAAATTATAGTCAGTAATCGGTACTGGTACTTTCTTTATTGTTGAGTTTCATAGACAAGTACTTTACCTTAATATCATAGGACATTTCTTGAAACGCTCAAGGCATTTTCTCTGCGATAATTTTCAGGAGGTAATCCCAATTTCCCTTTGGCAAGGACGACTAACACATTAAGCCTTAAATTACAGTTAAAACCGAATTGTATGCTAGTACCCACCTTTTAAATGACTGCCTTTATGTGCGAATTCAGGCGACATTTAATATTCTGAGTGAAAGGAGGAAAATATTTGATCCCTTCAATTTCCAGTTCCATATTTCGTCTCCGTCCATCATGGCGTAAGTCTTCTATCCTTCTCACAAGTGTGTCGTTGAAACGAGACACACGCATTATTGCAATTTACATAGTCTTCAGGTTCCATCGCCGTATGATTGTTTGTACATAATTACGTATGCATTATTTGCACACCGCGTTTAGAACATGACACGATACAAATATGTATCCGGAAGCCTATATTTGTGTTGAATCGTAACTTACTGCTTTCAAACGTTTTCTTGTCCTTATATTATTTGCGGATAGTTAGGTTACAGAAACTTTATATGAGCTGTCCGTTTAGTGAACTGCGGGTTAAATTAAAGTGCCTCAGACATATGTAAGATTAAGCCGCACCCTAAAAGGATCTTAAACAGTCTAAAGCAAGACAATAAAGGTTGAAACGTCCCTTTATGTAAGATGGGGTGGGTATGTTTGTCGTAGTAGACCCATTTGGGTACTTATCCACCAAGACTTCTCCGCATCTACAATCGTAGGTATTTTTGCTTAAGGAAGCTATTTGCTTGATAAAATTTATAGAAGATTTTATTTAATTCGCAGGCACTTCAGTCCCATGTTCAGTTTCTACCTATTTTATTGAGTAGATGTAACAAGGATTGTATTATATTTGAATACGTAAACTTACTTTTGGTATATTACGGCTTATGATATGAAGTACGAGTGTATATTGGTTCACTGTGGGGCTATATAAATAAACAATAGTAGAGTCCGTTACTGTTCGGCTGCTGTCAAAGGCTGCTGTTCACGTCCGGTCGGTCGGCGCGGCAGTCTCGGCCAACCAGCCCGTGCGCGCTTGTCGATCTAGCACGAGGCCCTCGCGTATTCATGGTGAACTCAGTTACTGTATCCACTTTCGTGTATAGTTCTTGCACACTGGGCAACGGTAGGAAAACATATTGTAGCTGGACAGTATAAATATTTATAAACACAGAACTAAAAGTTTGTAAATTCAGAGGGCAAAAGGAACCCTTACAACCACCCACACCCCCGCACTAAGTAAGTTTTTAGTAATAACATTAATCTATCTCTAAGGTAGTAACAGTTTTCTCACTGAGATCTTTTTAGATTAAAAAGAAACCATCAGAAACACGGAGCGCAAGTTAATTAAAAGTTTGTAAAGCTTGCAAACGACATAACAAATTAACGAGTGTTTTCCATGACAGCTTCACTTAGCTTTATCGTTTGTTACTGCCGCGTCTTATGGCAAGAACGGTGCGACCATTCATTTTTATGGTAATTCATTCCCGACATGAAGTGGCTCCTTATCATGGTCGGACACGATCGTCTATAAATGTAAATATTGAATAATATAAGTGGCTACAAGGCTACGTCAAGCTACCGGTAGAGATAGGGATGGTGGTGGGCGCTGTGCTGGTGCAAATACGAATTCAAGTTGGTCATTATAGCTTAGATATAACTAATATACACATACTATTGATAGTTTATTTCATTTTATTGTACGGATCAGTATCATGCTCTCTACGAGCATCGCGTATTGGGAATTTGAAATTACTGTACACCGGCCAACTTTCAGCCAGCCTGCAGTGTATCTGTACTTATAAATTTTAACGCTTTGTTTAAAATAATACAGTGTGCTACCAACAAAGAGTGCCGCCATCTGACGATGAAGCCGTGAGCTGAGCTTATGGTAACAGAGGTACATAATGATACCGTTCTGCGCAAGAAACATGCGCAATTGCGGATGATTGCGCTATTTATCAATCACAACTATGTGAAATCTATTTAACAACACTCGTATGTTATGCGGTGGTAGCATAGTGGGAGAACGTCCGCCTTCCAATCAGAAGGTCGTGAGTTCAAATCGCAGTGCCAAATAAAAAATATAAAAAATATACCAATACCAAATACCAATGTATTTCAGTAAAACATATTTACTTAAATTATTATCACTCGCTTTTCGGTGAAGGAAAACATTGTGAGGAAACCCACATACCTACCCGAGAATTATTTCGGAGGTAGGTATGTTATCCGCCAATCTGGACCGGGCCCCCGTGGTGGATTATGGCCTAACCCTCCTCACGAAAGTGAGGGTAGACCCGTGCTCAGCAGTGGGACGTTATGGGTTGATGATGATGAAATTTAATGCTTCTAAAGTTATCCCAGAACTAGTTGATATTTATAGAAGAGAGAAATTTGTCAAGTTCCACGCAATCACAGAGATCTCAAACATTTAAGATGAATAATGACTGCTAGTCCTTAGTCTCCCTGCTCATGAAGTAGGCTAGTAGGAGGATATATCACATCTCGTTAACGTGTAGAGAGGTATCGTTCCGTAGAGCCAGCCATTATCGTTAAGCTCTCACTTCCGTACGAGTTGTTCCACAGAACAATCAATCTATCGGCAGCTTCGTCTCATCACTATCGATAGTTGTGCGCCCCACAGATTATTGCAGCCACCGGCTAATTGACTCAACTGAACATCTCATTAATCTAACAATGAATACTTGGTTAACAACTTCGTCCAGCTTACCTTTTATTAGAAGAAACTTTGCGTTTCATTTTGTTTAACCTTTTTAAAGCTCAGTTATACCTAGACGCCTTACTATAGCGGAGGCCGATTCAATTTTTTTAATTAAAAAGTTTAGTCACTACGAAACATTCGGCGTAACAATGTTTCGACTAGATTTTGTAGCAGTAGTGTTTGAAAAAATACTTTTATTTCGCCTTATGGTTCGTCAATATTTGTACTTACTCCTAATTAGGAGTGGGTACTTAGGTAGGTCCTTAGGTACCAAATAGGATGTTTAGCAAACGAGATGAATCCCATTTGTTCATCTAGGGATCTTTTTTAGACTGAGACCGTAAGATATTCACAATTTATCGATACCTGTAAAGATATATTTAGCGTGATATTATGAGTACGTAGCATCCCCTAGTAGTCAGCGTGACCTGAATAAGATGGTGACAAGATGAAACACTTATCCGTTCATTTTATTAATGAAATAATCAGAATGTGATCATTTTGAACGATCATAGCGCACGACTCCATTAATTCCATGTCTACTAAACGTTTGAAGATAACATTATCCCGCACGTTTGAAGAGGCTCTTATTATAATACTTTATTGGGGGTTTTCGTTTCATTAATTTTCTCATTTTGTGGAGAGTTTTATTAATACAAAACTAAAGCGGTCCTGTCTCGCAGCTGCGACGTCAAATGAATGCTTTCGAGTGGGCAGGGGACGAACGAAATTTCATTTCCTGCCGTTCCCCATTTTACGAAATCTTTGCGAATGCCTTTAAAAGTGCTGTATTCAGAAGGTGATTCATGAAAAATGCTAGACTACAAATAATTGATTCTATTTTTTAACGTATTATATATTAGATAAATGACTAGGAATGCAGTTTCAAACTACAAAATATGCTGTGAATAATCTAGCTAAATACATGCTATTGGCCTATAAAATTATTTAATCGTGGATGTTCGATTCGCTGACTTTAATAAAGATAAATTAAAATTATTTTTAACTATATTGCGCAATATCATGCTCTCGAAACCGTCTGGTTCCGGAATGATTTAATTTGCCAGATTCAGACATTTTTATTTCAATTAAATTAGTTCCGATTTAAGAATAAAATTATATCCCTATAAAAATATCTTCGAATAAGCGCAGGAAGTACGTATAGCTTTTTTTTGGAAAGTAAGTACAAAAAAAAAGATGTAAGGATAATTATATAATTACATGTTCTTGAGTACTTACTCAATAAAATGTAATTATAGTATCTGAAATTAAGTCAAAGTCATATTTTATTTACGATTTCAAAGATTTTATAACTTTTGTTTCACAAGAAAGCACATTTTGTATATCTAAATTATTGTTTTGTCTGACTTTGCAAGTCAGGTTAGATAGCAAACATTTAATTATTTATTGCTAAATAACTCTATGAATATAAACACCGATAAAGTGGTTTAAATGTTTTGTAATATTTGGACGTGAACAACTGATTTGATTCAAATAAGCTCCGAAGGATTCGAAAATTGAAATAATTGAATATTTTATAAATAAATTGAGTATCTGAATAAACAATGAATCAGCGAAAATGGTTATGTCGGTCGACGTCGCGTTACGTATTTCGGTTTTTGTTGTGCAAAATGAGTCCGTCAAGTTGGTTCGCAGGCGCCAGAAGAGACAAAGGAAGGGAATACAACAGATCACTCCACACCACATAATATCATAATACAGACTACGTTATTAACGTTCACCTTTCACACTAAGGCCACTACAAAGCCAACGAACGAGACAAAGTTATTTCAGCTTTTTAATTATCAAAAAATTAACCCTGTCACTTTTAATTTTTCAGGTAATTTACACGGGTTTTACCTACCCACTACCTTGAGGTGAGTACATACCTTAGCATATTTATCAATACCTCGCTATATAGGGTGGACTTTTATTAAAGTGTGTAAGGAGGTACAGATTCGATTTCTGTAAGCAGTTACCGTAATTTACCTAAATTGTACCTGTGTTGCGCAATACGATACTTCTCGATTATTATTATACTATTACACCTTCTTTTGCCTACTATTTTCGTGACTAGAATACAAATGATCATGAATTATCAATATAATTATTTTCGAATTAGTGTAGGTAAGCTATGAGTTTTTGAATAAAAGCATTTGCGGCAAATAGCTTAACTTCGGCTATAGAGTATTGTTAGACTAGAAAGTTTATCTATGACTCTTTATCATTAGTATCTACAGAGACTATACTAGTCTGTGTTAGTATCATAAAGAAAACAATAGAACAAATGGGTAACAATAAATAGCTGGGAAAAGTTTTATAAACTCTACTTAATTTATGTTAAAACAAATGAGTTCTTTGTTGAATGAATTTGTTAAACTGGAGAACTATTGTCAAGAACCACAGCACTCTTAACGGTCTACTCACTCTATCTATACACACTAATGTTGCAGTTGTGGATCTAAACCTAACATTGTATGAAGAATATAACATAATAGGTCCCTCGCATTAAATTAGTTAAGCAGCTACTGTGAATTAATGGCACTTTTCTAGACACGTAGATAAAACAATCTTTCCAAAGCTACAGTTATCTCATTGAGATGGCCTATCTAGGATAGGCCTGAACCCAACGCGCGTGTAAAAAAGTAAGACGAAGAGCAAAAATTAAATCGCTTTTCTAAGATCGTTTTCCTCCTATAGACCTTTAATCTGTCCAATGTGCCATTAGAGTCACAAGTTACGCCATTCTTTCTAAACTTATGCTGGCTGGGCTTTGCTCGGGCTTGTTCTGAAGGTAACTTTATTTAAACTGAGAGGTCGGTAGGTTACTGTGTGGATAAGCACCCCATTCTGCTGGGTCAGACCGATCAAAAGCAAAAGGACTCTCAATAGAGAATGTGGAATCAGACGCTAATGGTTTCTCGCAGATAGGAATTAGAGTGTCAATCACAACATAGTGGTATTTAAGCTGGTAAGCTGGCATAGGGTTAGATTACAAATCTCATAAAAACGAAGGATTATAACATTTCCAAATTTTAGTTTGATGTAGATTCTTAGAACAATACGTAAAATATACAAAAGAAAGAAAATAAAAGCATGAAGAAATAAAGTGAGCTTAACTTACTTCAAACGTCTTTATTCCTTTGACTAACTTTCGGGCCGTAAGCCAAAATTCACTTCAAATATTATTTTAAGAATATTTTTAGTAACATTCCCGACTTCAATATATTAAACGATGTAAATTTCTACCTAAAGTCCCTACTTACTTTGTTAAAATTACATAAATTTATGTCACAAAAACGAGCTCCATTCACAATGATAATGATAATTCACTCCTTTAATAATTTTAAATAATCTTGTCTACGAGGGTGAATCAAAAAATTCTTGGAATCAATATTAAAAAATGCAAAGATTTAAATAATAATATTTTATTTTTCTACATAATCTCCCTCCAATGCAATGCATTTAGAATAACGCGTTTCTAACTTCCTTATTCCTTGTGAAAAAAAATTATTTTCTTGACTCTCGAAAAAGTCCTCTACGGCAGCTATAACCGCGTCATTATCGTGAAATTTTGTTCCACGAATTTCCTCTTTTAATTTTGGAAATAAGTGAAAATCACTTGGGTTTAAGTCCGGAGAATATGGTGGGTGGTCAAGGAGATTGAAGCCAGCACAGCGGATTGCGTTGAGCGCAACTTCCGATCGATGAGCAGGAGCGTTATCTTGAAGGAACAACACGCCCAACGACAGTTTTCCACGACGTTTTTCTTTAATCGCTTCACGCACTTTCGGGATTAAATTTGCATAATAGGGTCCAGTAATCGTCTGGCCTTTTGGCATGTAATCAATAAAAAGGATTCCTTCACTATCCCAGAACACAGAGGCCATAACTTTGCCAGCGGTAGGAGCAACTCGAAATTTCTTAATGGATGGAGAGGATGGTCGTTTCCAAGACATGCTTTGTCTTTTAGTTTCAGGATCAAAATGGTGGACCCACGTTTCATCCATGGTGACAAGACGACGGCAAAAATTATCCGAATCACGCTGGAACATTTCGAGATTACGCTTGGAAATTTCCAAACGTCGCTTTTTGTTTTCGTCGGTTAACATTCGTGGCACCCATCTTGCAGACACTTTTTTGAACCCCAGTGAATCAATTAAAATGGATTGAACGCTACCAAAAGATATCTTTAGGATCTCAGCTATATGTTTTATAGTCATTCTTCTGTCTTCCAAAACCAGATTCTCAACCTTTTTGACATTTTCTTCTGTAACGGAGGTTGAAGGCCGCCCAGAACGCGGGTCATCTTTACAGCTTGATCTACCTCTTTTAAATTCAGCCACCCAGTACGCAACCGTAGAATAGGGTACAGCATCACACCCTAATGTCTGCTGAATGTCCAAAAAAATTTCCTTCGTAGACATTTTTTTCAAACTGAGATATTTTATCACCGCACGTAACTCACTTTTATCCATAATTTTGACTTTTTAGCAACTCGTTGCACAAAAAAATTTATTACATGCGAACGAACTGACAAAAACAAGTGACAGTCTGCATAAATATAGTGTGATAGACACTCTTTAATTTGAATATCGAACTTGATCCAAAAAGGTTTCATATATATGCACTTCTAAGAACTTTTTGATTCACCCTCGTAGTTACATGCTCTTGGCGGTACGTATTTCCCGAAAAGAACAAAGTTTGTAGTCAATACTCAAATTATGAAGCTTGTGAAAATGTTGAGGTTTAAAGATTTTTGTGTGTAAATGTATTTTACGTGATGCAATTAAACGCCGGCGTCGCGTCGCGTTGTGTCCATAGCATTTAAAGACATTTCTGAAATCTGAAAAGAAAATTGCTTTTGAGAAATTTCGTCGGTACCCAAGGCGTTTCGTTCATCAAATCCCATTAAAAGTTTTTCCATTAAATATTCGACTGTAGAAAAATGCTTTGCGTCTAACTCTTAAATTAAATAAATGGTATACGATTTCAAGCTAATTGTAGAATGATATTTTGATCTAAATAATAGGGTTTCGGAATTTTGTACGTTTTATTATGTCACAGTTATCTATCAAGCAAGCAAGATCTAAAACGCCCAGTGCAGCTTGTAGTATGAGTACTTAGGTACTGGTACAAGCCGCCTTAAAACCAACGATAGTACCATTTAGGCGTCGGTTCAACTTCTCCAAGGCGGAATGGAACAAGTTCTCTGAAAAAATTTATGCGAAGCTGCTGGAAGTGCTGGAACTAGATCAAACTAGTCAAAGCCTTCCAAGAGGCTTCCGCACATCCTCTCACAGTCAAGTGCCCCGTTCCTCCTAACTATGTGCAACCAGCAGAGACCCTTCCACCTGGTCATAAACTGCAGTGGTCAATATGGTAATCCCTCTACCGTCTCCTGACCGTGGTTGCGGGCACAACTTGGCCAAATGGGGCTTCATAGACCAATCTCTCAAGCATTGTACATCTTATCCCGCACAGTAGAGGAACTTACCGCGGTCTCAGACAACGCGGTCAAATTACATTCTTAACCAAGGTCTTATGAACTATGACCATTGACTCGAAAAGAAGAAGATATATCAGGTTAGGCACGTAGAATTAACAAAATATTTAAGCTTATATATTATACGAACCATATCCATGGACGACGAGAAGCAAGTCGAGTACCTATTTGGAAAGATATTTTGATACTTCGTAATTCGATTTTCCTCATTCATTCGCGACGCAGAGTATTTTTCCCAATTTATGTCTCCGACCAGATAAGATGGGAAGTCTTAGTTGGCATAGAATGAGAACATACAGTATTACAATGAGAAAGTACAATAAACAATATTTCTATTCAATTCCCTGTATGCCGACTCGATTTACACCTAATTTTAAAAAGAAACATGGCGCAGTGAAATGAGCCTTTGTGAGAACGTAGCTTTATCGCTCTCATACGTTAGCTCGTGCAGTATATTACAATAATTTATAATGTAATGTTATCCCACCAATCAACATACAGTCGAGAGCGAACGCCGTTTAATGTTTTCGGCTAATGTAGTATTAACGACAACAATTAATATCTTTTCGCTTGAAGCGCTCTACGTAGCAACCAAGTTATACCTACTATTTCGATCATTATAATTGCTTATTTGACACGGGTTTGCTTTACATTCGACATATAATCACTAACAAGCTGATTGAATACAAATGATCATGTTTTATCTATATAGCATTTCATATCAGATGACCTTTTACCCGAACCACTAGTTGCTAGGTCGATAGACAGTGGCATCGATTGAATCGAGGTTATGCTATTTTTATTCATATAATGCATGCATAGCGACACTCAAAAGAAGTTTTAATGTATTCTGCGCTTCAGGAGCTGCTAGGCGGCCCTGCCAGGGCTCAATTAGAGTGGGACTTTACAAATTATGCAAATGCAAGCTGTATACGTGCTCTCATCATTAAAATCTGACGCGCCGTTGACCTCAACAGACATGCCACTTTTTTACACTCTTAAAATATATAAACATGAAAATTTTGAGCTGAAATGCCCTTTTAGAGCTGAAATGTAATTAAACCACTACTGACGTATTCATTTTTTACGCTGATATTTCCAGTGGGAATATTTTTGGGACATAACGTAAATAAACCTTGAATTCTAAATTTAAATTGTCACGTTGAAAAGAAACAGTAGTACCTGCAGAAGCTTTGAGATGTTACTGAGCTGTTCAAAAGAAGAAAGAGTTTTCCAACAGACGATAGAGTGAGAAGGGTTGTTTAACACAGGGCCTCAGCAGTGAATAGGGCGGGCGGGCCTCGGGCGTGTTTTGTGACGGTTGCTGCGGAGCCGGGGACGACCAGGTACGTTTGTGGTTAGCGAATTGCATGTGCCCAGGGTTGCCGCAAACAGCACGCAAAACCCTCCGTTTTTGGTATTATTGAACGAAAAACTCGCACTTTCATGCTATCGCAACAAAATAGCTCATTTGGAAGGGACGACTACGCTCGAATCAAACTCGTAGGTACCCAAAAATACTAACCTTATTTCCAACGTAGTCAACCTATTATTATTGATTACTAGTAGTAGTTGGTATTACAGGATAGTTTTCACATTAAATAATATGCTTGGTGTTATATTATAACTTATAATAACATACGCTATACACCACAATTATCGTATTTACTTACGAACTCCAGCACTGAAAACAACATTAAATTCACACATCAAGTCTAATTTGCGTTTTAATTGGCTCGAGGCGTGGCTCGCATTCAGATCGAATCTGAATGTAGTGTCAGCCCTGGCGTGGCGTCAGGCGCGAGCTCGCTGCACGGATATCGGTCACAGAAGTCGGTCAGGGCCGGGCCTCCTTTAGCATGGCCACAGTACATCTAACTAGAGAGTACAAGGGCTTTCGTAACTTTTGAACATAGAATTGATAAAGCGTACGATAGGATTATGCAGCACACTCGTTTGACATTTCACAATTTTAAAACATAACAATAGCTTAAATGAGAATTGAATTGTTTTCGAAACTAACCATCACTTTGGTGTATGTGTAAGTTAACAACAACCACGACTAACGATGCGGCATGCTAGTGCACATTTACCAGCATTTTGTATCATACCCACAAAACGGTTTATTGATAGTGTGGGAGTTTAATATAAAATTTCGTTTGAAGAATTGACACTGCGTTGCGCTGTGGCATTGCTATATTTATTATCCCATGACCGGGGCCTTGCGCTGCACTGATGCATTTACCCGCTCTGGCGGCCGCTCCACTTTGTGTTTTGTTTATCAAAGAAGTTTCTTTGAAGAAAACCTTGAAAGGAAGAATTAGTTTTCCTTGGAGGTTTTTGATGGTTTTTTCATTAATTGAATTCTTAGTAGCATCTAGTCGATGTGATGCGTTAACAAATTGGTAATACTGATTGGCTGAACGAATTAAGGTTGAATTTATAATACAATGCCCCAACTTGGGTGCGCTGCTAACCAAAGTGCTAGATATAGTACTTTTGATCTATAATACCTACTCAAGTGCTTCATATTATTATGATTAGCAAATATTACAATAATTTATTAACACCGGTGGCCTCTTTCTAGTCTAGGGTATCGATAAAGGTTAGTTCCATAAAAAGCATACATAATACATGTCCGAGCATATAAATAACGGTCTCTCGAAAATTAAAATGTGAATTAGTGGTTTTAGAGATCTAGAAAACCAAATCTGATAGTCTTATTTTCAGGCTCACTTCGCTACATTACCCAGATTATAGATTCAATGACAACCACTCGAAAAACCGAAGAATAGCAACAAGAGCTAATATCACTACATCTTCTTATGATATTGTAAAGAGAAAGCGGTGAGAGGAGATTTTATTTGAAGGAAGTCAATTCACAATTTATTGTCTCGGTGATAAAAATCTTGAATGTTAGAAAGCTATATTACTTGAAATGTATATAGGCTATGTTTTATTAAAAAAATGGGTTTCATATAAATGAGGCAGATTAAGTCGCGGCGGCGTGGTGCCGGGAGAACAAAGGCAGACTCAGGAAAAAGTTGTCTTCTATAGGGCCACCTTATCACAACTGTCATCCAATGCTATTTTGTGGAGCTCTCTTGCATAAGCGGGAAACAATTGATGTAACAAGAATTAATAATATAAAAAAACAATAGTAGGTATTCTAACTCTTGGTACTCGTGCAAAAAATATAAGGTTTGGCTCAAGACGAAGTTCTGTGCAATTGTAAAGGCAGATAAGACTACCTACATATAAAAACCGAATTGTTTCGGGTTACAGTAGTAGGTGTAGCGCAATAATGGTAGACAGGCGTGATCGATCGACTTGTCTGAAAGCCACGATAATAGAAACGTTAGCCTTTTATACACCTTCATTTTAATTTATGCTTGCTTGATATCATGTTTATTTTTTTAACGCAATTCACGTAGTAGCAGTATATTTTATCTTCATTGATAAAATAATGTATACGTGACGCAAACAATCCAGGGGAGGGGTCACGTGTAGCACTCGAATGAAATATTTGTAAGAAATATAAAAATTCAAAAGTTTAACAGTTATCGTGGATATCGAGACCACGAATCGGTAATGTCATGTCAATTCGCGAAGTGCCCAGAATGTGGTCTTATATACATTAGTGTACTAGGTTTCCCTTGTAATCATATAAGCATTTTACCGAGAAATTTTCGTTACAATCCGGTTGGTGAATACATAAATATATGAAGCAACTTTCGAGGTAAGGATGTTCATTAAGTCATTGTAATATTTAACGACGAGGCCGGTTCGTACCGCTTGTAATCATTATTTCATTCGCTTCGTCCTTTAATATCATAGACATAATAACCCTCGTCACTTTAAGCACGTTTACACATAAAAACGTGGGAAGTAACATCCCATATGACGGATTTCATACGAAAATGTTAGGTTTGAACTGTAACAACACTCGTAATGTGATTTTATATCATGTTTTTTAATGTTTTATGCGAAATTAGGTTCCGCTTTTAATATACAGAGTCACACACCTCAATACATCTACGAGCAGCGGTTGAATAACAACCTGATATTTCGCTAGCGAAGAGGTAATAAACCATCCTGGTCGCTAATATTAACTCTATACTAACAGCCTGCCAGGAAATCTAATACGCCTGGTGTAAGGCTGAAATTGTAACATGAATTATGGCGTAAAAGCTTGTAGGTAGGCAGTGTGCGGGGCGCCATATTTGCCGGACTCCCTATGACGTAAGTGAGGGATTCATATTTTACGCTTTGGATCTTCACGAGATTTGAGAGATCCTAATGTGAATTTAACTTCGTAGGTATCCTTTTCTCTGTTATACAGAATGCGTATGTGGAAAAGGTTTACTCCTGGGGAGCGCTCAAACCGTCGGTTTGTTTATTTATAAATCTCAAGCAGCATTGTCGAAACATTATTTTAGAGAGGCTTAAATAAAGCCTGCTGATAGAAAGGTTATGATTTATTCGACTTCTTATATAATATGTATAATACGGCTCACGCACAAAAGTTATGTGTAGGAAATAATAATCTACATAAAAGCATTCATTTCGAAAATAATATCTAAATTCCAGGTTGGTAGGTATGCACGCAATGAATGTTCTCGTTTCCAAGTTCCCCGTAGACCTAAATATAGTTTGAGAATTAAAACAATTTTTAACCATAAACGTGATGCTCTCACAACGTTGAATCCGTACTAAATCAAGAATAGATAAAAGGTCCGCTCTTTTTTAGATTGTATTGGTGCCGCACGAAATAAGTTTTAACTTGATATAGGTACGTAGCTACATTTTCGATAAAGGTTACGAGCGAGATTATTTATTATTTACTAGCTTTTTTCTCGCCACTCCGGTTGTGGTAACCAAAAAGGTCGACTCCTATCTCAATTTGATAATTCAGTTACAAAGCGTGTCCGATATTTTATCTGATGGAACAAAACTTTTTATATAATGCCCACTCAATATCCTTATTTGGTCACGATGAACTCATTTATAAAAATAGCGCCGCAATATTATAGTATTTTTCCATTTAACACAAATGCCTACTCGTTCCGACTATTTTAAATCAGCCAGATGGAGTCGATACGTACTCGTAGACTCGTAGCACACTCGTAGCACCTGGGTACACTTACTGCAGATTACCGACCACTTTTCCTTCTTTCCATAAAAAGCGATGCCTATTGTTTGAGAACCCAAGCTAAGATAAAAAGGTTGGAAATAGAATTTGAATAGGCTTTTGAAATATTTGTTGGAAGATTATTTGTATGAGTTACAATTCTATTAATTTAATCACAGCAATATGGAAAAAAGATATTATCACAAACTTCACGAGTTCATTTAAATGATCAAGTAGCGATACAAGAAAAAGTACGCGAGAAAATCGTTTCACCATAATAGAGACAATAAGGAAAGTGCTATTGAACACACTTCATCATCATCGACCCATATCGGAACACACTTGGTCACAGATAATTTAGAAGTTAGAGTTAAAATTAAATAACTTATTAGCCATATTCAAGGCTAGATTATAATAATACAACATGCGTCTTTTTGATGGCCTCTAAGAGAAGAAGAAATAATGTTTTTAATTGTTAAGGACATTGATTATGCCACCATAAGCTGGGATATGAGTTACACATATCTACTACACGGACATATATTATATAAATATTTATAGTTCGATAGTATCTGACCATTGAGCCTAGGCACTCTATAATCCCTTTATGACTTGTCTATACATTCTGTATGACTGGAAACTTCCTTCAAGTGAAAGCGGTTTTATGTGTTCAGTGTTACTAGAGTTATTTATTTAGTAACTTGCTTGTTGCTACAAACGGCTTAAAATCACATTCAATATTTACACGCATATCACTAAGTTTGCAGTCGACAAACATTTAGCGAAAGCCGCTTGCCTCAAGGCCTAATACCGGTTACGGAAAATAGTCGGTAAAGGATAGTAGTGTCATTCAAATTAATGACTTACGTGTTCCTTTGAACACGTCCGTCGAAGTTGGGCACTGCAAGGAAATGAAATAAGTAATATTGTCCCTTCACGTCGTGAGGGTAAACAGATGAATCGCAGAAAACTCCAACTCGTCCTTTGTTCAGTCTGTCGTGATATATATTTAGGTATTGGACTTTGTACCGGGTGTTACATTGCGGTGATGAACATCGCTTGTTATCTTGCAGTATGGTAGATAAAATACCTCTGCATTTTATCTTGTTTTTATTTCTGCAGATATCAAAAATATGACAAGGCCTGTTAGGATTTGGCCTATTGTAATTCTTCTGTACTGTGTTTATTTTTGTTTCTGGTGTACAATAAAGAGTTTTTCTATTCTATTCTATTCTATTCTTAATTACCCTATTATTAATATTAAGGTGTATTCTTAACAGTATATAGGTCTTATTTTAAAACGCCTCCCTATTGAATAAAATAGCTCAAGCATAATAAAGTCTTGAATATAATCGAGACGGTGCTTGTAGTTACAAGTAGCCACGTCATTAGAGAGTGCTAGCACAATACGGGTCTGTCGTCGCGAGCGCTTGAACATATCTCGTTGACCAATTAAGATCATCACAAGACATATTCAAATGAGAGAGTTTGTGAAAGATACTGTATTTGGATCGTTCAATCAAAGTGATTATGTACCGCGCAACGTGGACAAGGAACGTGGGCGGCTCCAAGCCTCCCTAACGACCCTAATCTACGGTCCATATTCGACTTTCCTCTTATTGTGTGCTCTCAAAGCTTACGTACAACTTACGTATACGACGTTGGGAGAATTTCTTCTTTCTTTATGAAATTCCCGAAAGCGAGTGCTCCAATTTTGTCATTGATCTATTTATGTATGTAGACTACGTAACGTAAGTATCTTTATTACATTGTATCCCTCATAAAAGTAGTGTTATATAATATTAATAGTCAAAACTGTGTAGAGATATGTAGAGATATTTCACGTCTAATTGTACCCCAGGAGTTGTATTAAAACTCGTGAAAGTATTTATTTAAGGTAATCAATTTATCTCCTCCTTATCCGACGTAGATTCAGCGATACTCACACGGGCAAAGTTTGTTTCGGCGATACCTTATCGCGGTGGGTCGCCTTCCGAATCTCTAATGAACTGTGAGCACCGGTCCCTCGGTCGCAGATTCCAATCGATATATACGTACCACAGGCACAAACGTGTCGCGTGAGAACAAAGACACAATACTGTTTGAGGATAGTGCTGCTCCGACCCCATGTTTAATTAACGATGAAAGGTCGCGGACTACTTTAAACGTTGACCAGATTTAGCTTTCAATTTAGGCTCAGGTTTATTGTGACGCAAAATCGTCTAGAGTAGGTACAAATATAAAATCACCGTCAAAAGTTATGAAATAATAAAGAAAAGACAGGAACGAAGCGGAGCTGCGGCACTTTATAACATTTTTCTTGGATAAAAGCCGTTGACAAAAGAATTTATCGTCATAATTTTGATGAGAACGTTTTGTCTTTCCACTGTTCACCATAAGCCCTGTCTCCTGCGCGTGTTTTGGTCTACACACTACACAAAATATTGTCCTTTTGTAATTTATTTTAAAATGTTTGATGTTTTCAAACTAACAAGATATGTTGTTGAAAATGTCAATTATTTTGTGTAGAGTTTGTACTGTGTAGACCAAAACACGCGCTGGAGACACGGCTTTACACAAACACAAACACGGGCTGAGTTTAAAATAGTGAATGATACGCCGAAATTCATCTCCATTAAGCGACTTTATCGCTTGATGCTGATAAATCACGTTTTGCTCGTGCGTCGTTCCGCTGAATCTATTACTGCCGCGAATCAAAAATTTATGGGTTTTTATTTTACCTTGGATTGCGTTTGTCCCTCGTTTATCGTGGATCGCGGAGGGCTACAAAATGAGCAAGGTGTAACACGTGGCTGAATAAAAGTTTATTAGCTTCAAGCTAATTCAGTTTTGTTAGGAAGCTGTTTATAAAATTACCAGTGGTTTTGAATGATTGCCAGGCTTTTTGAATTATAAAGCTATGCGCGGTACCGCACACCACTCATCAGTCTGAGAATATAATGGCCATTGGTCAGTTATTTACGTAACCACAGTGTCCTTTAAACTAGAACACTTGATTGTTGGTCGAATTAGGTAGTGTCGTAATCTGTCAAAGTTTGTGATGCCGCCCATGGGCCTTTTATGTGGGCTAACGACTGATATTCATCGATAACAATCGGTACACACGGCTTCACGTGTTCTTGGAAGCATGAAGCGATGGGAATCCACAAATAACTTAAGAAATTAAGTAATTGGTTGATGTTGATGCACGTTACTACTTATCACCGTCAAATATGTGGCAAAGTGGATTCTTATCGTCCGATGCAAGAAGTTTTCTCAGCCTGAGTATAGCCGCATATTGTGAAATGATTTAGCAGCGACGGCATGTCACCCGAGGAGCTGCCTGTGATTGATGGCCTCGTCTTCCATTAGCTCACCTTGTCTCACCGCTGGATTATTTTGATGTTACTTATCCCGCCACTGAAATAGGTACGGTGCGTGGGTACGTTCAACCCTTTTAAGAATAAATGTCGGAAGCCTAAAGGAAGCCCAAAAATCCTTTTTATTCCCATTTTTCTTTGGAACGAAAAATCGTTTACATTGGGAATCAAATAGGAGAATTCTAAAAGTACTTACAGGTTTTATTTTTCTTTTTCACAATTATTTTACCACATTATGTTGATAGCAAATTTTCAATAACTTGTTCTTGTTCTTTTCTTCGTTTACTTTTACCTAGTTGAATATTCATTAGTTGCGGACTTCATTTTAGGAAAATACAGTACGATATCATTTGCTATGTAAACTAATGGTACGAATCACAATGCTAACTTTTAATTGCAAAAAACTTATTGGTACAGGTCACTGTTAGTACGTAATGTTTTATGGCGTTCAATAAATAATTATTGTATTGTATTGCATATTTATTACACAGAAGTTTTAAAGCAATAGGTATTAATATTATAAAAATATCTATCGATCTCTTATTTTAAAAATACTATTAAGATACAGGCATAAAGAAAGAGTTTGGACAATTTTAAGACTGAGCTATTGCGCAAAATAGTTTCTGGCATCGTTAACTATTACATAGATACTATGTATGTCTTTCTATGTGAAAGTTAAACATATAAAAACCTTATATTTAAAATAATCTTAATTAATTCAAGCTCACATTTTCAATTAAGAGTTGATACTTGAAAAATATAATTATTAATTGGAAGTATTTAACTAATTAGGTTTCCCTTCCCATCTGGCTGCCCGACCGCCTTGGGCCCGCCACGAAGGTTGTCTCTCGTAGCCTTTTTTCAGCTCTGCGGTCAATTTTACAACATTTTATACCAGTATTTCATTAAAAGTTCCAAGTCCGAGGATTACACTTTATCTTCCTTAATACACTTGTCATATCAAATGTTATGAATGTATTTTTAGGCGCGTTCGCTTGAGTAATTACTTTATAAAATGTTTAACGAGCTAGTCATCACTTAAATTGAGATACGAAGTGGAGTTTAGGTTTTTTGCGATGAAGCGTTCTATTCTACGTGAATAAATCGTAAGTAACAATTACGAGCGATTAATTTTGGTAGAGTAAGTCTGGTCATGGTTCACAGGAATAATAATTTATTAGGGTTCCGTACCTAAAGGGTAAAACGGGACCCTATTACTAAGGCTCCGCTGTCTGTCTGTCTTTAAGGGAATTCCCATACAACAAACGGGATTTTTTTTGCTGATTTTTGCTCGATGTTGATAACGGCAATAGGTAGACGCTTGAAATATTCACAGAATATTGAGTTATATATTTACTTTAAAAATAAATAATTAAATTAATTTTTTAAGGGGGGGGGGACATACAACAAAGTACTGAACCCTTCGTGCGCGAGTCGGCACTTGACTGGTTTTTTTTATTATAACTTAGAAGCCATTCACATGAAGTATAAAATTATGATTGAGAAGTCCTTGCTTCAGTTTCTTTGAAGTCGAAGAAATAATTACGGGTATAAATCCGAATGAATAGCCGTTTCTCTAGAATGTCAAGGTGCATTAATATTGCGATGTTTTATTTTGTACATTTTTAAGTATAATAAGCGGAGAGATGAATACCAATTGGGCAACGCCCCCCAAGAACGGCAGCCTGGCAATAATGAGCTACGGCCGCGCTCGCCACAGGCCTCAGCTCACGCGCTCGCGTACTCGTTAAAATTTTACAACTCTCCCTGGGACACCAGCTTGAAACGATTGTAGTTTTATTGCTACGAAAATTGACCTAAAAATTCTTGAAATTATCATTTGGGATGCTTTCACCTTGGAATATTTTCCAATCAACGGTAAGTTTCATGTTTTAATGTATATTTTCAATATAACGTGTATCTATTAGATATAAGACACTGTTTAATTATTTGGCTCATCGTGTAAGCATTGCAATTCAACGGGGCATTGCCGCCAGCATGTTGGGTGCGCTGCCGACTGGTAGTGGGTTAGAACACCGACGTTACCTATGAGCCTGTAATGGTTTGTAGGTTGCGAAACTGTTGTATTGTTGTTATGTAGTAGTTAGTTTTACGTTATAGTGGTTACTATTTACACGTACAACATTTTTTGACCCAAAATTGTTATCCATTCAAACCGTAATGAATGAAGCAAAAACAGGGTCTTTGATACAAATACTATAATATATGTACAATATATACAATAAAAATCCAATTATACCAGTTGAAAATACAATTAAGCATATATATATATACGATTATTTTTATTTTGTACCGTGCTGAAATCGTTAAAACGTCCATCAAAAGTATATTGTGAAGTTTACAGAATATTTCAGAGATTTCACGAGTGAAGTCCAGTGTAACATCACCTTTACAATCACTTAATCATCTTTAATGTTTTCTCTTTCTTTCTTTTGAAGAACTCTTACATTTGTTATCTTCTCTAAGGAAAAAAATATATTTCTTGGTATTTTACTCCAAACGGAACCTACTGCTATACTTTTAATCGACCCGTCGTTAATAACCCCATTTCCTTTTTTGTTTGTATTTCGATTGCTTAATATAAAACTCATGGAATCAATTTTAAAGTCCTAAGTGAAAATATTCTTGTACTAGGTGGTATTGTCTTGACTTGTCTGATTTTTAGTGAAATGAATGAAACGAAAGGAGAATGAAGCGAGAAAATTCATTTAATTTCAATGGGGTTGAAATGGCCGATCGGACTCATCAAGGGCGCTGAATGCCTAAATCATGAGAATTAATTCGCCGATAATGAATTGGACGGCACGGTTAGCTAGGCGTCTGGCTTAATGAAATTAACATCATAATTGATTCGAAATCAACTTTGTGCCCAAAACAGAGAGGGTCGGATAAGATTAACTTTTTATTTGTTGCTTTCCGCCGTCATAAGCCTGTATAAAATAAGTGACATGGATACCCGGTCGGCTTATAGAATGATCCAGTATGGATGCGCGGAGAACGTTGCCTAATTGATGCTCATCTCGGATTCACGGGTTAACAGACCCTCATAATGGCAGATATTTATAAACCAAGCCCAGCTTTTAGTGAGCTTATACTTGCAGCCATACGATAAAATATAAATATTCCTTCAGCTTTAGAACTAAAACAAAACATTACCTAGCTATTATAGACTGCTGCTTTTGTTGATTCATTTAAAACTTTTATAGGAATATGATAGCGACGGAAATAGAAATGAAAATGTACCTATTCGATCTGAAACGAAGGAGTAAAGTTCTGTTTTATTAAACTGGAAGCCCTGGACCATAGTACTATATTATTATGTGAGTGCTACTATTACGTCACCAATAGACAAAATCACTAGCTTCGTGCATTGTTTTCAATTTTATCAATAAATGGACGACGCAGGCTACGTCAATTTAGCTTTAATGCGATTATTCGGACAGAACAATGGCTACGTTAATGGACGTGGATGTATGTACAATGCAGGAGGCAATATCAATACACTTCTAGAGAGTACTTTGATCATAATGGAAACTAAGTATAGTATCCATTTCTACTGAAATAGTTGCAGTTTTCTCGATGTTTTAGCCTACAGTATACGACGCTTTTATTATTAGCAATGGAACCTTTTGTGAAAGTCATAGGAAATCTTAAAAAATATTTTTTTATGTATATTACTGTTAGAAAAAGTACAATATTATTATCTTCAAATAAACATAATTGTCATCCGCTTTCAGATCATGCAAACAGGTCCTAACAACGGTCAGAGGTAATAATTAGCTGGTCATTACCGAACCAAGCATGCAAGTATCCCCTCAGGGGTACAAACGTAAAAGTAATTTCGGCTAATGATTTGACACTTTTACGGGGTTTCCGGCTTGTGTGTGCCTGCGCTTTATTAGCGCGATTAGGGACGCTTTTATTACTAATACCCCTTTAAGCAATTAACCTTAGGCCACCCTTATCTATATCAGCTAATGGCGCCCCGTATAGCCCAAAACTTTTCAAATTAAATCCTTTCATACATTCTTCTGGGCCTCGCATTAAGTTATTTAATAAAAAGGTAAAACTAAGTTTAAGTTAGTAACCTCATACAAGATACGCGTCCAGAATACGGGTGGAAGGAAGAAACTAGTACAAAATGATAATACCGTATTTCGTGAGCTGTTACAACCATGTAAGTTGCCTCTGTCCTACAAACCTCGCTTCCCACGCGAAGCCCGATCTAAGCTTTACGCCAACGATCTTGACGCCACTGTTGAATTTCAGTTTAAAAGCATTCCGTACAAAGTTTACACAAAATAAACACAACAGCAGCGGGAAATGTATTCCTGTATTTTCTGCGGGTTTTTGTAAGTGGCTGTAAATACGAGCACAAGAGTTAGTTACCAGTTCGTTTTGCTCGTTTGTTGGTTGCCAGTGCTCTCGACGGCTGGCTGGCGGCGCGAGCTTCAAAAGTGGCGCACTCCCGGCCACCAGCTCACTGCACGAGAGCCATTTCCCAGCTGCTGTCATCGCTAAATAATGTCGTGACATGAGTGCCTCCTCTCGACACGCCGTCCGTTCCAACACACGGTGTTGACAGTTTTGTTCACGTTTCACCGGGAACATTATTTTAAAGCCATTCTGTGTGTCGTCTAACCAGCGGTTAATGTATGTCACGTTTTGTGTAGACAGCTGAAACTGCGACTATGTAAAGTAAAACGTGGTGTATTACCGTAGTGCTTTGTTTCACTTAAAGTACCGAGATTGCGATTTGTATCGGCTTCGAGTCTGATTTCGTTAATAGAAACGGCGGCGGTTGTTTGGGTTTAAACTCATTACACGTTTTGTAATTTTGAGCACGAAACGAAATAATGAATGACCTCAGTAAGATGCGGTCGACGTCCGACCTTGGCGGAGTTTATGATCTCATAAATTGAATATGAGCATTTGAATAATAAATATCGGCGTCGTCGCTCTGCCCGCCTCGAAGGAATTAATTATTTCGAAACTCTTACGACTAGCGTGCCGCAGTTTTATTTGAACATAAATAGGTTCGTTTTCACCTCATATAGACCGTTTAAGCTGTTTAATAAACAAGCCCTGTTAATAAACATGAGCGTAACAAAAACTCAGTGATGCGTAACAAACGGCGGCGTTCGGGCTAATCTGGAGAGGAAACGACGTCTTATGTTGCAGTAAAGCGGAGACTTAAAGATTACGCCGAAATTCTGCGATAAACCGACGAACAACGCGCTCAACGCCGCACTAGACATATTCAACCGAGAGCTGCGTATAAGTGATTATTTCAAATGTAAAACGCTGATATTGTTATCCGATACGCACTCGTACCTTAGTTTAGCTTAGTAGCAATGTATCTTGTATAATGATCTCATTAATGATAGATAATTTATAATCGCTAGCAATGTAGTTCCAATAAAGCCGTTACTGTTAGTTAAATGCGAGAACAGATACAAGCCTTAAGCTTTATAGTAGATACAAATTAACATTGTATATCAGTTGGTATACTCGTAATATAAAAACACATTAGCTTATAGTTAGTTTAGTATATATAGTTCATATTAGGCTATTAGATTGTTTTTGACGGTCGGTTTGCGGCTAAACTAATTACCGTTTGTATTGTGACTTAAAACTAAAGCCTTTGGCATTTGTTTATAGCCGCAGTATGAAACGCGGTCGAGGCTGTTACGTTATGCTCGAAATAAAACCAGGCTACGAGCCGTCGTAGCTCCATCGTAGCTCGTAGCAAGCGTGCTACGAAATTTCTTGCTCTACGAGTTTACATTTCAGGGCGCTACGTCAGAGTTTCGTTAACTTTCCGGAAATAGCGAGAAAGAGAGGTCTGACATAAATAGGGCAACACCGTCTTTGTTAGAAATTTCAAGGTAGCAAATTTAAGTGTCCATTACGGAGGCGTAGTCTATATTTTTAAAGTTACACTCTTTAAATTATATCTCAGAATGTTGAATTATTACTGCATCTCAGGGATATGAAATTTTCTTAAGCTCTTAAGGCGAAAAACAGATCAAAGCAGGCAGCGTCCGGCGCACCGCGCGTCATTGCCACTTTATATATTTTCATCAAAGTGACAACGCCGTGCAGCGCTGTAACTATTATAACTTTTAACTATGTTTTGTATGAAAAAGGCGAAGAGTTTGTGTTTGAATGACGTTATGCGGCGCGCCAGATGACGTCATGCAGCGGGCCGCGCCTTTTCAGTGCGGCTTCCCACCACGGGGTTTCAACCTCTCATACTTTCCATAGAAATGTTTGTACGTGATTTTAGATTTGTAACCACCTTTATATGTATTGTACTAATAAGTATATTGTTCAACATTTTAAGCTGTGAGCAATAAATTCAGTAACATTCTGTAAAAATTAAAATGTTTTAAAACACGCACTTCCTCAATCAAGTTTTATTAAATCTCCAAACACAAATATTCCCTTTTTACGTAATTAAGTAGAGTTTTACAAATCTTTAATATGATGTTTCTGTAAAGTCTCTGGCACTGTCTCTCTTTTTACGCTCTTTTTTCAAACATTGCTTAGAACCGAGACCATGCATTCAGGCGGACCGGGAAGCGCCCTCTTATTTATACATCTGTAAACTCTAATATTGCATACTTATAATTACCTATATTTACTATTTAGGCATCGCAGTTTGACACAATGGTGGTGTAGTAACTGTACCAAAGACCTTAAACTTAAGCTGTACACAGTGGGGTTACTGTCACGTATACACAAATACATCGCCCGCGCCGCCGCCACCGCCGTGCCGCCGCCACCGCCGCATCGCCTGCTCCACGTAGACAGGAAGCTTAAGTGCTTACCTCTAAACACATTTTAAATTCATAGCGACTCGACTTTTTCCAGTCCGAAAGGCACAAATGTTCAGGTCGAAAGTAGGAGAGACTGTTTTTAAGGGTTTTTGTAATGAAAAAAAAAATGATCGAGCGAAGCGTTTCTGAAAAAAAAAACTGGGAGCATTTGCTTTCCTCTTTCAGTTTATTGGTACTCCTCCACAGGTCGTATTTTACAACCGATTTGGACGAAATTTGGAATACAAGTTTTAAGACTAAAGAATTTTTTAGGGTCGGGGATATTTATTCAGAGGGCTACTTCCTATAAAAAGCGGCAAAAACGGGGCTACTGGATATATCCACCTCTTATGAGATCTGATTTTGATGATCCTTTTTTAATTTGAAAAGTGGTAACTTTAAATTGGCCTTCTAAAAAATATGAAGACGTGATGAGTTGAATAGCTCCTCAAAATGCAGTAAATTGTTCTCTTTCAGATGTCTACAAGTAAAATAAGCCCTTCAAAAGAATCTAAATAAGATATATCTGTATAGCTATCCAGATTAATATATTAATATTGATTGTTGCAAAAAAGTTTTACAAAACAAGAAAAATAAACTTCATTGCACAATTTGCACACCATCAAGAAATCCATCAATATGATACGATCGGTAGTCTCATAAAGGGCAATATCTTTAAAGAGGCTATCCTTTCCAGATAACCTTATGGCGGAGAGGATCAGAGATTAAACACTTTCAAAACTGTGCTTACTGTTTTGAACAAGAAGTGAAAAATAGGCGGGTCGGTCTCATGGCTTTACCGGATCTGACAATTACCGAGGTGTCATGTTCTACGAACGCGTTTTCCGCGCGAATGTGTCTCATGTATAATCACAGCAGAATACTAATAATTATATCCTAAGTATAATTAAGTAAAGTGTTTTGACCACTATAATAACAGTTAAAGTAGTTTAACCTAGACAATTTTACAATGTTGATGAATTTCATAAGTCACACTAAAATTAGACGTGTTATCAAGATGGACCCAAACCGAACATAAGTTAGTAAGTACCTATTTAAGTATATCTATTCTATTCTAACGCCCATTGCTTTCGACATTGATTTCCTTGAGACTACCCGACGCCCTCGGCTCGACACTCGAAACTAACAATTACATACAAGGACGCCGCCATGATGTTTTAATTATCTAATTGTCCCAACTCTACGCTGGCGCACTCAGCACTCAGTCTGTCAACCACATGAGCCACTCGTTTTAATTACTAGTTTGTTTGTACCACTCACCACGACACGGAACCGCATCATGAATTTAGTTTTGTAAGAACTAAAAAGGTACCCACTGAAAAAAATACGAGGTTGCTTTAGACCACACGACTGAAGTTAAACTTCGCTAGAGAGAAAGAAAATGTGTGCTCGCACCTCTCTCTCTTGCCCTTACAGTAATATATACGAAACGTAACACTCTCACTTTCTATCTTCACTAACTTATATCTCCCTCTCAACTTTCATTCGCCTCGCCCGATCACACTTTTCGTAACGCTCTCTTCACGCATTCACCAGCTTACCTACTCCTCAAGTCAAGCGTGCGTGAAGAAGTTTTACTTCAAAAGACTTTATCGAAGTTATGGATCAAATGCTTATTGCAAGCATTGTTTACTTTACATGGACTGCATGGGTAATGTTAATGACTCAGGCCTTAAGTAAGGTACCATCATAAAAAACAACCTGCTTAAAATAAGCAAGTTTATTCAAGCTCTTGCATATTTTGTAGGCTAGGACGCGGTTCGAACAACATTGTAGGATATGTAGTAGGATGGAAGCCCACATTTATGGTAACGGAATAAAACTTGATATAAAATTCCCAGACCATTTCATTCTATTTTCCCGAGTATAGTAAACGCTCTATTTATTAATACAAGTATTCGTTATAATTATACAGTTATGGCTTAACTCTCCTCACGAAAGTAAGGGGAGACCCGTGCTCAGCAGTGGGACGATATGGGTTGATGATGATGATGATCATGGATGATGACGATGCAGTATATATGTATTCCTCATGATTTGATTTTGTGCAATGTCAGGAGTACAAAGTAGGTCTGCACCTAGTAGATCACAGATCATGGACAGCAATCTGCTTTCGTTCCATAATCTGTGCTACTAAATCTATAAATGGCGTAGTTGGCTAGATTTGAGAAACCCATCAACATAATTCAATCAGTATAATGATATTGTTGCTGATAATATCAGGGTGGGCGGCCGACTGATACTCGATATCCTTGTCCCATTAAATTATTAATGGAATAATAGGAGCATCCTCGACCCTGTTTAGATAAGATCGCCTCATGATAATGTTATAATATACGGAAACGACAGGAAGTAATAGGTTAAATACGTTAATAATAAATTTTTGAAAAAGACAAAAACATTAAGACTACTTTACTTTTTACTTACGATACTTATATCCAACTAACTATTTTAAATAGTACTTTAAAGGTAAAAAAAAAACTAAATTGGTTCATCCGTTTGGAAGCTACGATGCCACAGACAGACAGACACACACACACAAACACGTCAAACTTATAACACCCCGTCGTTTTTGCGTCGGGGGTTAAAAATTAGATCACCGATCCCAATAAGAGAATTAAAGATTTTTCATTTAATTTTTTGTGCTCGCTAACCTTAACAATTACAGGACTGATCTTGATGAAGTTTTTGGCATACGGTAGCCATGCTTTTAGTTATTTGAGATACGAATCACAAGATTTCAGAAAATAAGTCATCTATGACAATCATTGAGGTTTTGTCAAAACATGACTTGTCATCAGCGGATAAGTACAACGTTGATTAGTTTTAATAACACTTACTCATGGTAACAGCACTGATTCAATCACAAGCTTATGTTTGTGCATTGTTTTGAAACATTTTAGTGATTAATCAGCATAAATAAAATGCAATAACCTTAAGAATAATAGAATAGAATAGAATAGAATAGAAAAATCTTTATTGTACACCAGAAACAAAATAAAATAATAATTCTAAGCAATCAGTTTCCTGGCCTGAGTAATCACATAAACATGCATTAGAAGTTTGCGGTTACGAGAAGATATGGGGCTAAATTTCAGATAGCTTCAAAATTTAATTCTCGCAGAGCCTCAGGCGCTTTGGATGTCAGGCGTAATACGCGCAGCTGTAAATTGCGGTTAAACAGAGACATTTTCTTTCGTGTTTTTTCGAGTTTGGGCACGGGCGTGGGACGTGCGAGTCAGGCTAATGCATGTCACTGGATATCATCTTTCGGCCCGTTTATTCTCGCACTTAACTCACATCTATTGCGCAGATTACCTCCTACATGATAGATCTTCTTTAATTAACTTGTTAGTCTTGCCCCTTAATTCCAATCAATCTCCTCCCCGCGGTCACCGACAGCCATAAGTTAGGTCGCACGACCTCTTGCGGTTTCAAATATAATTAGATTGGAGTGAATTTACAAGTCCCTTTGTCATCCAAATTGTGAACAACCACACAAAACAAAATTAAATTACGGTGCCTAAAGGCAGAGAGCGAAACATTTATTCGACGGTATCCACTAAACATTGTGAAAACCTCGATACGTTTGCGTAAAAACATCTTCTTTGACCACAATTTTGAAGCAATTCCCTCGAGTAATAAGGATATTTGTGAATTTAATACAAAATAATATTATATTGCGATAATTTTTATGACATATTCCCATTATGCTTTGAATGTTCACGATGTTACGTTTACTTGCTTTATCACAAAAGCTATTATAATGTTGTGTATCGAAGTATATTTATACAGTGAATGCGGGCTCGTCACGATATTTGTGGTCAACCAATTCTATCAAGCGTAACTGATAGTGTGTGTGGGTGTGGGTGTATAAATTTGAAAGCATATAATACAAATATTTTTGACGCGGGCGTGTTGTATTTAGATCGGAGCACCGGTCGGGCGCTCGGTATCGACGCGTCCGCCGCGGGGCGTCACTGACATTACTATATCTACCTATTCTACATTCACACAATGAGAATGTACCTAAAAGAAAATTTACCTGCGCTCGGCGACCCTTCTAGGAAAATCTGGGAAAATATATTGCGTGAAACTTCCGAACTTCATCAATAAGTGAATCCTTTTCAAAACCCTGCTAACTCATCACATCGGTAAATGTAGTGTCAGCTTGTTTTATTTTTGCCGTTTAATTTTTATATTTTTTAAATTAGTGAACCAAAAACATAAATTAAATCAAATAGGTATATACATGTAGTAGTTGTAGTACCAAATACGTGTGAAAATAAATAAATACTTTTGGAATAATCATGTGAGTATTATTGAAACAATAGAAGGTAGCCAGAATATTTTGGTATTTATGTCGATGAAAAGGGCTTCTTTGGACCTGTTTATAATGGAACGAGGGACATCCGAGAAAACCGACCCTGGCCCTCGTGTGCTTTATTTCGCTGAATCATGACATCCCATCGTTATTCAAACTAGTGGGAACAACAGCGGAACTTGGGTCATGCTCATGATAAAGACGTCACCACTTCGCAAGCCATTGCTATAACTAGTGAAGTCATAAACCGGTCAAAAAATGACGTAGTGTGAGTGATTAAGATTGCAAGGCATTATGAGCACAGTGACTAGCATACACTGTCTTAGTCTGGCTCAGTTAAGGCCAATTGTAAAGGCACAGTCGCGCCAATAATTGTTACGTCTTGCATCTGCTGTCGCAATTACTTACATGTTCTATGAAGACAAAAAATTAACAAGCTTAAGTACTGCTGGGAGTTACATATTGCTCTCATGACTTGCGAGTTTTCCGCTTAATTTACAGCTCTGAGTGCCTTTACTGATGTCCGGAAATTATTCATCGTGTCACGCCTCTGTCTGTGTAATCTTATTTCCTATTTTACGGTACCAAACAACATTATCTTTAGACGTGTGAGATATTCATGAGTATAATGTAGTAATAGTTTTCTTGACAGGTCTACGTTTTGTGCCATACCATCTAACTAGCCATGATTATAATAATAGTAATAACGCGTCACGATCCCAACCCCTAACTAGGATTCTCTGAATTTAGGGAATCAGAAATTACAAGGACCTAGACTCAGAGCAATTAATCGTGATTATCTAAAATTTTTGCCCTGTGCGGGAATCGAATTCGCAACCTCACGCTTCGCAGTCGGCTCATCACCCACTACGCCATGGAAGCCGTCGTTACTACAATAATGGTCAAGCGGAACGTTCAACATACAGTAAAAATGTTTTACTACTTTCGTAGTTTCCGCTGCCAAACTACAATTTGCAACCAGCAAATAATGTTTCGTATTGAATTGAATTTAATAAATTCTTAATTTCTTTACTCGCCCAGGCGAGTGTCCACAAAGCGTTGTACAGATAGGAGAAAACAAAACAAGGCGAGGGATACATCGCCTAAACCTGAAACTTTAACCCTGCGTCACGTAATCTTAACAAACCTTAAGTACTTTTGTAAGCATGCAAATAAAGAAACCTCGTGGAACATCTACATGGCTATTTTGTGTATCTAATGTATTTGTCCTGTGATCATATACATGTTTAGTCTTGGCATCCCTAACGTATTAGAAATGTTGAGCTTTCTTACCCCTCCTCCGCTTCATTACACACGTTTGACCCGTGCCCACCCATGTGCGAGTGCTAGTCAAATAGTCAGAATGGACGTTCGTTAGCTATTCAGCACGATTCTACTAGAGGGATTTGAAAGGCAATATGCTTTGATGCTCTCTAAGAACCGCTTTCGAATCTTTATTCGCTTTCCTTATTCACGGCATTCATTATTGGGCAGATACATTTAAGTTGGATATCTGAGGCTTATATAATGTGGGAATTGAGTCATTCATGTATTATTTTAGGACCCTTCATAAGGGAACAGTTGATGTTGACACGACTATTAAATTAAATTACTTTCAGGAGCGAGCCTGAAATATCATAGAGCTAGAGTTGGAGAGTTATAAACAAAAAGGCTGACGGTATGCTGCTCATTTCGGCAAATTGGGCCCTAGAGAGAGGTCGGGGGACAAATGAGGACAGCTCGTAAAAGAGGGTTTAATTACCCTCTCTTTTCTCTTCGTCATTTTAACAGCCTACTATTTTCATCTCCACGGCGAATAAAAACGAAAAAGGAATAACAATAAGGTTCACCGGGCTGACAAGTTTAATATTCAAAGTAGACGGTATAAGTACTCTTAACACATAAGCTATTATCTATATTACGCAGGTATTAGATAGAAATCACATTTTTTTTAAATTTTATAAGTCACAAATACTTTTCTTTTGGGTCATTTATAAGCGAAATAATAAAACATGAATAGCATAATATTTTGTATAAACTTATATAATACAAGTATAAAAGATAGAAGATATAATACAAGTGTAAAAGACAGCCTAATAATAATAATACTTCTTCTTTGTCTAAGATATTTTGATATATAGAAGCGATGGTAGCCTAGTGGGAGAACGTCCGCCTTCCAATCAGAAGGTCGTGAGTTCAAATCCCAGTGCGGGCACGTACTGTAAAACATATGTACGTAATTATCACTTGCTTTTTGGTGAAGGAAAACATCGTGAGGAAACCCACATACCTACCCGAGAATTATTTCGGAGGTAGGTATGTTATCCACCATTCCGGACTTGGCCCCCGTGGTGGAATATGGCCTAACCCTCCTCACGAAAGTGAGGAGAGACCCGTGCCCAGCAGTGGGACGTTGGGGGTTGATGATGATATATATATAAATATCTACATATTACCTGAACCTGTATAATAGTAGGTACATATTCTAAATTTTTTCACAAGGAAAATATACTTTCATTTGTAGTTTTAGACGTACTTTTAATGCCCCATTTTACATTCTTTTGATGATTAAGTTCTTACATGAGCGCAAGACTGCCCTACTTAAAAGACCCACACCCGATGCAAACAATCTGGAACAATGCGATACTGGAGAGGCTTCGGTTAAAGATGTCATTAAGGAAAACTCTACGTTGTTTAACCTTGGGGTTCCTTCTTTTCATCATAAAAAGAAATGCTTTCAAGCTCTCGGTTTTAGGTTGTGTAAAAATCCTACCCTACCTATCATGTAATATAGTAATTACAAACTCTACCTAACTTTAGACCTCGCAGATATTATTGGCCACTTTATAATGATGATTTACCTACGTTTTGTGTGCTCGAGATAGAGGTTATCCCGACGCTGTGTTCCTAGACTAAAGGAATATAAATATTAGACAACTGAATTCGATTAAGTGAAGCTTAATTGAACATTAATTTGGCTCTAGATTTCAAGTAACAACTGAAACAGGTTCTTTAATTTTTTAATTACTATATAAATAAGTTTATTAAACCTTCGTCCTTTTTAGGTCGAGGAATAGGAGAGGTATGATAGCACCGCCCACGCTTTAATCGAATTAAACATTCCTTTTAAACATTTCAGCTTAAGTAAATGTGCTAGTTTGTTTTTCATGTTTAAGCAGATAAGAGGTAAGCAATAATAGTCAAATTTGTGAATTACGTACGGTTAGTATGTGAAGTTAGTGTAGGTGCTTCCATTGAACCGTCTGTAGTTTGCCGCAATCAGAATATTCCATTAACGCTAGATGATATTACAAGCGTGGTATGCTCTCTCACATATTGCAGGGCTTAGAAGGGGTTCTTGAAATATCAAATCAATAACAACGGAGAACCGAGCGCTCATTATAAAGCGGGTGTATGTCATTGGGTACTTCATTTTAGCATATCTCAATATACGATTGAATATGTTCTATTAACTGTGTCTGTTCCAAAACAGTGTTAATAATCTTCTCGATCAATTTAGGCTTGAAACGTATGTGGGTGTAACTTGAGTGGATGGATAGGATGGCTTGAATTAACTCGGTTTAGTGTTACCTACGTGCGAGTGTGCCGCGCGTCGCTCTCAACAGATTAGCAATCACTCGCGCGCGACCGGTTGCGCGCAATTAACGAATCTACTACTCGTCTTTCATTTCCTTCGTTTAGCTTCATGTTTGTTGGTTGTGTACCATAGCTTATCGATTGATTACATGTAAAACATTATCTTATGGATAAAAGGTCTTCATTAATTCCTTTGTCACCTTCAAGACTCTATCCAACTGTGGTCAAAATAGAGCTTTAGCTAAATTATCAAAGTTTGTCACCAACGTAGCCAGTAGGGTATATAAATCTCTCAGTTCATTGAAATTCAAATTAATTGCATGTTATATAATGGTATATTTGAACCATAACCCAAGTTGCCAAGCGGTAACATCGCCAGTGGTTTTATTTTCTTTTTCTTGCTTCTTTTCAAAAGCTTTGTTCGTTTAAATTGGCTCGTGAACAGGCGCGCTTTGCGAAAAGCGCTATAAGCATACAATTTGAGCTGAGAGTTACACGCCTAAAGAGGCGCCAAATAAAGGGGTGCTTTTAATGAAGTCATTTATTCCATTCTTCTCGTAGTGGCTTGTCAGCAATCTGAGCTTTGATTGAATGATTTACGAGGGTGAATCCGTCAATCCTGCTTTGTACACCGCACCCAAATAAGAACCGTCGGCGGCGTCTCGGTGTTAATTTTATAATATTAATATTATTTAGGCGCTGTTTGCCGCTATCCGAGGGATGCGAAATGTCTTTATCGCGTTAATTGCGACTCGTCTCTGGCTCCGAGCGGACCCTTTATGGTTTAAATTGAAACATTATAACAAAGCTTAACTTTCTCCGCCTATCTAACTAGAAATCTATTTTCTTGGAAGAAAATGTTTAGATTTTCGTGTAAGATATTTCTCGTGGTAGTTTAAATTGATTTTTTACAATAGGAGAAATAATAAGTATTTATAATGTGGTGTTATATTTAATCCTTCCGATTATAAAATATATGTTGGAATCTTAATTAATGTAAGAATAAGGAACTTTTAGTTAAGCTTTGATTATAATTAAAGCAATTTAACCAATCGAAAAAAAAATCAAATAAAAATACAATTTCGGTTGCTTACCTACCTTTCAAACCAGATACATTTTGTGAGCTAAGAACTTTTATGTGTTGGCTTGGGCCTACTCTTCTCGGGGTGCGGGCCAGGTAACCTCCACGAGTGCCCGGCTGTTGTTCGTCCCTCTTGATGCGTTGCATCCGGAGGGAAGGGCAGCAGCTGGGACGGTGCACCCTGGGGTTCGGTCAGCAATTCTCCTAGGGGAATTGGTGGCCGTAGCAAATAACCTGGCGAGAAGAGGTCCTTCGCGTGTCCCTCTGATCAGCAGAGGGCACAGCGAGGGACCAATAACGGGGACTTTTGGGCCGCGGATCGGGGGTCCAACGCCCAAGTTAGAAGTCCCGAGCTGAGGTGCGGCCCGTGTGTTCTGGGACGCACCCAGTGGAGAAAGAGGCCCAAGCCTCACGTGGCGAGCCCGGGAGGGCGCCCGCAGAGGTGGTCGCGGAAGCGCCGTGCGAACCCGTGACCACCTCCATAATGCGGAGAGGAGAACACCCCGGGGTTTTAGTGGGTAAACCCCGCCAGACCAGCTGACGGGGGAGTCCCACATAACCACCCCGCCTCCCCCCGGGGGCCGGGTGGTATGCCTAATGCATTTCCACGGGAAAAAAAAAAAAAAAAAAAAAAAAAGGGCCTACTCTTCTCCACAGAGCGCCTTTGTAAAACACTGAGGGACAAAAAAGGGTATATTCGCTATACGTGCATTTCATATTAATTGTACGCGGACGAACCCATTTCTGCCTTGCTATCACAAACGTGACATCTCGAACCCAGAATTATGAGGTGCGATTTATTGGATACTAGCAATTACCCAACAGTGACTTCGTTCACGTTTTCGCTTTTTTTCTTCAACCAAACCATTTATTACCTAACCACCAAGACAAACCATTATTCAATACAACTCACGCGCCACCTATTGTACGGTGATGGTACTATGTCAGAAACTTTTTCGCAAGTGCCAAAAACAACTGTACAACTCAATCGGTTGAATTATGCGCTAACGTATAAAAAGACGAACCAACAAAGTTGCAAATCCAAGTCTAGCAGTCCAAAACATCTCTTGTTGAAAATAATCTTCGAGAGCTTTTGTGTTTTGTTTTAGAGGAAGTAAGAAAGATCTTTGATTATGACTAGAACAGACGGTGTGGTATTGTAACCGTTGGTTGGTATTCAAGATGCACATTAAAGAGGATATAAGCAAGTAGGTACTTATTCCTACAAAGCACCTAATTCTTTTTACAGTCAACAAAGGAAGTTAATTTTTTGCGTAAATTTTCACTGCGTTCACGGACAATAAAGTTGAAAATTTATGTGAAAGTCGTAAAGTTGACTACTTGGCTTTATGTGGGGTACCACAGTGGTATCGGCCACCTGTAGCATTACCCGACACCGGTGGTAGTTAGTCGTTAGGTATTCTCTGCCTTGAGGCGTGCAACCGCTTTTACGCGGAACTACTTAAGGAGCCTGCTGCCGTGCTCCATTAGTGAGTTTATGGAACACCGATACGCCAAAGTTTCTTTATGTTGAAACGTGATGTAGTTTTATATGATTCATTAACAGCTATCGATTGCCGGTTAAAGCAATCCCAAGAAAGTGTTCCTTACGTTACAAAAATAAAGGATCCCTTACCTTATGTTTAAAATAAACGCAATACCAGAAAACTACTATAGATACTATGGCCAAGTCGTTTGCGTAACTTTTATAAGCAAATATTTACTTTTCGGATCACATACGGGGAACTATTCACAATCTCTGCAAAGTAGACGACACACGCACTACACAGCCTCCCCTCGTTCTCCATTCCACAAATGGAGTAAATTTTACCCTCGAGAACACAAATTCCATTCCACGTTTCAGAGACGCGCCGATAACTGTCAACTTTGCTTCCATTTCATGGGCGCATTACGACGTTGAATTCGTTAAAGTATTCCGACTCGGAACAAAAATCGACTGGAAGCAATTCCATGACACTAAACGGGTAGTATCCACTTTTTACTCGGGGACTGCCGAGCGAGCATTGAATTTAAATCGAAAACAGTAATGGAGTTAAGCGACCATCGAAGCGGCGCCTACCTATGAGGACATTTGCATTAATGGGGGACTTAAACTACTGGCAGTAGCTCACAACTTCTACCTCTGTAATCAAGTTGTAAGCCTTAAAGTTTTATTCGTGTTTGGAAAGTTATCCATGAAGTTGCTAATGAATAGTGGTCGGGTGCCACTGCCAGCCGGATGTTAAACGGAATAATACACGTGCTTGTAGGTATAAATAAAGTAGGTCAAACGATATCAGCGTTGTCTTATCCTGAAATATTGTGAGTTACGGAAAAAAATGGTAGATATTTATCACGGCTACACATTTTCAAAGAGTACTTAATTATGTGTGTAGTATAGTATCATATAAAATGAAATATATTTGAATAGAATAGAATAATTAACTCTTTTTTTAATCATTTATTAGGTATAGTGTGTATGTGTATGAATATAACGTAAGTATTTGATGTATAAGGTTTATAAAATGATGTTAGTACGCCACATAATCTATCTATCTATCGAAAAGGGTTTTTACAGTCCATCCAAGGGTCGTCTGGAAGAAATCGCTTTCAGCGATAAGACCGCTCATCGTAGTACCCTTGTTTACCTATTGTATTGTATTGTATTCTGTACTGTGTTTATTTTTGGTTTACAATAAAGAGTTTTCTATTCTATTCTATTCTACTTATTTGATTAAAACTCCGAGAACTTTAAAAATACTGGCACTAATGGAATGGAATTGCCTATACTTTACACATCTATAAATATCAACATAAGTAAGTAGGTTAATTTTATAACACATTATCCAAGGTTACAAAAACGAAACATATAGAAAAAAAAATCACAACATTCGCAACATCAAAATACGGTATCGAATAGTCTGCCTATAAATATATCTAATATATCTATCTACTTTTAATATTCGAATGAAAATCAAAAAATTACACTGAGTTTCCTTTTTATTTATGAAAAGTGAGTGACACATAAAAATGAATGATGAGGCGGCAATTGGTAGGAGCTTGCCCTTTCGTTGAAAGAAGGTTGAACCGCGTCCCATTTACACTTTTGGCATATAATAGGTAACTTATATATATATATATATATATATATATATATATATATACAGTTAGGGCATGCATAACATTACTTAACCACCACATAATATTATACTCGTACAAATGATGATTTTTCCGATGCTGCAAATGCGATCGATAACTATGATTATACTTCTTACAATAAGTATGTAGTTACTTAATATCCCTTCTTTCTTTGTTCGCCCAAAGAACCAACAAACAATTATTAACAAAAGTACCCTACAATAAATACGGCGCTAAACCTACCTATACTTACTATGTAGCCAGTCGCGTAGTGTTTGCTCAGCTACTGACAGATTGTTTGAAGGGTCCTAAACAGAAGTGGCGTAGCCATTACAAGAACAAACTTGGTCTAATCTAACAACGCAACAAACTTTTCGTAAATCGCTTTACATTCCGTACTTTATGTAACTGCCGACATTGTCTGTAGTACCGACTGGTGGCCTGTTTCTCTACAAAGCTCTCCAAAGTCCCGGCTTAGTGTGCCTGACACATGTATCCAGTCTACTGGACCGTTTATTCATCTATAATTTAGTAACATTATATTAGCATTGTAAAACGGAAAATTGGTCTTTAGTCTATACCTAAGTAAATATACCTAGTTAGAGTAGTATAACATGGTTATGTATAATCGTTTCAAACTTTTCATTTAACACTTTCAGTGCTGAGAACACAACTGTCGTGTTTTTTCATAATATGCCGCGCGTGCGGGAAAATACAACTGTTCTGTTTGTTGTATGGGAAAACACTATGGAGTGTGCAGAGCCGCACCCATAGCTCGACAAGCAAATCGGCTCAGCAGTGAAAGTGTTAAATGCACGTGACCTTATCCTGCCAAAATTACGAGAGTGCGGGGGTACGTTGCTCTCCGATTTAATTCTGCTAGTGAGAATGAAATGCATAAATACAGCCACCGATGCTGATGGTTGCGGCTGAGTAAGGTCAACCCCAAAATCTGCCTGCCTTTCGTCCGTAGCGTAGTGAATTATGGCGGGCCTGAATTTATTACCTTACCGACAGCTAATAGTAATAAATAGGTTCAAAATCAACATATTTTAGTTAAAGTAAGGACTGAACGTCGACTGTAGGCTGAAACAGTGTGACCGCTGTTCCCCCACTTCACCGCAAAGCCTTTCCAAGCCCGGCTTACGTATTCCCAACATACCTACCTAGGAACCCCGTGTCCCCATCGTACGCTTATATAACTGTAAAACGTGACAATGAAGCACTTGAGTTATAAACCGTACTTACGTTTATCATCATCGTCATTTTACTTTGACTTATAATAGGTATAGGTATATTGAAATTTTATAGAAATTATAAGCGCGAGCGAACTCGTAACTTCAAAGAATTATTATTACTTTGCGAGTAGTCCATAAAATACAGTGTACAGATAAGTTTTTAATTTTAATTAGGTATCTCATATTGGGTAATAAATCTATAATAATCTACACTTTAATAAATATCCGTTCAGGAAAGTTTCAGTCAAAACACAACAACTGATTTGAACCTAACTTACTAAGTAGGTATATCCAGTTACTTTAAAAATTATTTCAAATTAATGAGGCGAGCTGAAAACTTTTTTGGGCGCATAAATCAATATCATGGCTCCATATTCAAATCCCCAGTACGAAAGTTAATTAACTCTGTTACAGTCTGGAGCGGCGCTGTGTAGGTACCTACCTTGGTGAACAGAATTTCAGGCGGAATCTCTTTATCGACGTTTGGCAAAAAGTAGATATTGAGTTTGGATGCGATAATCGTCTCTATTTTCCTTTTAGAGCTTTATGAGGTCGCTCCCTTGGATTTCGGTTATTCAAATTTTTAAGCAGTGGGTACAATGCGAGCCCACATTATACTAGCTGTGTAAGCGACACGAACCTCTTTAGTATAACAAACCTTTTTTGGTTAGGAAAACCTTTTTAGTTTGAAAGACTTTATTTTTGTAATTAGAAAAAAGAAGAAAAACATAAAAGGCTTTTTTTCACGTAGTTCTAGTCGTTGTTTGTTTTCGCCAACTTAAGTTCTTTTCTGTATATATATTTTACTTCCTGAATAACCTGTTTTTAATTCGAGAGAGACCTGCGTCTTCTACAACGTGCATATTCTTTACTTATTCTTAGCTGTTTCTAGGGCGAGCACTTCACATGAGACACTAATGGCAAAACAATGTTTTATGATCTTTCACTGTCTAACATACATCATTACCAAAGCAACTATTAACAATTATAAAAATTGCAAATTTCTATACATAAGCACAGAATAGATTGTAGGTACCTACTACGTATCTTAATATAAAAAAATTATAAGTAAAAAAAAAGTAGCTTAGTGTAAATTTATCAGAACAATGATTGATTAATAACAATTTGACATGACGACAGCGCGAAAAGCGATAACCATAACCAAAACAACCATGATTACTATTTATTTGATGTAACATAGAATAATAAATAGTAGTTACGAATGTAGATAAGTACATTATAAAGCCAACGAGCCTGTGGCCTGGGGGTAGGTTTCTGTACCACGCCTAACAGCTCACCCGTGAAACGTGGTGGGGTCACCCCCTTAGGGAATTAAGTCATGAAATTATTTCGCACTCTGTAAAATGAAAATGTGAAATGGTGATTGCAAACAAATCTTTTTACACCCAATACGCGTCGAGTTGAGGTATCTGCCCAGAATTTTTAACCCTATTTGGTGTCATCATGATTTAACTTCTACACGCGACTTAGTTAGGTTTTCTTCTTTCCCGTGTTGAGCATTGTGTTGTGACATGGTTATTATTATTAGCCAGTTAGCCAGGGACTTTTTTGGGGGGCGGGTTTGGGTTTGGGTTTGCCGGGCGTTTTTAGAATCATAAGCATAAGGATTGATTTATTTTATGAAATCGCCATTCGGAGGCTTTGGTTGTATATAATCATCTTCATGGCCTACTTAGGTATACTGAGTAGAACAAAATAAAAATGAGGTTAGTTTTTGATTTACTTATACTTATATTATTACTTATACTTATATATTATATTCGTATTCTAGAGTGATCTAGTGAAGTGATCGCTATACTATATAATTTCCTTTGAACGAAAAAATGATTTTAAAAATAATATTAATTTCTGGGGCAAAGAACGAGCCGCTCAATTTTATTCGTTTGTTCCGCTGCCGCATTCAAGTATGATTTTGCCTTGCATAGGTGACTCTTTGATTGCACAAAGTGCACACAATTTTGATATAAGACAAACGGCTCTACACTATTCGTTTCATCTTCACTCAACTCGTCCAGAAGCTTTCACACGGAGAGACTATTTTATAAAATGTATTTATTTTTTTCAATAAAATATACAGAACCTAAGTTTTTGCGCTTTCACCGATGTCGATATTTAATCCATTTTTAGGTTCAATACAATACTACCTACCGTACTCGTAACAAGCTGTTTACACCAATCAAATAGGCTACCGACTCTCTTATTAAGAACATGTAATACATGTTCCACCTACATCGTACCCACTTAGGTACCTACCTACAGCTTTATAATATGGATAGCGTTTTTTACGTAACTGAATTCAGTTGCTGCTCATAACAATAAATATGGAGCCAATCCAGAACAATTGCAGTGCCGCCCAGGCCTTCCAATTGCAACGGGAGTTGATGTTAGTGGTTTATCTCGACGGAAAAGGCAGTTGCTGCAACTCGACGTAAAAAATATTTTCTACATCTATATATATAAAAATGTTATGTTGGTTTGTGTACGCTTAAAAAAGTTCTGCACCGATCGAGCTGAAATTTTAGCATTATCTATAATCCGCATCAAGGATTGTTTTTATCTATTTTTTTCATCAATGACATATCAGCGAATGTGCGAATGTGCCACAGCGAAGTGTGGCAGGGTACCGCTAGTAATCACACAATTTTTAACTGCCCCCATTGGTTAAATAAGTAGAGGTATACTTGATGTAATAGGTACATAATAAACTACTTACTTACCTAACTATTACAAACTATGATATTATTTCGAACCTATAGGTATGTTTGCGTATACATAGATATATATAAGACTAGGAATACGGAAGGCGGTAGGTACGTAGTTATATTGGGAGAGTACCTAACCAACTATAGTGCAAAAGGACTCGGCCAGGTGAACGGGTAATGACATTCTGGAGCGTATCGATCGATGGCGCGCAAATAGCCGGCCGAGCCGACGAACAAACCACCGCCGCAGAGTGAGTAGGCAGCTAACAGTACCACGCCTCTAGCTATAGTGCAAATCACAGCCTGACCACAGAATGTGTAGGTCCATTTTAGGCATACAAAGCTCTAACTAACGCCTATGTAGGTAACACGATACCATTCAACGTGAAAATGTGCCATCTAAATTAGAACTTGTTGCCTATTGGAAAATGCTTCGATGCTTTTAATAAATGTCTACAGCAGCAGTTTGTTTGGCTAAATTAATATTTGGTAATTGAGTTTGAGTACCTACATAATGTTATTCTAGCCTCTAAGTGATTACAAACGAGTTAAGTAGGTAACCTATAAAAAGATTTACATTTAATTATGTTTCTACTTAAGAGAAAACTGTGTAAATAATTTAATTGCTTTTATTTAAATGTTAACGTAGAATAGAATATTAATGGAATGCGACTCAACTTGATTTCAAAAAGTCGGTGCTGCCTTTAGAAGAAGCATTATTGATTTCAATTAAATCAGTTAAACGCTAAATTGTCTTCGTGCACAAGTAAATAAATAAATAGATAGATAGATAAACTCTTTATTGAAACACCACTTAACAAAGAAAACTTAAATGTGAATAAATAAATGATTTCGAGCGCATCATTTGAATTTTCGCGGCATGTGGTAGCACAGAGTACAAACACAGCATACTTCTTGAGTTTATTATTAATAGGCTGTGTCTGTATATTATTATCTAGATGACCTTGACGGTCATTGCTTGAATGATTTTTGGTCAGTAGGCTACTATCAATCCTCATAAATATAACAAGCTCTAAAGTATGTACCTAATACTATCTTGTTTCAATCCAACCAATGTTAAAAATTCGGTCTAGGCTCCAGCCAGTGTTACCAGGAAAGAATACATATTTATTTCATGTCATGCTCATGCGGATAAAATATTCTTATCATATGGTTACATTTTTATCTGAAAGATCAGTGCGCATCGATTTCAAATTAGTAAATAGGAACCATTTTCAGTTCCGACTTACAGTTATTATTTTTGAAATAGCTTGATTAATTTGTTGTTTTACTAGTAGCCATTGCCGGGCGTGTCACTTCGCTCGCATTGACATTGCATGGCGATTTCGACCAGCGATTCAACGCGCATGCTTGCCAGCAAGCCGCGCATGCGTGTATAGTCTGTCTGTTTAATCAAATCGTTCCACTCATAGACTACATTTTTAGTCTGTCGAGTCGACAAAAGCCAAAATCTTTTTGTTTATAGGTTATGTTGTAGATAGAGTTGTCAAAATTATTAATATTTCACGGAATTTGTGTCGCTATGGAGTATACGTGAAGTCTTTCATATTACTTTATATGAATTACTTTATAAACAGCTATTATACGTGCGTGGTAAATTTTTTGTTCTTCAATGATTGTGAATCGTCGATGATTATAACTTGACATTGAACAGTTGAAATGTAAATCACGAAAGTCGATACGCATTCGTCACCGTGATATTATCTCAGGGAAGTTTGCAAGTTGAATCAAACAGGTCCACAGGGTACAGGTCGTCGTTTGCAATCGATCACAAGTGCACAACCGGACGATTTCAACAAAAATGACGATGAGTCAGTTGTCAGTGTTGAAACTTTACAACACAGTGGTCGACGACGTGATCGCCGGAGTGCGAGACGTGTTCCTAGATGATGGCGTCGATGAGCAGGTTTTGCAGGAACTCAAGCAGCTGTGGAAGACCAAGCTCCAGGCTAGCGGTGCCATGGACCCCCCGCAGCCCGAGCCCTCCATGGTGCAGCCTCCCGTTCTGCAGAACTTCCAAAAAGCCAACGGTAGCAATGTTATACCCAAACAGACCCACATGGCTCAGGGTTCCAGTCAACAAAATTCAAATGTGGAACATGGTGGCCAGTCCTCAAATATAGCTGGTACACATCCTCACCATGTTCTAGATCCTAACAACAAAGTGCCTGTACAACTAACATTACCCGCTCAGCCCGGTGTGCCAGGGTCACAGCCAAGATGCTTCACCATACAGATACCTGCATCAGCCTTGAATGGAAACAGACTCCACCAAGTCCTCACAGGTCCCATAATTAGTGCCACAATAAGTCTTCCCCAACCATTAGCAGCAACACTCCTGCAGCAGCATATAAACTCTGCTCTGGCTGGACAACAGGGAGAGTTTGATGGCGGTGGAGGTGGACGCAGTGGTGCCGCTCCTTTCTCACTTGATGGAGCTCTGGACTCATCGGATGATGAAGGATCTAACGTTGGCGATGGATCAGACGATGCGGCCGCTGAGGATGATGATGAGGAAGAATCTGCAGAGGACCGTGCAGAGGAGGAAGAAGAGGAAAGAGACGAGCTGGGTGGACCCGAAGAGGAACCCTTGAATTCAGGAGATGATGTCTCAGACGAAGAGCCGGGTGACATGTTTGATACTGACAATGTTGTTGTTTGCCAATATGACAAAATCACTCGCAGTCGCAACAAGTGGAAGTTCTACCTTAAAGATGGTATCATGAACTTAGCAGGCAAAGATTATGTTTTTCAAAAGGCCAACGGTGATGCAGAATGGTGAACATAAATTGAAATGTGCTGATGAGCTGTGTATTTTTATAGTTGGTGTAAACTTGTTATATCTCTTTGTAGAGTGTAATAGATAGAGACAAAAGACACTGGTGAACTGTTATCTCAAATCATTCTATAGATACTTAGGCTTGATCATGATTTGATGCTTTTTATTAATAAACATAAATTGTCTTAGCTGAGTGTACTTACATTGTTTTAGTATAGCATTGTTTATTTCATTTGCTGAAATTACAGTATCCTTATGCAGTTTTCCTACCTACACCTGTTTGCAATGTGCATGGGTCCTTTACTTGTGAATCATGTAGCTTGCCGCTGACAAACTGTATCCAGCTATGAGTCTTTCAAGTTAACCCTCTGTCTGTTGTGCATATTTCGATTACATTGTTCATAGTGTGGGGTCCATGAAAACCCCAAGAATCAACAGTCTATAAAACACATTAAAATGTCTAGTTTTCATAGAGCAGTTTCTTATTTATTAATTCAATATCAATATAATTATCCCAAATCATTAAAATTATTGAATTTAATTACAACTTGAACCTACACTTTAAAAATAAGGGTGCATGTTTTTAATTTTACATATTTCTAACACTTTGCCTTCCAAAGACCATGCGATGGACAGAGGGTTAGGTTGCGTTGTTTGGTTGGAGACATACTGCTGTATTCTACCATGACTGACTGTAATGATATTAATGTACCTACATTGTGCAACTTGTGTTTTATTCAGTTTTTACATAGGTGTGAGTACAGCTAAGACTTACCAACTAAGGTTGCAGATTGCTGTATGTTTATGCTCACAAAAAAATTACCAAATGAAACGGGGCAGTGGTTCCACACAGATGAGCTTCTACATTATTTGTACATTTATAAATTAGTTGTTTATGTATGTTTTTTTATTTAGCTTCACTAAAGTTGTATTATCATTTGGCTTCCAGAAATCAAATGTACTTAGGTAGTCAAATCTGCAGTGGGCTTACTGAGATACAACAAAAAAATAATTTGTAAATACTAAAATAACATATTTTGGTAGGATTCTAGAAAAAAATTGGCTTGTTAGAGTCAGAGATCACCGATTCAGGGTTTAAAGCCATTTTTAATCATCTGCATTACATGTACTTACCTTTATCCAGAATGGAATTAGTAGTGTGCCATAGCAAACTGAAAATGGTACAAATATTTATTTTATTCTTGTTTAGTTTGCCTTTACAAAAATTGTGTTCTTGTAACCAAAATAATGTAATAGTTATGCATATCAAAACTGTACACTGCTTGACGATTGCTTGGCTCTATTTTAACCGAATTTAGATACAGAAATATGATTTAGTGGAGCTAAATAGCAATAAAAAAAGTAGCGTGTTAATAATAATATTAAATTTAATGATGATAATAATAAGTCTCATCTTATAATCTTACTTCTATGTACATAAGTGTATGAATAGTTAATGTTACAACTTAAGATGATTCCCGCTCTGCCCTAAATGATCACAATTATGTATATAAACAAAGTATTGTATCCAGATGTGGATACAATATTTTGTATAATATGTAGTAAATTCCTAAAATCAAACTTTGTAAACTTGTATATTGTGCATATCAGTTCATCCATTATAAAATTTATTGATATTGATATTGAATTTCAGAATATCTACTGATACTAAAATTAAGGCTCTGATTTACTCAAATATAAAGTGTGTTAAACCTTTGAGTTCATATATTTAATCTCTAACTCATAAATGTTACCTAAATCTTAATGTAATTTCTGAATTAATTATAAATATTTTATAAAATAACTGTTTATGCCAATATTTGTCACATAATATTATAATGTGTCAAGCGGCTTCACAATTGTTATATAACTATTATTCTATGATGAAGTATGGGGCACAAATTGGCACATTGAGGAGAATGAATAAAACAGCTTCACAAGAGGGTCATATAATATACATAGCAAAATATTTAACATAAGAGTTATTACATTTTTACTGGATATAAAGACTGAATCGATAAATTTGATTTTTCTTAAGGACTTTACACAACTTATCAGCCCTCATGGCAGTTTGTATGAAATTGTATAAATGTTTGAGAATTACATGTAAACCTAGTGTAAAGTCGATTCATGATAATTATATAATGATATCCTTAAATCCCCTTGTAAAATTGAACTTGGCCTTTATGAATGGGCTTATGGTGTGTAAATGTCAAGTTGGTAATATCAAATCTTTCTCCACCTTGGTAATACCTAATTACACTCTTGCAATGATACAATGGCTGAGCTAAGTATGTTTAAAAACGGATTCCGCTTATAACCCGCGGACCCGCGTCATCTCCTTATGAAGTGCCACTAGGTGTAGTCTATTGCTTTTCTAAAGCATAATCCTCGCGAGATAACGGTGGCCAAATCCAGCTGTTATTTATTCTCATCTAGATTATATCATTTCCCTATGGTTTGTTTTAATATCTTACAAGATTTAAGTTTGACGAAATGGTAATAAAATAAAATATTACGTTGCAATATTTGTAGTTTCATTTATTAGGAAAATATTCTAATCACATCGCCTTCTGACATCGTAACTATTATTATAAATGCGATAGTGAGTTTGTTCGTTTATTACGCTTTCACGCCTAAAACACTTAACCAATTTTAAAAGTTATTCTACCAATGGAAAGCATCATTATTAGCAAGTAACAGGCTATATTTTATCCCCGTATTCCGAGGGGAACGAAAACTACGCGGGTGAAACCGCGGGACTAACTAGTTATATTATTATGTATTAGTAGGTCATCATCATCATCATCATCAACCCATAACGTCTCACTGCTGGGCACGGGTCTCCTCACTTTCGTGAGGAGGGTAAGGCCATAATCCACCACGGGGGCCCAGTCCGGATTGGTGGATAACATACCTACCTCCGAAATAATTCTCGGGTAGGTATGTGGTTTTCCTCACGATGTTTTCCGTCACCGAAAAGCGAGTGATAATTACGTACATATGTTTTTACAGAAAAACATTGGTACGTGCCTCCACTGGGATTTGAACTCACGACCTTCTGATTGGAAAGCGGACGTTCTCCCACTAGGCTACCACCGCTTCAATAATTAATTGCTAGGTACTAGTAGATTATTATAAGGTAAAGGCTCTACACAGCATTTACACGTGTAGTGTTTCTGTCAACCCTCGTTGAAAATCTTAGTAACCTAGGAAATTAATATAAAATTATTATAATAATATTAAAAATATGCCGGGAGTGAACGAGAATTTACTAAGTATCTTGGGTATATTTCATATGAATTTAATATATATTTCGACTCTACCTTCACAGTTATCGGATCTAGTCAGTAGCTTGATAAGGTAGGATGTATCAATATAATATAATACCTAGATGGGTAGCAGCCTTATTCTGTGATAGCAGGCTAAAGTATTTAAGCCCCTTTGTCTTGAAGTGAGCCGGTTCCAATTATCCCTGGCAATCCGGCGGAGCGGTCGCGCGAGATAGCCGCCTGGAATCGACTTACCCGCGCGATTTAATATCGCGCTCAATGTCCCTGCAAAATATTTACGTAATTTGCATAATCATTTGCATGATTTACGTAATCTATGAGGTATTTCAGTAATAGTGGTACCTTTTGTTTGTGTACCAGTTTGATGCCGGAAAGTTGAAAGAGACACGTATGTAGTACTTTGAACAATTTTGCGACCCTATGCAAGCACCAATGTAACCAATAGTTCTGTTAACTTCAGACATTGCATAGATAGTGTTTGTAAAGGACAAATACAGTTACCATTTCATGTGATACCAGCGAGGCACTTTTGTTAGATAAATCAATGTTTGGCTGAACAGTTTTTCTTGAATTTATAGCTTTTGAATTCATAATGAAGCCATATTTTAATTGAAATTGCTAGACTTTGTTTTGGATAGTCATAAAATATCAAAATATCTTTAATCCAATGAAAAATTTTTTTTCAGTTCATTATACCTTTTTCTTTTTCTAGAATAAAAAGGAAGATTGTAATGCTTTGCGAGCTTAGTACAAATTATTAATTCACCGAGTCAACTAAAACTAAAACAGTAACAATGAATGCCAAAAAAGGAAAGACGAAAGTTGAATTAAATATATAGAAGTACCTACCTGTTGAATGCTATAGGAGCTTACGAGCATTGCCTCATTCTCTCTCCGCTTCTCCGCCGCGGCGGTTGGGGACTCGCGAACAAGTCAATATCGTGTACCTACCTACTTACATTTTATTTCTCTGCGAAGTCTCACGGAGAAAATATATTTTTTCACTGATTTATTCATTGCTGGGGATAGAACTAAGCCAATTCTGTGTGAATTACTCGTATTTATCATATTACTGTGGTTTGTTGCAGGTATTTCTCCGGAGGGCAGTAACGAGTGGTTTTCAAACAGTGCTACGTTCGAACATGTCGTGTTTCCGTGCCAGTGTTCTGATCCCGGACTGAGCCGTGCAGTGTTCGCTTGTGTAGTGTAGTGTGATGATGTGATTGTGTAGTGCCGCGACAACAGATAAACCACCACCATGCTGCCTACAAACGTTATGTCATTTATGAAGAAGGTGAGTCGATTGCAGTCTTATATATTTTTAAATCGAGGTATCTTCTGCGTTAAATACATATCTGTACTCGTTTATAATAAGTGACTGTTTATTAATTTCTGTAAAGTATGCGAGAAGTGGCCTTCGTTTACATAACGGGAAAATTTGATAAGATCAAAAAGGAACGTATCTCATTATATTGTATAAATTAAACCTTTAATATCCAAATGTTACATTAACTGCGTGCTTTTTGGTAAATCTGTAAAGGTACCTATTTGTTTTTCATTCAGCTTCTGATAGCTTCTGATAGTGATGTTTAACAACGCAAACCCAAGATTCTATATCATATACTCTTTTAAGCCACAAACTAATCGGTATACCACATTTGCCGTAATATACTTACCTCATTGATTGATGGTAAACGCTCCGTTAAGGAAATGTGTTTCGGAAAGCAAGCAATCGTCCCTGGAAACGTGACTTCCCTGTCTAATTCTCCACGAACTAATCAGTCAATCAATCACCTGTACACAGGAGTAGCTCCTTGCTTAATCAAACTTATTTGTTATTTATATCGGTACACAGGCGGGCGGTCACGTTTTCTTAATGTTTCCTCCAGGAATTATATTAAAGAGTCCCGGCCACATTAAAGTTGGATCGTTGTTTTGATTATATTTCGGCTACACGCCTTAATTAAAATTCTTTGCAGTAGTCGCTAGTCATCGTTCTACCTGAAATTATAATGTTTTATACAAGCTCTAGGTATATTTCTTACGCTTTTTAAGCTTTTAGCTCACCTTCCGTAGACATGAATATAAAGTAGCTATTCGTACGTCCTCATTTTTATACCGCAGCCCTTATGAATGTAAGTAGAGCATCCATTATGAGAAAACAGATTAATGAAACTTTTATCGTTCTAGTTTAATAGGACATTATTTCTGTAGATGGTTACGATCGACTTTTCGAACTAGAATCGTTTAAATCTTTTATTAAAGTGATTGCGGAACCCTATAACAAGGATAAATCACCCTAGCCCATGATCTTTAGCTCGATAAACGGCATCCGTTATATAAGTATAGTTTATGTAGGTTTGTGGATACAAACAGTATTGGATAATACTGGCCACGTAGCTATTTATACGAGTTACGAGTATATTTTTGCAAGCCCCAAGCAAAGTTGAAACGTTCGTGCTGGGATGAGTTCACGTCGATAGGTTATTCGTGCCGGATTTTGATCCCGCGACTTTAGGATCGTAAATCAAACCCTTTGCCCCTGTTATGGTCTGTCGACTATTGGCTTTTAAGAGTATTCATATTTAATAACCCTCAAACCCACGCAAGAAAATATTACTATAAAATAAGTCAAATATGGCCGCCAGTGAACATCTTGCCTCCTATTACTACAGATTGACCAAAAGTTCTTGTTTAAAATACATAAAATGATTTTCCTAAAATATAATTTCAGAAGATTCCCTTTGGTAAGCAACAAAATATACGTTTTTGCATCAAACCACAAAATTACTAATTTAGTGTGAGTAATTTATGTTTGTATAGCCAGCACAGTGGCTGACAGGAAAACAAAATACGCCCAATCAAAGCAGACGAGTAAAAATAAAAGCATTAATTTATTTTTAACAGATTTCTATAAACAGTATGCGCTGTCGCTGTCCTGTGTGCGCTTATCGAGCGAGCAGGTGGAAGCGCGCCTCAATACTTCCTGCGCGATGAATTAACGCTTCACCGAGCGGAAACGTCTTTCTTTCCACTCAAAACAACATGGCGCGAGTCCGCTTTGAAGCTTTATTTGAACCAAACCACTTTGTGGTGATATATTGCAACTCGACAGTAAGCACAATGTACAATGTGTGTGGTTAAACCACAGTATTGTTTAATCCTAGTTATAATTTTTGGGGCACGCTTATTTTATAATGTTTTGAGTTCTTTTCCAGTAGCATGATTAGTAAAAATCTTTAAAAAATGTTGTTATGTACGAGTAGAAAATAATAGCACATATCTAAGGACACTTAATCAATATAAGATCATACATAACTCCTTATAATCAAAACGATGACTTAAACAATTTTCAAATCATAGCGTTATACGTTTATAAGATTTTGTTGACAAACAGACGTTTTTTTTAATTATTTTTACTAATTTTATTCTATGGTCTTTTAGCAAACAACTTTTTTAATTGTTCCTACCACATTTTACGGTCCCCGAGCATGTGTATATGATACCACAACACGCTTTGAAACAAACAATGTGTTTGCTTTGTAGTGATTCCGCCGGGTGGCTGCGATTATGCGGACTCGCTTGTTAATAAATATTTGCTCCCATATATGTATAGCTTTTAGCAGCTTTAAATGAGTTTGTATAAACATTCACAACAAACGAACAGCCAATTATTTCCAAATTAATTTATGTGCATCGAATTTCTAACTTTGTATAAAGAAGGTTTTTCGTTTGGTAATTCACGGAAGCCTACGAATTCGTAGAGATGTCGTAGCACATAGCTACGAGCTTTTATTGCAGCTCATTTTTGTGCTACAAAGCCATATCAATCAATAAAGTTACTATAATTATTTATTGAATTTCTCAAAAGTCACAGCTCTTAAAAATAAAGTATGTATAGAAATCGTATTATAGGTCTTACAAAGCTTTAATCTCCATTATCCATTACTCGACAATTCGAGTCAAATTTAATGACATGGATTAATGGCATAATGTTTATGTAGTTACTACATAATTTTTCTATAATCAAACAAGTAGTCCGTTTTTGAAAATATTAATTTAAAATTGTTACCTGTCCGGTAAATAGCATGCAGAAGTAACCCACTGAAAATGTATATAAGCACTATTACCATAGTGAGCAAATTAAGTGAGTCTCTTTGTCACTTTTGACGATATTCGTGGAGAATTCCTGCGAAATTTGAATGAACGTTGAGCCTTAAAAAGCGGTAATAGGGTGCCTAAAATCGCTTTACATAAAATTCATGAAGTGCGAAGTAAAAACATCGTTATCGAAGTTGAAATGAGGGATCAAACCAATAAATGGCTGCTTCCGTGAAAATATTCTGTGTGCTTTTCAGTAGCGTCTCTGTAGTATGGACATCGAGTAGTGAACGTTGCTATATAAATGCGCCATGGTGACCTAGTTCAGCTCTGTTAGGGCTCACGGTGCATAAAAGAGAAGCTTATCAAAGCGTGCATATTAAAGCGACTCTTTCAACTGAATGGTTCGTTTTTTGCAGACTTCCTGCTATTCTCCTAGATTTTTAACGAACTGATTTCTATAGATTAGGCTATTTTCACCGAACGAAATTATTATATGTAGGTACAAAGCTGAATTGTTTCGGGAATACTTTACTTTACTACTAGCTGAGCTCTGCGATAATGCCAGCGTTGACTCCCGCAGGAACCGTACATTTACCGGGACGAAAATAGCATTTGTTATGCTCCATGCTTTTATCTAAGTCTATGCAAAAAATCACGCCAATTCCTTGTTTCATTGCTGCATGAAAAAAGTACAAATCCAAACACATTTTTGCATTTATGCAATTATGAATAAAATAGTTGGACCTTCTGTCGTAAAAAGCTGTCTGTATTTAACAAATATATATCGAGCAATAAGACAAAAGATTCGTATAATTTTCCCAAATGAAATTTCTATCAAAAATGTTCATCCAGAGCTTTATGAAACTTTTAGAACCAATTTCATTTCGTTTCTCAACATTGAAGGAAAACAACTTGAAATGAACGGAACGCCTACTAAGTAAACGTTTTATGTATATTTTTTCTTTTTAAATGCTAATATTGCGCGATGTGGGGTGAACACCTAAGAAGAACCATTAGTCTGCAATAAGCGCACTCGTTACCGTTTTATATAACTCATACATAAATTTGCAAAAAATTACTTGTTATTTTAACAATTCACAAGAATGTACGCTGGACATTTTTTAAAGTCTACCAAATCTCAAGTTCTACCCGAACTTGATATTTGGTAAACTTTACAAAATGTGTGCAAGAAAATCATTGTCTTTAATTTAATAGCTCGTTCAAAGACGCCCCATGTAATAAGTGTCTGTTTACGTGTTGTTTATAGAAAGGACCCTTATCAAATAAAGTTGTGACGCGTCTTTAAGGGCTCGAGCCTGAACACGTGAGACTTTATGTCATCGCAAGCGTTGTCCCCGTGATGTTCATTTCAAATTCAATATTGTTCAAAGCCTTAGAATTTTGGGCAGCTATTAACGTGCCTCCGAATGCACAATAGCCTTTTGTGGTGGAGTACGAAGTAGACATGTCGCCTGGGCCTGAATGAAATAGTTTCAGAGGCATTAGGTAGAGTCGCACAGTAGGTGCAAGCTTTTTAGGAATATATTTTAATGTATTTTAAAAATATTTTTCTACTTTAAAGGATTTTGCCAATAACATTAGAATATCACCATCATAAGGGCTTTTTACTCCTCATCTTGGCTATATCTTGAATTTTACAACATTGTACTTTCGTTTTTATTTTAGCCTAAAGTAAGCAAAGCAAAATAGTAAATACATAATATTTTAAATCAGTAGGTACGTTTACAGATAAATTTGTCAAGCTCATAAATAATGTTGTGAGATAGCTACATTTCAAGTAACATGACTTCTAACATCAAACTAGAGTAAGGGTAGGTATTGATTACTTCAACTGAAACCAGTTCCAAGTAAATTAATATTAATTCAGTCTATTTTGGATTCGCTGCTCTCGGCAAGTCTTGAAACTCGATCGACTCTCGATAAGGACGACTACACCGAACCTCAGAGATGATACCAACCCGTGCGACCGATTCAAATTCTTAGCTTATGTAATAAGTGCGTATTGGGATATGCCAACGCTTTTGACTATAGTTGAATGTGTTTGATTTACTTCTTTATACCAAAACTTTGGCGATATTTATACTGGTACCTTTACAGAAGCATATACCTTTTTCTTTAAAAAAAAAGTAGATCGAGCTACCCCACCAGCTTTCAAACGGTAAACGCTCCTGAGCTCTCGGATCCTATTTTACATATAATTTAAAAAGTCGGCATTGAAAGCTTAGACTAAACACACACACGGATACGATAGAAGCATAGCATCACATTTAAATTTTAAATAGTTTGCTAACTCACCGGACTGTGAGCTCGCCGTGTGTAATTAATTTTGCAATCAGTTTCACCTTTAACGGAAATTTTTCAATTTGCATCATCGCAAACTATGTAGCAGCGAACATTTATGCAACCTTCAGCTCTGTCTATTTAACTTTAATTATAAATAACAGTTCCGGGAACTCAACCCAAAGGTAGAGTACATATCCCCCGGTGTTTACGAAGTGAAATTACTATTTTCTGTAGAATCAAAACGTAAGTAGTAAAGGTCCTCTAGTTACTTAGAATTGAGCTAGCCATAAAATACGTTTACATTAAACCTTTGCAAGGTTGCGCTCAACTTTCAAGGTGTATCAAAGTCAAGTTACCTTATATAGGAGACGTTAAGCTTTAGAAGTTCGTAGACATGGCGATGAACTTACGCTATAAACACTATTAGAAAAAAAACTGAATCAGAACGCGGGTGAATTTACGTTTAATCGTAGGGTTCAATCTTAATCTAAAGTTAAACAAATCCAAATACTCGAGGCATTGTTTGTGGAAAACATTCATAAAGTAACCCATTATGTAGGTCGATGGGAGTTTGTAACACACACAGTCAGTATTGCATATTCGAGATATACTATCCTGTACTGTACACTGTTGTGATAAAGACTATTATCGTGTGAGTATATGTTAGTGGTGAGCTGTAACCGGTCAAATTATGCGATTTGGGTCCGCGGCCGGTTCCACCGCGTAGATGAAAGGCTTACTGAGGTTATGTTACCCAACCCCGCTATAAAAGCTAACGCTCAAATACTTTAGGATTCTCGCTTGCTATAACAAAAATGTAATACTTATGAAACGCGAAGATAGACTGAATAATAACGACAGAAGCTGTAAATATCTTCTTGTAAAAGAAACCCGAAGTGAAGTGATTCTCTTCGAAATCTATTTTGGATAACAATGTTAAGGGTAGATATGCCGTAGGTAAGTTAGATACCCAAATGGCTTTAATAGGATAGAATATATAATGATTTACATAAACTTGATTGTTACCTCTGCTATGGCGTAGGTTGACGCTACGAAGCCAATGTGAATTCAGCTTGTATTATGGTATTCAATGTGCGCTGAATTCACAGGCAAGTATAAGCGCGTCATCCACGAATCGAGCGTTGGTCGCTTGCCCAAACAAAGCTCAGAACTTTATACCACCTGCACATGGAAATAACGACGCTAGCTTCGGATTTGCGCAATACGAGCCACACACACTTTCTGACTTTAATATTATGCAAATCACGCTCCAAAGGTCGCTACGGCTCAATTAATCTTATTCCGCAATAAACGCCGCAGAATTTGTAACATTCGCGCGGAATACTTAAACTTTTCTTGAGTAATGAAGGCTGTTAAAGCTTCACCCGTTCTAAAAATGTGTTCTTCCTCAAATAATTTATTTTAGGTAGACTGTGGAATACTGTGTCTACATTTGAGATTTCGCGTCCAACTTTGACTCTGCAAAGTGCTCGTTGCACAGTACAATACTTGGGATAAAATTGTGTTAATTTGAGGTTGTGGCCGACAACAAAGACTAGCATACAGGGTATTTGTGAGGATGTTCGTCGTGACAGTGATTTAGATTTATTTAAATGTAGTTTCGGCGGCGGTGGCGGCCCAACCCCAACTACCTTAATGTGATTCCTGAAGGGTTTCCCCTAACTCTCTGATGAAGTATGCCAAGGCTCATTAGATGTGCGAATTCCGCCTTTATTCTCTTGATTTTGGTTTATTCGCAACTGGGTTGGACCTACGAGTTCGGTTGGAACGTCGCTTCTGTACATAATTAAGCATTATTCAAATCTTGAACTGTGAATGAACCACACAACCCTCGTTCAATGATAACATTTTCTTGTTAAATATTATATAACATAATAAGTAAGATCATTCTTTACTTATTTCCTCTGACCTTCACTAGAGCCTTTCAGGATGTTAACCTTCCTTAACAATTTCCTTCCAATTTACCCATCTTTTGCTCCCGTATTCCAGTCGCAAACCCAGAGAGGTTTAGGCATTTTCGATTAATTTTCTAACATATTGAGTATTTAGCTCTAACGAAAACCCTCCCCTTTCTCGGGTTTAGGGAAATTACCTTCTACGTTGGAAATTTAACTTATTTTTTAATCAATGTGCAAGCTTACATTATCTTCCATAAATTGTGCTCTATTATGTAAAAAACACTTTTATTGCTGAACCAATTGAAATTGAAATTGTCTGGCCACGGGTGCGGCTCTGCATAACCGTAGTGTTTTCCCTTACAGCTAACATTAACACCACAGTTGTGTTTTCCCGCACTCGCGGCAAGTTATGAAAAACACGACAGTTGTGTTTTCAGCACTGAAAGTTTTAAAGCTAACTGATGTCAGGCTGAACTGTTTTCTGTGGCTTCCTTTCCGGAAACACAAAATATTTGTACAAGTACGCGTACGATCTCAAGAACGTTAGAAGCCACCGCCAGTGCCCAACAAATAAATGAAGGCTTAAATAAGAGCAAAGGGGTGGCTTGTCTGTGACGCGTAATTACATTCCTTTGTGTTGGCCTTCTTGCCGCCCGAAGCCCGACATGTCGACCAGTACACTACATATGGGATGGTCGAGTAGGACCGGATCAATACTAGACAATAGTTAAACAAAATTATTTATCTAACTAATGTATGATTGCTAACTGTGATATTTTATTATACTTACGTCAAGTTTATCTCAGTATTGGATTATCACATAGAAATGTATTACCTACTAAGAAAACGCCAACTCAGTCAATCCTTGCATACCTTTTCACTTCGTACAAAAAGGAAATTCCCATGTAAAGTGTATTTTCCTGTATTTTACCTCAATCGTCATTTTGTAACCGATCCGATCTTTATAGATTGGATGCTTCAGAAACTTTCCTCAATGTATGCTTCTTTTTATTTAAAAGAATACTAATCGATATTTTGTGTAAAAACACTTTTAAAAATCATATCAGTATTAAAAACGTATAGCCTTTTATTTCTTGTAACAGGACAATCATTGTTATTTTCTTTCTTCGTGTACAGCCGAGAAGTGAATTCCATTGTTACCCATCATTTTATTATTATCCTATTGTGATCAAAAATATTTACTCGTTTGGAACTCTTCGACGGTCAATCCACTTTCGAACTTGTATTTTTGTAAAAATGGCTATTTTCCATCGCTATATGGCTATAATGGCTATCGGGTTTGTTTTGTTTTAATATAAAAAATATTATATTGTGGTTTAGAACACGTCCGTCAGATTCCACTTTCGTTAGAAGCTTTTCAGCTCGTGCCAAACAATGTTGTTGGTACGAGTATATTGCAAATATAGGTGGGTATAAGTTGCTTACAGAGCCTTTAAAATAACTTAAACAATACTTTATAATGATAACACGACAAGATTTGACCAGTGCCGCTCTCGTACCATGCTTATGCATTGTAGCTAAAGGGGGTCGTGCAGGCGGTTAAATTAATATTTTGAGAAATCAACAACCAATTAGGAAAGGTTGCTCCCAAGGTGGTGATAAAATAACGACCTCCACCTGGTATTGATGAGCGGCAGTATGAGAGCTATAATGTAAATGGCAGGCAACAAGTGGGTCAAACAGCCGTCCCCGCACCTGCAGCTCACTAGTAGGTCATGAACGATCCGTGTTCATGACCTATTTTATTCAAAAACTGCATGTTTTAATCGATCGAACGCACTGGCCATTTATGTTTGACTAGCCCTGCAAAACTATGCTCCCCACATCGTTTGCAGGTATTGACTGTTTTTACATAACAGGTTTGCATAGTTCTTAGTAAGAGAGAGTAACTTTGCATGGCGTTTAATAATAAAACATTCGAATTATAAACTGATGTTGCTGAAGAGATTTTAAAAAGTCTTTTTATTATATTTACACACCTAGCTGTGCTAGGTGTGCATTATGGCTGGTTTAATATAACTTATTAAGTTATAATTTAATGTAAAAATTTTGAACCAAAATTTTATCAGTGCGTTAGTAGATAAAGCAAATATTGAACAGTCCATTTCCCAACCTATTTAGGTAGAAAGCTTGCGGTCACGACCACGGCCGTTTTGCTCACAAATTCAATAACGCACAATAGGAAACTGAGGTCGCTCGCGGCTTTATACGTAGAGATTAAGTTTTTGGCAAACTGCGCAGTCAGCACATGTACCATATACCATACCTCACAATAGTGCTTATGTCACTCGTGTAAAGTCGTGTAGTTGTCGTAACTGATCGTGTCGTCTCTATACTTATGATTTGTAATGATATCATTGACAAACCCTCTCATTTTGTAGCAATAGCAACTTGTTCATTGCACATAAAGTATGTACGATTTTTTTAATTTTACTGCGTAACGAGCATTGTCGATACAAGATGTATTTCTATTTCACATGACATTTATTCAGGACGTCCTAATTCCTTGAACGCTTGAACACAAATGGTAACTAAATATTTACATTTTATACAAATTGAGATCGTTTTTAAGTATTTTACGATGTTGGCGTAGTTCTCGTGATATATATTTTTTTGCGGAACTGCTACAGCGACCTGTAAGTTGACATAAGTACAAATGTCCTAATGTAATGACCAATTCTACTAATGCAACCTATTGTTCAAATCAAATCAGGGGTCAGGGGTAACAAAGCAAGAGTGCTTCCTCTTGGATGCCGCGGAAGAATAAAATAGGCGTGATGGTTCCGGAGCATTTGAGGACAGATAGATAAATATATTATAGATAACCTAAACTATTTACCACTTTATTAAAGTAAGTAATCACATGTTCATTTTGATTACCGTCAGCGGTAGAAATAAATTTGTAAAATACCTTATCTCACATTCAACTGTACATTAATATGCCATTCGGATTTTTTCTGCATAATTGCGGTTTATTTATTTATATTTATTAATATGTATAGTGGCGTTACACCACGCTTACTATGGCACTATTTTTTTTAACTTAAAAAGACATTCAAAAACATGCTGGCTCAATATTTCCTTGAAAAATAGGAATTTACAAGTGCCCGCTAGCTTACGTTTGAGTTAACTAGGCAGAAAACTAGCGATCTATTCCCTTCTAAATCCCAGTAATTTTTCAAGTCTTTGAAATTCAGTAGGTAGTATTCATAGTCCTTCGTAATATTCAATCGTGAAACTTTATGTAGTAAAGATTATGATTAGGTCCGCACTTACATTTTCAAACTAGTTTAATAACTTTAGAATTCAGAAATCTACGACGAAAAGTTTCTGGAGCTTCGGTGCCGAGGCAATAAAAACGCTCCGACGGACGTCCAATTCGGGAGACGACAATATTGATTTTTCCCTTCTCTGATGTATTTCATTCTCCATCTGTTGCTCTCCATAAAATTTACGACAGTATTACTGAGTCGTTATTTTTGTATGAAGAGTTTTATCGCCGCGCCGCCGCGCCCGCCGTCGCTTTCCGCGACATGAGTTTCTCTTCAAAGGCAAGTGTTTTTATCGGGATCACTAATTCACTGTCTTTTTATTATCACGTACATCGTTATCTTTGTTAGGGAAAGGCTTTTTAGAAGCGTGAATTAGAGAAAATTTTCCTCAGTAAAAGATGAGTCAATGACGTGTATCTACCGGTGTTAATATAGACGAGGGAAACCGAACAAACAACTCTAGTTACAAATTAAACGAAAAATTTTAATTTTAATTTATGATCATATGTTTTTTTTTTATTCGTATAAGTGACGAAACAAGCAAGTCATTCACCCGATGGTAAGCGCCACGCTTGCTCATAGCAGTTACAGTGCCACCCAGAACTTTGCATTGCATAATCCTGCGTGGCACTGCACTCGTCACCCTAAGGCATCGGCTCTAAAGTCTCATATGCCCAGTAATTTCGCTGGAAAACAGTGCCCTTCAAACCTGAACACAGTAATGTTTGCACACTACTGCTGGGCAGGTGAATATTTGACAAAGGTGTGGTACTTTCCCAAGCGGTCTCTTGCAGATGAGGCCTCTCACTTCTAAATGCATATGTGCTAAACAACACGTGCTAAAATTAACAAATTCACCAAGTAACTAAACTAAATAAATAGGTACCTTTGGATTTGTGATGAGCATTAAAATGTATTGTGTCTAAAATTAAGTGATTTGTTTATAGTGTAAAAACTCATCTAAATATTAGTTTTGTCCCCAGATGGTGGCGACGGAGGACACGAGCGCCGTGCCCGGCCAGATAGAGACGCCGGGCACGTTCGGCAAACTGCGGCAAACTCTCTCCTCCTCGCTGCTCACCGCCCAGGATAAAGGTATAATAGCAATAAGTTAGCGCTCTTCCGGGCATACTTTACTTAGTATCACAGTGGAAGTTACCCTTCCTTGTTAGGAGTTACATTCTGTGCAGACCACTTCAGACTAGAAAGAGCTAAAGAAACCGATATCTAACTTTATAATGATACATTTCAACTCTTATTTTAAAACTTCCAAAAGAAATAACGAGAGTTAATTGTGAACAACAAATGTTATTCTGAAGTTACTTCTCAAACAGCAAAAAGCCTGAGGTGGTCCTAATTTAATTGAGGTTAATTAGCGGAAAGTTCACTTTCGAGAAGTTACAGTTTATAAGCCACATTAACGTTGGCTTCTCGTTACAACACTAATAATGCCAGAGGTAAATAAATTGTTAGACTTGAAGAGAAGTTACGTAGCTGAGGTTTCCAAGTTGCGTAATAACTAAACTGTATGAACATGCCAAGCATGAGCGCAAGTTCAATGTTACGCGGCACTTGAAAACTTGAGAATAGAACATTTGTAAACAACAAATAATAAAATATGTATTATTAATTATGGCTAGTAAACTCATCAATCACACTGTCAAAGGTTTAACCTGTCAATATAAAAACTGCATATATATCCTGAGTTCTGAGTAATGTATTGTAGAATAGAATATAATAGAAAACTCTTTATTGTACAGCAAAAAAAAAAACACAGTACAGAAAAAATTTAATAGGTAAACAAGGGTAGTACAATGAGTGGTCTTATCGCTGACAGCGACTTCTTCCAGAAAATCTTTGGATGGACGGTAAAAAATATTTTTCGATGGTAGGGTGGGTTGTAGTTACAGTTTAAGGAGAATTTTCAAAAGTAGGTATTCTTAATAGTTTTCCATATGGAGAAGATCTGGGATCACTTCCATGTAAATAAACTTACTTTTTAGAGAGTATTTAGCGGCTGGAATTCACGTTTGAATAATTTGTCATGTCACGACAGTTTTGCCTACGGTCATGTAGCAATTTAAGTTTTCAAAGATGTAACTAAAATAATCTCGAAGATTCCTAAGGCGCACGTGGCGGAAAATCAAAATTCCGGCCCTATCGGCCGTTTGATCTAAACGCGGCCCACCTATCTACGCATTACACACCTCTGTAGCCCCGAACAATACCCATTCATCACCCGCGGGATAAAAATCTTTTTATCGTAAAAGAGCGAAAATATCACGTAGTCATGATTGAGGGAACAAACGGCACGAAGTTTAAGCCGCCTAACAGATATACTGCGGAGTTTCGCGTATGGATGCTTACTAATTTGGTATACGGTAGGTACCCATCTAGATGGAAGTAATAAGTCTTGAACTGACGAACTATCCGAGCGAGTTTGTCGATTAGGATGAAGTTTCGAGCTTGTTTACGAGAAGCTGGTTTAACTCTTTTGCACTGAGCTGAGGTATTGGATAACTTACTGGCACTTGATAACCTGCCGCGCTTAATAGTTGAAACTTAAAAAATAATTTTCTTCCCACGTTTATCAGTCTAGTATGCATAACGAGATAATCAGCATTAATAGTTTGAAATCGTGAGACTCTAGGTTTATACATGTAAGGCCACGATTAGACGGTAATTCTTTTTTCGTACGCAATATATCTACCATTTTTTATCAAAACGAAATTACACATGAACATATCGTGAGCTAAACTCTGAATACAGAATACTTATAAACGAGACGAATGCTGTCTTTTAAGAATAGTCACACATTTCTTATACAATCTTATTCTCAGCTTCGTTATTATATAAGGTGTCAAGTCACCAATAGAGGTTATGGACTGTGCCACCTATAAAAAACGTGGATCATAAAGGGCATTTGACAAATACCTGAGTAGGTAGCACGTCAGAGAGAGTTCGCGATGGAATTTATGATCATTTCTCAATATTCATAGCGAAATAACGCGAGCCACGCGCACCCTGCAGTGGAAGGCGGGGTGCGGGGCGCACCTGGCACGCATTGTTAGTGGATTCCTCCTTGAAAGGTAGACACAAACTGCGGACTTATTTGAATTCCCATCATTTCATCCAAGTTCAGTATTTCATAACAATGAACTGAATTTAATTTCATTCCGAATGACTTGGGCGCACATTACTATAATTTGGGTGTCAGCAACATAAAGCAAACAAATATATTATTGCAAATTGTATCGTGTTTAGGGAAACAAAACCGATGTTTGTATCAAAATCATTTGTAATGCTGTTTGCCTACTACGCCGTAGCTGGCGTAGCCAATTGCTACGACGTGCCAGCTTCGGCTACGGCCTACGCATTTTTCGTTGCTACGAAACGGGGGCGTGTAGGAAGTCTTTCTATTTATAAGCGTCCGTGCCGCCCTCGAAGTATTTTTAGACGTTTTGTTTTGCTCCTTTGTAGATAAAAGATTTATTTTTGTAGTAACAAAGCTCGGTCCGAGGGCTGCGGAGCCCGTGGCAGAGCCAACGCCCGCGCCTCCACCCGCACAGCCCCCTCCTGCTCCAACTAAGACTGAACGGTAAGACGATATTGTCATCTTTAAGTATGTACACGTGCTGGTAGCCTATTTTTTATCGGTTTGCCGGTATTCATTTAACTACCACGCGAACACAGAAAACAATGTAAATGTAGATCTTAACAACGCCCGGTTTTTTCGATGCCAATCGAATAAAACGAATGTAATGCACCCTTCAAAATTAATGTAAAACACAAATCTATGATTTCACTAAGTTAGGAGATGAGCAAGTCGTTCACCTGATGATCACAGCCTGCCCATAACAGCTACAGTACCACCCGGAACTTTCTATTATGGCACTGCGCCGCAGTCGTCACCCTGAGGCATCAGGTGAATAGTATTATTGTCTGGTATGTAAAGTAATGTTACGGCACATGGCTTAGATTATTGTCATGTTCCAGGGAAGCCGGCAAGGCCCCGTCGCGCGCGGGCGCGTGCCGTGTGTGCCTCAAGGCGCTGAAGCCGGGCGAGGTATTCCACACGTGCAACGGCTGCCAGCACCGTGTCTGCGAGGACTGCTCCTCCTACTCCAAGCCCGCCAGCGACGAAGACGTGGTGAGACGCACCCATGTTGCTTATGCCAAATACAGAAAAAACAACAAACGTTCGATTTGGTTGCTTGTGTTTGTTGCCTTTTCGTTTTTTGGATTTTATTAAAAAGAATAATATAGTTAAATTATATTAAAAGCAAAACAAAGTGGCATCTATTAGATTTTAAAAAACGCGCACTTACTGATTAGTGAACACAATTTTTTATTTAATGGTTTAAAGAAATTAGAAGATGTTATATGACAGCCAAATGAATTCAACTCCGAAATTCCTTCCATCCTTCGAATTTTTCAACTTAGTAAAACTTATATTGGACTCATCTCAACGAATGTAAAATAGAACAGCACGCTACCCAAAATGCAAAATTAATTATCTGTACTAAAACTAATAGTAAAATTATTTTCCAATCTTACTTATTTTCTCCCTTTTAAAACAAAACGGGGTTTCCGCAGTGCAAATGAAAGCGAATAAACAGTTGTATTTATAGAACTCTCAGGGGCTTGCATTGAAAGGTTTATTTTTATTTTAGTAAGTACTTACCTACTAAACTCAGTTTAATTTAGCTGTGAATAGTCTAAAATTGGCATAAGGATATTTAATATTAGGTAGGTTCTTTGCATTTTCAGCTTTGTAATAGCATAGAGTCGAAACCAATTATAAAGAGTATACAATTATATATTAAAACCTTTCTCGGGAATCAGGCTTTGTATTACTAAAAGCAAGAACAATATTTATTCAATAGTTTTCGAGTTCCGTGATATTTATTATGTTTGTACCGATAGGCAGATGCGATTGGTCATTATAATTATACTATTTGATTGTAGAACTCGTGGCGGTGTTCTGTATGCCGGCGCAAAGCGGCGCCGCGGCTGCCGCCCGCGACTCAGGACAGCACAGACTCGCTCCTGGACGTGCCCATGCTGGACTCTCTGCAGCGGCGCCACTCGGAGGCGCGCCTCGGCAGCGGCGGCAGCAGCACGGGCCTGGCGCCGCCGCGCTCGCCCGAGCTGCGCCGTCATTCCGACGTCTCGCCCGCCTCGCTCAAGGAGCTCGAGAAAGTAATGTTTGTCAGTGGTTTAGCTGTTGCAGATGGCTGTGAGAAATAAAGATATCTCAAATCTTAGATGTCACAAAGCTATAGCCAGTACTGTAACATAGAATCATAATACAGATATTTTATTTCATGTAGTCCGTTTATCATGACATTACGAAATGCAGGGCTGTACTGAGCTGTCTTTCTAAAATACGAGTAGACTAAACGTATTTTTAATACAAACAACTGCGTCAAAACACGTTAGCGGCAAGCCAAATGCGGCGCGGCGTGCGGCATGCGCGCTGTCTATTTGAAACATTTTGTTTGAATATGGCATCGATTGACGTCATGCATTGCGCATCCCACACACCACACGCCGTGCCTTTTTTGTCAGACTCCAGTGCCAACAAGAAAACTTTCATGCACGCAACTTTCATTCATTTCATTTCATTTTCATGTGACTGGCTAATCTTATGCAGTAGTCAAAGCCATTTCGAGATGAAAACGAGCCAGACAAATACATATATTTGTGTATTTTATTAGCCTAGTTGGTGGTAAAGTCTTTAGCCGGCCATTTGAATACACTGTTTAATTTTTTTTTTATGTATAACCTTATTTCTATAAAATTACTATATGTTTGAATACCCTACGAGTGTTGTAACCACGCTGCCCGCGGCGGCAGTTAAAGGGTAGCGGCAGCAAGACGCCGGACGTGGAGTCGCGGCGGCCGAGCACGACCGCGCCCATCCGCCGGCGCTCCGTGCGCTCGCCTCGCCAGCGCTCCTGCGACCAGGACGAGTCGTCCTCGCAGGGAGCCCACCAGTCAGCCGCGATGGCACCGCCACCCATATCTAGAAGGTAGCAACTTCAGTTTCATCTGTTGTTGCATTATGATTCTTCTGCTTTCGTTCCTGGCTATTTTCTCTTTTTTTATCGTATTTGACTGAGTGACGAGATGATCAAGTCGATCACCCGATGGTAAGCGCTACGCCTGCTGACAACAGTGATTCTTAATTAAAATACCCACCTAAACATCTTTTACCTGATATTTCAACTCCAAATATTACAATTCGATAGAAGTCGTTCTTCAGCAAGCTCTAGTTTGTAGTACAGCATGACTTCGTTTGAACAGAGCTTCAGCAGTGGACGTGGTGGGTGGCGCAACGTCAAGGCGTGGCTCCTACCGGCCACCTGATGATACAGACAGCACCACGCCATCCATCGCTGGTCTTAGTGTCGACGATGACAGACCGATTAGGCGACGCGGCAGTCAACTGTAAGTGCAGTGTAGAGTTGCTGTATTTTTGTCTGAAAGTTGACTGGTTCACAAGGGCCCTAAAATGACTTATCTATCACGTTAGTTGAGCGGATTTAATATCGTATATTTTTCGTCAGGCCTGACATAGCAGCATTACAACAGAGAACAGGCGCGCTCAGTGCGATGGCTGCAATGGCGTCGCGCGGTTCTGACTCTCCAGAGCTGTCGGCTGTGGCAGCCGCCACCGCGGCCGCCGCAGCTGCTGCCGCGCGGCAGATGTCCGTCGACGCGGAGGCCATCAAGATTGTGATTCACGACGTGGATGACCAATCGCCTCGCCGCGTGTCACTGCGGCGTGACCCTAATGATAAAGGGCATCGGTGTAAGTAATGCAGTCACTGGCATGTCAGTTTTCAATGGTTACGATTGACTCATAAAAGACATCGTAAAACTATAGATTTTCAGATTTTATCACTGTAATCGATACGTTAACTCGATATCGATCAACAGGTGACAAGGAAATAATTGATTACCATTGCAAAGTTGTAACGTATTATTAAACTGTGGCTACTCCACTTTTGGCCGACAAAGAGCCTTTTGTAAATTTTGAGTGATTCAAAGGCTCGTATCGTAATAAAGGGGCTTTGTTGAGGTTTGGTAATAATTAATTACGCTACGGCTACGGCTGCCCTCCATTCATTTTTCCCGGATGGGCTACGTCCAGTTTTTATGACATAAATGGAAATATTTAAACGGAGCTCGTTATTTGAAGAGAGAATGAGGAATATGTAAATGATTATTACAATATTTAAATCCATGTGTAAAGTTTCTGACCTTTTGTGTTCTGGCCTTTAGAGCTTCTGACATACGTGTCCCTTTGCATGTAACAAAATTAAGTTTAGTTTCTCTTTTAATGAGCATTATAAGGAGACTTCTAAACCAATATATAGGAACCCTTAAATAACATTAATTAAATAAATATTAAACGAAATAAATAAATAAACTACAGCCCGTGGATTCGGCATGCGTGTGGTCGGTGGCAAGCCGGACGCGAGCGGGCGGCGCCAGGCCGTCATCGTGTGGACCGTGCCGGGCGGGCCGGCCGACCTCGCTGGCCTGACGCAAGGCGACAAGGTACGTGGCTCGACGGACGTGATCACTTACGGTCACCAACAAACAAAAGCCACATGTGGTACTTACTGTGTTTATGGATTGCTAAAATATATTTAATGACTAGCTGAGTTTTTGAGTTTTGAAAGCAAATTCCAAGGTAAAAAAAAACAGTGGAACCGCTAGCAATCGGTTCAGTAGTTTTTAAATTATACAAATCATCTAACAAAAATAGTTGTTCAAGAGCTTATTTAGTCTCGTAGACTATTTTTTATTTATATTTTGTATCTCTATTGACCATACAAATATCAATACAGTATCAATATACAAACTTTATGTCGCTTACAGTTAGTTACTTCTTAGAAGTATAGATGTTTCAATTTTTCGGCTCTCCTATAATATAATCTTCATGATTAGCTATATGATTATAAGCTTTGATCTCCTATAATATAAAATTGATGATGGAATATTTTAGTATTCGCCTGCCCGACTTCGCTTACGACTCTCAATCAGTTTTTTTGTCATTTTCCTTTTAAGATGTTCCCGCAGGAGTCCTCGAGAGCTAGTCCCATTTTACTTGACATAAAAACGTATCTCAATAAAAGGTCACACAGAAATAATTTTACTATAACCGACTCAACCAAACCATACGTCATTTAACTTTCACGGACGTGTGGTTTTTGCCGTTGCTAGCGGGATATGCGACGGAATGGAATGTATTTATAATAGGGTAGGGACTTTAGTAGGAAAAATATACTTAAATAACTATATGTAGGTATCTACGGCTTGCTCTGATAATGAACCGCATAAAACATACAATAATTTCAACAAAAACAAAAACAAGCGAACTATTCTTATAAATCAACTAGCTGTACCCTGCCAAGCTTCGCTGTGGCACATTCGCACATTCGCTGATATATCACTGATGAAAAAAATAGATAAAAACAATCCTTGATGCGGATTATATATCATGCTAAAATTTCAGCTCGATCGGTGCAGAACTTTTTGAGTTTTTGAAGCGTACACAAACCATCATAACATTTTTTTATATATAGATTGGTTTCATTTTATTTTGAAATTTCCTACTCCACTAGGTTCTCTAGTTGATATAAAATCGTGCTAATTTCTTGAAAATCTCTGAGTCGAGAAATAGCATAAACTCGTTAATATAGCTATTATATTTCAGCGAAACAACACATGAGTGTCACTAGAAATATAATAGTACATTTGTAGTTAATAATTGTTTGTTTGTATAATTTGAGATCTCAGGGAATTGTGAGAGATTGTTCATGTAACTTTGTAGGTATTAGAATGGGGTGGTGTGCCGCTAACGGAGCGCAGCTTTGAAGAGGTGTGCGCGGTGCTGGAGCGCGGGGGCGACAGCGTGGAGCTTCTGGTGGAACCCGCGCCGCAAATGGACGACGCGCCCGCGCCGCCCGCGCCGCCCACCTCCTCGCACCACCACCACGCGCTATACGGTAACTATACGCGAAATAAGATCTCGGGATCGGATATATATATATATATGTCAAATTAATATTCCATAAATTGACAAATTTAGCTTTTAAATATGCTCGTGGCTATCGCAAGGAAACGCCCACAAAAAAATTGTAACATTCGACACCTGTTCTTAAAGCATTTTGGTATGATTTTAAATCCTATTTATTGTAAATTTTTTTTTTTTAAATAAGTGTATGTATCTTGAGTTAACCATGGGCATGTAAGCTAAGATTTCAATAAATATTTAGTTTACTTTTAAAAGTCACAAATAACTGACACGAAGAATTTAATTTCTTGAGAAGTATATTCACTTCAATCACGTACACTAAACTAATAATGATACTTACTTATAATTTTCACCTCGAGGAAAACACTTTCAGCTGTCTCTATTTTATAATCTTTTTTCTTCCAGTTTTTTTCTTCTTGTTCCTTATTAGCGACAAACCTGCTACTTCATTCTAGCAATTATTTTTATTTTATTGTTTTGACAGCACCTTACTGATTTATAATACTTTTGTTCACTATGCTTTTTCAAAATTGCAAGCTTTTCTCTTGGCGCTCTTCTTCTGATGGTATATTGAGTTTTATTTCACCGTTGTCATTTTATAAGAGGAATTCCGCGTCTAGGATATGAAGTATAGTTGAATGCACGTTGTTTTGGTTCGCAGAACCGGATACGGACAAATCACCATCGTCGCCGACTCGACGGAAATTGCCGAAAACTCCGGTATAATACCCATAGGCTTTAATTGTAACAATATGTGTTGTGAACCCATGAGACACTGAGCTGAAACGCTCGCTCCTTCATAAACTCTAGTAGAGACTGTCACTCGGTGCCTACTCCTCTGCGCTTTCCGGATCATTTCATATTCGTAATATCCGTGCTCCCAAAGATTAGTGTGTACTGCACAGTTAATAGATCATCTTCGCTGATTGCTCATTTGGTAAGGAATGGGTCGAATCGTTACTGCACATTTTATATACCCGAAAACTTTTCTTCCTCATTTATCACAGGTATTTCGGCTCTCTTTACTGCGTAAAAGATGATCAATTAACTGAAACCTCGAATTTTACTATGCATAGTCGATATTATTATGTGGAAAACAGAGGACAGTCTGAAAGAGATCGAACATCATAAACATTGTTTGACTGTTTATTATTTGAATTAAACTGGCCTTGGTATAAAACCAAGTAAAATAACTAACTTGTATAAATGAATGTGATTCTCAATGTACATCGATCTCTTTCATTCTGTGAGGTGCAGGCATTTCTGCCTCTCGTGTATTCTACCACCGCTCATTCCACGTCATTGAGACCAGGCGCCAGGCCGCGGTCTCTGCACATGTGTACTTGGTAAATGTTTTGTCCAATCTGAAACATCGGGCTGAAAAATTATAAAGCTTTTCAATTTTATACTTACATATATGGATTATGGTCTATTTAAAGAGGTAAATGACGACAAAAACCCCTTTTGATTCGGAATGGACAAGGATTATAGTGCAGGAACGGTCTCCATCGATCTGCTGTGATACTGTAGCACTAACCAGATGAACAACTTCCACGATAGCCTAGTTTTAAGAGATTAGTGTTTCTATTTACGACTGTAGAAGTATTCTAACTTTGTTAACCTTTACTATTTAGGGAAAGGGATACTCTGTTTATTAACTTGGAAATATTTATATACCTACGTAAATATATCACTTCATTTGTTATCTATCTATATTCGTTATACGTTATCGTTTATATGATGATTATTCTAAGAGAAGTGTGTGAAAAAATGCTACCTACTTATTTTCAGATTTTTATTTTTTCTTTCACCCGACCAATTTCATAAAGCCACCATCGGCGTGCCGGGCGAAGTTAGGGAACGATCCGCAATAGCTCAAATTATGACGAATCTTTTGACGATATTATAAGTAAGTGTAGACTGACGCTAGCCAGATCTAGTGTTCGATGGTAGAGTAGGGGACTCGTCCCGCCTGCCGGCATCATCTATAACATACCGTGGATGATTAGTGTCGATTACCGACAGAACAGACACAGATGTAGTGAAGCTAGACCGCCGCCGCTTTCAGCTTAGCCAAAGACAACCAACCTTATGCAATCAAATCACAACCGGCATGATTAAGATCAATACACCATCGTGGAAAAAGATCCGTGCGTGGTTCACTATACACCAAGGTAGCAGGATGGTTGTGGGCACGGGAGATCAAGAAGATGAAAGTGGCCAAGCGCAAGCTGACAATCGGGGGACACCTGCAGGCACACGCGAGCCGGACAACACCGCGACGCTGCACTTCCGTTCGTACCGCCCATATCTTGCGCATCGAGTGTCTGTTACCGAGTCTTGCTGTTGACATAGAGTAGTGTGATGCCGCACATTGTCGAGAGATGCTGCAGCGACTAGTCCCGCTAGGCGCTTGGAGTGGTGGAGCACGGTACACCGCACGGAACACCTTACGCGACAGGCGCGCACCGACGCTTCTGTCATGTGATGACGTCACCCTACAGCCACACGAGTGTACATATCCGCTCTGCTCTATAGTAGTTGAATGACCGACTCAGTATTACCGATTGAGAACTGCATGTAGCTGCACAGATTCGAACGTGCATATTGGTCTAGTGAAAGCACCGACATGAACGCCTTTATGTGTGACACGACTTTACTTACATGTAAAGTGTTCCATTGCAAACATGAAATATTTTATTATTGTTTTGAGTTTCATTGTCTATGATGAAAGTTATGAATGTTTTAAATTTAATGCTTCAAATGTTATGTTATTAATTCATGAAATACAATTTAAGTTTGTGTGTAATGAATGCCTGAAAATGCAATTCATTTATGCTCTTTGATAGGTACCTATCAAACACATCGCTACCATTCATAATATACAGATATACCTAATCACAACAAAGAACAAAGTAAGTCGGTTTAGATTTTGGTAGATGCCTTTAATAAAGCCATAATAGTCAACGAGTAATAGCAATTTATCCCAAATTAGTCCAAAATTTGCATCTGGTTTACCTTGCTAGGCACATTTACTTAATTTGATCTCTATTTGTTTTGTATAAAGGTGTTGTAATCATCATGATAACCTACATGCCGTAGCTATTAGGCTAATCGCAATCAAATCTAGGCAAACCGTAGAACTTGTGTACATTGAGTGCTAAAATCTTAAGGGTACTAGTACAGAATTTAGATAAAATAAATAGATTAACCCTTATCTCACAGCTTTTGCCAGTAAATTGTTTTATAGATAGACAATGCTAGGCATAAATAAACACGTCCTATAAATATTGCGAGCCGTATCGGTGAACAGGTTTCCGGAGTAGGAGTGAGGTTCATGCAGCTTGTGGTACCGGTAGCATGATACAGCTTTCTGCATGGCGGATGTCAGCATCCGGTTTTATTCATTACTTTGTGTTTGATAGAACTGCCTCGGCCCGACGCATGTTATACTTTACCGATATCTTGCAAATGAAACGAACATGTGAAGATATGAACATGAACCACCGTTTGCTGTGAACGATTGATACTAGCTGATGGTTGCTGCATGTTACTTGATAAAGTCACATTGCATTCCCCGAATCTTCGACTGATTAGATATTTTGCATTTAAATCTTGGAAAATTGTTATGTTACGTATAAATTTTTGGTTATTGTACCTTATGATTTGTTTTCGTAGCCCATACGTTGAAGTAGTTCCACGTGACCTTAGGATGAAAAGGCTTTCGTAGTCCTTGATGATTAAATTATGAAACATTTTAGTAATACACAAACGAAACCGCCTCAGGTCACCGTGGAACAGCTTCGTTCAAGTGACATAAACTTGAAGTTTGGTTGTGTGTGCGAAGGACCAGGACCGCGTGGAGCGAGCGCGCGAGCGTCCGCCGGCGCGTGCGCAGCTGCAGGTGTTCTTCGAGAGCGAGATCCGCAAGCTCGTGGTGGTGCTGATCGCGGCCGATGACCTGCCGTCCAGGGACCCCTCGCTGGGGTACGGCGACGAGCCCGAAGCATTCGCCAGAATACGACTGCTGCCATCACTGTGAGTATTGTGACACACCTACATATTATAAATTTATTCGTACACCCACATTTTGAAACATCCGTGATATATTACAGAGTTAATTTTAATAGCATTTACAACTATAGCACCCGATCTTAATTTTGATTATGTGCCTACTGACGACCTCAATCATTTTGAATTGACCAGAACAATACCTGCTGCATTGACAGCGATGAACAGTTGTTCCTACGGTACCATAACTTTCTGTTTGTTCTCAGTGAGAGCTGCCCGCCTATCGAGACGGACCCGGCATCCGCGTCGTGCAGCCCCGTGTGGAACGCCACACTGGGCTTCGGCGGCCTCACCGCGGATTTACTAGCCGGTCGCGCCTTGGAGCTCACCCTGTGGGACGCCTGTCCCGGCATCGACCCTGTGCTCGTCGGAGAGTGCATTGTGAGTCTATTTAGTTACTTCTTACCTTTTAATTTTTTGTTCTGCGTTTTGGTGATAAAGTGAACTGATAAATAGCCCCGTTTCATTGTAAGCAAAAACAAAAGGTGTATTTTGATTACTAAGTAATTTCTGTCAAACATCTAGCAAGTTTCTTCTAAGGAGCTTTGCTTGTTTTCAGATGGATATAGAGAAAGCATCAGCGGATGAACGCGCAGTCTGGTGGACGTTAGAGGAACGCGGTATGCGGAGTGCCAACACTTCTCCGCGCGGGTCTCTCACCGGCGCCCGAGCGCTGCGCCGCGGAGATTTCGCCTCTCAACGCTCTATCTCAGGTAGAATCTTAGGCTTCCATCTAAGCATACATACTTATATGGATAGTTTATCATGCTATCATGTAGTTGGGAATATGTTTATTCGAATTTTGCTCCGTTAAAAAATTCTGTAGTTTTGCCACAAGCACGAATAAACAGTTTCCATCTGAAATACAGACTTTAATATTGAGATCATTTATCTTGTCCGCATTTACAAACTAAGGAACCAACGTTCATGGTATGTATTCATTGTTTGTGTTTTTCACTATGCATTTAAAAAATGGCACCCATGTTGATGATAATGTGGTTCCATATTGTAGATGATGTGGACTCAATCGGCGAGTGCGCGTCCCTACTGCACCCCGACCACGCGTGGGTGGGAGGCTCGCGCCGCGGCTCCTCACAGTCCGAGACTCTCGAGGTCGAAGTCTACCAGCTTGGGAAAGACTTCTCCCGCTCACTGCCTGGCTCTCGGCGATCTTCATTCCAACAGCAAGAAAAGGGTAAAAACGTTATATCCAGTTTTTTAAACTTCTTCAACTAATTGTCAAGCCATTAAATTTTTTAAGTCATTTTCATTAAATGTTCAACTGTTCAATTCCGAAGTAATCTTCACTAAAATAAACAGTAACACTCAGAACACCTATTTAAGCTAACCCCACAAAAAGGAAAAGACGACAAAATATGACAATTGTCTTCTGAGCATTTCTAATTCTTGACACCGATCTGAAAAATTCTTTACATGTCTCTTGACATCAATTGCAATTCAATATTGTGGATTTAAAATATGTTGGTGTGTCAGTAGGTAGGTACTTCCCTACCGGAACAGTGGGTATAGCTTATGCGTGGACTTTACTAACTGTGATGTATCTTGAAATGACATGTATAGAGGGGGGAGGAGAGGCGAGTGCGCCGCGTCGGAACGAGCGCCGACGCTCGTCATGCGTGCGCCGCGATCCGGACGACATCCTGCGTTCACTTCGCGCCGTCAAAGGGGAGCTCGGACGCACGCTCTCGCTTTCAGGGTCCACGGCCAGGCGTAAGTACTGCATTCTGAGGAGCTACCTCGTTGACTGAAATAATGGCCTCGGTTAGCACGGCGAACACAGAATGACGGCGTGTGGTGAACATTTTCGGTCAATATGGCCAGATAAATAATTGTAATAATATACCCGGCTGCCACTCGACGTTTCCTATGCTAGCTCAGGCTCTGCCTTCACTTACACGGGCTCTTTTCAACTAGTCATTGAAGTTTAAATATAAACAGCAAATTCATCTGATGTTGAATTTGCTCTGATTACGATTTGTAATTTTTGCAGAAATATTACACAATATTTGGTACCAGCTGCCAGCTGAAAATTTACTGACTAGTTTAAAATAGCTAGGTTGTTTGGAGCCACAGTATCTAAAAGAAAGTAATCATGAAACTTTCTTATTTTCTGATTATTGTACCTACAGTAGGTAGGTGTTTATCCTACCCAAAATTAAAGTGAATTGAATTAATTGTCTTCAGACGATCTCTGCAATTGTAATAAATAGGCTATTGATTAGCTTGTAATGCTAAGATTTAGCATACGAGTACACCCAGACAAGCTATTAGTGTTTCTATTAGAAATGTAATACTACTGTGATATTATCTTATCTATTGTGTGTAGTTGACTTTCAGATAGGTAACAGCGTAACCACTGGGCTAAAAGATATTGTATGAAATATTCCGAAGGAAGAAATGTCTCAAAGTTCCAGTTTCAAGTATAACGCTTAAAATCCTAATAATTATTTTGTATGTATTATAATATGTAACACAATTTTATTTTTCTTCTATCAAGATCCTCGGTCCTAAGCCATAGAGCACTTCTAGAGCTCAGACATACTCCCGTCACCGAAACATGTCTATCGTGATCACTCCCCGACCGAAACCCCTTGACACAACCCTATAGAGTATACCAACATTGAGGGTAGTACTGACTTGTACTGTGTTGTGCTTGTTTGGTCAGCAGCGACGGACCGTTAGCGCCTCGGTAAGCGACTGTTCGTTCGTGCCCGCGCCGCGCGTGCGCCGCCCGGTGTCAGAGCGCGGCGTCGGTGTGCGCGATCCCTTGTGACGTCCGAGTCGGCCGCCTCGCCCCGCGCCCGCTCCGTCGCGCCGGCGGGCCCGGCGGGCCCCGCGTGCCGCTCCGCCCGCGCGTGCGCAGCCGGCGCCACGCGGGGCCCGCGGGGCCGCAGGACGGTGGACGGGCGGCGGGGCAGTAGTAGCATGGGTCATACATCGCTTGCGCGGCGGCCGCGCGCACGCACCGTTGAATGTGGCTGCGCCCGACGCTTCTCATCACTTCACTTGTCTGTACTTGTTCTGTCCTGACGCATGCCCGACCGCGGGCGATCACGCTCACTCCATCTGTTTCTGTGTACCGTCTGTTCGGCTGTCTTCGTTCATCTCGATGGCATTGTGTCGCCTAGGATGTTTGGATTTCATTACCTCTGCAATGTCACTCATTGTTACGAAGCGCATTCTATTAGATTTCTTGTAAATATTGATTTATCCTCTCCTTAGGCCGTAGTTAATTTCATACAGTTTTCCCCCTTTGACTTAACGAGCTAGGAACCTTAACTCGATAGTAGGCGCGGTTGCGCATGAGACTTAGCGGACGCACGCGGCTCGCCAAAGCCAGCGGTGGCATGAGCTATGATACCAAACTCCTCCACGGAACGCAAACTTTCCTAACAATCAACTAATGGCTGCTCATGACACGGAATGCTTACCATAATATGTTAAGTTGAGAATCGCTTGAGAGAACTATTAGAATCTCGACTCCACTCTTGGCTGCACACGTTTAAACGCTTTCTCTTTCATCTGTGTGTTTAGGAAGATGACGATTCGAGTCACCGAATGTATGTCGAGAACCGTATACATTGGCACGAAGCTGTTTGACGTGCTTTATTTTCATGTAATGTTTATTTTTGGTAATCTTTAAATGTTCGATTGAGTGGTTTTGATAATCGTTTCGTATGTTCATTTGAATGTTACCGAACTCGCCAACTTCCGCCCGAGCGGTGCGTACCGCGGCACACGGGAGAGCATGTGCGCGCGGGCGATGTGGCGGCGAGCGTACGGACGAGTGCGCCATAAATGCGTGTGCGCAGGCACGGCGACGGGCCGCAAGGGCAGCATGTGGGCTGCGGTGCCGGCGGCCGGCGCCTGCGAGGCGGCGGCGGCCGGCGACGACGACGACGCCGTGCCGCTGGGGCCCGGCCAGCTGCCGCCCAGGAACGCCATGCTGCCGCCGCTGCACGCCGAGATCAATATCAGTATCATCATGGTCAAAGGACAGTTGGAGCTGGAGGTGAGCTTTTACCATCTCTAAAACGGTGCATATTAAAAGACCTTTACAATTCCTTTGTAATCAAGCCTCTTCTAAATATTTCCATTTAAAAAAAAACGACATTGATAACAACGTTAAACAACTGGGTTGTGTAAACTTGTAGCTATAATTAGTTAGTATGTCCAAAGTAGCTATACAATATGTCCAATTTCCAATTTAATTAACGCACGCAATATATTTTTTTTTTCGTAGGATAGAAAATACAGAGTATCGACATGTTCAACAGATTTTGTTGTCGATTGTGACATGTTTTATGTCATCAGGTATCGCACGCCCGCCGGGTGTACGGCGTGAACGGCGAGGTACCAGACTCGTACGTAAAGTGCTACCTGCGCGATGGAGACAAGTGGTTGCACAAGCGCAAGACTCGCATCGTCCGTCGCACCACCGAGCCAAAGTTCAAGCAAACGCTCAAATATCAGGTATTTACGTCTGTGATTTTACTGATAAATACATATCAGTGTAACAAAAGAGGAACGCGTCTACTCATTCCGTTGAAATCCTAGAAAAGATTTCTCTGCTCATCATCATCATCATTATCAACCCATAACGTCCCACTGCTGATCATGGGTCTCCCTTCACTTTCGTGAGGAAGGTTAGGCTATAATCCACCACGAAGGCCCGGTCCGGGTTGGTGGGTAACATACCTACCTCCGAAGTAACTCTCGGGTAGGTATGTGAGTTTCCTCACGATGTTTTCCTCGTGAATCCAAATTGTAGAAACTTTCATATAATACGTACATATGTAATCCATTGCACCGTACCGTACATGACTGGTAGAGTGCATTACATGTCCACTTGTATATTCAGGCGAATGAGGCTCTCGGACGCACACTGGTGGTGATGCTGTGGCAGCGTTGCGGCGGCTTCGAGCACAACCTGGCGCTGGGAGGCGCCGAGATCTGCCTCGACAAGCTGACGCTGCCGCAGCGCACGTACGGCTGGTACCCGCTGTTCCCCGCGACCTCGCTGGCGGCCGACGAGTCACCCGACTGATCCAGGGAGCCGTCGCCGGAGCGCCGAGACGACGACTAGCGCCCAACGACGGCTCGACACACTTATTTGTATTATGATACTGGAATTTTCTCGGAATTAGTTAGGCGGGTGTGGTGCTCAGAGCGATGGAGCTGCGTAGGTTGAATAGTGGTCGATCTTACACACCTTATTGATATTTTCCTATCCTACCAGGATAGCGTTTTTATTATCTTTGATAATACATTGAAATAAATGCCAAATTATGTGCTAATTAAGTGTGTTGTCCACAACGGTTGAAGGGATTTTAATGAAATTTGGTATAAAGGCCCTAGAATATCAAACAAGACCCGCGGGTGAAGCTGCAAGGCACAGTAAGCATTATCGTACGGCTTCTAAGCAAAAATAACATTTTAATTTTCAGTCAGTTTCTCTGGACGGGACGACAATTATTTTTATCGTTCACAGAACCACGAGTAAAATAATGAACGTTTATTTCACGCATCATACAGTCGTATCAAAATAGTTAGTACGTATTTCAACCTATGTATGCAAATATTGATCTGAGCTTCACACTTTGTCTAATCAAATAGTTACCACGGCTCGCGACTGCTGCCCTTGCGTCGAATATTTGTTAATCATCAATGTAAATAGTTTCCAGTTCGTGTGTATTCAATGTCCAGTAATCGTTTACGTACCAATCACGCTTGATGTTAAACGACTACAACCAAATTATAATAAAAGCAAAACTAACTGTCATTGTTAACTAAAGTTGTTAATACAATCTAAAATTGCATAGCAAATTAATTGATGTATATTTCCAGAATTTATTTTTTGTAGCGAGGTATTGGTAGATATGTGTAAAGAAACGTGTAAGTAGATATTTTCATGTATCTCGGTGTAATTTAGAGGTAACTAATGAACTGTAGTGACTTTCATCTGCGTGTATAGACCCACATCTATATGTAGTTACATTGTGGATAATATCTCTTTTTTACTAAATAGGCTCAATGACTTTCGACGTCTACTTTTTATACTAATTCCCTATTATCACGTTTATAAGTATACTATTTACTTAAAAAAAAAATGCGTTAATGTAAATCGAAATGTATGTACTTCTAGAAACCTGAAGAGCAGCCGAGTTTTCTAACGAATTGATTTCAATAGAGTTTAGCTATGCTCAAAGTTATAACCTCAACACATGTGTAGTGTCGTTAAACGTGTTAATTTTGAGGTGTCAAATCTCGTACTATTTTTCATACTTGATATTGTAATTACGATAATGTCACCTAAACCCTAACTTCTACACTTTGCCTTATCTTACGAATAAATACATTTTCTAATGTTACTCTAGTGTGTAAGTGCGTCTAGGTACTATTCTTCCAAGGTTGTGCTTTAGTGGAATTTCCAATGTATACCTATACGTTTATCATTGCGACTATCATATAAATAACTTATTCCTTTACACCTAGATGTCTATTTCTCTACAAAACTGTACATACGTAAGTCTTGTTTTCAAACATTTTCTACTACGCACAATACTTTCGTGATAGCGTCTATTACTAACCTTTTATATCGTCTAGACTTAAAACGGATGTACTTACCCATTTCTGACAAGTACTTCGATGTTTCCAATAAATAATCCAAGTAGATGTTTGAGTAAATATATGTGTATTTCATCGACGTCTTAGTATGTTATCAAAGTAGAAAAATTAATATTTCCTCATTCCAATAACATTCGAAACAGTATTGTGTGCGATTGTGCATTATGTAGTAATATGTAATAAATACGTGTCCTGAGTGCCCAGAGCTCTCGGTACCGGTTCGCTGGCCTAGCCCATTAGTTAGTCACATACAAATTTACTTATAGGTGTATTTAATAATTATGGATAAATTATATTTCGATCGGTGTTAGAGAACAATCTACATAACATATCCTTCGTGAAAACTTTAATGTAATTAATGTAAACTATCAAAATCTGTGTTCTTCCACTGCTTCCAAAGCTTTGCTCTTGACAATATCACTTTGCTTAATATTGTATTTGATTGGAAACAGGGCCACGTTGATATCGATGCTTTCTCTATATTTTTGTTTCCAGGTACAGGTACCTACGGACATTCTTATCTCTTTGAGGTGACTTTGCTAAGATACAAAGCGTCTTTGATTATTGTTACATTTCTTAGTGTCGTCGATATCAACGCAACTCTTTTCCACTATGGTTATATGATATTTTTGCAAAATATCATATTTACAGAGCTTATTCGCCGAACGAGGTTCGGTCTATAAGAATGATATTCATATTTTTCTCGACATGAAAATGTTTTGTAATTACGTAATTTTGTCTTTTCTATCCTATATTTACCAATAATTTTGAGAAGTCGGGTTTACCCTGTTTATATTATTTTATAGCATCGTACTTCCTATGAGAGAGAAAGAGAGAAACATATTATTATACAATACTCATATTTACCTATAATTCTTCTTAAAATGATATATTATAATACTCAAATATTTTAAATGCCTAAATTATATGTATATTGTGTGGAGAATATTTTTACACTATAATTTTTATATTCGATTACGTTGTAAAATATTTTTATGATATCATCGTGGCCTATTCTGAAGTGACGGAATAAGGACTCGTATGGAACGCTGACAATTATAAAAAAATTTTCACTGATTTTGTGAGTGTAATCAAATCGTTATAAAATCTAATTAAAACCGCGTATTTACCTCTCGGTTAATTTTGAGAATAGGCCACACTAGCATATAATATAATATACAAGTATTTATTATAAACGATATTACATAATATATTTAACTATCAATTCTGACGATGTTGGAATCGATCACGACTTACGCTTATTATCTTGATATATTAGAGTAATAAAACAAATAAATATTCTTACCTAAGTGTATAAGGAAACATAATCTAATTATTATGTGCCTCGACAGACCCCGATACCATTTGATCCCCACTTTCGCATATCTTAAAGACGTATAACTCAGACATATTAGTCGTAATAGAAGTAATAGACCTGTAAAACTAACGTGCCCCGTATCTCACCTCTGACTTTGTAGCACGAACTAATGTGATATGGTATCGGATATCAAACTTAACATCTCCTTAGAATAATTGTTTCTTCCTAGGAACAAACTCTTTTCACGCTCCTCTGATTTATACTGAAAATTAAAATAACTTTGGTAACAGATATCACCAAATGTACAATATAATCTGCATCAATTAAATATAAATGGAAAGTTTGACTAACTATCAATCTATAATATAATACAGAGATTCATGATGACACTACTAATATCCAGAATATTGTCTGTACAAATATTTTTCAGTATAAATCATAAAATGAAGTGTATTCTACAAATCCTAGTAGGTAAAATATATTTGTGTCAAAGTATATTATTGAATAAATGTGATAACAAAATGAGTTTATTATAGCGATATAAAAATATATTGGAATTTTATTTATATCATCCAAATAGTCCTAATTAGGGTTAAGGATCTTTGTATGTAATCGTGACGTGTATGATTAGGGATCTATTACTATTTAACATTGTAGCATATTAACGCAAGCGGAATTATAATATTATACATTCCACACATTATAACTGGACAGAAGACTGCTACAAGGTACAATTCAGCCAATAAAACAAACAAAGATGCGATAGAAGTTTATTGAACGCAATTCACTTAGCAGCTATGAGCTAACACTTCTTACCCAGATAAGGTGCGATGGGTGGTTTACACGTGCGTGTAGTCTGCCGGTCCGCACCACACTGTGACGTGATGTAGAAGGGCAGCGGCCGCGGCCGCGCCGCGCGCCGCGCTCGACAGGCGCGACCAGTGCTCGCGGTTCGCGCAACGGCCTGGTGGATAACAAATCCAGTTCTCGCCTTTCAGTGTATTTGGGACAGGATTATAATGGTCAATAGATTAATGACCCGTATTGAAGAACACTACTAGATATGCACGTGATTACTTGGCACACAGATTAACTAATAGTGATTTAGATGTTGTGGATTCGTGCGCACTACACGACCTTTTAGTAAAGTTTGTGAATACGGGGTAAGAGGCAGACCACCTGCAATGTGATAACGTCATCAAGGTGGCAGGAAGGCAGTGGAAGCGCTAAGCACAGGTCCGGAAAGAGTGGGTGCACATGAGGAGCAATATACTCTCCACGGGTTTTTGTTGTCTGATCTACATTGGCAGATAGTGATGGTGTTCAAACCAAGACGGAAATTGTGTCAAGTTTAATATAGTTGTGAGGGCCTATGATGTAGTCAGCGGACAGGGAAGCGCGCTCGGGCGCTCAAAGTGCCATACATTATGTCTATAATCATATATTTTCTGTGTACAATTGCTTTATTGTGAACCTGACATGACAACAAAATTTGCAGTCAGAAATCCTTTTATTTACAAAAAAAATACGCTACTGCCATTCTTCGGAATAAACGCCTAAGAAAACACTTCAAATTATATCTGCATACAACGGTGGTGTCCTAATCGCGAAAGTGAGGGGACACTTGCGCACACAAGTGGACCGATATGGGCTGATGATGATGATGATGAATCTGATCAATGACATTTTACCCGAAGTAGGGAGTTACCGTTGGCAAATGTGACCAGTCTCTCAGCGAGTGGGTACCCGGTGAGCACGCAGCAAAGCTCCGAGTCGCCCACGTGCGAAACGTACACGCCCCGGCTGTCGACTGGCAGCGTCTGCGAGATATTGAGAGATAAATAATCAATGATGTAGTTTTTCTAGTCCTTTTGTCTTCGTTGCCGAGAGCACGCACCTGGTCGACGGCCTGGTCCATGGACACGGCGAGCACCCACTCGCGCGCGTCGTGCAGCGCCGCGCCGCGCACCGCGCCGCGCGCCAGCAGCAGCGGCCGCCGCGCCCAGTCCGTGCACTCTGCCGATGGCGCACTACGTCACAAGGATGCTCCCGCTACTGTATTCGGAATACGTCGGAACTTTCCGACGATCTCAAGACATTTTGTCAAGTAAACTTGAACATAAATCCCCGGGTTAAAGAACGGACCTCTCGGGCTCATAGTTATAGCGGTGCACATTAATGCCTGGTTGACACGATGCGAATTCGCGCACGAGAACTGGTTTTCGTACGCATTCACGTATCGTGTAGACGGTTCTCAAAAGCTCGCATGCGTGCACGAACATGGCGTCGCTCGCGCGAGAATAAGTTCATGCATGCTTATTAGTTGGCCTTCGAGAGGCGTCTCACACTGGTATGAAAAAGTTTATATAGTTCGACAAACTTAATTCATTTGTACATCCGTCCACTTTTTCATAGTTCCGTCAAACAACCAAAAACCACACAAAAATAACTAAAAGATCTATTTTACCAAGCTGCTAAAGTACAAATAAGCTTAAGGCGCTTGCCCTTGTGAATGACATTTCAGATTCAGATTAGAAAGGTGCAAAGGCGAATATTTAGAATCACTCTTATGCACAAGGCTAAATTAATTTAGCATAGTCCTCACCGAAGTCAGTGTAGTCAAGCAAATGCGCGGAGTCTTCGTCGGCCGCCTCCACCAGGTCGAGACAGCGGTTGAGGAGCACGAACGCCTCGCGCGCGCCGCTGCTGCCTTCTCCTCGGACCGCTTGTCCGCACACGTAGAACGCTACCAAGTTTTACGATTTATCTTCACAATATGCATAAATAGGCATAATGTTATTTGTTTGCGATGTTGCTTTCTCCGTTTCGACTCTCGACTAGGATTTTTAGTAGCTGCCTACGAAAATTCGTAGCGCGTGAGTTCAACGCAAACTTATTTTTTGATAACATAATATTTATTATCGCCCTGTGTATTCCGGGCTTCGATCTCTCGTAGCACATTTACACAAGTTTATTATTACAATGTGAACTCATATAGTACATATCGTACTGAAGAAACTCTGCTACGATTTCTCAGAGCAGTCTACGAAAGGTTACTAAAGCTAGGTTCACATTTGTAGGACGTGTCGTGTCGTGATGCATCAGATAAGTATCGGTTTCATACATTTACACAAGCCGTCACAACACACTGCATCAGAGAAATGTGAACGCTACCATATTAAATGTATGAAACCGATACCCTTTCCGATGCATCACGACACAACAAGTCAGACAAATGTGTCGGCGGCTTAACTCCAGAAATATTCTGTACTTTAATACAGCTTTAGTTTAATTCAGTCAATAAATAAACTCAACCCAACACGAAAAGGGATTTGAAACACACAAATTGATATTCAAGGGAGGTAAAGTGCTTACCCACGTCGGCTACGACGATATCAGAGTACCGCGGCAGAGCGCGCGCCGCTTTGGAAGCTATTTGCGGCACGTGCAGCGCCATTAGCAGTGTTACGGCCTGTAAACAAATTATACTGCTCACTGAACGAGTTTCCATAGAAACCCTAGTATTTTAGTTCACAGTGAAATTCCAAAACAAAACTGGAGTCCCAGAAACTAGAAAAATTATCCAAACTCCCTGTCGTTCTGTTGTAGACATGTGCGTGCTCCAGGCGGAGGACTGGCAGGAGGTGGCACAAGATAGACTGAATTGGCAGCTCTTATTACCGGAGGCCAAGACTAATTTTGGTTCGTTGCGCCATCCTGGTTTATTAGTTAATGTCGATCGCCCTTCGGTCTTAAAAAAATAATACACCGTAACTTGAGAATCTAGCTTGTATTCATGTTACGAAAAAACTTCTGTAGATTTCTAACACACCTTGTACATATGTTAAAGTTTGTAGTGAATTGCCTAAAGAATCTTGTCATCATGATGCAAGACATGTTGATTTCTTAGCAATGACACTTTGTTCATTTTGGTAAAGTACATTTGAATACATTAAATATTAAAGACTCACTTGCATGGCCCTATCGTCTGCGCCGGCGGCCGCCATCACCGCGCCGGCATCTTTCAGCGCTTCAAGCGCTTTCGGCACCATCGACACTCGCACCAAGATCTCATTGCAGACTGCTTTCGCTAGAGGCGCGTCGTTGTTTGGAATAGTGGAGCCGAGACCGGCTTCAGTGGAGATGTACTGACGTAGAGTTTCCAAAGCCTGCGAGAGAGCCTCCGGCACCTCCTCGCTTTCGATCTCCATTGCATCCATACGCTGTAAATAAGTGTTTCACGTGTGTATGCGTTGTCTTGCGGAATCACGATTGAACAGCTCTCATTTGCATTTATACTGCTCGTTTATATACTGATAAATAAATAGTTATTAAAATAATCCGTTAAGGTTTTTTTGCGAAGGGCAGAGAGAATGAAAACACATACACATAAACAGATTCCTTTTTCCATTTATAACTTTAGTGTGATTGATACGATTGATAGTTACAGGGTGTGCCTTAAACACGTGTGCGGCGAATCTGAGCGCGTAGTGCGGCGCGCGGGCGCCGGCGTGCGCCAGGCACCGCTGCCAGTGCCCCGCGCGCGCCAGCCGCTCCAGCGCCTCCGCTTCCGCCTCCGCCTCCGCCTCCGCTCCCGTCTCCACTTCCGCCTCGTGATCTACCGAGGTGGGCTCCTCGGCCTCGTACTCATTAGATGGCCCTGAAGTAAACAAACTGATTAACTAACTAGTTTACTTTTACCAATGAATTCCATTCCAATAAATAAATTCCATTTTATCCACTCTGCCGTTTTTGCGTATTAAGGCCGCAGACATACAGCTGTCTGTCTCTCTGTCTGTTTGAGCCCTAATGTTACTTTCGCTTTAATAAAATTGAAAGAATTGTAAGGATAAATAAATAGGAGTTGATTTCACCTGGAACGTCGTCGTCTGCGCCCGCGTAACCTTCAGACAGAGCCGCGCGTAACTGTTCTCCGATATCACTTTGCCCGATAGCAGCAAACCTGTAAATAGGTACTCGTAGATTGAACCCAGTCTTGTTACTCACAATACCTATTCCATATCGTGCGACGATCGCACTCTTTACATTTTAGGAAATGTTTCGCTACAGGCCGTCGCTTTCATTCATCGTGCAGCGAGCACTCCGTTCAGTCAATTTTGGTGCCGTTTTTCTACCGCAGCTGATTTGTGCAGGCAGTCTTTCACCGGGAGTTTTACCTCATAATAGTGATGCGACTCATGCCGTCAACCATAACACTACCTTACCTCTCGGCGAGCATGTCCGCGGCCGCCGCCCTCCTCTCGTCGTGCAGGTGGTCGCGGGCGAGGCGCGCGGCCCGCAGCGCGGCGCGCTCGGCCAGGCGCGGCGCGGCGCCGGCGGCGGCGGCGGCGCTGGCGGCGCCCAGCAGGCGCACGGCGGCCCACCACTCGGCGCGCTCGGCGTGCGCGGCGGCGCGCGACAGCAGCGCCGGCACGCCGCCCGGCACCGGCTCGCCGCTCTCGGGCAGGTACTCGCGCGACACGCGGGATGCCTCGTCCCACAACTCTGTCGAGAGATGGTGGCCTAGCGGTTACTCGTGCGCTTTGCAACTCGACGACTCAAAGTTCATCTCTCGGCTTCGCACTGATGACTTTCGTAAGTTACGTGTGGATTCCCATCACTCCGTGCTTCAAAGATTCATATCGTATTGAGTAAGTAAAGTGTATGTTAAAGCTACCGAGGTCCTTGTAGTGCTGCACGACCTCCCGCGGCCGGTTGGCGCGGATCATGAGCGCCTCGAACTGCGGCAGATCACCACGCTCCGCTGCCGCGCGTGCTCCCTCCACCAGCACCTCCTCCACCTGCACATGGGAGATCAGATAGGTGTTCCATATCCTTCGCGGCGCGTCAGGCCGCTCCCATCGTTACTCAGCTCCACGTGTAGCCTACCATGTGTGGCGCGTGTTCCTCCGCCAGGTCGAGCGCCCGCTGGTGGCGCCCCCGCGCGAGCCACATGCGCACGGCGTGGTCGGGCGCCGCGGCGCGCAGGAAGGCGCCCTCGGCCTCCTCGGGGTGCTCCTCGGCGAGCGCGGTCGCCTCGTGCCGCGACACCTCGCGCCGCGTCACGCCGCTGCCGAGGTCGCTCAACTCCATGGCTATATCCCACCTGACGAATCAACTACTTTATTCACTACGAACTAAAACAATTATGTTCTAGAATTCCGCAGACAAATTAGTTTTGTCTTGTTTTCGCTGCCGTGAAATTTCAAGGGCCAAATCAAACATTTACTTTTGAGCTTGAGAGGTATGCAAAATTTCAACACAAAACGAAAACGTGTTACCTCTCGGCTTGTATCGCCCACCGCGCCCCCAGCGCCGCGAGCCCCCGCGCCGCCAGCAGCCTCGCCGCCGGCGCTCCGCCCAGCACAGCTGCCCATTGCAATGCTACCTGAATTCCACAATCAAAGTTGATTGCTGCAACTTAATAAAAGGGCTTCCCATTGGTTAAATAAAAAAAAAATTTTTTTTTTTATGTAAGCTAACCTGTTGTTGAACATTACTCGGCGCATGAGCCCGCGCAACTCTTTCCGCCGCTTCCCACTGATTTGCCGAACGGTACATTTGAATTGCACTCTTCCAGTCATCTGCACGACATGCAATAAAAATGTTATACAATTACGACTCAGTTTTCAATTGTTTATTTATATTTATGTGTAAATGCACAAACCGTGCGAAGCCAATCTGAAGAAAAAAAAATAATGCAAGCGTGTGTCGTGCACTGACCGGCCTGTACGTAGTAGTTCTCCGCGGCGTGCAGGTCCCCGGCGGCGTGCAGCGCCTGCGCCACGTGGCGCCGCGTGGGCTCCAGCAGCTCCCCGCGGTGCGCGCCCACCAGCCGCAGCATGGCCTCGTACTGCGCCACGTCCTGGGGAACGCAACAGTCGTAGGCGCTCCTCTCTCGGCTGCCGTGCTGGCCGTCGGAACACGCTCACCTTGTACATGGATATGGCTTCGTCCGGTTCTCCCAGTCCGATATAGATCTGCTCGGCCTTCCTCAGTTGTCCCTCCTCTCTCAGCTGTTGCGCCAACGGCATGTAGATGTCCCTGGTTTCCTCTTCGGTGAGGTGTGACGCCGCCAGCTTGAGTCCCTCCGCGAGCTTGCCGGCAGCGTTGTACGCACGCACACAGCGCGCCGCCATGCCGCATGACGTGAACACGCGCTCTGCCGTCTCCCACTCCTAGATAGGAATCGACATTTATTCTCAAGACTATGAAGGTCAGCACCGAAATGTATATGAGAAAAAGAAAAACTTACTTGTGTCGATATGTAGTGATCGCCCAACTGCTCGCACTGTTCTCGGATAGACTCTTTATCGTCGATAGCCTGAAATTTAATTTATACCAAATCATACAAGGTAATAAAAAGTAAACTCCACCCAATATTTTCCAAATGACGACGGAGCTCATTTCAAGAATTCCATTAATTCCTGTTTATCGTTACCACACTGACCACTCTCACCACAATCTACGTTAACTATCTGTAAGAAAGTCTACATAATAATATCAAGTTTTATCGGAAATGCCTCTGGCGTTGCGGATGTCCATAGGTGGCGGTGACCACTTACCATCAGGTGGGCCGCATGTATATTTGCCTCCTTTTTTTATAAAAAAAATGTTTTGACAGATGTTAATGTAAATGTTTTGAGAAAGATAGGAGGGATTAAACCCGGGTGGACTAATTTCCAGCTCAAGCTGCCGGCCAAGTTCGGCGCGTAGAGCTGGCACCTGTATGATCTGCAGCGCCTTGTGGTAGTGGTGCGCCTTGAGCGCGGCGGCGAGCGCGGCGCGCGTGCGGCCCGCCTCGATGAGGTGCGGCACGGCGGCGCCCGCCTGCCGCTGCGACACCAGCCACTCCCCCCACGCACGCTCCAGCTCCGTCGCCTGCTGTACTGGCACCTGTATGATCTGCAGCGCCTTGTGGTAGTGGTGCGCCTTGAGCGCGGCGGCGAGCGCGGCGCGCGTGCGGCCCGCCTCGATGAGGTGCGGCACGGCGGCGCCCGCCTGCCGCTGCGACACCAGCCACTCCCCCCACGCACGCTCCAGCTCCGTCGCCTGCTGTACTGGCACCTGTATGATCTGCAGCGCCTTGTGGTAGTGGTGCGCCTTGAGCGCGGCGGCGAGCGCGGCGCGCGTGCGGCCCGCCTCGATGAGGTGCGGCACGGCGGCGCCCGCCTGCCGCTGCGACACCAGCCACTCCCCCCACGCACGCTCCAGCTCCGTCACCTCGCTTGGACAAGCCTGGAACGTACGTACAGATCACAGCTGTAGTGATGAAACCACCCATGCATACCACACTTTTCTATAGCATTCGTATTTATCACATTACTAGTCGCGACGCCCGGTTTCACCCCATGTAAGATATCACCAACACGATCAAGAACAAATTATTTTATGTTCTACTGCTGGACCTAAAGTATCTGTATACTAAAATTCGTCAAAATCCATTTAGCCGTTACGGCGTCTGTTCGCGCCACTTACATTGGCACTCATAATACCTTCCTACCTTCCTATTCCTATCATTTCTTGGCGACTATCTCTGTCGCTCATATCGTGGTATCCACGAGAAAACTGCTTGCCGCCGCAAGTAGTCTGCGATCGACCCTCGTCCTTCGCGGCTGCCGCTCTCGCCGAATCCAAAGTACTGGATCTGCTGCTCCTCTGTGGTGGTCCACGTGAATTCGACGCGAAAATATAAACAAAACCCGCTATAAACCCGCCGCGTAAACGCTCCTTGCCGACACGCACCAACCGCCAAAAATACAGTCCACTACATCGAACGTCATAACATCCTGAAGGAACAAGCAGCTTGGAGACGGACCCGAACCGAGGTGATTGCAGTTGCATGGAGACCAGGTTAGTCGCCAAGTTCCTTTGTACTACTCTTCTACCAGCCATCCTTCCCCCGCCATTGGAGGCGCGCTCAGCCTATACAGCTTAGCTGCCGCGCTAACATATTGTTGGTCCTCCGCCGCCGGATCTTCTTTGGTCCTCCCGCTATTCTCTGGCCCCTCTTAGGCCTCATATAGTCCTCTTTATAACCGCCCGCAATTTTATATTGGTATTTTTACCAACGATAATTTCCTATAATTATCGTGTTCCCGCCCGCAATTACAGTTCAGATAGTACCCTGTACTATCCTACTACGCTCTTATATACTTATTTCGTGTATTCCGCATTCCTAAATAGTAAAAATAACGATTTTTCCGTAATTCTTAATTTTTATTAAAAAGTGAAGGTATTCCTAACGACCGCCCGTGCGTCTCCACGTGGGTATTCAATACACCGCGCGCGCGGCAGGTAAATGCTGTAGGCAGTTGCAGTAAATTAGGAATTTCATACTTTATCTAGTTTTTTATACTTTGTTAAGATGGCTATGGCTACTCGTTCAAAAGACAAAGATAGTGAAGTATACGAGGACGCAAAAGCGCTCGATACGTTACAGATCGAACGTTTGACCTTGATAGGTAAACGCGACATTATATTTTCTCGCTTACAAGATATTTTTAACCGATCTTTAAAGGCTTTCACTGATGATACTGAAAATGATTTATTTCTATGTGGAATGATCTCGTTAGACCGTTTACGCTCCGATTTCAATGAAATTGTGAACAAATTAAATGTCACCGAGTTGACTCTCAACGCTTCGTACACGGTAAACTACCAATCTATAAACGTCTTCGAAGATATGTTTTGCCGTTGTCAGTTTGTTTATAATAAACTTAACCCGCCTTTAAAAACCGCTGATTTCAATGTTGCCCCGCAACGTAAATCCATCAGAATTCCTGAACTCGATTTGATGGTCTTCAATGGAGATCCGATGACCTGGAGAATATTTTATGAGTCATTCAAACGCACGATTCACGAAAATCCCGATCTCACTGATCACGAACGCGTCCAATATTTAATTAATAAATTGTCAGGCCGGGCCCTTGCAGTTTGTTCTGGTATCGTACCTAACGGTGATAATTATCCGATCATATGGCAGACGCTCGTCGATAAGTATAACGACAAACGTAACCTAGCCTCCGCTTATCTTGATCAAATGCTTGATTTTAAATCTTTTAACACCGCGACGAATAAAAACTTAGAATTATTCCTAGATAAATTCTGCACGGCTGTGTCAAGTTTGAAGTCTCTCAAGCTCGATAACGTGTCTGATTTTATTTTACTATCGCTCGCTTTGAAGAAAATAGATTCAAGTACTGCACGGTCGTTTGAAATGCACATGCGAGGTAAATCTATGCCTACATACAATGAACTTTTAAAATTCATCCGCGAACAAAGCAAAATATTGGAACGCACTACGACCGTTTCTCTTAGCCGCAGTGATAACAGGCCGGGTACTGCAAGGTCTACGCAGTCTTTTGCAGCATCATGCGTCACTCACTGTCCGCTTTGCAAACAAGCCGATCACGCTAACTTATATAGATGCCCTGCATTTGATAAGCTTTCTATCGACGACAGGTACACTTTTGTAAAACAAAGCAAAGGTTGCACTAATTGTCTAAGCACTACGCATATAAATACTGCTTGCAATTCTAAATTTAATTGCCGTTATTGTGGATGTAAACATCATTCTATGTTATGCCGCAAAGTATCATCTTCCCGTGAAGACAATCGCCCGTACCCTAGCGCTCCGTCACAGGCGCACGCGCCGCCTCCGCGCGCGCGAACTGGCAACTTCTCCGCCGCCGGGGATCACATGCCGCCTTCGGCATCGCCGCCGCCCGTCGCGGGCTCCGCTAGCGCTCAGCTGACGAACTTACCTACAACTGCTTATCAGTCATCACAACAACAGGTGTCGCTGTGTAATATACGCCCCGCTTCGCAGCCTAATGACACTACTTGTTTACTGGGAACCGTACAAGTTTATGCTACGGATTTAAATGGTCGCCGCCATGTGGTACGCGCCTTAATTGATTCAGCTTCCCAAAGTAATTTTTTAACTTCAAAATGTTGCGCTAAATTAAATTTAAAATGCAATAAGGTGACGAACACCGTTGTTAAAGGGATAGGTTCCGCATCTGACCCAATCAAGGGAGCAGTTTCTGCTACTTTATCTTCCCGCCTAAATGATAATTTTATTGCAATTGACGCCTATGTTATCGACCGCATAACAGACAATTTACCGGCAGTGAAAATTGACGTATCCTGCCTTTCATACCTGAACTGCCTGCCTCTGGCAGACGACAGTTTCGCTTCGCCTTCCGAGATCGACATACTTATAGGCGCGCCGCTCTTTTCTGAAATATTGCTATCAGGCCGCGCCGCTGGTCCGCCTGGTACTCCAACCGCTTTTGAAACCATTTTTGGTTTTATCGTAATCGGGACCGCTCCCGTTACTCCCGCTCATGTTACTCCCGCTCATGTTACGCCCGCTCATATTGAAACCGTTGTTTCTATCACTGACCCCTTGGTTGAAGATAGATGCCGCTCTCATATTTCCCTCTGTACCTTTACGGAAGGACCACGTTTAGATAATCTTGTCCAACGCTTCTGGCAGCTTGAAGAGGTGCAATGCACGCCGACTTTGAGCCCAGACGCTATAGAATGTGAACGCATTTTTACAAATAACGTTTCCCGCGATCCTACGGGACGCTATTCTGTAGCGTCACCTTTCTCCCGCGATCCCGCGACCTCTCTGGGTAATTCTTACCCTATCGCTAAAAAACGCTTCATGTATCTCGAACGTAAGCTCGCCGCGACACCTGCTCTGCGCTTAGAGTACGATGCTATAATCAAAGAGTACATTCAGAAGGGTTACATTTCACTGATCGACAATGATAGTCCTTTTACTGGATATTACGTGCCACACCACGCCATTGCGAGACTACAAAAAACAACAACTCGATGGCGTATGGTGATGGACGCCGGTGCTGAAACTGACTCAGGCCTCTCCTTGAATCAAGTTTTATATACCGGGGATAATTTACAAAACGATCTTTTTACAATCCTCTTGGATTTCCGCCACTACCCAATCGCTTTTACATCCGATATTAAACAGATGTACCTACAAATTTTGATAAATAGGGACCACCGCAAATATCAAAAATTCCTGTATCGATTCGATCCCGTTTTTCCGCTTGATACCTACCAATTCAACCGCGTTTGTTTTGGTCTACGTAGCAGTCCGTTCCTTGCGATGCGAGTGTTGCGACAGCTGTGCGCCGCCGACGGTGCCCGCTTCCCACTCGCAGCATCTCTTATCAGCGACAACACATACATGGACGACGTGTGCTACTCCATGCCTACTCTGTCTGCTTGTTTACAACTCAGAGACGATCTCCGCGAGTTGCTCAGGGCCGGGGGCTTCGATCTCGTCAAATGGGCTAGTAACTCACCCGCGCTCCTTGACTCCCTTCCCGTCTCTGCGTTAACGGAATGCGTTAAAAATGCGAAAAATGCGTTAACGGATCTTTTAAATTCCGACGAATATAATAAGTCTATCTCAGATGAGTTATCAGCTAATCGCATACACTGGAAATTCAATCCACCGCGAAGTCCTCACTTCGGGGGGAATTATGAAATATATGTGAAAGCGTTTAAAAGTCATCTTCATAAGACGATCGGTTCACAGTTACTCACCTATGAGGAAATGTTAACCGTACTCACACAGATAGAATGCGTTATCAATTCTCGTCCTATAACGTTATTGAGCGAAGATCCGTCTGAGCCGACCGCGCTGAGTGCTTCACATTTCTTAATGACCGCACCGCTGAAGCATTTACCCGCTTGCACGGTTCCCGATGAACCTGGACACTTATTGAAACGGTACGCTTTATTGGATCAAATGGTACAATCATTTTCCAAACGGTGGAAGTTGGAATATCTTCACTTACTTCAATCTAGAGGAAAATGGAATACACCTTCGAATCCCATTACAATAGGTTCTATTGTTCTTATTATCACTGATAATATTCCCCCGCTATCCTGGCCTCTCGGCGTCGTCGTGGCCACTCATGTCGGCGGCGATGGCATCTGTCGAGTAGCGTCAGTAAAAACGGCGACCGGCGTCTACCAGAGACCCGTCGTCCGTTTATGCATCTTACCTACCCAATAATTTAACCCCTTGCTCCCCGGTCAACCGCTATGTTATATTTAACCCGTTGACTGCTTAAGAGTTAACTCTTATTTTTATTTTTTTTATTTCCCGCTTTCTTTTAAAAACCAATGGTTTTTAGGCCGGGGGCAAATGTTCGCGCCACTTACATTGGCACTCATAATACCTTCCTACCTTCCTATTCCTATCATTTCTTGGCGACTATCTCTGTCGCTCATATCGTGGTATCCACGAGAAAACTGCTTGCCGCCGCAAGTAGTCTGCGATCGACCCTCGTCCTTCGCGGCTGCCGCTCTCGCCGAATCCAAAGTACTGGATCTGCTGCTCCTCTGTGGTGGTCCACGTGAATTCGACGCGAAAATATAAACAAAACCCGCTATAAACCCGCCGCGTAAACGCTCCTTGCCGACACGCACCAACCGCCAAAAATACAGTCCACTACATCGAACGTCATAACATCCTGAAGGAACAAGCAGCTTGGAGACGGACCCGAACCGAGGTGATTGCAGTTGCATGGAGACCAGGTTAGTCGCCAAGTTCCTTTGTACTACTCTTCTACCAGCCATCCTTCCCCCGCCATTGGAGGCGCGCTCAGCCTATACAGCTTAGCTGCCGCGCTAACAGCGTCAAAAGGGTACAAACACGCATACACACAAACAGCATCTATAATATTAAAGTGAGATAAAAAAATTACGTAATCAATGGTAGGTTACCTCTCTTGCGAGCTGCACGGCCCGTGCGTAATTGTTTCCTTTCGCGTAATAGTCCACAGCCGTTCGATTGTCGCCTCTTCTTTCCGATATCTCCCCCGCCATCTCCCACCATTCTTCCTGTACAATAATAATCAACTCTTACGTCAAGTTTCCGCCTCTCGTCACTCATAAATCAAACTCCATAACACAAAGAAAATTGAAAATGAGCCGACTGTGAGACGTTAGATAGATGCTATAAACCACAGCGCAAGTCTTTGTTTCTAAGTCTGGATTTTAGTGGAAGCATTCTCCTGAAAGTTCCCGTTCGCTAAATACAGGGAACCTTAGTTAGAGATCAGGATTCATTAATAAAATCATGACGGGCTATTATTATATATTATTAGAATGCGTTATTATTATCTATTATTAGAATTATTACCCGAGAATTATTTCGGAGGTAGGCATGTTATCCACCAATCCGGACTTGGCCCCCGTGGTGGAATATGGCCTAACCCTCCTTACGAAAGTGAGGAGAGACCCGTGCCCAGCAGTGGGACGTTATGGGTTGATGATGATGATGATTATAATGCGTACAACGAAATATTTCCCAGCAAACGCGACGCTTGTTTTTATAGCATCATCATCATCAACCCATATCGGGCCACTGCTGAGCACGGGTCTCCCTTGTTTTTATATGAAAGCAATAATTTGGGTAATCAGCGATAGTTCTCCGTATCGCCGAAGAGCTTCTTTTGTGTAACAGACCTTTATAAGCTGTGCATATATGTTGTCAACCAGTTCGTTGTCCCTCAGCATGTGTGGGTGCTGCAGTAGCAAGTTGGCCGCGCGCCGAGCTCTGCCGCCCTTTAACCACAGCCGCACCGCGCCTTCGATGTCTCCCGAGGACGCTAAAGCGGCCCCGGCTTCTCCGTAACGACCTAGATTCCAATGAATCCAGTCAAAGTCTAGTAAAGTGAAGTCTGTCTGTGGTTACGACAGACTTTAGAGCCGATATCTCAGGGTGACGAGCGCAGTGCAGTGCCGCGCAGGATTATGCAATGCAAAGTTCTGGGTGGCACTGTAACTGTTATGGGCGGCCGTAGTGCTTACCATCAGGTGAACGACTTGCTCATCACGTCACTCCGTCAAATAAAATAAAAAACATATCCAATTCATTTTTCATATTATTATAATAAGGAAAAGTAACCTAGTGTTATTTTTTTATTTGTCTGAGTCCAAGGGTATGGTATGGCATACCTTTGCCAGATATTCATCCGCCAAGCAGTAGTGTGCATACATAACTGTGTTCTGGTTTGAAGGTAACTGTTTAATCTGTTTCCAGTGATATCACTGGCCATATGAGACTTTCAGCGCCTCTTCTGCAGAAGACGCTACTATATATATGTGAGTGTTTATATGTGATTTAAATACTATAATTATAATACCTTGTAGGTCATGAAGATCATGTAAAACCTATATTTTTCGGCACAGTAGATATAATACAAGAAGGGCACAGGTGTACAGGTAAGCTGTACGAATACTTTGTATATACAACTTACCTGTTGAAGTCATGTAATCCATATGCTGCTGTTTCAACTCGCTTACAGCCGTCCGATCAGTTTTCTCAGCGACTGCAATGGCTTCAGTCCACCTTAAGTTAAAAGATAGTGAAAGATAAACGTTCAACGCTCACGTGATCATGACGCGTCATGATGATTGTTCATGTTGAAATTAATTAAAACCACAAATAAAGGAAAATACAAAAATCCGGCATAGCGTTAAACAATTGAAGCTTGAATAATGTTTATCACATTTTGGCACTGAGTATACAGTCAATAGTGGAGTTCAACAAATGGAATCGAACCCACTCGCTGTCGAGGTCAGTGATGCTCGATGATACGTGCGTCGAACGACGTACGTGAAACAAACATTGCAGTTAAAATCACCTGTTGTACTGTTTGTACATTTCAATAGCCAGGTCTGGCCTTCCAGCCTTCTTCACGTAACATTCTTCTGCGGCGGACAGGTCCCCGGCGAATATTGACAAGTGGGCTCGCACGAGCGGACTTTCAAGTCCTAAAAAATATATTAGGTAGAAATAAAAGACGATACCAAATTTATGAACATTTATTATATTGTGTTTTTTTTTTTCGATATTGTGCCTTTTTTCTCAATTTGTAGAGCTTGGGACTTGTGATTTGTCTACGATGGAGATCCACGTGCTTATTAACCATAACTGTTTCATCGATCCATCTTCACTCCCAGGTTTGAACAAAAAAAAAGAAAAGATAAAGAAAAAACAACTGACCAACTTATCCTAATATCAATGCTAACCAAAAATAATCCTTACCTGCAGCGATATCTCCGTCACTTTCTTTAGTAGCCAGTTCTACGATATGTTTGAGGTAAAAGGTGCGTCCTTCATCACCCATCTCGTGGTAGCATTTCGTGGCCAACTAAAACAACGCCCAACAATAGTGTAAATTCTGATTTAACAAACTAGACTAAATTCCAGTTTAGTCAAATGATTTAACGTTATTGTTCAACCTTATAAAAATGAATGTGGCAATTGTGATAAAGCTGCCTATATTTGAGCAGAAAAAGAAACATCGTTGTAATTGTAAAATTTGTTTTGTTCTAGTTTTAAGTTTTCTTTGTTCTGTGGTGTTTCAATAAAGAGTTTATCTATCTATATATCGTTAACATTAAAATGTCGCTTCTCACTTGAATATCATTACTGGCCAAAGCTTGTTCGGCAAGTTGTTTCCACAGCGGCGCCACTTCTGCATTACCATTCACGCCGTCCAAGTACTGAGCGCAGCCTGCCAAGTCTCCGCTTCTGAGAGCATTGTCTGGAACAATCGTGTACTACGTCATAGCATCAATCACAGTGCAATTTTCAGGCCATATTTAGTCTCATACTGATGGTGAGCGCTGACGGTGGTCATCCGTAGCTATCGCCGTGAAAACCATGCGTGCATTGAGCAACGCTCAGCGCGTTACTAAATCTGCAAAGTTTTTATAGCGATAGCCACCTACGACCGACGTCAATACTGGCCATCGTGGATAAGACTGAATACAGCCTTAATAAGAACTCGAATGATATAGTTAATTATTACAAATATTTTGGTCCTTCGAGCCAGGCTAGACTGTCTTAAATATAATTACTTCTTAAACCTTTGTGAGTCAATCATATTACGGAAAAATATGATTATAATAAGAAACTGTTAGATAAGGGCAAAAACGAAATCCATACTGAAAGCGAGCCGGTGTTCGTCCAGCTGCAGGTGCGGCAGCTGCCCGCCGTCCAACACGACTCGGTTGGCGGACACCTCCACAGCTATGCCGCCGCCACACTCCATCATCTCTACGCTGCTTGTATCCCACGCACTGTACCTATAAAATATTATTACAAGCGTATACGATTTCATTTCGACGACGTCGTCATGTCGTTCGTCTGTTCCTTCGCTCACCATATAAGAAGGTGAGTAGGGGTTTGCGCAACGACCGCGTCACTATTTTCAATCCATTGAACAAAACCAACACCACTGGCGATTATCTCCTGCAAAAACAATTAAGTTTAATACAAAAACTCGGCCAATTAATTCGGAATAAAATGTAGAACGCAAATAAATCTAACACGCGTTCAAGTCTATTACGTAACAGCAGAGACTGCTACGAGGTGCTACGACGTAGACATCGGCTACGAGAGTTATATTTTTTTAATGTACGTACCTGATGTAAGACAAAGCAAATCAGTTAAAACGCTTATCAACTGATGACAATTTGGCGCTATATTACGGCAGAGAAGCAGCTCTTGTAGCTTATAACATTCTATGTTTTTTTTTTCTTTTGTGTAATCGGTCTATGCAACAACCTAAATTTTTTTTAATTTGACTGAGCGACGAGACGAACAAGTCATTCACCTAATGGTAAGCGCTACGCCTGCCCATAACGTCACAGCACCACCCAGAACACTGCATTGCATAATCCAGTGCGGCACTGCACTGCGCTCGTCACCCTGAGACATCGGCTCTAAAGTATCATATGCCCAGTAATTTCACTGGAAACAATGCACTTCAACCGGAACACAGTAATGTTTGCACACTACTGCTTGGCGGATGAATATCTGGCAAAGGTGTGATAAAGATATACATAGACAAATAGAAGATAGAAGATGTTGCACGCGAGTATAACCTTGTCGCCAGTGTTGAGCCGCAACAAGGCGAGGCGGCGTCGCGTGTCGCGCAGCAGCACCAGCTGGCCGCTCTCGTTCAGCTCCAGCCAGTCCACGCGGGCTTCGTGCCACCACTGGCCGAGCTGCACCCCTGAAATGTACTCGCCCTTTAGTCATCTCATCTCTACTAGAACAGAATAGAATAGAACAGACAATGTATTTTGATAGTTTATTTTTCCAAATAAAGTCACAATTTGACTTCCTTACTTGGTCATCTTTCCTTTTTAACCGATTTCAAAAAAGGTTCTCAACTCGGTTATATATTTTTTATGTTTGTCAACATATTATGAACAGATTTGGCAATATCTATTTTTATTTTAAAGGATATACTTTCAGATCAGTCCAATAGAAATGTCATTAAAATCGGTTCTGTATTTTGTTTTTTTTTTATAAGGTATATCCAATCCTTACTAGGCATCTATCTTTCCCTTATTCAACCGTAGTAGGTTATCTTAATTTTTTTAAACAATTATGCTTAGAACATTTTGAATAAACATTCATAATTCAAATACAGTGGTGACTGGAACATCCTCATACATTTTGATCGATGTTTTTTCCAATTCAGTGCAAATGTAGACTTACATATAATAAAAATATAAAATTAGGTAGATATTATATGAGTATTCACTTATTTTTTTTTTCTTAAAATGTTTGGACACACAATTACAGGAGAGTTCGAAGTGTCCTCACTATTAGTAATATTGACCCGGCACCTGTAGAGAGATCCACGACGGCGATGGTCTGCCGGTCGAGGAGGTACGCGAGGTGCTTCCTGTCCCCCGCGCCCCTCCCCGCCGCGCCCTCGTTGATGCGCACGCTCAGCACGTGCGGGTTCACACGCTCCGTGCGCACCTGCAAAAAAAAATGGAAAATAAATTTACAAATTTTTTCAACTATTTGAATTTCACTTTTTTTAATTGTAACTACTAATTATAATAAATCTGATCATTAACATTATTATGTGTTTTTATAGGAAAAAAAATACTATTCCATGTTGAGCATGCTTATTACCTTCAACCACATCTTCAAAAACTTAACACCGGATGAAATCCTGACAGCAAACAACGACGAATAGACGAGCTTTTAGTTATTGGATCAGGTTTTGCACTTCAAATTAGTGCTCTGTACATTATTTTCCTTCGAAACGTATATATTTGTAACCAGTTTTGTGAAAAAAAAAAGTCCGGTTTTAAGTAAAAAGATTACCGTATGTAGAATTTGATCGAGTCCATACTCGACGACGCTGAGTTCCCCCGCGCGGTGCAGCAGGCACGCGCCGCCCACGGCCGCGTACACGCGCTCGCCGCCGCCGCCCCACGGGACCTGCGCGCCCGGCGCAAACCGCCGAGCAGGTGCGGTGTTGCCACTTCATTTTATTTATTTCAATGACCGTAACCAATTATAACAATCGAAAAAAACATTTTAAGAAATATGACACAGTCATCATCGTCATCATCAGCCGGAAGACGTCCACTGCTGAATATAGACCACGCCCATAGAACGCCACAAAGAGCGGATGCTAGCTGTTCGCATCCAGCGGCGCCCCGCGACCTTCACCGGGCCGTTGCTCCACCTTGTGAGAGGCGTCCTACGCTACGTCTTCCGGTCCGTAATCGCCACTTGAAAACCTTTCTCCCTAACGGCAACACAGTTATTACAAAATACAGATTCAATGTTTCACTCTCCACACCCTTTCATAAAAACGCAAGTGCTTTGACAATATGTCTGATGGTTGGTCAGGTGGTTTTGCGATGTCTGTGGTAAGTGCATTTACAGGTACATTTTGTATTAAGTCGCGCGCAATCACGCAATCTCTCATTTGTGAACTTATCGAGTTACAAACGACCATTTCTGTTACACCACGGAAAAAAATGGAGTTAGTAAAATATAAAATTAGTAAAAATTCGATGTAATTGTCAAATTACCTCGCTGGTCAGGCCCCGGGCGATGTCGCACAATATGAGGGAGGCGCTAGTGCGACAAACGGCATACCAATCGTTTCCTGAAAAAAATCTATAACTATTAATTGAAACGTAACAAACTTAACAATTAATGTCACAATGGGTGGCCTCATCTCACAGGATATCGGATGCGAATCAAGGATACCAATTAATTTATGTAATGAATATAATGTTTAGCAAGTTAATGCTATCAATCTACTTAATATGCTTCCTTCTTCTTTTGTGTTTTGTACGCTCGGCCCGAGTGAATGTACAGAACACAAAAGAAGAAGGCCTAGGTAGTCATCAGGTAGATATCTAGTAATAAACAAGTGTCTTCAACTCCACTCTTTCATTTGTTATTACCTAACGTTCCGACCAGTAGCCGTATTATGTAACTCGAAAGAACATGAAAATGGGATTCATTTGACGTATTTAGTATGGGCAAAATGTCAAACGAACGCCATTTTCGTTTTCATTGGAAGCGAACCCGCTAGAGAACATCCCTACCAGATAGTAGGACGGCCGTTCGGCACAGTTGCAAGCTGAGCCGCTGCCCTCACCTATGAACCGCACGCTGAAGATGTCGGGCGCGCGGCGCGCGGTTACGGCGAGCGGCGCCGCGTCGCGCGCCGCGCGCGTCAGCACGAGCTGCGCGCCGCTCACGTGCTGCACCTCCACCGAGTCGCGCCACACCCAGCGCCTGCGTGATACCGAGCTTTTATAGTGGGTGAAACATCAATCAACTCGCTAACGATATGTACGAGCAGAACACACACCTCTTTAGCTTCTTCCGCTTTCATAAGTCCCTTCATACATTCTCGCCAAAACTATATGTGCGTGTATAAATGTGTCAGCATCGTGTATAATGTGTGTTCACCTGTATGTTAATATTAAAAATGCAGATGTGCTAGTAACTCTCAAAATCAACAAGCCCAACGATGTATAAAACATTTTAGTGTCTGTCTGTGATTTTAAAATAAATATGAATTTTATATGAAAGGGTAGTGGGAGTTTAACCCACCAAAAACCCTACACGAGCAGTAACTCGATGTATTGATAAGTAATTCATAGCCCTTACCTCAGTACAGCCTCGAGTACTATGACGGCGCCGGTTTGCGACGCTACCGCCAGCTTGGTCCCGTCGCCGCTCCAGGCCAGCGCCCGCGCCGCGTACAAGTTGGGTATGTTCAACATAGTCAGTTCTAAGCTGCCAGATTCTTTTATTTCACCTATTAAACATCCATCGAATACTCCGAATGCTATGGTCTGAAACATGTACAACAATGATGGTACAATGTACTATCTGTTCTATTTCCTACTAATATTAAAAAAGTAACCCTATCTCTGTCTGTATATTTGCGCCCTAATCACGGCTAAGCGGCTGAATAGATCTTGATATTTGGTCTCGAAATAATTTGAGCACTAGGGAAAAAACTACATTAGATAGCGATAAAATGTAGTTCTTTTTATGGCGTGCATGAAGTTGCGGGCAATAGCTAGTAATAATATAAAACGAAATTGTGTGTGTGTGTGTGTGTTACAGTAAAATGAAAAAGATGCGAGCATAACTGTAGGACCAGACCGCAAGTGCCTAGTTACTAAATATAGTCGTACCTGGAAAAGTGGGTAATTTAAGTATTGGCAGGGCCTACCTGTCCCGAAGGACTCGGCGTGGCAGAGATGAGGTCCCTCCGGTCAGGCGGCAGCGCCGGCTCCAGGGTCCGCAGCAGGGCTCCGCGCTGCGCCTCGTACACACACACGCGCCCATCGCACGACCCCACTATCAACTGCCATCGGAACATCAACAAAATGTCACTCTACGTTCTAGGTAGCAAGATGGGAAAAGTCTTGATAAATCCATCCTTATGCTAATAAAAACGTCCGGCGCACACCGGGCAGCAAGATGCATCACAGTGTGGCGTTGGACGCAGAAAGATTTCAATGATTTAGCGGGCGGACGGAAAACACTCTCTTTTTTAATTTATCTGATTAATAAGTACAGATATATAAGTATATAAAAATTAATCCCTATTTCCCTTGAGCACAGGGCAGAATGTTTTTTTGCTCCAATATTTGTTGAGGTCCGAGGATGGTTCTTATGAAAGCGAAATTGGAAAAGTTCTCCGGAATATTAGAGAGTTTGAGCAAAACTGAAATTGTTTTTTTTTTTCTATGAGATTTTTGTTGCCGTTCAGGTACAGCGAGCCGTCCACGTGGCCCGACGCGAGCGTGCCCTGTAGTGCAGAGACGGAGCAGCGGCACTCACGTGTGGCGGCAGCAGCGCGAGCGCGGTCGGCGGCAGCGCGTAGCGCAGCAGCATGCGGCCGTTCAGGTACAGCGAGCCGTCCACGTGGCCCGACGCGAGCGTGCCCTCCCCGCACGTGGCCAGGGACACGCAGCAAGCGCCCGCACTCCAAAGACTTGAGCTCTTATTGCTTTTGCAATCGAGAGTCCTGCAATAGATGGTGGTAATAGCCTAGTGGGAAAACGTCGGCCTTCCAACGAGAGGGTCGTGAGTTCAAATCCCAGTACAAGCACTCGCTTTAAAGTGAAGGAAAACATTATAAGGAAACCCACATACCTACCCAAGAATTATTTTGAAGGTAGGTATCATCATCATCATCATCAACCCATAACGTCCCACTGCTGAGCACGGGTCTCTCCTCACTTTCGTAAGGAGGGTTAGGCCATAATCCACCACGGGGGCCAGATCCGGATTGGTGGATCACCTACATACCTCCGAAATAATTCTCGGGTAGGTATGTGGGTTTCCTCACGATGTTTTCCTTCACCGAAAAGCGTGTGATAATTACGTACATATGTTTTACAGAAACACATTGGTACGTGCCTGCACTGGAATTTGAACTCACGACCTTCTGATTGGAAGGCGGACATTCTCCCACTAGGCTACCACCGCTTACCACCGAAGGTAGGTATGCTATCCGCTAATCCGGACTGGGCTCCTGTAGTGGATTGAGGCCGAATCCTTTTCACAGAAGTGATGCGAGACCCGTATTCAGTAGTTCGTGGATACGTGAGTTCGAGAAATTGATCAAGGATTAACTAAACAGCCAACATGAGTCAGAAAAAATACTATGATACAATAATTCATCCTTTTTCCTTTTTTTTTCTCTTTATTATTTTATTATTTTTATACACTATTCTATAGAAACCTCCTTCCAAACAGCAAATCTAACCGAATCTTTCCATCGCTAGTGCCAGTAGAGAACCCGTTCTCTGCCGGGAGCAGCTTCATGGGCGCCCCGGTGAGAGGGAACTTGTTGCAGATGACCTTCTTGCCGCTCCAGTCAGCCCCGACTCGGTACACGAACACCATGTTATCGCTCTGGGCAACGCCAAGCAGTTCCGAGTTGTCACTGAATGATATACCTGAAAGACACGTACTTGGGTCTAATTCAATGAACTTATTTGTAACTAGCTGCGCTCTGCGGTTTCACCCGCATAATTCAAGTTTTCCCGCAATTACTCTCTTAAAAGCAATATATTTTCCCCGTTTTTACCACCATCTTCATTGATGCTCTGCTCTTATTGGTCGTAGCGTGATGTTATATATACTTATATATACTATAACCTTCCTCGATAAATGGACTATTCAACACAAAAAGAATTGTTCGATTCGGACCAGTAGTTCCTGATATCCTAGCGTTCAAACAAACAAACTCTTCAGCTTTATATATTAGTATAGATTCTACGTATTGTACACACATTGCTAAAGTATTTCGTATTTAGACATATCTTGTTGGTCAGTACCGTCCGTCCGTCCGTCATCCGTAGCTATCGCTATGAAAAATTTGGGTGCATTTAGCAACGCACTGACTGCGTCGCATCGGTTTTTACTGCGAAAGCTACGGACTACCGACGTCAGTAACCGTCAGCCTATACTCCTATGAGTATATGACATGATTGAATAAAGTTGAAAGACAAAAATGTATTGAGTGCTGAGAGATAATAATACTTATTTACTTGTAATAACATAAGACTTCTTCCCTGCTGCGGCATCGGCGGGTTTAGTCGAGAACTTGTCGCGCCGCGTACCCTCTCTGTCGAACAACAGCACCACCCGCTCGCACGTCGCCACCGCCAGCTTCACATTGTTCGGAGACCAGCACATGTCGGCGATAGGACTCTCATTCTCCTAGAAAGTACGCAAAAACATCATTTGGAGTTAGATGATAAGTCTCAGGACAGTTTGCAGGTTGTTTGTTCTTAAAATATTTACCTGCGCCTCAATGAAAGTCTTGGAATATTTAAGCCGCATTGTTTCAAGTTACTTAATACAATACAAGAAAATTATGTCGCAATAGAACCTCTGTGACTTGGTATACAATATTTTTCAATATTTATCACCACAAGTTCTGTTGTCACATTGAGTTGCCTAGCAACAATTATTTCAAAAATTGCCGCTAATAATCCGTTTAGAAACAGATTCGAGGAAGGAAACGGTGTAAGACCCCACAGAGCTCTTTTAAATACCAAAATACCTACATAATATAATAATATGAAATCTGTGGTATGGCAGAACTATCTACTCTGTGGTATGACCATGCTACTATTATGACATCTGTGGCAAATGAAATCTACCACAGACTTCATATACTATGAACTTCAGTAAAGAAAAATCTATATTGATAAAGGACTTTTCCTTTCCATTGTTTTTTTATCTTATTATAAAATAACTCTCCTTTTGGCAGTCAGACAAAAATATAAAAAAATCGACCTATTTTGGACCATAAACCATCAAGCCACGTCAATCCTTGAAGAATGATGTGACTGAGGATTTACTTTTTTTTTGGGTTCTGGTTGATATGGCAACTTTGTATAAATTAACGTCAGTTTGACAAATCAAACCGGAACTTCTTTTCTTGAGTTGTGTTGTTTGTGAAAAGACGTTGTGAGGTTAGATTATTTTTATCCAGTTCAATCGCATGTAAATTCTATGAAATCTCAAGTTTTACTTTGTTATATGTCGTAGTAGTAGACATGCATATGGGTGTTAGAGTATATTTTCCTAAAGTATTGGCCAAAAGTGTTTCAAACAAGTGATATTATGGTGTCACCAACTCTTCGAGCTTTCAGTTTTAGCCCTGTTTTTATCAATTAATCACAGAAACGACGTTTGTAAACGTTGTCTAAAAGTAAGTGCTGACATGTTTTCATATTTTATTACAGAACGTCATGCCTTTCGCGCGGTATGTACAGACCGGGCGCGTCGCCCTGGTCGCCGACGGTGCTTTGAAGGGAAAGCTTGTAAGCGTAATCGATGTGATTGATCAGACACGCGCTCTCGTAGACGGACCTTGCAGCGGCGTCGCCAGACAGCAGATCCGCCTGAACCAGTTGCACCTAACTAAGTTCCTTCTGAAGTACCCTTTCACAGCGCCCACACGTGTTGTAAGGAAAGCGTGGACTGACGCCAAACTCAATGAGAAATGGGCAGATAGTCAGTGGGCACAGAAGCTGGCCAACAAAGAGAAGCGCGCACAGATGACCGACTACGACAGGTTTAAGCTGACCTCTGCTCGTGTCAAGAGGAACCGTGCGAGAACAGCCGTGTTCAAGAGCCTTAAGGTCAAGGCGGCACGCTCCGGCACCTTTGGCAAGAGGCAGATCCCCAAGAAGGCGACCAAGAAACCCCGCGCCAAGCCTACGGAGTCCAAAAAGAAGGCGAAGAAGTAATTCCTTTGTGTCTAACTTAAACAGTGACTCGAGGAACTTTTAAATAAAGAATTACTTTAAGCTAATCATTGTGTCATTGTTTGAGCACACTTTCCTAAAGTGTGGTTATAGGTGAGTTTTATTGGTATTGTAGAACATGTGGTTTTTTTTCTTTACTCAATTTTCTTTCTTTTTCAGTTACGGCTGACATAGAAGACAAGTTACCAAGGTAATCCCTGTTCCTTTTGTTTGATACCTAATACACTTTAGGCACAAAAATCGCACAAAATATTAATATGATGAATCATTTATTAATAGTCTCGTTCGTATGAAATTCAATGATTTCAAAAACACCTTTTTGCTGAATAAAATATAACCATGCAGTTGAAGTTTATCCCAGTTGCTTGTGTTTAATACTGCTGTTCTTCACAGGATCCTTGAGGAATATAATGCAGGACAAAATGATTGACAGTCCCAATGATCCAGGTGAGTGCACTATTGTTAAATTTTTTAATAGAAATATGTCCAAAATGATGAATTTTAATTTATAGTCTCGTTCGTATGAATTTCGGTGATTTCAAACTTACCACCTTACTGATATAGTATGAAGCTGAAAATATATGGTTATCTCATGCTTTATTTGCTAATTTTGTGAATATGTTCTTTTCAGATAGTTGACGCTCATTCCAACTCACACTCAGTTATGCTTTTAAGGTTAGTAATGCTTATTACTTTACAAAATCATAATCTAATAGGTATATATCTGAAGCACTAACAGTCAAAAGGTTGCTATGGAAGCCGTTTAATGTGGTTGGTTTGTATCTACAATGTGATGATTGATGTATATCAGTATAAGATTCATCATCCCTATTTCTAGAAGGTATACTAAATCTAAGCATGCATGCATATATTTGCTCGTCAGATCTGCCTGACAGACTTTCCTGGCAGGCAGATTCGCTGGGCAAATTTGTGTGTATGCTTAGATAATTAACTGATTTAAGAAGTAATCATATCTGATATTAATCATGGTTCTTGTAGTTCATGAATATTTAGATACAGGGAGTCCTAGTTATGGAAAGCGAGATCTAAGTATATGACAGTGTCTCATTTTCATTATTAACATGAAATTATTTGTTTAAAACTTGAACCCTACCAAAGCCGATGTGTGTCTGCTAAATCTGACATGCGTGACTCTGGATAGGAACATTATCACACTCTGTGTAAGATTTGTGGTTATTATAGCTATACATCTAAGGGTTGAGTGTGACAAATTTATCGCATCCATTAGCATTGTAAGTAAAGTTTATGGAGAAAAAACATGTGATTTATTTTTTTATTTTGCGCGCCCAATGCTGACTGGTTAACCAACCAATTAATTAATCTAATTAATTAATTAATTAATCTGATTGTTAATTTATCTTCACAGGTCAAACTGGAAATGGAGTGACATAGAAAAACAGTCAACCTCTGTACCAAAGGTGAGTTTTATCTACAATTATTGATATCACTGTGTATTATAATTGTGTTAATATATAGTGATTTTAATTATCTACTAAATGTTCACTAAAATGATGACTTTAAGTATCGCCCCTGTCTGAATCTTGATGATTGATCTCACCTGATTATGTGACTAATATTCATTTGAATTCACTGTTTAAAATACACATTGAACCATATCCTGTTTCTCTTCAGAGCCTATATCCACCTTGAAGAAAATGGGAAAAGGAAGACAATGACCTGATTACAACTAGTGAGTATGAAATTACAACTAAATTTGTATGACTTCTCATTCTTCTAAAATGATGACTTTAAGTATCGCCCCTGTCTGAATCTTGATGATTGATCTTTTCTGATTTCTTTACACATTAATTTTTGGTCAATATTTAGAATAAACACTGAAATTGTAACTTTTCTTTTCAGAGGTTGTCATCAATGTTGGAGACAGTGGGAAAGAGAATAATTTATCCTTATTATGACTAGTAAGTTATCCTGAATTTGTATAACCTCTCACTATTTTTCTAAAATGATGACTTAAAGTATCGCCCCTGTCTGAACCTTGATGATTGATATTTTCTGATTGTGTATAAATAAACTTTAATTTAAATCAATATATTAGATAAAAAAACTAATGTTTATTTTTTCTTGCAGAATTTTAATCATCTCAACGGAACTCGCACTCGATCAATACATATTGCACCAGGTATGTGTTTGCACTTAATTTCAGAACATAAATAATTATGCTAACTGATACAAATGTTCACTTTTTCTCACTGTAGTAGGTACGGTCAGCCTCAAAAGTACCTGAATATTTCCTAATGTCAAATTTGTAACGCCAGGAAAAATTCTATGTTAGGATATGTTTAACTACATTTGAGTTAGATTCCCCCCCTCCTACCGTGATTTCTGAGGCCCAGTGTATAAATGAAAAGGATTGGTGACCCTACCAAAGCCGATGTGTGTCTGCTAAATCTGACATGCGTGACTCTGGATAGGAACATAATCACACTCCGTGTAAGATTTGTGGTTACTATAGCTACACATCTAAGGGTTGAGTGTGACAGTTATATTATTCAAACAATTAACTTAAGGTCCAATATAGGGAGTGCAAACATACTTGTATGTAATAAATCACATATTGCTCAATAATTAATGCAGAGGAATATTTTGTTTACTGAAATGAAATTGGCTACATATTTTTCTCTTTTGTTAACAGATTGCTGCAACCTGGCAAAATACCTATTCACTGGCAAACAACAATATCACGAAAGTAAAAGTCAAGTAAGTATCAAAGTTTATCATAATTTTGAAATTTTTTTTTTGTGCTGTAATTACTTTTTAATGATGACCAATAGTATCGCCCCTGTCTGATGTTCTGATGATTGATAGTTTCTGATATTTTAAAATTTACATCTTTAATCTGCTTTTTGTAATTTGAACATTAGTTACAAAACTTGTCGTTTTTTCCACAGTAGTTAAGAAGTACCTACTTCCTACCTCTGAAAGTGGACAGAAAAAATATCAGTTCCTCTGGAATGGGACGTGAATGTAATGGAACAAGGATGATCATGAAAATAAAGAAATGGTAAGACTTATTAGATACAGAAATAACCTACCTATATTATTTCTTTATTCCTCTAAGTATTGATTTTAGTTTTTTTTAATGTAGGGGCTTAGAATTACCCAATGATTATTCCAATCATACACTATATTTTTTTAAATGATGATTTTAATATCGCCCCAGTCTGAAACAAAATGTTGAACGATTCACTGATTTATTTAAAAAATGTGCAATTTTTAATATTTCATTTGATATGATTTCTAATTACACAAAATTTAATTACAGGTCAAATACTTCAAAAGTTCACTGATTTAAATTAAATGGAATAATTATGGTGAGTTACATTTTCTACATCTCTACAAATCTTAGATATCTTAGATTAGCAATTTAGAGATATATTAAATTATGTACCAAATGGATAGAACACATTTATTAATCCAATCTATTTGAAATGATGGTGATTACAAGCATATATCATATATTTTTGATGACAATATAATTAAACTGATAAAGAAAATCACTGCAAACACTGCATTCGTTTTGTCATAGCTTATTAATCAAGTTGTATCTTAATTTTCAGGTGGACATCATTACTACTTGACAATTTATCATCATAATAATTGCAGATCAAACCATGAAAAAAACGAGATGTAAGTTTTATCAAACTGGTATAATAACTTGACCAACTTTATTTTGATATTTTGCTAAATATGACCAAAGAAGTTTTACAATGATGAATATACTTAGTTATCCCTGTCTCACAAAATCGTGGGGAAAATATGGTATTATGGTAACATCTGAGATAAATTGTAACAAATTATTGTGTGATTTGAACAAAGTAAACATTCTGATTGAATTTTATTATTTCAGAACTACAGCTTGACCTTCTTTATTTGCTGCCCTGCTGGTCTACCTTCTTGCTTATAATGAAGGTACTTTTAATGCAACTTGTGCTTATTGTAATATTTTCTAAATAATTGTGACAAATATTGCTAAGATGATGAACTACTGTTATCCCTGTCTCACTAAGCCATGGGGAAAAATATGGTATGGTAACTACTGATCCAATACAAAATATGCTATTAAAAAAAATATTTTTTCCTGTTTATTAATCGATGTATTCTTTCCAGGTTACTCATGCGGAAGGCTGCAGCTGACTTACTACTTTGAAACGGTAATTTTGTTTTTAATATTATCGAAACTTAATGATTAAAAATGATGAATTGCTAAGTTATCCCTGGCTCACTTAACCATGGGGATTTTATGGTATGGTAATATCTGATCATAAAATTTTATAGATCTATAAGTTTCTAGTAAACAAAATTGTTAATCCATTTTTATTTATTTACAGATTCCCACGATATTATTTAAAAGAAAGTAGCTCCATCTAGCCACCTTCCCTATGGCTTAGCAATGGTAAGTAACACATGAATAATTGTTTTATTAATTAGTTCATTGCCTTACCAGAAGTTACTAAATAATTATCTAACTGAATGATGAATTAAATTTAGACAAGCATATATCTAGAAGTCTTTGAAGATAAAAATAATCTGATTTATTTTGAACCCTATTTCTGTAAGTATTTTTTTGCCAATTATCAATCAACACAATGTTTGTTTCAGGTACTAAATTTGTCATTACTTCAAATTGTAAAATGCTACGACGGAGAGTTTAAGACAGAAATTCGGCCCCTGCAACCATTGCAGAGCTGAAATCAGCGCTAGAAGAGGAGTGGGAAAAGCTTCCTCAAGACCTAATAAAAAAAACTCGTCAGGTCAATGAGAAACCGCTTACGAGTTGTTGTTAAGGCTAGGGGAGGCAACACCAAATATTATAAATAAATAATATATGTTTAATAATTTTGTTTTATTTTGATTTTAATTATATCTCTTAATATTGCGTCAGAAGTAGGTACATAGGCTATTTGTTTTTCTTCATTTATATTACGTTTGTCTCTGTCTTGCTCAGCGCGACTCCTGGACAGTGACTGATACTCATGTCGATCATCGGTATCTGATGAAACAATGCATTTTCGGATGCCAAATGCTCATTGGGGTATAAAATTGATGAACTTCGAAAACAAAAAAAAAAGTAAGTCCTAAAATTAATAACTTCTAAGTAGGTACTAACGCGCGCGTTCATTGGTCAAAAAAAAGCGCGCGCTTCCACGGCTTTCTGTTACACACTTCCATCCCTTTTCACGAAATCACTCCTACAGATTGAAGAAGCAAGAGAAAAGATGTTACACATCAATACAAAAGTTTCAGTTATAATCAATCAAGTGGCCTACTTGATTGATAGCGGTGGTGGTCAACTGGTCACAGACTAGATAGGGAGAGAAATGCTCAGGAACTATGAGATAATAATACATCGATGGGCAGCCGAGGGTTCTACATCTATATTATAAGACAGTTTCTTGCCGATAAGGTGGACCATAAACTAGTAGCAAAAATACTTGCCTTTAGAAAATATTAATGATGAAAAAAATATTCAATGATTTGATTTGAGACCTCGCCTAACTAAAATATTACTATCTACTCTTTGTTAGTTAATATTGTTTATCATTCCAAAGCCACATCCTGAGCATAACGATAACATTTTAATAATATAAGTAATGATGCATTTTCATAGTTCTGAGTTTAATTTATTTGCTCGTGACTAAATTACAAACAATGCGCTACATTTTAATTATTGAATTGGAGTCGATTGGATTTACTTCTTGCAAAATTCAGGTAACACCTAATTTATTATTACCCAAATACTATTACCAAAATTACCAACAGTCTTAGTTTATGTCAGTAAACTATCAATTATTGATTATTCAAAACTTTTTTTAATCTATACCATTGTTCGATAGGGGCTATCAGCAGAAGAGACGTCAAGATTAGAAAATATGGTGAGAAGTCTAGGCTTACCTTCAAATAATCAAAATCAAAATTTCTATGAAGTTGATACGCAAGGCGTTAGAATGTTGAACGTTCTAGGTTCTGCAGAATTTAGGTATGTTGGTACCTTCCTTAATAATACTATACTACAATGTCTTTGAACTAACAACACAATTAATTAATTAATTTCTATTTTTAACCGACCTCAGAAAAGGAGGTTCGCAATTTACTGTATTTTTTGTATCAAGCAAAACTTTCAAACAAATTTTATCAGTTACAGAATTTCCAGTCAGTCTATGGTGATTGAAAACTCCAAAATAGGTGGACGAACAATTCAAGTGCAAAAAATCGTCTGGACCCTAAGTCGTGATGGATAATAATATAATCAATAATCAGATTACAAAAAAAACTTTTATTAAATAAATAACATATGAAATAAAAGATGTTAGTTTGCGTTCTGCTCTACTGATATTTCACTCTGACAGTCACTAGGCACTCTATCTGTAAAAAGCTCAGGTATCTGAAAAAGTAAAAGAAATAAAAATACTAATGTAGCTAATAATAAAAATACGCTACGTCATAATTATAACTGATTGAAATTGAAGACATTACATAGATCAAGGTGTATGACTTAAGATATACCTGGGGAGTGTATGCTTCCACTCGATCAAGTAACAAATCTGAATAGCCCGGAGTATAATATCTGCAACGAAACAGATTCACATGATTGATTACAATATTTTTTAATTGAACAATTAATTACAATTGAAATAAAAACGATAATTATTATGTACTTGTAAATCGTTTAACACTCACTTAACAATTTCTTCGGGGAAGCAACTATTTATAATATTTATGTATTCTTTTAGCGAAGTGCCTGGAATGGAGTCAATCTCTTGAACTCTTTTTAAAGCTCCTGTTGTTACAAATAGTCTTCTGGCTCTGGCATCATTAGGTAATATCTAAAAAAAGTACAAATAGTTTACTTCTAAGTATAATTAAATAAAAAATAAGAAAAATATTCCCCTAAAAAATTTAAATTTACCGTAAAACTAAAATCATTTTAGTTACAGCCATAAAGTCCGTCCCTAGTCTCCAAGCCAACACTTGACATAGTTGATATAATAATTATCATAGCACACCTCACTACACTACAATGACAATTGACAATGTCAAATATAGCGCAAATGTCAAAAACACATGTTCATTGTCCAATCCAACTGCAACAGCGAAAGAAAACAAAACTAGTTTTATTTTGAAGTTTTTGAATTGGGTTGACAAGATCAACTTGATCTTTCGAAGAATCAATATCATGAAACCCTAGTAAGTCAGAGCAAAGAAATGATATAAATATGGCAGGAAAAGGCCGAGGACGCGGTGGTAACCTCTCGTTGACACATGATCAACTGCAAGCTCTCGGAATCGCAGGTGGACGAGGAGAAACCACGCCACAAGTTCTTACACCGCCGCCACTGTTCCCTAAAATCGAAGCGAGACCTCTCCCACTAACTAGTGACGCCGCAACAGACTACATGCTGATCGTAAAGGATCAGTTTATAGAATATTTGCATGATTCCCCAGCATACGTGAAAACGAAAACGCGGACCGACGGCATCGAACGATATTCTGATAAGTACAAGGTGCTTGCTGAAGATGCTAAGAAAGGAAAGATATTGGATTGCGTTTGGGCGAACATGCCAGGTGAGCTGAAACCGCAAGCAAGCAGAATACGAGCTGCGCGCAAACGAAAGCTTGAAGACCCTACAGATATCGCTAAAAGACTGCAAACACTGGAGAAAAAGGAATCACAGGAAACTGAAGATAACATTGAGACAAATGAAGATGAAGAAGCCTTGAAAAAAGCAGAGAACGAAGAAGAAGATGTGGAAGACGAGCAGGAACAGGAGTATGAAATTGATGATGGGACGGACTATGCTAACAATTACTTCGACAACGGTGATGATTATGATGAAGAAGACGATAATCTGGACGATGGACCAGTTTATTAAACCTAAAAAAGTGTAAGACATCTTATGGACTACTAAAAGTAAATATGTAAGTTTTTTTTTATGCTTAAAACCAATACTAACTTTAAGACAATATACATACCTATTATTATTAAAGTTTTGTTTATAAATGATCGGTTTTTTCCTATCGGAATAAACTACAATTACTACTAAACTCAAAACTCAAATCATTTATTGCAAGTAGGCAAACTCAATAGGCAGATAAAGGCATCATAAGCACAACCTTTGGTGCTCTACAAAAACCAAAATGTGTTGAATACCTTGGCATACTGGGCAAGCACATATTTGAGTATACAAGCTGGTGCTGCGTGTAACAGAGGCTCCAGTGCAGGCCTGTGGAGGCAACATTGTAGTGACTGCTTTAGAGCACATGAAGTCCTCGCTTTCACCTCACCTGATGACTTTGGATTTGTGTACAACTGAAAAATGTATTGTAAAATAAACAATCAATTACATACATAGATCTGATCCCTAACTAGGATTACCTGTATCTAGGCAATCCTCCCACAAACACTCACACTCGGAATAAAATCCTTATCCTTACTCATATTATAAATGTGAAAGTAACTCTGCCTGTCTGTCTGTCTGTTGCTCTTTCACGCCTAAACTACTGAACCAATTGAAATGAAATTTGGTACAGAGATAGTCTAGAGCCTAAGAAAGGACATAGGGTACTTTCTAATGCGAAAAAAGCATTGTAAAGGTTTGAAATAGGAAATGAAAATTTGTATGGAAGTTTCGTCATTTTTGAAGCTACAAGCTTGAAATTTATTTTTTACACTTTTGATTAGATATAAATAAATTTGGCATTCAAAGTTTGTAAAAATTTTACCCTTGATGGGGTAAAGTAAAAATAGAAGATTAAGGTTTGTATGGAAATATGTAAGGTTTCGGCTAAACCACTGCACCAATTTATAAGATTATTTCACTAATGGAAAGTTACATTGACAGCGAGTAACATAGGCTATATTTTATCCCCATATTCCCGCGGGGACAGGAACTACGCGGGTGAAACCGCAGGGCTCAGCTAGTCACAAATATTTGCCCTATGTGGAAATAAAATCCCTAACTCATAGTTGGGACGATCACCACCATTAAATAGTTAATTCTGTACTTACTTAAATAGTTTGTATTTTCCGAAAAAGCTGAAGATGTGACAAACGGCTATTGTTGGCCATAATCCTCAACAATGAGGGAATAATTGAGGAATAGATGTGTATTTTCATGATTACCTGCAATAACCTAGGAAAAGCGTTAGCCACGGCCACAGCGAGACTATGTTGCGGCGAATGCTTGGCAATGTGGCCGAGAGTCCATGCAGCGGCACATATCTCTGCGTCTTCAGCTTCATTGTTCCTCAGGATGTCCATCAGGGCAGGGATGGCCTGTCAAATATTGACAGTCCTTTACGATTAGGGAAATGAAAAAAGTGAATGGAAGGATAGTAATCATATAAGCCCGCCTTTTACCTGAGTGCATAATTTTTAAAAGAATGACCTAATGCCAGACTAGAGAATACCCATTTATAGTTTGATTGTTCCCCTTTCCTTTACCTTCGATTCGACAACAGCCATAGCGAGCTGGTCTGACTGCCCCGCAATGAATCCTAGCGCCATGCACGCTGGCACGCGCGTCCCTGACGAGTCTCCAGACATGAGCTCCACTAAGGGACCACATCCGCCAGTGTTGACCACCAGTTGAGCAAGCTGTTGATTTTATAAGAAGCACAGAACAAATTACTTTGGTGGTAAGTGGTACCCTCATGTAGAAAATCTGTTACCAAATCCCTGCTGTGTAAACTGACCATAGTCCATAAGAGCCACTCCCATTCTAGTCTGAGCTAGCATATCTAATACCATTGACGATATCTTCACTAACACCAGAGGGGCCAGGTCTGGATTGGCAGATCACATAATGTTTTTCCTTTACCAATAAGTGATAAATTTTATGTTTTAAAAGGAATAAGACCAGTTCTTACGTCTACAGAATGTTTGACGATGTCCCTGATGAGTGCAGCGGCGGCCCGCCTAACGGGCGCCGCGTCGTGACCCGCGTGCAGCAGCGCCGGGGGTAGGGCGCCACCTGCGACCACGGCCTCGGCCAACTCGGACCTCGCGCCCGCAACTGCACCGAGCGCGCACAGTGTGCTACGCTAATAACAAACGGAACAGTTCTCCAGCATACTGCTATGCAAAGGGATGTATTAAAGGGTTGTCAAGCATTCGATCAGTGACACATTTACTTGACAATAATGCATACTGAGAGTAAGTAACAGGCTCGCAACGGGCCTAATGTAGTTAGGTATTTCTAACAAACCCCTACACATGATATCATTGTGTCATATACTTTCGAGAATTTTTTGGAGGCTTTCTTCCGGCACATCTACTCAAAGATGCTATTCGTAGCTAAGTATAACATATCCGAGTACAAGCTAAGTGAATTCAAATCATCAGCCTAGAGTGATTCAAGTACCTTCATGACTTCATCAGCAATCGCGGTTAACATAGGTAGGTGTACGGTTACTATTCGGCTAATGACCTGCTCGTTTCATGACTGATTGTAGTTATCACATAGAAAAAAATTCTTCATCACATAGGTAAAAAGTACACATAAAGAAATTCACAGTAAAAGGGAAACCTTAAGTTTTGGATCCTGGTTCTCCAGACCATTGACCAAATGGCATATCGCACCTGCATCGACCACAGCCTCCGGTTTATGCTGTGCTATGTCAACAAGAGCCCCAGCAGAAATCTGCAATTCGAAAAAGTTATGCATAGCCGGAGTTACGCTCTGTACCTACTCAAAAAGTAAGAGGGTCTCAATTTAACAGTATTTTTTGTATGTGCTTCCCACGGCTTCCACATACTGTTATTTCCATTGACGTATTTTTTACTCTATTACTGTAATCCCAGACTTATCATTGAAAAGTCTGGGATGTTCACTTATTTCCTATTTCAATTAGATTTTTTTATATTTAGTTGAGCAACATTTTGGCAGCCAGGTAACTGGTTCACTGATTCATTTTCCAGTTATCAAATCAAGGCGCCTTTTTCATATAGGTAATTGTTTTTCCGCTGCATTTACATTGTCTGGTTTTTTTACTAAACAATTCTGTTTCTACTATGCCAATGATACCTTTATATGGCTTAGGGGTTGAGTAGATCGGGTCGAATGCGTCTTCATATCGAACCAAAGACCGGACATAATTATGCGGACCCCCCTTACACACACAATAACCTGCCGTTCATGGATTTACATAATTATAAATATTACTGACATATAAATCACCTGTTTGAGACTCAACTCGGGCTCCTGAAATGCCAAAATCAACAAGGGCAGAGTCCCTGCATCCACAACCAGACCAGCCAACTGTTCACTGTGCTTCCCAATGTATCCTAGTGCCCATGCTGCGTTTTCTTTTACCTAGAGCATTTTAATTAGCTATCACGAGAAAATAAGGGATATATGGCATGCATGGCTATTTGATTTTACTAGATGGATGGATGGATTTCATCGTAATAGTAGAATGTTGTCTGATTGTCGAATGAGGTAGGGCCAGGCCTAGTTCAAAGTTTGTCAGGCTCTCAAGGCACAGATAGATTGCTCAAGAGCCTGTTACGTGGCTTGGGTAATGCCTTATTATAAGAGTGGAATGAAAGTCCGTCTATAATAATAACCTGAGTATCAAAATCTTCAAGGCAAGATACAATATGTTCTAACGCGCCCAGTCGCACGATTGCACTTGCCAATTCTTCATTATGTCTGCAAATTCATACAATATTTATTTATTTATAGTGCCCCATACTAACATTGGTACATGGAACACCCCAGAGTCTGTCGGCGAGTGCAATCAGCTAAGTTACTGCCAATAAAGTGCATTGCTCAAAGTCCAACACGCACTTTACAGTTTTTTTTATCCCTAGGTGCATTGAGTTGTGGCCTGTGGCCTGTGGCTGTGGCATACTTACTTCGCGATCGCTCGCATCAGATAAAGTGCAGACCGTTTGTAGTAAACCTGCAAAACACCCGTGCATAAACCATAGATCATTATTAATTAATCACAACAACTACATTGATTTTGACTTACCTACCTACCTAGTACCTACTAATACTTAGGTAGATACCATAAATACATTTTCAAAACTAATAAGTATAACTGCTTATAACTACCGAAAGAAAATCTGTTTCCAATACCATACCAGCTTTCGATAGAAACAAAAGACGCTCACGTTGTATTTGTTAAGGTTCTCAAGCGTAATGGTGACCATGCCTCCATTCAGTAGCTGCCTGGCGACTCTTTCCTCGTGCTCAGCGAGCCTGGCTGCTGCCACCACCGCGCACTGTCGGACGGTACTGCAAGCGTCAGACAACAGCGGCCGAAGCAACTCTGAAACATTCATCTTTACAATCCCGTTTTGTATCTGGCTGAACGTTAAATTAGCTGAATCAAGCTCGCGGTTTGCTGAACCTGAAACAACTTTTCGTACCTACCTAGACGTATAGAGGAAAAAGCTAATTGGCATTCTAAAATACGAGCACTTATGGGGTTTCTACCTAAGTACCTGTAAAAGAAAGATCGTGAAGGAAGTCACGAAAGTGTTCAGTTCTAGGTGGGTAGGTATTATTATGAATACTAACCCAATACTCCAGCACTATCAAGGCATTTTACATTTGTAGACCTCGTAGCCAGTTCTGCCATCGTCTGAACAAACACCAATCGAGCTTTTTGGTACGTCTCGAATACTGAAGGACGAAACAACGTTTAATAAGAATTAATTGTGTTAAAAATACCTACCCACGAGGCTCCAACTACAAGCATAGTATAATTAGACTATGCAAGGTACAAGGACAAGGTGAGTATGATACCTAACCAGATACAATGGAAAAACATGCAACGAGATCCACGACTCCTACCCAGCTGTATGTTCCGAGGACTGCTCATGCTATGACTCATGTTTGGGCGATATTTGCGACACCAATTTTCTTACAGCAAAATTGATAGCTTCGTAAATAAATAATCTTTGATTGCGTTAGTTCCCGTTGGCTTTATATGTACCTAATTATTTGACAATGTCTACTTGACACCAATCATTTAATTAGACCTAGAAAACCTTTTTGAAAATAGGGCTTAGTTAAAAACTTCATTGTGTTAAAGAGCATAAAACTCCCTAGAACGTTTGCAGCTAATTCAGCTCTATGCAGTAATGCATAGTTATTGTTTCAATTACAATCTATTGTTTGATTGGGCGTGCGGCCAGCGTCACAGCCTGCGCGCGCGCAGTCAAGCACCCGTGAAGGCCATGTGACGGACGACGTCACGTCCCACAAATACATTGACAGAACTAAGTTGGCTAAGTAGGTAGGTATCACGTATGCAGCTACCTGCGGAGATCACGCACACACGAGCGAACAACCTGTCGGCGCCGTCGATCGCTGCCCTCCGCCGCCGCCGCGTGCTCGCCTTATTCTGTCTCCCAACTCTGTTAGAGGTAGTACTCTGCGACCGCGTTGTTAAAATGTTTTTCATTTGCCGGTGACTGGATACAAGTGCTAGTGCCCGCAGGATGCCGTACATCATGGTAATGGGCAGCCTCAGCTCTCAACACCTTTCGAAGGATGATGGAGCCACGGTCTATGGATTGAAGAGCGATGAACGTGCGACGTTAGTTAGGGTAATTAATCAACATTTCTCATTTCAATGGACTTGCATGGGTATAGGTATATCTAGTTTCTTGTTAGTCTTAATTTTCCTTTGTGCGACAAACCGCACACGGTACGATACGAGTTATGAAATTAGTACTTACCTAAGTAGGTATCCTAAGTAAAGTGTCGGCTTACTTGCAACTTGAACTTTATAAGTATTTTATGCTGCATTTGAATTTTTGTAACTTTACAAAAAAAAAGTTAATTTAAACTTCGGATTCTTCGTATCGATGTTTCATTTAACCATTGTGCCCTGAAACGGGCTGTTTTGGTTGAAACATAGTGGATGACAGTTAGACTGTGATGCAGTCTAGCTGGCAAGAGTTAGTTTTTAGAACCATAGGCACTGAAAACTTGACTGATTAAAACGACGCACTTGGTGAGGTAAACGATCTTACCCCACCTCTAACCGGTATGGGGTCGAAGTTTGTATGTCATGCACGACTTTATTTAGTATATACATACCTAAGTACCTAATAATGTAACAACCTTGGTTTACTACAGTTGGTGACTGTCGAATGTATATTAGTATTTTTTTTATATATAGCTGCCTGTACGAGCTGTTTCGAAACCTTCTGGATCATCAAGCTACATTAGGTAAAGTGCAAAGTTTTCATAAAAAAAAAACATTTTCTATCTTCTTACATCACCACTGTGGCGAATTAAGACCTACATTAACGGGACTTAAAATAATCAATAGGTAGATAATTGTTTTTTTTTTTTTTAAATAATTTTAGTTTGTTAGTCATGTAATGTAAACACATGCCCACATGTATTATGTATTTACAATTCATGTCACACTCCGCTATATTTGAACTTAAAATACCCATTGTATCTTTCCGATCGAAGTTTTGTACATTAAAATTATGGATTCCAAGCACATTGAAATGATAATTACAAGTCAATTACAATTTTTAGTCAATTTGAAATGACTTACTTTATGCACTTGCCAGTAACAAAATTACTCATTTTCACAGGAGCTGAATGCAAACTTCGGGATGGCAATCGCCACAGCATCGGAACCTGAGAGATTAGTCCGCGTGACGCAGAAGGGGTTAACGCTAGCAGTAGTAAACCGTCTCCACGCGCTGTTCGGCTACGACGTGATCTCCCACTCTATGGCCATGACCAATGCCAACAGAGAGCTGGTGTCCTTCTCCTTGTACAAGAAGTCGAGTCCCAGTTCGCACGGGCACGGCCATTCACACGGCCACAGCCACTCGCACAAAGGTCACACTCACAGCACACATGGTAGTGGTAATACACATGGCAACGTGGTCACGCTTTGATGGACCGCGAATGCTGTTTTCATTCACAAATATAAACGCCGGTAAACAGGCATCCACATCTTTAATGGTTGTGTAAACTCTATATTACGGTCGTAACTACCCTTTTCAGGGCAAACTAGTTAAACCTTGACAACTTTTTTTGTACATTAAAATATAACTTTTTTTAAACTAGTTTACTCTGAAAATCTTTAGGCATGAAATCAGTTGTAATAATTCTATCACATTTAAGATCTTCATAGCCATGATGTGTGTATTGTAGCTGATTTTAACCGGCGATGTACAGATTGTTTATAAAGCAGTATTGTGAAGTATTGTACTATATCATTACTGTGTAATAAAGCGTTATAAAAACACAATGTTTGCATTTAAATCAATATTATTCGGATCAGCGTATGAATAAAGTTATAAAAGCTATATCAGTCTTAATACATTCGGAAGTGTATTTATAAAATGGAATGCAGGTACCTACACAAGTACAAGTAAGATCTGTAAATGAGGACTAGATTTATAAAATACATCTTTACAAAGGCGAGGCGGTTATTGCACTTGAATTTCTTGTCCATGTCCTAGGGCTTGGCAGTTATTGGCATAGTTTTATCTTGGGCCAAATTTCTGTCTTTCTGCAGCTAATTTCTTCAATGCAGCAGCATACTGTCTTTGAACGTCCATCAACCGCGAGTATTCGTTGTAAAGCGTGTTCTTCTGTTCTTTTTCGTTTTTGTACTTGTCTTCCACCTTCCGAACTGTTTGATTCACCCATTCTACTATGGACTCGAACTGAGTCATAAACTCTTCCCTTTTTCTGGGCGATGACATGGCTCTGAAAATCAGAAATATATTAGATACTTGTAATATAGTGTATGGACTAATATAACAAAGGCATTCAGTAGAAAAAGTTTTAAATGTAAGACACGAATCTAACCAATTTTGACCTTACAATTATTGTAATAGTATGAACACTCACTCTTCGTAATTATCTAAGATGGAATTGAGCAAACTTAACTCCTTCGACGTATAAAGTTTCACTTCTAGAAGTGTATTGTGAAATATGAAATACTGCTTCGTTTCCTTGTGCTTTGAGGCCACTGAAAATTAAATTGAAATGTAGTAATATTTGTGTTTAGTTGACAAATAACAATAATATCTAAATACAAATAATCAGCTACCAATTACTATAGATAGAGGACTATGGAGCAGATGTGGCGCTTACCATCAGGTGAACGACTTGCCTATCCCGTGAACAAGTAACATAAAAAATCTAAAAGATCTACGGTAGCTACGGGCAAGTTAAAAGTAGGAAGTTATGTTCATCAAATCAATGTAGCTTTCATCCTGGATTTTAATATTTTTGTAATATAGATTTTTCGTGCCTATAATCGAGAAAACTACAAATTATTTTTACGTAAATCGAGTCTACTCTCCTGCTTTTAAGAAACAAAATGATGAATGGACACATTTTTATAAATTTGCTACTTGATAAATAAATATCAACATTATGATTTTTGTCCAAGTGTCGCAGGTGTTAGGAAATTGCGATACAGTGCGAGCTGCGAGCAGCTGTTAGACCCAAAAAGTAACAACCTCCAACTATATGAAACCTTTTCCAATATGTATAACAACAATGTGGCTGGTCTAGCAACCACCACCAGTCCTCACGAAAAAGGGCCTACAAACGGCGGGAAAGAACCTGCACACCAAGGACAAAGTATGTATAACGAGTATGTCGCCTGTCTTGTACAAAATTTTACATAATTACCTTGGTTATAAAGCTCCATAAACCTTTTCTCGTACTGCAATAGCTCTGCTGTACCCGGTATCTCATCTATGGCCACTGTGTATTTCAAGACTTCGCGGTTCAACATAGCGAGCTCCAGCCTCATGCTTGTGATGAAAGATTTAAGTTTATCTTGCCTTTCTTGAAACTCTTTTAATTCTGACGGAGTTAATGGTTTGTCTTCGGTAACTGCTGTGTGTGGATCCTGAGCAACTCTGAAATTCCGAGATTTAATGTAAGACGTTGAACTAGATGGGATAGGCTATCTATGTATTGTTTATCTATGTCTATTAAGCAAAATTTGAAAATGTTTTGTATTCACTGCAAAATGACACAAACATAATCTTGATTAAAACAAAGTTTTTGAAAACGAATAGGTTAGATACATTTATTTACTCACTACATACGTCACTAGGCAAGCCTGTACTATGTCTTGGATACTTATTCATCTCGGAAAAAAGCTGTTACTACCATAATACTTGTAGTGTGTTCTAGGCTACAGGGCAGCCAGTGATATAAATCTATATATATAAAAATGTTATGTTGGTTTGTGTGTTGTCAAAAACTCAAAAAGTTCTGCACCAATTGAGCTGAAATTTTAGCATGATATATAATCCGCATCAAGGATTGTTTTTATCTATTTTTTTCATCAGTGACATATCAGAGAATGTGCGAATGTGCCACAGCGAAGCGTGGCAGGGTACAGCTAGTATATACTAAAAGAGTTACAACTAAGAAAAATAAAATAATTATACCTCAATTCTTCCTCGAGCCTTTTATGTTCCTTGTCTCTAAGTTGAATCACCTGCATAAGTTCATTTCTCTCTCTCGCCAACTCTTTCAAAGATTTATAAAATTCTTTGACATTCTTATCACTGAAAAGCAATTCTTTTAATTGTTGATCCAATAATCTCATGCTGCATAAAATTAAATATGTAAGATTAAATTAAATAATACCTATAATCGTTAGATTTCATCAATTTGTATGTGATCTTTTTCATTTTGCCAAGGAGATCAGTGGACTTATTCTTTGCCGCTTCCATTCTGGCTTCATGATCTCTTTTACATGTATCAACCTCATTTTCCAAGGAATCAACTGCTTTTGTTAGTTTGTCAACGTCTTGTGAATATTTAATTTTTTCACTCTCTTCGAGTTCTTTTGAAACTTCTCCGGTAAGTTCTGAATGTAGCACTGCATAATGAATCTTTGTGTCGCCACTGTTGAGGTTGCTGTCTGGATCGTTTGTGTACCTGTCAGTCTAAAATAAAGTCACATTGATAAGTAGGTATCTGAATATATATTTCTATAAATGACTGTGTATGAAAATATGCTATACATAAATTCTTTTCAAAAATTATCCTAAGCTGTTATCATTGTTTTTCGTTATTAGCAAATAAGCCACTTATTTCTAAATATAGAAACTTCTCACTTTTATATTAGTTTTACGATTAAATATTAGTATTTGCTGAAGCCATAGTGCAGAATGCTCAATCAGAAACAATCACACAATATGAAGAAACATCTAATAGAGAAGAAAAACATTTTAACATCAATTTAAGTCAGTGGAAAGGCGTAACAAATAAACGGTTTTTAGATACTTACTTCTGTGGTAATTTTAGATGGATCCGCCAAAGTCTTTTCATAGTCATACTGAAATTGAAGCATTTAAACAATTGTACATTAGTAATTCTTTTGATCTATTAAAAAAAGGGTAAAGAAAAGTCACTCAGCTCAGTCATCACTTGCTTTTCGGTGAAGGAAAACATCGTGAGGAAACACACATAACTACCCACGAATTATTTCAGAGGTAGGTATGTGATCCACCAATTCGGATCTGGCTCCCGTGGTGAATTATGGCCTAATCCTCCTCACGAAAGTGAGGGGAGACCCGTGCCCAGCAGTGGGACGTTATGAGTTGTTGATGAAAGAAAAGTAGGCAAACATAAGGGTTAACACTTAAACTGCTGAGGCGATTTTCTTGTCTAGCCACAGGTACGGAGCTACACACACTGTAGTGTTTTCCCATACAGCTAACACCACAGTTGTGTTTTCCCGTACTCGTGGCATGTAATGAAAAAACACCACAGTTGTGTATTCAGCAGCGAACATGTTAATGAACAACTTACCAAGAAATCGAGTCCTTCGTCCTTCTTGGTCTCCTCTTTGTTAGTGGAAAAATGGATCAATGTTCGCTGGTCATACTCAGAGAGTGTGCCATTCACTTGTTCTAACTCATTAGCAGGCAGCCCACCCTTCCTCTTCCGAACTCTGCATGGTTTGTACAGGTTCTGTAAAACAACAGGAAAAACTAACAGTGGGTTGAGACACACAAAGTTACAAAGGGTTATGTCCGGAACATGTAAATTAATTTGTAGGTAAGTCAACAAAACGGTGTGTGCTGATCCGTAGACAAGAAAATCGGCTCAGCACTCAAGTGTTAAATTAACAGAATTAAGTGTGTTTAAAAATATGCCATGACTATTGAAATAGAAATTAATTACCTGTACAGCAGCCAAATTACTCAAAAGCTTTTCCTTTTGTAAAAATTTATCTCTATCTGATTCAAATATGTGACTTTTATCAAATTGCATGACAGCAAACTTTCTTAGCTCATCCTCTTTGGCTTCTCGAAACTCACTAGAGTATTTGATGAGCCATTGTATTAGAGGGAATATGTTAATGAAGTCTAAACCTTGAATCTGATGTGGTTCTATTATGTATGGACATTGCATTGACGGTAGTACTTTGACAATTTTTTCTGTTAGAGATCTGAAAGAAAATTGTACCACAAATACATTTCCTTAGTATTAATTATTAAACTATGTATTAGTTTATTTAAGTTAGTTTATAGTCAATTTGAGTAGTTTCTTTAAACTTTATAAAGTAGTCATTAACAAACACGGTTTACATTTTCTTTCCAATAGTAAGGTTCTCCTCAAAAAGCAAGCTGACATCCACATCTATGTCGCACAGTTCTATGCACCAGGTAAGGCCTCCAACTATTTTGTCGAACGCGGAGAGGCCTTGTAGTTGCGCGCGGTAGTACCCAGCTGCGACCAGCGCGTCGGAGATCTCGTGCCATTTCACCAACTGCTCGGCATCTTCGCGAACTTCTACCTACAAACATCATTATTATGATGGGTTGGTTTAGGTAATATATAACGGCATCTAGAGCTTGCTTATTACACACGACACAGCAACAGCTGCTTTAAAAATAAATTGTTCAAGTGTATAGTTGCAGAAATAACTAGTGAATACAGATTTAACTGAATCTTTCCGCCCATTTTTTATACCTCTTTTCCTTCGTCATCAACTCCGCTGTATATTTTCATCAGAGGTTTACTCCGAGTGAAAATATTTTTCTGTTTCGCAGACATAATTGATGCTATTCTTTAGATTTTATACATAAAACAAACGGCTTACAATAATAATTGTATTAATAATTATTCACGAAATACAAAAGTAAAGCTGCTGTGAAATATCAGCTGTGCGGCTACGATTTTTTTTTTTACTTGAGTTGTGACATTACATTACTGAGGTTTACTTCTGACTTTGATTGTATAGTGGAAGTTTTAAAGTTTCGACTATACATGGTTTGTGCATTTAGCCAGTATCAATCTATTTATGTACAGTGCGACATAAAAGAGTAGAAGTTAATTATTTGAGAACTAAAAGTCATGCTGGCTGGCAACACCAGAAAAGAAGTACTAGAGCTGTCACTCACTGTTAATTTTCGTGAGTTTTTTCTTGATTTTTACTTAAATTGTGTTATTTGCGGGTTGCGTACAAGAAAACAGTGTCATCATGAACAAAGTAATTCGTGGCGGTGCCCGTGACATAATATATAAAGTATTCATGCGGTGTATGGCTGAACATCAAGCCGGAAAACTGTTATCCAAGCTAGACGATGTTTACAAACGTACAGCTGATTTTACTGGTAAGTGACTATAGAAAATTGTACAAAATACTGTTAAAAACTACTAATTTATGCAGGTAACAGTTATTCGTGTGATTAAGAGTGAAATATTTACACTAGACTTATTTTTTGAGGTTATACAAAAGTAAACAAAATCCATAGTAGTTATAGCGCGACTGCTACATTTTGATCATTTATGCTAATTTCACTCTTTGAAAAATGTAATCAAGAAACCAGCAGATTTTGTAAAGAAAAATATGTATATAAAAATCAAACAAACTGTACTATTTTTTTTTTTTTTTTTTGTATTTATTTTTCTGTCCTGTGTTTAATTTTGTTTCTGGTGTACAATAAAGAGTTTTTCTATTCTATTCTATTCTATTTATTTACAGATGTTATTTGTAGTTTGTTTATTATACATATTATCCTCGTATCAGAGAAATACGTTAGAAATATTTTAAGGGTTGATATAATAATAACGTAACTATATTATTTGTTTTGATTACATTTTAATACAATTTTTTTTATTGTTTTAGACGTCTCTGAGAGTACAGTACGTCGGATAGCGAAGCAAGGCATTGAGAAAGGTGGAAAATTGAAAAAGAATATTATGATCGTGGGAGAACATTATACAGTGCCATAGACGAATTAGTCATTCGGCTTGGTGAAGATAGTACTGACGATGACACAGAATCAGACAGTGACGGCTCACTCGCTGAGTTAGATACAACAAACTTAGGGGCTGGTACATCACAAGAATCAAGTAGCTTAATGGAAGGTGTGGAATACTTGGATTTCGACCTATTAAAATAACAGGTCATCTATTTTTAAATAATTGTGTAAATGGGTCATCCATGTGTTTCATAAATAAAAATATTTTGATTTATGTAGTCGTTTATTTATTGCATAAACACTATCCATACGTGACGTACCGATTTGATCTCCACGTTTGACGAACATAGTGTTCGATGTTCGATAGTGGTTTGCATGTGCGAACGAATTTGTTCGTACGGTGCGTAGCCAGCAATACATTTTCTGAATTAGCAACCACAATCGAACCAATTGCGTGGCCATAGAGAACTGTTATTATTTGAACTATAAATAAGAATAAAATATTTGAGCAAAATAAATGAAAATATATAAGTATCAAAATTTGTTGTGTCGTACTAACTGTGTTGCTATATGAGCGATAGTGGCGCCCTCATTTATTTTCTACTCTTTTATGTCGTACTGTAATAACTGGGCGCTATTTCCTTTTTTTCAACCAGCTTTGTCTCGTCATCTAGAGGAGAAAAGGAAAGATTAAAATTATATTATATGTATGGCCTTTCTCCATTTTTTTTGCTCATCCAAAACATTGCGAGACCACAATAAAAATCGCTTGACTTTAGCCATGCTGCTGTTTGACTGTTATCCTTGTGTCAGGAGTCATGTCTGTCTGTCAATAGTGTCAATGCCAGTTACATGCAGTTTTCGTTGAAAAATCGATCAACTGGAAACACGCAAAATGGCTAGACGTGGGCGTTTTAGTGACAAACGTTTAAAAAAACGTTATCCAAAATAAGCTCCAAAGCGTGCTTACGAAAATAAGCTGATTTCGTTTAAACGCTTACGCATATTATAGGCTGACTTCGTTTAAACATTGTTTCATATTAAATTTATTTAACAACTTTATTTCTATGCCTATAGGATTTTGATCCCCTGGGAGTGAGGAAGGGTTCTCGTTTTGTACGCTATGTGTGTCGATACGTTAGCCCTTTCTCATCTCAGTGGATAAGTTTTGACGGCCGGAGCCACGGCGGAAGCCGCAGAAAAAGCCAAGCGGCGCAAAACGTAACGCTATCTAGTAATTACTTAGTTATGCCGCTTGGCTTTGAAACTTTTGGTCCATGGGGTCCAAGTACAAGGAATTTTTTTATTCAATTTTATTATTTCCTCGTTTAGTCGATGCCACTGGTGACAAGTGGGCTGGCTCATTTCTCACACAGAGAATAACTGTTTTTTTATTGTTATTCAACGTAGAAATGCAGCCAGTGTTCTTGGCGCCATGCCTTATGGACACCCTAATTTGTTTTTTCATCCCATGTATTTGAAAAGTGGCATTTTGCTCCTCGATAAGTGCAAGCGAAGTGGGTCTTTTCCGCGCACTTACTAACAGTGACGAAATGAGTTTTGAATTTGGAACACTGTTTAATTAAAAAGTTTGGACGCAATTCGCTTCAATAAAGTCCTGGCTGGCAATAAAAAAAAACAGCGCGTGCCGATACGGCATTGGCTATCCAAATTTAAAAAAATTTGGTTGTCGGGACAGTTGGTTTACAGATGATATTTTAAGGTGACAACGTCGTAACATAACATTGATGAAGTGATTGCATACTTTTATGAATAAAGATGAATCATTTTTTAATAATTAAGGAATAAATACTTGAAATTATACTAGTAATCAGATTTTTAAAATGCATGAATAATTAACCTGTCAAGAAGAGAAGATAGATAGATGCAGCGTAAGCGTACAATGAGCGTAACGGGACAATGTGTCAACTTTTTCGTGCATGCAGCCGGCGTTCATCAATTTATTAGACGTTGTCACGTCAAAAGATTTTTTTTCGTATGATGAATTTTTTCTCATAGCTTGGGATGAAAAGTATCGTGTACCACACGGTAACAAAATTATTCAACTCGAGCAAAATACTTTGAATCCCTCGCTACGCTTAGAATTCTACTCTAAAACCCCTCGCTACGCTCGGGATTCTACTATAGAATCCTTCGCTTCGCTCTGGATTAAAAAATCGCTCTCGCCGTAAATACATTATTTTGTTCCCTTGTGGTACAATCTACTATTAAGTTTTAGTTTTAGTTCATTTTCTATCTAATATTATTTAATATTTATTGGTATTTAAGTTGTGTCGGTAAAAAATATTTCAATTCTTCTATTATGACTCAATATCCATGGAATCAGTTACCGTATTATGTGATTAAATTAAATTCTTCGTGGCATTCGTTGTGGCAGACTGACATCGATGGGTTTTTGGTTTGCTAGAATTTTTCAAACGGAACGGAACGTCGTGTTATATTTTTCGTTTAAATGTGATGTCAATTTATAGCCGTTTATTTTATCACATCTCTGAAAACGGCACTGGTGCGCAGCGGTGGATTGAATTATTTTATCGAATTATTTTAAGTGTTCAAACATGAGCAAGTTACCGAGGATTTTTCATTGTAAGTATATTTATTATGTTAATGATTACCGGTTTTTTGTAACGCTGTTTTTGTGAAACCTGCTCAGTACTTTCTTTACTGAGTTGGTTAAGTTAATACAAATTAAGTGAAATTCAATTTCAGAATTCAGTGGAAACGTAACTCTTACTCACACTTCACCATGGCAGTCAGCCGTAGTGCTACACGCTCGTCGGAAGACAAACTCGACATCGTTAGTTTCATTTCATTATCACTGGATTCAGAAAATTACAAAGAAGCTCTTAAGGCGCTGACTGATGAAGAACACAAAGAATGCTTCAGTGACTACAGCTGGGAACTGGTGGCAAAGGCTGTCGAAAAAATAGAAGATAACACCATTATCATTAAACCTTCACTCTATGGTGCATGCGAGCAAATAATATCCTTCGTCCTAGAAAAGTGCACAACTGAAGATGCCATTCTCGAGTTAATTGAGCGCCTAGAACTTTCCAAAAATGATGCTCAATTTGGCTTAGTACTCCCTGTCCTTCAACAGTTGCTGCTAAAACTGCCAGCAAATAAGAAAAGATCATTAGAATGGTGCTTTAATGCAATACACAATCACATTGAGAAGATTAAAATAATAGAATGTCAATCGGATGGTGATGAGCGCAAGTTGATTGATAGTGATCCAGATGTCAGGAGGGTCATGAAACTTTACACCATGATTGTCTCATTTTACCAACCATTCATTGATGAAATTCTTGAAGCAGATGATGACTCTAAAATCAAAACAAAGCAAATAATTACAGATTTTCTCATCTGCCTACTGGGAAAGCCTATGATTTTTATTGATGTTGATCCAAATACCCATGCACAATCTGAAGCCAGGCAAGCCTGCACCACTATCATTCAAGACTTCTGTAAATTACAAAAGAATGTTCTTAAATTCTTATGCCACTTTGAGATAAAAGAGAAACAAAAAGATACCGATGAATATTATGCACAAGCACCAATGGTGTATAGTGAAACAACGAACACAAGTTCCTATGGGGGCTTTTTCTATGTTGCATACTCTGGACATTTTGAGATTCCGGATTCAGTAATACCACAAGTCTACAGCACTGAGTATATAGTTCACAAATTAATGAATGCTGTAATTCACTTGTTGAAATTTACTGAACATGGCCCTTTGAGCAAAGCACTAGCTCTTTGTCAAGCACTGAACAACCGTCTACCCCAAAATACTACTCATGAACTCCTCTCATCATCAATTCACTATGACATGTGCAAATCACTTGTTGATACTGCCATATATTGCTACTATCCATCTCTGAGAAAAGCTGCTCTTGATTGCATCGGAGCCCACATTAACAAGTTTGACTATAAAGGAAGATATGCACTTATAAAATACTTAGTTGATGTATCTAACCATTCCGGAATGATAGGATATGCCATATCGTTGTACAAACAAGCTCTCATTGAAGCATTTAAGGAAGAGATCTTAAATGTCTGCTTTTCTGGTGAATATCTAAGTGGCATGTTACGCAAAATATGCTATCTACCCCATGGAGTTCAATCTGATCTGATGGAGCATGCTGATCAAATTATTACTACATTAAATTTCTTAAGGTTCCTAATTTTAAAAGATAAGGACAATGTAACTGGCATCAACGACATAATGCCAACAATTGAGAAAGAATATATGAATGTATTAACATCTGCAATAAAATTTTCAAAAGCTCATTATGAACTCAAACTGAAGAATGTTAATGAAGAATCAGACTCATCTGGTGTTTCTCTTTCTGTTGGAGGAACTGCTTTGGACTCTATTCCTGCTGATAGAAAGGCGTGGATTTTAGAATCCGCAATAAATGGATTCCATCTGATGGAGGGACTTCTGGCTCGGATTAATGAATGTATAAATTCTCCTTCGACTACTGGTTAAGTAAGTCTAACTACGGGCAGCATTGATCTAGGTAACAAAAGCTCTAAGAAGCAGAACAATTTGCAAGAACGAGTTCCAAGTGTAATGTGTTAGTTTCTGATTCACATAATGGTACAGGAAGTCCTTACGACTTTTGTGTTATGGATGGGGAAACTTGGTTTATTTATGAATTCATAATCTGTTAATTTTAAGAATGTATTGTAACATTTTATTAATTTATTGTTATAATTACAAATAAGTAGGTATGATTTATGTTGAAATCATCAGCAACTTTTGTAATACACCTTTCAGATACTCAACTGTGGTTTTATTTCATGTCAATCCATACATCCAGTCAATATTATGTATTAACACTTTTACGTTATTGTATGAATTACCAAGAATACATTTTCTCAACAGCAATAAGGGCTAGCCGTAGAATTACTCTGCCTCTTGCACCCGTTCCTGTAAATAATACCCAGCGGATTATTAGAAGCTACTGTAATGTTACTGAAGAAAAAACTGTAAAGTTGCCAGCAAAGATTGCTTCACCTGAACCTGAAGATCAACAGTATGAGGAAAATGTTAAAACTATGATATTGGATAGTGCTCTGGCGTTTGTCCCAAAAACTGGATGGACAATAGAATCTCTCAGTGCTGGTGCAAAAGCAGTTGGGTACCCGTCTATAGCACATGGCCTGTTTCCAAATGGTGGAGGTGATTTAGTTCACTACTTTAATGTCAAGTCCAATGAACAGTTGGTTGCGCAAATGAAAAGTGTAAGTAACTTCTCTTTTCTTACATCTAAAAGCAGTTTGGTAAATTTATTTTTTATTTGATGTGTAACGAGACGGGCAAATCGTTTACCTGATAGTAAGCGCCATGCCTGTCCATAACATTTACACCACCACCCAGCACATTGCATTGTATAAACTTGCGCAGCACTGCACTGCGCTCATCACCTTGAGACCTTTGAAACACAGTATTGTTTGCGCTCTACTGCTTGGTGGATGAATATCTGGCAAAGGTGTGGTACTTCCTCAGGCGGACAAGTAAACATAGATGATTTACCTGAGATTTTTCATATTTCAGTGGCCAAAAGAAGATTTGAAAGATGCCAAAGTACCAGCTAAGTTTGTTGAGAATGCCATTGTCACCCGATTGTTGATGATTGAACCCTACAAGTTAGTATTGTTAAGTTACTTCAAGATATTTATTAAAAACTTGTGAATTTTGATTACGTTTTATTCTGTTCTAGGAGCACATGGCCAAAAGCGATGGCTGTCCAGACCATGCCAAGCAATGTTCCTAATGGTTTAGCCACCTTATTATCACTTGTGGATGATATTTGCTATCATTCTGGAGATCGAAGTGTTGATGTGAGTAATGAATTTGTATAAAAACAGAACACCAAAATTAGAAAACAAGGAGTTACTCTCGTAATGTATCAAGCCTTATGTGCTAGCAGGATCAATCATGCACACCTACTTAAATTTCAATGATGCATGTCTTCACAGATTCAAAAAATTTAAAAACCGGCCAAGTGTGAGTAGGACTCGCAAATGAAAATGGTTCCGTACTTTGTTGAATGGGAGCCCTCTTTATATTAATTGTATTTTGATTTAATTATTTATTTTTAAAGTGAATATATTATAACTAAATATTCCGTGAATATTTCAAGAGTCTACATGTTGCCGTTATCAATATCGAGCAAAAAAATCACGTTTGTTGTATGGGAGCCCCCTTAAATTTGTTTTATTCTGTTTCTTAGTATATGTTGTTATAGTGGCAACAGAAATACATCATCTGTGAAAATTCCAACTGTCTAACTATAACAGTTTTATTTGATACAGCCTGGAGACAGACGGACAGACAGACAGCCAGCGAAGTCGTAGTAATCCCATTTTACCCTTTGGGTACGGAACCCTAAAAAGTATGTAATAAAAACTCAATTTTATTTTTTACAGTTCAATTGGTATGTTCGAAGAGTAGGCTTAGCTGGCATATACAAAACAGCTGAGCTCTTCTACCTCACCGACAGAACCCCCGACAATAGCGCTACTAGGAACTTTGTGTCCTCAAGAATAAGGGATGCTCAACTTGTACAGATGGCGTTGAATTTGAACCCAGTAGCTGCAGCACCCCAAACGTTGAGTGCAGCATTTGTTACGGTATGTATAGTGATAGCAGATTACTGCTTACAGCACATACCCCACCCCCATTTTCTTACCTACTCATAATCAACAAAAGTATAAATTTTACAATTTTCCTAAGACATGCAAGCAAATTACAATTTCCTACACTAAAATCAATCCTTAATTTCCTATTCCTGCCAGGAAACAGGAAAGCTGTTATTCAGCCTGTCCCGTCTTGTACCTAACTATCCAAATTGAACATAGTACTCTCCTTTATTGAATCAATTATTTGGTCCACTTAGGTCTACTTCAGATTAATGGGTTTATTCCTAATCTAAAGTACATACTAATCCCACTGCCATGCCAGGGGGTTAGCCAAGTTTGCTTATAACTTACAAAAGCCCCTAGCGGTGTTGTATAGCTGTAAACACTAGGTTTAACACTTTCAGTGCTGAGAACACAACTGTCGTGTTTTTCATAACTTGCCGCGAGTGCGGGAAAACAACTGTTATTTGTTGTATGGGAAAACACTATGGAGTGTGCAGAGCCACACCCGTGGCTAGAGAAGCAAATCGGCTCAGCAGTGAAAGCGTTAACTAACTGCTATGCTACCATACTATGCTGGTGTGGATAGTTATAGTAATGGTACATAATAATAATTATAATTTTTGTTCCAGGCTAAAAATATCCTTGGAATTAATCCTCTGAAATAATGAAGACCTCAGCACAAGTATTAGACCTAACTTATTGTATTGTAGTGCTTATGGATGTTGGCAGTTGATTGACTCTTAATAAATAGTTTATTATGTTACCTTGTGTTTCTTTCTGCCTATTATAATCACCACCCATAACTAGATCCCGGATAGGGTAAAAAGTTTGTTGGGTCTATTATTATAGAATACTGTATTTAATAAAAAAAACAATATAAATGGGACTATCTTTAATAAAATATTTGTCTAGATATAAATTTATAAACATACATTTTGAGATATAATACAATAATATTGGACTTACAGTAGTGATAATGCAAAGGGAAGGCACAGTATTTCAGTCAGTAGCTATGAGGGTACAATGTAGTCACTGCCAGCAGTAATGTATTTGATCAGGTTCGGAGGTAAAGGAAGTTTGTTCCATACACTGGCTGCCACTGTTTGACGTATGACAAATCTGCAGATCATTTGTAAGGAGTCCAGCTTAGCAAATCTGAAATGTAATAACAATCATCTCATTGAGTTTTTAGTGCAGAGAAAAATGAAACCAGTATTTAGGCCAGGATGTTTATTGTTATTATTCCTAAATCTCAACTTATGTAATAATCTCTTGCTCTTAAAAAGTTATGTGACGTTCAATAAAATTGCACACTACTATATTGTACTGCACAGTGCCAAGTGACTTATAATAAAGCTGTGGTTTTATTGAGAAGATTCAACAACTTATTTTATTTGGGCACATAACCATCAAAGGGCAAATGCATCAGTAACTTACATTAATGTATTACATAGTTAATTATAACATAAGTGAATAAAACCTTTTTACCTGTTCAATGGTCTAGCTAATTTGACCGGCATCTCAAACAGATTAGACTTAACATCCACAGCTGCACAATGTTCTGATATCCTATTAGCAGGCACAAATGTTTCATTGTTCAGTGAGAATAGACCATTAGCATGTCTCAGGCGAGCATGCAGAGTTCGACCCACACATCGGAATGAGACGCACAGTATGTGTCGGGAGTCATTTGAATCTCGGACAAGGAAGACATTGTCATGTTGACCCGCTAACAGTTCTTCAGCTTCACATGAAGTTATGCTGCCCCAGTACCACCCATGTCTGTAATCGCAAGATGATGACAGATTAGTAGAATCCCACAATTAAATTTTATAGTTCAATAAAAGTTGCCATACTTAGAAAGCTGACAGTATATTGCACAAGTTTCAATGGATGCATGATGATGATGACCACGCAAAACCAAGTGGCCATCCGAATGCTGGCATATTGCTGACTGTTTGTTTATCTCATGTGCATCTTTCTTGTGTTCATATCCTATAGTAGATGCGGTTCTTTTATCTGATGTAGAAGGATCACATCCCTTATTTAGATTGCACATGTATTCACCCCCACCATTTTTATTGCCGAAATATCTCTGCAGTGTCCTAACACTGCCAGTGAGAAAAAGTTTGTTTTTCCAGAATTTTACAAACTTATTGGTGTTGACTGGAGCTTTGCGGTCAGCTAAAAAGACACCGTTGACTAAATCAGTGCTATTAAAGTCCCTTTTGTCAATGTTCCGTTGTAAATGTTTACATTCCATTGCAGTAGGCTTTATCCATTTCCGAAGACAGCCCGTAGCAAGCCATTTGCGGCGATTGCAGTGAGTACATCTTTCGTAGTTTTTATTCATGGCAGATTGTCATGAGTACCACTGAATTTGAAATGGAACAATAAACTAGTTTTTACTGATTATTTTAGCTAAAACAGTTTTTTATTTTTCTTGAATCTCGACGAATGTAGAACAACAAAATGAATGACACTGACAGATTACAGACAGACGGACAATATTGACAACTTTGACAAGTGACAACCAACAACCAACCTACTTCAATGACTTGACATTTCATTTGACAACTACTTACCAAGGTCCTACTTTGTGATCGTCAAAATTTGGTGTTTGATCTAACATTCAACACCACAACGATTTTTCTCATCCAATTTTATTCGGTCTATTGCACTTACCATACATAAACTGACGTGGCTTGATCGTGTAGTTGTAGTTGTTGCGCTACCATTTCCATAATTAATCTATGAAAATGAACAATGTTAGTCTATTATTATTATTACCTGTCTTTACTCTACTCTACATACTCAGCCTACTCTATGGTTATCCATCAATTTTGATCGAAGGGTTTGGTGTTTTGTCGTAGAATTTTGTTTTGCAAAATAAAATAATTGTTTACACCGAAATGCTCAATTATAAATTATCAGCTAACCTGTTCAAATGTTGCAACAATTAGATCAGTGTAATATTTGAAATCAGTATGAGTTTTTAGTGCTTTAAAAATATTTACATTTCTTCGGAGTAATGACACTGAAAAAGCTCGCGAAAATGTCACTAAAATCCCATATTTCCACCGAACTAAGTGGTATGTATTATTGCAGATTTATCTGAATACATTATAATCTAAATATTGCTTTTCTCTTTATTCCGAATGATACTCCAAGTAGGTCTTTGAGATAAAACCAGTTTTGATAATATATTTTTGTAACTTTCTTTCAGACAGCATCAGCCACATACTTGGAAAAAATGTTAAAATATTATATAAGTCACTTATTCGCATGGAATCAAGAGGAGATAAAGTCGACAACAGAGTTTTGGTAAGTCTAAAAGTAATAAAATTTGTGAGTGTTCTAGATAACATACAAAATCCATTCAATTATTTCTCTGAGAGCATCTTTTAAAAGGCCAACTCTTTGCTAACAACTCTCTGCAGATAACTGTTAATTTAATTCTACAGTGAAAACATAAATAAAGCCTCATTTGATATGCTAATATCATGTGTCACTAAAAGCTATATTCCTATAGCCATTAACAATAGTTGGAAACTGGCCATTGTTGATGATAAGGCTCCACACAATGGTATGAGTCATTAGGAGTGCCTGGTCTCTGTTAAGATGTGTATGTGGTACCTGTGTGTATGTATACCTCCGGTTCACTCACACACTCATTTAATCTTCAGTGGCCAGTCATTCTTAGTAAAGGAGACTACACAAACTAGCTGCACACATGCTAAAGTCTTGAGTGTGTGTATGTTCCCTCTGGACACCCACATTGTGGTCAATGCAAGATCAGAATAGAATAATCTGTTCAATTGAGCTCCAGTGATGTCAACAAGGCTTAGTAATAATCTCCATTCATTGTTAGATGTTATATATGTTGTGTATGTAGCATTGATTTAAATCATGTTTTTATTTAGCTCATTGCATGTACTGTACATCTCAACTTTTTTAACAGCTTTTTTTCTTTTGTTACTGAAAGTATGACACATAGTAACTACTAATACTACAAATTAATATGATTATCTGTTCTTTATCTATTAATATCTATGAATTGAATAAAAAGATATACAAACATAAAAGAACAAATAATCATATTAATTTGATACCTACTACATGATATTGGTACATCATAGTATCCCAAAGATAAATGTTTCTTTGAAAATTCGATAATACTATGGTGTTTCACTGGATGAAGTCAGTAAAGTATGAGGGAATCCAATATTAAATAAGAGTGAAACAAGTGAGTGAGTGATAGTTGGATGCAATTAGTAATTAAAATAAATTGGGCCAGGTTTTACAACAAAGATATGGTTACTAGGAACAATAAAGACATCCCTAAGTAATGGATTTCTACAGTATAACTAACCACAATGTAACTAACGAATTGCATGCTTATGAACATTTCTCTTTCAATTTTACCTTGATTAATTAGCAGAGAGATTGAAGTAGGTAGAGCGATTTGGGAGTCAATGATCTCAAACGTAAATGTTAATATGGACATGCCTCGGAGAATCGGGCATTTAAAATTTATAATAATTTTGTCTGTGATTTCAAAATTCTTACGTGGAGTAAGTACCCAAAACTAAGTGGTCTAATATGTCGTGAATATACTCAAAACAACTCATCTCAACTTCAAAACAATCGGAAGAATTTTATGGCAACCAGACAAACAAAAACTAAAATTTATTGTTATTCAATGGTTAACTACAAATTAGTTTAAAATGTTTAACAATCACTACCTTTAAATTTCAAACACAGTAGTTACTAAATCACTACATCATAATTATATACTTATACACATAATATACTTTTATAATAATATTATTGAAATATCAAAACTTTCCGGAAATAGACATGTCCATGTTATGATATTATGATGTAAGTACCAAAAAGCATTCCACCTATTCCAATTTATGTTAATTACTCTTAAATTTAAATAAAAATAATCTAGGTATAATAATAATATCATTCAAAATTACAATATTTTTACAGGTTGTGACAGCTTATAGATTATTTATCACCACAGCAAAAGTTCCAACAAGGGTGAGACTTTTTACTATTAAATTTATTGTTATTAATACATAATTATTTAAAAGTAAGGCAGATTCGGTCAAACTTATTACAGCCTCTTAGGACAGTAACTGCGTTACGCGGGTGCTTACGCGGTTTCATACAAAGTGCTCCGTCGGGGGACAGGCGCGGGCGCCCGCGTAACGCAGCTTCTGCCTTTAGAGCTAAGCAGGTTTACTTTACTTATTTGTTCATAAAACATTTTCCACTTTGGCCGATCACCCCAACTAGCTATGTAATAGTATAGGTAGAGTACTACGATTATGAGGAGCCCCTATGGTCCTATTGGTGGGCAAAGGCCTCCCAACGTGGCTCCCAGGATTCTAAGTAGTTCCATGACAGGTTGAGTATGATTCATTTTTATTATTCCCGCGAAAGGATTGGTAGTTACCACAGTATAGAGTCCAAGTAGGTAGTCTAGGTCCTGTCTGAGTCATATTTGATGAAGCCCATCTTTCCTCATGTGAAATATGATATTGAAACCACAAGTTACAATATCTACCATCTACATGTACAATTGTACATAATTATCTATTGTAGGATATATCTAGTCGTAAAACAACTCGTACTCGTACTTTGTATCCCAATTCCTAACTTTAACTTAACTATAATTACTATCTTTATGTATAGATTAGCCATTAGCACTGTTCAAAACAGTAAAGAATGACGAAACTGGCTTCTCTAAGAAATATTAAATTAAGGCAGTTTGATATCCACCAATTTGTATCAGCTCTTGGAGTGTTGAGAAACTGTAAGTCCTCGCAATGGGTTGATAATTGTTACATGATAGAGATGAAATAATGATCAATAATAGCTTAAGGCGGTACGGTGTGCAAAATTAGTACCTTAATGAGGGTCGGTACAAATATCGAACGTAAATCTATTGAAATAACGTCGATATTAGCATGTGCTGTCACGTGGCTCCTACGACGATCATTCCATCCCAATAGCGCTTAAAAGAGTAAATAATGCTTTTCTCAGAGATGCGGTTGTGTATTTTCGATAAATTAGTTTTAAACTAACGAGGCGATAGCTGTTTTATAGTAGTCAGTACTACCGGTTTTCTTTAGTACAAACTAAATATGGAAAGTTACGATGCTCGAACGTGTCGCACGCTTGCCTAATTGACGACTACCTGCCCATGATTAAGGTTGGTAAAGTGGTATAAAGTATCATTTTCTACACACAGGTTGACAATGGATTTCACTTAATGGAAATAGAGGCGTTGGACAGCAAAAAGGCGAATCACCTCTCAATAACACTGATTCACGAACACAAACCGGTGTCCATACTTATAGGTAAGTGTATAATTCAATTGTGTGTTAATGAGCGCTAACCAATTATATAGTTTAAATTACGTAACTATGTTGCCTTTGACTCAATATTTTTTATTATTTTCCCCTTATTAACTGACGTGTCACGGGTCTTGCTAAAAACGCGGTGATTACCGCCTTACGTTCAAACGTCGCGTCGTTTCGTTTATTTAATAACTACCTAGAGGTAAATGAAATCGATTATTTTGCAAACTTGATGACTCTGAGATGAAGAGTAATTGAGCATTTTTTCCTCCTTATCATGATTGTTATTATTTGAGGTCCTCGTATCCCTTGTCTTTCTGACGCAATATAAAGCGCCGATCGACATTGTAACGCAAAATTCGGCGAAATTCATCACTTCGTGAAGATTTAACAGTCCACTGAAAATTGCAAGTTCTCCTAAAATTCTTTGACAGATTTAATTGACACATGGTTTATTTATGTATTTATCGTGGAAAAGGTTCTCAGCAAATAAACTGCTTTCATTCATATCAGGTTAATGTTTTGGAAAAAAACCATACTGAAAAATTTACACTTTTTCCCTACTCAGTATGTTAGCAGTATTACTACGTATTTATTGTTTGTCAGTACTACTAGTTAGTACAAGGTAGTACCTACTCAGTACAAGGAAACACGAGGTGGGACATATCCGAATGCGGTGTGTTTAATTACAATAATCATTTTTATTATATTTTGTTAGTAGATTACAACTCGGATCATTAATTTGATGATCCTATCGATCAGGCATTATAGCGTTACTGTAGAAAGTAGCGTTGGTATCACGTATCTGTATATGAATTAGACAATTTTAAATGGCATTTAAGTGAAAGCTTAACTTATGTGATGTTTTGTGCAGGCGAAGAGGGCTCATCAGAAGGTGTTATGAATGCGTTGCACGCGCTGAGCGCCGCTTTCGACGATCTATTTCCAAACGTAGCTATGGCAGATGTTATATCTAAGGTATGTATAAAAATGTCTCTGTGAACCTACAAAAAAAGGAACTACAATACGATACAGAAAATGGGATTACCAACGATATTGTTATCATTGTCTTGCGGAACGCCTTTATATGGCGGACCGTCTACCGTGTAAAATAACTATGTCACCCAATCTATGATCTTCCCAAGACGAATTAAACAACACCTAAATTGGTCGAGTAGTTTAGAAACTATGAAGAAACATCTCTAAAATACTTATAGACTACTGCTATAATGTATTCCTCTTTTCGAAACGCTTGTAAAAAAAAAATTGGAACTTCACCATCTCTGTTAGAATACAATTTTGTTTAGCCTTCTTTTGATACAGCACAAAGGTTAACATATTTAAATTTTCCTCGTAAGACCCTTAAACATTGATAATAATAAGATTAGCAGGCGAACAACGTGCTATGAGATCAGCTCAAAGTACATAAAGCATTGGACGCATAAGCCAATGTGCGCCACTGACTAAGACCTATCTGCGGCTCTTGTTGGAACTCTTTTGTTGTAATTATTTTTACGACTGTTTGACGGTCAAGTAGCTAGTACCCTTGATAGAAGCGATCGTCTCCCCGTAACAATTGGTATGCCACTCAGAATTTTGCATTGCTACATTTCGCTTGCAATTGTACTGCGCTCGTCACCTTGACCCATTAGTTTATGCTCATTTTTACAAGTCCTGAGCTAGTATGAATGGATCTTTGTTGAGGATAAATCTTGTGAGTCAGCTGTGACCTAGTTCGCGTTGTTCAATTGAGTTCAAATTGTGCATGCCACATGCATGGTCAAGTTTCGATGATAGTACAATATAATGGTAACAGCCAACTGACGTTATGATAGACACGGAAGGGAGACGACGAAACTCCTTGGTGACTGTAGATTGAAGGTGTTTACGCTCACTTAGGCGAGTTTTTTTGTACCGAAATCGTATATTTATAAAAGTTTGTTTGGACAAAATATTTTCAAGTAATAACTACTCCTGTCATGATAGACAAGTCTTTGTCTTTTTGTGCACAAGAGAGATAGAGAGAGAGACAAACGGCTCGCCTAAACCCGATGGAAGCAGTCCTCGGTTTATAAATATAACAAATTAGCAAAACGAACGGACAGACAGATGTCGCGAATTAAAATGTAAATTAGTGAATCACTTTCCATTATTAGTCAGGTCATTCACGCAAACCACCAATTAGCTGAACAATTACGTAAATTATTTTAGCTTGTCCGGTGACCGGCTGATGGAACTGGCAAAACCTATAAGTCATTGTTTAATTTCATCTAAAATCCGTTATAGTTTTACTGATTAACACACGTACTCTCAAACGTACAAGCATTTCCGTTTGTGTAATAAATATAATTTATAAATGCTATTTAAGACACTACCACATTATGTAGGTGCGATATTGTCCGTCGATAATATCGCAGGCATTTTAGCGGTACCGTTTTCATCGGCGCGATATTGTCGGCGTTTAATGTTTAATTTTTTAATTCGGGATCGAGATATTGAAGCCCAATAGATTATTATAGAACGAAATGCATTTATTCAACACACTTTTAATTTTTTTTAATATTAGCTTTCGCCCGCGACTTGTCTGCGCAGACGAAGTATGAATGTATGTATCTTAAAGGATATATTGTAAACTATCGCCTTTCAAAATTTCATTACGATCGGTTCAGCCGTTTAGTCGTGAAAACGTAACAAACAAACAGAGTTACTTTCGAATTTATAGTATTAGTATGAGTTTCAACGATCGATACAATAAAGAAATATATCAGTATTAGTCGCGCGTTCAGTGCCTAGCACTGTGTGTAATTCCTGGACTTCAAATCTGTTTGCTATTGAACCGCGTTATCGCTTTAATTTTGACAGTTTTCCCATACTAAAACAGTCAAAATCGACTTCGATAACAGCGATATCGCACATAAGCCTCTTTTTGGCACGCCCAGAACACTAATTTTGCTTTAGTTATTGGTTTTCTCTCTTTTTGTTTGTGGTGCCAAACAAGGGGCTTCTTTCTTTCTTTTTCGCATAAAGTAATCTGTCGGCGTTATATTAAACCTTCTTTTATCGTACAATTTCAGGTCAATTTACCTTTCCCGTTGCCCCAAGCGTGTGGGACTAGAAAACACTCGACATGTGGCGACTTTTCCAACCAGTACGCAGCTATGTGTGACCTATGCCAAACGCCATTCAGGTAAAGAATAAAAGATAATATAGCATAGAAGATGTGCATTTGTTTGTCGGTACAGTCGACGAGAAAAGCAGCTGAACATGTTAATACATTCAAATCCTACAATTCCCTATTCTAAATAATGCTATTTTGTGTGCGCACGGTTGAATTAGAAGCTAATTTTGAGGCCGATAGTACCTACAATATTGTATTATGTTTGATTAGTTCTATGGACGTAGTAGTGCAATCAGATGGACACGACCTAAAAGTAGATAAAGGTTCTTGAACAACGACGCTGCTTAAACTATTATTTTAAAGATGCAAGAGGTCAACGATGATAGAAAAGAAATAAGCAGCGAACACCAATATAGTAATGACATGATGCTATAGACACGTTGATGTATTTTTATGATAGCATTGTTTGCCGTTCTTACCAGCTAATGGGTATTTAATGGTTACTCCCATTATTATAAATAGCGCATGTTTAATCGTAATGAGGATGAATACTGGCTCGCCACTGGGCAATGTTCATATCCTGCAAACAAATTAGTACAATAAATTATGCAGAATCACCCACCAGGGTGGGTGATTTGGAAGATTTTGGTGAAAATTAGCTTGAACTTGGAAATGATAAAGATAAATGGAAGGAAATATGAGAGATTTTATTAAGTTATGTTATAAGAGTAATTATTTTAGAACGAAGGTCGTTTTGAAACTCGGCTTGAGCGTAGATTTGAGTTGATTTCTTTGGCATTCTCTATTTAAATCCGTGTTTAAGTCATTATTTAAATAGAGTTGTTTTGGAATTGAAGAGGCGAAGTAAAAACACTACTCTCGTACTTAGACGCCAATTGAGTTTTAACCAGCATTATATCATTCGTCTGGTATTGATTTTGAAAGTGTTACAAATGCGGCAGACAGCGAGCAGACAGTGCAAAAAAGTAACTTTATCGGTAGATAAATAAAAAAAATCAGCCGGTCGGGTCATGGACCTTCCGGTTGCACGACCTTCTAATCAGCTCACTGACCTGACACGGTAATTCAGAAATTGTGAATAGGTTTTACTGTACATCCGTTACACTATTGCGCGTTTTAGTTAATGGCCAGGGCTGCTATTCGCTATGACCTCCTAGATTCATAACGCACTCGTTTTGAACTGTCAAAACAACGTGCGGGAAGCTGGCGCGTTTCGAGAAGATTTGAGGTTTTAAACAGGGTCTAATAATACTTGTTTTTCGCAGAAACTGCATGCTACGAGATGAAATTATATCTTAATTAGTTCAGTCATTTTGTTTTTTCTTTCGCTATAGATTACAGATATACAAACGTTTATAGCAATATTTATAAAGATAATTATCATAAAGCGTAATAAAAACTAAGCAGCTATCAATAATTATCCGCTTAGTTTTAACTTTTAACACAATAATTGTGAGGTGTCGTTTTACAGTATCAAAATTGTTTTTCCTTGTGTTAGTGTGTGTGTTTTTGTACCAAATTTAGTCAATGTTGTATTATTTGTTACACACGATTTGTCATAACTCGTAATGATTAATGACGCTAATATTTCCAGGGCTGAAGTGGCGTGGGACATTGACACGATATACCTGGCGCACGACATTAGAATGTTACATCTGAAAGACTTCGACCATTTAGATCAAAGGTAACCTTATACATAACATTATAATATGATTGGCGTATCGCAGACAGGAAAAGTTCACGTGTTCATATTAGTAGCGTGCCTTTGCTTTGTTTTTTTTTTAAATTTTGATTTATCTATGGACTTTGAGTCGTTCAACGACTACGTTAACGCCATAGTATCCACTCAAAATACAACTCACACAACTAGACTAATTAGACTTTGTCGAGTCTACGCGAATGCAGCACGCATTGACGCGGTTTGTGTCTGCGAATACCTTTAGAATAGTATTGGGAAGAGTTGGGCCTTAAATCTTTTTCGCTGTCTGAGCATCACAGCTAAAAATTTTAGCACAGAATGTGTCAGTAGTTTCTAAAATGGTATACGATATTCTATTGAAACTCTGAAATATCACGATAACAGCTCAGTCTAGTATCCAGTCTCACTAACTTCTGAGCTGAGCCTTTAGACAGCAAAGCGTCTGTGTGCGCCTCGTAACTGACTGAACCTGAGCTTACGAACTCTAAAATAATAATGTTTATATACATGTAATATCTATCATAGCTTAATTGACTTTGTAAAATATTTTAGTTGATTATAGCAATCTGAATCTAAACTAATGACTAAAAATGCACTTATATTATTTAAAGAATTTAATGACTCACTCAATATCGTCCATCAATCCTTTCTCACACATTTTGTTTACCCACCTGATATTATAATAATCTTATCCTATGTTTTTATCTGAACATAAGTAGGTACGTGTGCGTTTTATGATGTCAAATTTTATGTGCAATTATGATTATTGATAGATAAGTGTGGCCTCATGTATTTAAATCCTTTGTTTTTTTATACCTTCTGATATAGACAAGTTGTAAGTGGTTACAACTTTAGATTTACCACGGATCTCAGATTTATCTTTTATACTTGTAATTCAAACGCCAAAAATTAGGCGGGAATATTACTGTATTCCGGTACCGGTAACGACAGCTAAACAAAAGCTTACACGGTTCCGCAAACGGAAGTCGAGCTCCACAGATACCAGAGCCTGTAACTCAGATCTAGCATTACCCATTCCAGAGACCTAATCCCGTTGATAATGGCGTTGCAACACAACGCGTGGTTCTGGGGCGTGTGCGGCGACGGAGTGCGCGCCAGCGGCGAGGCGTGGGAGAGCGTGTGCCGCTGGGTGCGGCTGGCGCGGCCCGCGCCGCAGCGCCTGAGCTGGCGCGCCGCGCAGCTGCGCCACGACCACGCCGCGCGCCTCGGCCACGCGCTCGCCAAGGCGCGCCACGCCCCCGCCATGCACACGCTCGACTTCTCGCAGAACCACATCGAGGACAAAGGTTATACGCCGATCATATCGCATGTGCTGTTGGCCGACATTTTGTATTAGGACTCGCACCTACTTAATTTTACACCTCGCGTGTCCAATTTCCGGACACAATAAATTTTACACCTTCCCTGCCTTTGACGCTTCTGGACCTATGCCTTAGAATACGCGTTAGTTGTAGTCTGGAAGATTACTTGACAAAACATACGACCGGTTAACGCTAGTAGGAAACTAGAAATATTAAAAGATAAATAGGCATCTGTGTGGAAAGGACGCGGGCCGCATTGTCAGAGTAACTATATCAAACTATGCCGATCATTCGACACTAGCGTCACTGACACTATAGCATAGATGCTACCACTAAACAATTGGACTGACGTTGCGTGTCTGACCCACACGTCTGATGCATGACGCGATGATTATTGATACCTTCGTCACTTTTAAGACCACACGTTTCCTTATAAAACGTAATATTTGTTAGTTGGTATAATATACTTATATTAAGTTTTCCTTACTTAAATGCAATAAACAGAATAACGCAACCGTTAGTCAATATCCGAATATCCTCACTCACAAATCGATTTTCTGCTGTACTAAGAGGCGGGACGATTTAGCGGGACCGGCACTGTTGAGATATGGACAAGAATCAGTTGTTCCAACAGCTATGGACATGGTCTATTGAAGGTCTCTAAAACTGCACTGCTAGCCATTTGGCATCCCAGATAGCGATATTCCACAGAAGTGGACAGAAGCTAGTAGAGACAACTTTTTCACAAAGTATTGACTGACATATCTTCACGTTTAATCGAAAACTGAATAATGCTATAATATAATTTAAATAACTGTTTACACCTGCAGCGCAAATGAAGTAAATGTTGTTCATTGGATTGCTGATTTGTTGAAACAAGTTCAGCGCCTTGTTTACATAACTCTATTGTCATTTCGTCGATTGTGATCTAACATACGATGCTATAAATTATTGTGATTAGTCGAGATGGTTCATTGACAATCTCACCATTCACATCGATTGGTATTGTCTAACATCCTGTAGAAATTAAAGTACATAAACATGATATGGGTTGTTTTGAGTGCAATATGATGAAAGAAGATGTTAAAAGTAATACTGAATTTCAAAATTAATCCTTTTCAAATCAATTTACTCTTGGAATAGTGCTACAGTGAGTTTAATGTATCAATACTAAAGAAGTGAAGTGTTATTACATAGGATGACCTCACATGGTCTATGAACGCGTGAGCAATAGTCACTAAGGCAACCGTCCTCTCGTTTGAACGACAGAGTTATTGTATAAGCGACTATTCTGTCGCTCGAGCGATCGAGCGGCGCACGCGCGATTATAGCGCTCATGCACGGTCAGCCTAAAAGGCAATGCCATATTCCGTCCGTTTATTACAATCTTGCTCAAACTTTCAAAAATATGGTAATATTTTTTTCCCCAGGTGCTATCAGTATCCTGACAGGGTTGTCGAACAACCCGGACGGGTTACGGCACATCGCGTTGTCGCAGTGCGGCATCACAGGCAAGACGGTGACTCAACTGGCGGCCATGTTGAACGACAACCCGAACCATCTGTCGACTTTGTCGCATCTCGACCTGTCGCACAATAACTTAAAGGACGACGTTCATGTAAGTTACCTTATAAACTTGACTGTACAAGTATTCTTGACGGCGGATGACACAAGCAGTGCGGGATCATTGATAATAATATGCTAAACAAGTTATTTTCTTTTCTTTTTCAGAATCTATACAACTTCCTTGCACAGCCCAATGTCTTGACGCATTTGAATTTAACGAATACAGAAACCACGTTAGAAAACGTAAGTAAAATATTTTTACAGATAATATTAGTTCCTTCTTTGCATCAAGTTATATTGACCGGGTCAAGTGAGAACTGAAGTAGCGGGTCTCAGCTTCGGGTTGGGTGTTTCTCACACTACCCGCACTTGGTCTCGTCATAAATTTAGAATAATTACTGATCTATCTAATTTTTTTAGTATTCTATGCGTATTATCTGCGCTCCGCAAATTAGATTCTTGTATATATAAATTCCATCAAAATCCGCTGTCCTGCTCCACTGGAAGATAGAGTTATTAGGCAACAAACACACTTAAACCATTTCGCAACGACAATATTAGAAGAATTAGGACTAATGTACTAATATAGGAATATAACTGCATTTCCCGGATCAAAAACCACTGTTACTTAATAATAGCTGCAAATTGATAAAAAATAAAAATTTCAAATCGTGAGTTCTCTACCTACCTACTACCCTGATCGGGTAAGATACTACCTAATCGAGTAAGATACTACCCTGATCGGGTTATATACTACCATGATCGGGTAAGATGCTACCTGATCAGGTAAGGTACTACCCAGATCAGGTAAGATGCAACCCTGATCGGGTAAGGTACTACCCTGATTGGGTATTTTTTACCCTGGTCTGGTAAGATACTACCCTGATCGGGTATTTTTTACCCTGCTCGGGAAAGATACTACCCTGATCAGATCAGATACTACCATGATCAGGTAAAATACTACCCTGATCAGATAAAATACTACCCGATCAAGTTATATACTACCCTGATTAGATAAACACTACCCTGATCGGTTTAGATACTACCCTGATCGGTTAAGATACTACCCTGATCGGATAAGTAGTAGCCTGATCAGGTAAGGTACTACCATGATTGGGTAAGATGCTACCCTAATCAGGTGAGGTACTCTTTCAGGATCGCCTGGCTTGCAATAAATGTGCGCGAGGTGCCTAATTAAAACTTATGATATCTCCTGAGATATTCGTTGAAATCAAATGATTTAAAGGATAATTTTGTTCAAAATTAAATACTTATGATAAATAACGTATTTATTTGTATAAGGATTAATATCATGTTAAAGAAAACACCTTTGCAAACAATGCATTATTTTAGAACAAATTTGATTATCATATAAAAGCTTATAGTGAAGTAACCTTAAAAGATAGACATGCTGTCGTGGACTTTTTCTAGGACTTTTAAAGGGGAACAATTTCGTCAAACATCATTTTTGCATAACTTTAACCGTTTACGCAGCGCACGGAACAAAAGCTCCTAAAAGCAATTTTTTTTCCCGTTTTTGCCACATTCTTTATTGATGCTCCGCCCCTATTGGTCGTAGCGTAATGTTATATAGCCTATAACCTTCCTCGATAATAAATGGACTATTCAACACAAACAGAATTTTTCAATTCCATTCCGAAGTTCCTGAGATCCTAGCGTTCAAACAAACAAACTCTTCAGCTTTATATATTAGTATAGATATAGATTTGAGTGTATTATTTCCACAGATGTGGGGCGCCCTGCTCCGCGGCTGCGCGGCGCGGCTGGCGTCGCTGCTGGTGGGGCGGAACCCCTGGAGCGGCGCGAGGCGCGCGCGCGACCCTCCGCCCTCGTTCCGCCAGTTCTTCACCGCCTGCCTCGCCTTGACCGAGCTCGACTTCTCCTATTGCAAGATGCCACCCGATGCTCTCAAGTAAGTCATTTTACATCAGATATCTGTCATATACATCAGGCCCAGTCAGCTAGGTATTCAGTAGTCTAGTGAAGTCGCAGTCCACGTCACGGTTCAATAAAGCGATAGATGTTTTGCTGAAACTTTCTGGAATTTTTGGAGGAAACACGAAATGACACGGTTCTCGGATTTGTATGAATTGCCCAGAATCGGGAACGTTAACGTACACACAATGAATAAAAACGTTTATACGCCACCAGTACACATTAACACACGAAGAAACAAAGGGTTGTGAAAAAAATACAAAAACAACCACATCGTATTTTCGGTTTGCCGTCAAATCTCAATCAATATTTTTCCCCTTAGGAGCTTGCTGCTAGGGCTGGCGTGTAACGAGAGCGCGGCGGGCGTGGGCCTCAACCTGGCGGGAGTGCTCGCGTCCTCGCAGGCGGCGCACGTGCTGGAGTCCTGCATCCACGGCGTCCGCTGTCTCAAGTCGCTCGAGCTGTCCGATAACAGTGAGTCGACTCGTCCGCCCACTGCTGAGCACGGGCCTCGCCTCACTACACTACCGGCCGAACTAGTGAAATACAATAAAAATTAAGTTTTGTAAAATAGCCACTAGTATATTTAAAGAATAACAATGAACTTACATTTACATTGTAAATTGAGCTTGATTCTCGCAGAGTTCTATTTTTTTTTGCAAATGGCTCTCGTAATTGTCGTAGTATTTAGTCATTTAATCAATAATTAGTAACAAAAGGCGTCGAGGCCACATTAAAAGTAACATCCATATTATGTTACATTATTGTTTTGGTCTATTTTTCAGGTATGGAATTTGAGTTGTCAGGCATAGTGAGGGCGATAGGAAAAAATCATTCCATCACGCATTTATCGCTCAGTCGACTCACGGGGAAGAGATCGTACGCGCCGCCTTTGATACAAGTAAGTGGCTTACATCGCTGATTTTCGACAAGAGCGTTTTATCTCCTCAACGTTTTAACACCTTCAGTGCTGAAAACATAACTGTCGTTTTTGTCATAACTTGCCGCGAGTGCGGCAAAATACGCGGTTGTGTTGTTGCGGTTGTGTTTGTTGTATGGGAAAACACTACGGAGTGTGCAGAGCCGCACCCGCGGCTGGACAAGAAAATCGGCTCAGCAGTGAAAGTGTTAACCGCGAGGTAACACGTTCTAGTCACAAATGTGTGATAGGGAAATTCTTTTACACGTCAATATTTCTTAGTAAAAGGTTTTCTTGCTGCACTTAGCGGCTTCACCAGCGTGTACAATGGTAAAAGGATAATAATAACGCAGGTTATTATACCATCAAAGTATCAATATAATATCATGATTTGAATACACAACAATTGAAATAAATAAAAAGAAAAATATCAAACTAAACTCCAACCTTACAAATTTAATGTTGTAAAAATTTGTGTCCGTGAGACATGGTACTATATCAAAATGTAAGTATGTATGATAATTTAAAAAATTTGGGAAAAAGTAAATGTAGTATTGAATTTCATCAAATTTCATTTAGACGTTACGGAAGTGACTGGAATCAGACACATACACGCTTACACAGATTCTTTTGGATACACCTATTTATAATATCAGTTAAAATTAGGATAAGTTATTTTATGATTGCTTTATTTTTAAATCATTTTGTGCATTTCAGGCTTTAGTCCACGTGTTACAAGAACCAGACACTGCGTTAATTTCTTTGGATCTCAGCGATTGTAAATTAAAGGTATGACATTAATACAACAAAGTACAATCTTTACACAGTCATCTCAGTCTTTATCAGTCGTCAGTTTATCTTTTTTGTACAGTTTTCTTTGTTCTGTGGTGTTTCAATAAAGAGTTTATTTATCTATCTATCTATCTATTATTAAGTATTTTCTACCTATTCTATTCTATTCTATTATATTATCATTCGTTATAGATTTAAATGGCTTTTCATTTGTAAACCCAAATCTTCCAGAATTTCTCAATAAAAGTCTCATGCACACATATCATAAACTTAGATGTGTGTTCACATTTCCACGCGTTAATCGTACATTTTCGCTCTTCCAGGCCGATCTGTACGGGTTACTGAACGCGCTGGGCGGTGCTCGGAGACTCCGCTCGCTCGACGTGGGCGGGAACCTGGCGGGCGACGCCGGCGCCAGGCTGCTAGCGAAGGCACTGCAGTGCAACTGTACACTGCAGACTCTGTACATAGATCGGAATGCGTTTAGTTTGCAAGGTGAGTCTGTAATACTAATTAATCCTTTGGTGTTATTTGGCTAATGTTTACAAGGTTAATAAAAATTGCTAATGAAATAATGCTGGAATATGTAATGGAAAACAAAGACAATCACTTTCTATGACAGACGTATATTGTCTCATTAATTATAATACCTGGATGACCTGGTTTTTTTTTATGACATTTTCTAAAAATGATTCCTAGCTAGATCGATTTATCGCCCCCGAAACCCCCTATATACTAAATTTCATGAAAATCGTTGGAGCCGATTCTGAGATTCCAATTATTATATATATATACAAGAATTGCTCATTTAAAGATATAAGATTAATATGAGATAAAACGATGTTTACACTTAATCGTATACAAACTTCAGGCTCACAGACTGCCATGTGGTCTGCGGAGTGGTTGAGGTCTTTGCTAAACGGTCATCTGAGGTCTATGGAATGTGAACCTATTAGTTATTGTGTTTGTCCAGGGTTGACGGACATCGCGACGGCGCTGCGGCGCTCCGTGTCGGTGCGGCGCGTGGAGTTCCCGGGCTGCGACGCCGCCGCCGGCGGCCGCGGCGCCTCCGAGCGGGTCGCCGCGCTCTGGCGAGATCTGCACGAACGGTATACACACTGCTGTGCTTTATATTTCAACAACGTGCTCTATAGTAGAACGAATCTCTTTTGTTTAGCTTGCAACGAAATTAGCAAGAAAAAAGAAACGTAAAAATCGTTATAATCAGCCGCTTGCTTATACTCAATATTTAACAACTACGTCCTCGTGCATGCAAGTAGATATGTAATGTGTACCTACGTTATAAGCGAAGGATGCCCCCTCTCTCTGAAGCTGTTCTTACACCGCGTATCGATCCATAAATTCTCTATGATTATGCGGGGTTATTAGAAGTTCCCTCACGCCACGTGCGGCCTCCCGGACAACGGACCGGGGGACTGAAATTTGAGGCGTGAAGCTTCTAAAAGATATAATTATCCACTGGTGAAGCTCCTATCTCGTCGCAGGCTAGCCAACAACAGTAACCCGGTGCACGGGCACACGCTGCGCGCGCTGGCCCTGGAGCGCGCGTGGGCGGGCGGCGAGGCGGCGGCGGCGCTGGCGGCGCACGCGGCCGCGGCGCTGCCGCCCGCGCCGCTGCCCGCCGCGCTGGAGCGCGCCGCCTCCGCCGCGCACCACCTCCTGCACCAGTACCTGCAGGTGTGTGTGCTGTAGCAGTTGTTTGTCCCTGGAGCGCACGTGGGCGGGCGGCGAGGCGGCGGCGGCGCTGGCGGCGCACGCGGCCGCGGCGCTGCCGCCCGCGCCGCTGCCCGCCGCGCTGGAGCGCGCCGCCTCCGCCGCGCACCACCTCCTGCACCAGTACCTGCAGGTGTGTGTGCTGTAGCAGTTGTTTGTCCCTGGAGCGCACGTGGGCGGGCGGCGAGGCGGCGGCGGCGCTGGCGGCGCACGCGGCCGCGGCGCTGCCGCCCGCGCCGCTGCCCGCCGCGCTGGAGCGCGCCGCCTCCGCCGCGCACCACCTCCTGCACCAGTACCTGCAGGTGTGTGTGCTGTAGCAGTTGTTTGTCCCTGGAGCGCACGTGGGCGGGCGGCGAGGCGGCGGCGGCGCTGGCGGCGCACGCGGCCGCGGCGCTGCCGCCCGCGCCGCTGCCCGCCGCGCTGGAGCGCGCCGCCTCCGCCGCGCACCACCTCCTGCACCAGTACCTGCAGGTGTGTGTGCTGTAGCAGTTGTTTGTCCCTGGAGCGCACGTGGGCGGGCGGCGAGGCGGCGGCGGCGCTGGCGGCGCACGCGGCCGCGGCGCTGGCGGCGCACGCGGCCGCGGCGCTGCCGCCCGCGCCGCTGCCCGCCGCGCTGGAGCGCGCCGCCTCCGCCGCGCACCACCTCCTGCACCAGTACCTGCAGGTGTGTGTGCTGTAGCAGTTGTTTGTCCCTGGAGCGCACGTGGGCGGGCGGCGAGGCGGCGGCGGCGCTGGCGGCGCACGCGGCCGCGGCGCTGCCGCCCGCGCCGCTGCCCGCCGCGCTGGAGCGCGCCGCCTCCGCCGCGCACCACCTCCTGCACCAGTACCTGCAGGTGTGTGTGCTGTAGCAGTTGTTTGTCCCTGGAGCGCACGTGGGCGGGCGGCGAGGCGGCGGCGGCGCTGGCGGCGCACGCGGCCGCGGCGCTGGCGGCGCACGCGGCCGCGGCGCTGCCGCCCGCGCCGCTGCCCGCCGCGCTGGAGCGCGCCGCCTCCGCCGCGCACCACCTCCTGCACCAGTACCTGCAGGTGTGTGTGCTGTAGCAGTTGTTTGTCCCTGGAGCGCACGTGGGCGGGCGGCGAGGCGGCGGCGGCGCTGGCGGCGCACGCGGCCGCGGCGCTGGCGGCGCACGCGGCCGCGGCGCTGCCGCCCGCGCCGCTGCCCGCCGCGCTGGAGCGCGCCGCCTCCGCCGCGCACCACCTCCTGCACCAGTACCTGCAGGTGTGTGTGCTGTAGCAGTTGTTTGTCCTTTGACTTTGGCAACAGTACCTTACACCCAATCAGCTACTCGTCGATGGACAATGTGATAATTTCCAACCCTACCCCACAGAGGTGCAGCGAAGTGTTCGCGGCGATGGGCGGCGGCGGCCCGAGCGGCGAGCTGGTGCCGCTGCAGTCGGTGCGGGACGCGCTGGCGCCCTGTAACACGTCGCTGCAGGACCTGCTCAAGTACGGTTCATTCCTTACCTACGAGTGCTCACACCAGAGCGCCGCCATTACCTCATTCAAAGACATTTGGCTCACTAACGTCTTATTATGAGTATAATCAATCCGTCCCGACTAAAAACTATAGATAAGTTAATTAATATTTACGCCATTATTAGTTTGTCTAGTACAGTGTTTTAATAGTTTCATCAAATAATTTTAGGTCCTATTAGTATGCATCATGACTGCAAATAAATAGAAAAAAAACATCCAATTATTTCAACAGCAACCTTTTATGAATGGCCTATGTTTTACACAAAAACTGGTTCCTCTGTAAATGGTCACTTGGCCAGACTGTATTGGGATCGAGATAAACTATGACGTAATAATAATGAATGACCGAATACGACACTAAATATAAGATAAACAAGTTTCGGAGGCAAGCCTATAAAATTCCAAAATTAGTCAACAATGAATGAGTCGCTCTGAGTTGTATCTATTCATAACTTGGTAATTTCCCTTCCTTAGTCACATCCTGAGCATACAGTGTGAGAGTGCGTGCGTGATTATGTCTCCACTGTTCAGTTTATAGTACGAACACTTGCTGTTAGAAACGTAATAAATAAAATAAAATAAAAAATAAGACTCAATTTCAGACCATTTAGTCCATGGTTTTGCTTGCCACTTATAATTAGTGTTAGAGTGAAATTAGTTAGTAAAATTAGTATAAAAAGCTCAGGTGTATCTTTACTTACGTATATCTCAAGAGACATGAAGTTTATGATACACAGTAAACATTTAAACTAATACATAATTATGGTTCTGTTTTCTATTCAGTCAAGCGGTGGAAAGCCTAGCGCTCATGGCGTGTGAAAACGTAGAGGAGCCAATGCCAAGTACAGTTGGAGACATTCCTGATCTACTGACGCCTATCTCGCATTCTGGGGTGAGTACCGTTATGATTAAAAGTCCTAGTTCCAATAAAATTAATATGTGTAACTTTAAAAGTTTTTTTACTTATACTGTAATGGTCAATATTAGATCTTTTTAGTCTAAAACGGGTTTTATCGCCTTTGCAAACATACCGCTCTGGTTGGTCTTAAAAAAGATTAATGCTAATTGGTTGCCATGCGATACAACTAGTTGGTACAACTTTCAATAATTGGATAAGGGATATTTTTCATTAATATTTTTATTTTGTGTATTCCATAGAAAAATGTGTATGCGCATGTGTACGAAGCGCCGTTCTCCTATTTTGTTCAACAGCTAATTTACTTCTGTGATAGATTTCAATGCCTTTTTTCTAATATTGACTTTGCAATACCTGTAGCTCACATAATTCTCGATATTATTACAATTTCATTGATATTTTTATGCTGCATAGAAATTGGATTATTTGAATTTGGTAAGCAGTTGTGTTTATTATATTTTTAACAATAGATATTGATAAAACATAGTTCTAATTCCTAGTCTATACGGTTTACGGTTTTATAGATAAGATACACTGATACAGTTAACTCTTTTATCAGGCCACATCAATGTCGTTCATTATCAGAGCTGAATCTTCTTTGCAACAACAATATTTTCAAGTGCCGAAACAGTTTAGTACAAGCTTAGATTGCTTAAGTTATTATGTACGAATGTCCTTGACAAATCTGGAAATATCGTTTTCTTTGTGCCAGCGTTAAGGTGTCAAATTGCGTATCCGTTGTTCTATTTCGTTTCTGGATTTTAATTAAATAACCGTAAGTGGATAAATTGATTTAATAAAATTGACGTACAGTGAAGCATGAATTAAGAATTAAATGCCTATTCATGTCCGTATTTCGTGTGTAACTATATTCAAACGAAGTTCTGATTAAAAAGCCTTCGTCATAAATTTAGATAACCTTGTGACATTACGCTACATTCTGTTTAATCTAAAAATGAGCAATCCCCAATCTTAGCATTTGAAACTATGGTTCATCAAGTCTCCTCATCACAGGCGTGATATTCCGGTGATGCGTCCCGCGTCTTTTCCATGCAGCTGCGTTTTTATCTTCCGATATTGTCAACGTGCGGTCGATGATATCACAAAAACGCCCGTATAATCAACGATAATCGATTGAATCGGCCGGCTTTAGGTTAGATTTATTTTTCGAAGTAATTTATTAATAAAAAATGGTAAAGCTGCAGTCGTCGCATCGTCAGAAGCGGGGAACGTAGCGAGGCGAGGGTACTGAATGCGTATACGTTGGGCAGGCCACCCCGCTGGGCGGGCGGCGGCGCGAGCGCGGCGCGCGGCGCGTGCGGCCCAAGTCCGTGGCGGAGCAGCAGTGCAGCAGCAACGAGATGCTGTCGCTGCCGCCGCTGCACGCCGAGGCCGCCGACGCGCTGGCCGACCTGCCCGCGCACAAGCTGCGCCACCTCGTCAAGGGTACAAACACTACTCATTTATACAAACACTCTTTATTCAAACACCACAAAAAAATATTCGTTGCTTTGAGATGATAGCCGAGTAGAAAAAACGTCGATTTTATTTGTGAGAGGTGCGAATCGCAGCGTTGGCACGTCCCGATGTGTTTGTAGTAAAAACATAATGTAAGTACGATACGTAATTTTTATTTTAAAATTCCAGGCCGACCTAGAAGGAACAAAACGAGAGCCCCGACGCGACCCATCACGGATCAATCGCAAGACATTGACGAAGGTAAAAAACCTGTAAAATGGTTTGTCGTTTAGAATTGAAATTCTGATGAACTTCTCTTTACATGTTTTTTCATGAGTAATATATATATATGTACCGACAGAACTGCACATTAACTTGTAGGCCTAGAAGAATTCTGGCGCACGTGCCGCACGCCCCCCGGCAGCGAGGAGGCGTCGCTGTCGGCGCGCACGCCGCTCACGTCCCGCTCGCTGCACTCGCTGTCGTCGCTGGCGTCGCCGTCGCCGCTGCGGCACTCGCCGACGCTGCAACGCGACGACACGATGTAAGTACGGCTCGAGGAGGCGTCGCTGTCGGCGCGCACGCCGCTCACGTCCCGCTCGCTGCACTCGCTGTCGTCGCTGGCGTCGCCGTCGCCGCTGCGGCACTCGCCGACGCTGCAACGCGACGACACGATGTAAGTACGGCTCGAGGAGGCGTCGCTGTCGGCGCGCACGCCGCTCACGTCCCGCTCGCTGCACTCGCTGTCGTCGCTGGCGTCGCCGTCGCCGCTGCGGCACTCGCCGACGCTGCAACGCGACGACACGATGTAAGTACGGCTTGAGTTCTCACACATCCCCAACTCAACCAAGCAGGAAATACGACTCTCTCAATCAATCTATACTAACTTGCATTATTTGTCATTTCAGGTACAGCGTTACGTCGGGCGAAAGCACTCCGGTATTATTAGAATGTGGTACGTTTCAATCTAAATTACATGAGTGCCTTGAACTCGACCAAGTCAAAACAAAGCCGAGCCAAGTATCAATATTGAAAAATGCCTTTACAGAAGTGTCTCGCTGCAAGTCTTCCGATAACGTAGGCATCAAAACTGCGACTACGCCGCCTCCCTCGCGATCTTCTGACAACGTCAACACAATGGGTAAGTGTGGCATCATTCACAAAAATACAACTGGAAACTTAAAGCTACACACACAGGCACCATATTATGGAACGATAATAACGCGCCTGTGTGGTATTTATTGGCTTAAAGGATGAACACTTAAGTAGGTATAGTTGTACAACTTTGTGAAAGCACTTATTGCTTTATCAGCACATTGTGATAGTGACCGTGGATTTCGCCTCCCGTGGGTTCGCTTATGTGGGATTCGTCCGCTCATTTGTGCTTTTGGACCTATAAAAACACTTGTAATAGCGTAAGATATGTCATTATCACTTTGGAACATTTTGGGATAAATAAACTCATTCATTTTGTACGGGAATCATGTACTCTGGGCAATTACCATGGTCTAACTTAACCTCCATTGATACGAACGAACAAACAGAAAACAATTCTTAGACATTTAAATGACTGACATACATTGTATTCATATATAAAAAAAAACGGTAGTCTAATTATTTAGCTATGTAGTATGGTTTACTTGAGTTTGTGCAAAACATTAAAACTGTGACACTGTGCACAGAACAACATTTCAATTTTAATATTTTGATCTCCCGCTATCAACACGTGTTTGTGTAATACTAAAGTTATATTGACAGAACGCTGCAGTTTTTATAGGGGAACATGATCTTTACCATATCTACCGATATAATGTTCGCGGCAAAAAGCCTTCAAATAGTCTTGAAACTTTTCTCCTGAACATCGATCGAGGAGTGTTGTGTTGTCTTTAATGCTCATATAAGAAAAAAAACACAACAATCCTCCTACTTTTAAGGGCTGCGCAGACGAGAGGCTTTTGACAAAAATCTCCGAAGATTTCAGTAGACAAATCCTATTTTGTACGCGGTACATTAATCGTGTGCATTATCCGATGCAGTTGCAAGCGATCTATTTTGACGGATAAAAATATACTTCCGAGGACTGTCCCTCGTCTGCGCAGGCCTTTGATATCCACACTATAAGTACGAGTGTAGTTTGAATACTTAGCTCAAAAGTGAAAGTGTCGCAACGTTCTGTCAGTTAACCTTTGGCCTGGGCTAACGTGTCTGTGGTGTAGGCAACGGGTGCGCCCGCACCCCGGGCAAGGCGCGGCCGTGGTCCGTGGCCGGCGTCAACGCGGACAATAACGCGGCGGCTTGCACCACCGGTGAGATACTGCATGTTTGGAACTGTTGCCTACATTTGGGCCCGAGCAGACTGAGGATGTGTGCCTTTTGATAATGTTTTTGGCAATGACGATTAGTTTTTGTAAACATTTTAGATCTACAAAAAGCCGACTATGACAAATATGTTTCAATATTTTATTTGGCCTTTGATTGCCTTACGACCATATAGCCGCTAACCCGGATATTCTCATTTTTAATCCGTCGATTGTTTCAATTGCGTGGAATCTCGATATTTTTACCACCATGGCAATGTGCCTTTTCTGCTAAGGTCACTATCGGGTGATTTAAGTAGAAACTATTAAAGCCAATATCTACTATCCACATCAGGAGGCCCATAACTGGATCGCTAAGTCCATATAAACCTTGGAATTCCGTTTCGGACTCTTCATTCTGCTTGAGGTTTATGTGTATTTGACTGCTAATGAATGCGAATGCCAAAATCAAGATGTCTTAGCACGAAATCTTTACTTCTCATCTAACAATAAAATTAACAGCTATTCCTCTGGTTCTTCAAGGTTGTAGCAAATATAATTGAGTGCCCTAACGAAGTGCATCCATTTCTATGAATAATTGAATTCTTATTACAATAGGCAACTTTTTTTTCCTCTAGACTTTGATAGTAACTGCTATTGACGTCATGTCTTAAAGGACCATAGCGAATAAGCGACCTTTCTTTAATCAGATTAATACGAATCTTTTTTTAGAATTTAAATCAAATCGTTTGAATTTTTACGAGACATAACATACAATGTAGATATATGTAAGACACTCAGAAATGTTATGTTTTCTTTTTCAGATAAAAATATTTGCATATCTTTGTTCTCGACATTTGATAATTACCTCATCCAAGCATTTTATTTTTTTGATGGTATAAAACCTTTGTAGCTCAAGTGAATTGAGTATGTATTATAAAAATGTCATATTCGATTTAAACACATGCACTATCATCCATTGTAATCAATCATCACGAATGGTTCATTTATAATAAATTTTCACTTAAATCATTTCAGAATCATGGAAACTTAGCATGCGACGATTTGCGAATTCAAGTGACAACACAAAAATTCTAAAATTAATCTAAGATATCCAATAGACAGTCATTGACAGAAATAGCTAAAAATGTCCTAATTTCCAGCTTTACACACATAAATGTAAATTGCAAATTGAAAATGTTCTGGACTTTATCTTTGACTGTACATGTGTGTAGTTACAATCGCTTGAATTCACAATAAATGTGGCTGTATCACACAAACACATGCCAATAAAACTTTGTGGTGGTGGTCAACAGAAGGCGTCGAGGCGTGCGTCGGCGGCAGCATCGTAGGGATCACGCCGGGCGCCGCACTAACCAGTAACCATCTTTCTGACGCTATACTGTACTGACTTAGTGTCGATGTGCCAGACGCTGTATAGGTAAAACGCTTCGCTGCTTTGTTTGCACTGTGAACTTATATTCTTTGACAATTTCAGCTAGTCGTTGGCGGGACGGGTTCCCAACTACTAACAGTTAACACTTTATCGTGTCAGATTTGTTGATCTTTTTTCCCAACGTGTCACACTTTTTGTCACCTTTTTTTCCTACGAGTCACGCTCGGTGTAATAGTGTAACACACTGAAAAAACCCATCCGTTGGTTTTTTTTTACACTTGTTTATTTCGATATTATTTTGAATTAAATATGTTAATATTACAATACAATAAGCAACAGTTTAACTGAACTAATAATATCCGAATAGATTCATGTGTATTTACTTGTTCGACTAGTTAGAATTGTTACGTTTTGGACTTGTGGCTCGATTGTGCACGCCGCACGGTGTGGCATTGGTTTTGTATCAAACTTGTCAAGTACCTACATAGTTTTAAGTTTGAGGAAATTAATGGCAAACGTCAGGAAATTCACTTTTAAACTTAATTATTATATTATAACTTGGGTTCTTGTGTTGTATTTTATGACGTGTGATTTGAGTTTAAATAGTTTTTTTAGGTTTTAGACAAAGGTATATAGTATCATCATCATCATCAACCCATAACGTCCCACTGCTGGGCACGGGTCTCTCCTCACTTTTTGTGAGGGGAATATAATATATTGACCTTAAATTTCTTATTTTATTATAAACTCTACCTAGAGAAACAATTCCAAATGTTTCTATATAGAAGATGCAATAAAGGTATTATGTTAATGCAGACTATATTTAGCCATAATTCATATTTTAGCCTTATTTTAGTTTACTATGTCAAAAGTGTGTATAGTTTTATGTAAATAAAAAATATAATGTATTGCATGTTGTATACCTGCATATATTGTTGGAAATAGCTACATTGAATAATCATAGAGCATGTATTTTGACTGGTGTTAAAGTAATCTATATAGCGCTATCTTATTTATGTAGCTGATAAAGCTTTGGTGGCAGCGAATCTTCACGTATACTTATTAAAACATGAACTTAATTTACAGGCTCAATGTTGCGAGATCATCCTTTAACCCCAGGTGTGTATTTTATTATTATTATATGAAGTTATTTCTACATGTATTATGCAAAGAGAATAGGCTCTAGATGCCTTCTAGGTAAGCGTACACTATCGTCGACCGCGTGAACGCTTATCGTCAGGTGAGATAATGGTCAAACGCGAACCTATTTCAATAATTACTAAAAAAAATGTTTTTCTTAAAATTATCCACAGGCCGTTGTAGTCAATAACTGTTACTTAAGTATTATATAAGTTATATTTTTTATAATTTCCAGAAGATGCTGAAACCTAAGGGTAGCGCAGATGCGTCTGCGTGCCTCTGGGAAATGACGTGATACGATGAGCAGGGTCACATGTCCACGCGTTGCGTATAACAGATTCTTATCTCGGATGCTCACAATTGTGCCAGTTAGAATTTTAAAACCTTATAGTAAATTAGTTACTTACTAGTATTCTAACCTCGTATTCGAATAAATCATCATTTTACTTCCTAACAAATAAAATGTAAGAACATAAATTGATCGAAAGCAGTCATAATATTAAGCAAGTTTTATTAGTTGTATGAAAAGTTATAATCGTTTATTTATATTTACTGTGATTGATTTAGTATTTACTGATGTTATTAATAATTCATTTAATTAGTGCTCTAACAAGAATGTTATTTGAATGAATGCTTATTCTAGTAATTTAAATAGGAAAAATAGATTTACTAGTGATGTAATTATCTGGATCAACCTTGGTTTATTCAGTGCGTTCTTGTTAGATCATTACTATTTTATTTACTCTGCGTTTTATTCGTTACTTTGGGCCTAAAATATATATATTTGTGTTTACTGTGAAATCTTTAAACTGTCGCCATATAATACTTGCCATCACAAATAAAAATATCAAATATTGTTTTGTATTATAACTTATTTCTTATTATGAAATTACTTCAGTCACATTTTAGGAGTAAGAATTTGCTTGTTGCTGAACCAGTAATAGAATCGACGGAGAATTATAGAGGCAGGTTGCATTCGTGTGTATGAAATACGGCGTTGGAAAAACATTGAATGCTTATAGGGTGGGACTGTTCGGCTCCGGTTCCATACCACGCTGGTCGGCCGTGGAGATGCCTTACGGGACAACCGTGGCAATCGGAGGCTTAGAGCTGAATAATTAGGCATCGGTTGCATGAAACCTGATCGGAATGGGCCCTGTTTAGTTCCTGGCAGCAGACTAATTTACGAATTAGTTTTGCGATGCTCTGATGTTTTTCCTAGTTAGTGAAGACATTTACCAATTTATTGGTTACCTAGTCATAATTATGTTAAAAGGCCTACGTTTAGTACGTTTACGCACAAATTTTATTAGTATACCTATTAACAAACATGACAGATATCTTCCAATTAACATTCCTTGAATTGTAAGTAAAAGTCTTAAAGTAGTGATTTGGAAATATTGAACAAGTGTGATTACAAAATCAAGTTCAAAACATGAAGTGAATTTTAGAATAGTACTCATACCGTGATGTAAGGTTCAATTTTAAGATAATTCAATAAACTTTAGAATACGCCCTATATATTAAGTGTTCACTAGAGTAAATATTTATGAAAAAAGCATTACAATTCTTTTTGTCTCTTTTTAAGGCTGTCTTTTACCGGATTTCATGTATGTAATATTATATTATCTAAAGTAGATGTATATTGCTAAATTATTTCATAGTATTTTTATATTCATTCCAATTTATTTGGTTTTTAGCATTTTGGTACCAGACTGATTTTACGGTACTTTTATTTTATGGTGCAATGTATGTCTAGAGCGTTGTGATAATCTGTTTAAATTTACGTAATGTATAGTATGTAATAAAGCGATGAAATGTACATTTTTTTGTAGTTTATTTTACCATATCCGCCCTTTCACTTTATATACAAATTTCTGTGAGCAATGAAGATTAGTCGTCATTTCATTAATTTAGACCAGGGATTCCCAACCTTTTACCCTATGTAACTCACTCAACATTATGCAAAAATACTACGCCCCCCTTAGGGCTGAAATATTTCCCTTTGACAACCATCTTACCAGCAAATAATCTCATTGAGCAGTTTAATGTATTTCACGATTATAATAGCCAATTTAAGAACCTTGTTCATCATGTGAAGAATTTAAATAAAAAGTTATAATACAGCTGAAGCCCCCCCCCCCCCCCCCCCCCCCCCGCCCCACTGGTTGGAAATCCCTGATTTAGACAGTCTGTAGGTTATGTTACGACATTATAGTTCTTATGAGCAACCACGCCCAAATTCTTGTAATTACTTATGCAGACAGAAGATTATTCAAGGTAATGTAGGTAAACACAGTAAAACCATTATAGTCACATTTTCAATTTATTTGAACAATAAAAAATTATTTACAATCTTAATCTCTATATTACGAGAAAAATTGAAAATATAATTATCACTCCCTAGTCAATATATCTAACTAAATACTTATTCCTAACATGATTGTATGGTTCCCTAGAACAATTGAACCAGTACCAGTGGTTCCATCGTTCTAGTGTTCCATTCATGCATATTGTGACATCATAAATACAAATTATCAATAATTTACAAATTCGCTGTTTGATTTCATTTTGAAAAGCCATGCATAGATTGAGGGATCCAGGCATGATTTCATAGGATAATAACCATAACTAAGATGAACAAGATTTCTCAACAGATTTAGTTCAATAAGATAGTTAACAAACTCAGACGACCATAATTAATTATTTATACTACGAAATGTGTAAGTTTTATTTTTATATCGTCGGTCGTCGAAAAATGTCAACAATAGAATTATGCAAGTATTTTAAAGTCTTGAAAATTCACAAAAGAAATCAGTCGTTTCCTACACATAGCTTTAATAAAAGTAAAAAAATAAATGCTTACGAATCTGTATAAATAGAAAAAAATGTATTTTATAAATAAGGCTTGTATTCGACGAGGTATGTATTTGAAAAATAATGGTGATTAGCTCGGTTCGCGCTGAAAAGCGCGCTTGCATTCGTCTGATGCATGCGCGCCCTAACATGCGGTGGGATTGTAATGATTAGACAAACAGTTTGTGGCAATTATTATTGTCGCCGACTGTTGCCTTGAATTACGGATTATATTTTTACAAATGAAGGCTGAAATGCAATGTATATTGCTTTAACTGAAACAGTTTACTTTGAGCTGTGTAATGAGGCGTATATTTTAAGTCTGCCAACTCCACAACAAAGCAATGTTCAGTAGGTTTATAATTGAATGCATTTTTAGAGATGGCGGACTCTGGAACTCCCATGAAGTCAGCGTATTTAGTCATGATGGAGTTGTTTTTCCACTATTTTTATTGATAAATCTACCCCCTTACAATGGCCTGCCTCACCCTCCATGGAATGGCCGCCATTTTTTTTATATCAGATTATTGCGTGGCCTCCAACGTTCTAATTTCTAAACGCATAATAATGTGCCAACATTTCTGATATTGTTTTTTTTTTGTTAACCTACGTTTTCTCTTAGTTTTTCAATAAAATTATGAATTTCCCGACATTACACAAGCCACATTCATTCACAATCAATTTACCTTACACTATTGTTAACATAGGACTCTTATTATTATATTAAGTTCCAACCCTTAAATTATGCCCAAACAATAAGATTTACAGAAATTTCGATGAAAATCAAATCGTGTGAACCTGTCAGTTTGTTCAAAAATGCTAAAATGTGCAAGTGGCACCTGAACATAGAGATCTTTCCTGTTATTCAATTTCAACTCAAATTTAGATTAACTAGTAGCGATTTAGAACAAACTAAGATTTTGTACCTCAAAATTTTCTTTCTGTTGTATAAAAATTAAACGTGTAAGTGTAGTCTTGCCTACAAGAGTTACTATACGAATTTTACGAGCACTCACAAATAATTAAATAACCCAAAAACTAAACCATAAACACTTCAGTTTAATGTATCAAAATATTTAGAGTATTTAAACATACTCCATGCGCAAGTCTTAGGATATCATTCATAAAAAAATATTTCCTATAAATAATTTATTACCTAGAAAGCGCGTTATTGCTACATGGGTTCACAGATAACACCATAATTGTCACTTCACTATCTTTATAAATACAACAAAGTCGTGTTATACCATTTATAACAAGAACGGCAGGACCGATTTTTATGATCTTTAATTTTTTTTTATTTGACTTCGCCTCGAATAGCAGAACAACTATTAATTGAGATGATAGTTCACGCGGGTGAAACCGCTGGGCGCAGCTTGTGGTCTATTATTTAGATTTGCTTGATTTTAAAACTGGAGTTACTGCGAAAGGAACATTACTTCAGTAAATTACCATTTCAAGAACTTGTCGTGGAATTGTCCTTTTGACATTACAATTATATGCGCGTAGCGCAACGTGACATGCATAGAAAAGATTTTCATGTATACATATTATTATTGCCATGAAGCTTTTTCAAACACACGCGTCGCGATCTTTCAAGGAGTCTGATTGAGCACTATCGTATGTATCACGGATTCGGCGGAATATCTTTCTTTGGTTCCTCCACACTGCTGATGTTCTTTGTGTCGTCTTTGGAATCATCCACTGAAAATAAATAAACTTATAATTGCATTTGAATTGTGTTTTCTCAAATAAGGTAGAAGTTCACCAACTTTACATTTGAAATCTATTTGCTGAAATGATGCCATAGTGGCATCATTTTACAAACACTCAGTAACGTGACTTTTCTGTTGAGATCTCATTTATTTTTCCATTTTACAAATAATTTGGTCGGTCTCTATATAGGTAATATATTACAGAAGATATGGTTAACAAAAAGGAAAAATCATTGTATAATATGAAAGTAGTCATACCTAAGTTGTATGATAAATTACCAATAAGACCCATTTGAAAGAAGAAAGAAAATTTATTTGAGCACCAATTGTAGTCAAGATTAGTGGCTGGTCTGGACTTAATCCCAAGTATTATATCTTCCCATTTTGTGATAGCTTAGTTATATGAAATGTTAAAGAAAACATCACCATACAATTTCAACCAATGATTGTTACCCGTTGGGTGGCAACACAGCTTGAGCATATCGACGCTAGAAAGCGTAAACGCTGTAACCCTTTGACCGACCCGAAAATACTTTTTTTACATATTTGGAAACAAACGCTGTAACCCACATTTCAACGTCCCCTAGGAACTTTAGGATATAACCAAGGTAGCAGTATTGTAGCTTTGTATAAAACACACCAAATATCCAAAAATACGTTTTTAGGTCGAGTAGATATTGAGTTATGATTTTTTTTCAACAATAAAAAAAGTTTTTTGGCTCTGGTGAACAATTTTGCGTTTCAAGGTTACAGCGTTTGCGCTTTCTAGTGTCGATATCACCATAACACAATAGCCAAGCTCGAGTTAAATACAGCTGCGTGAGTGAGACTCCATAGAAATAAAACCAGCAGTAATGTTTTTAAAACTCAACAAGCACATACCTTTGCTATCATCCTTGATCTGTGATGTGTTCTCCTTGTCAAGGCGCGGCCGTTTGCGCGGCTGCGGGTTGCGGTAAGAGCGATTGTCGCGCCGCCCGCCTTCGTTCTCATCTTCAGAGTCCGATAGTTCGCCATCGCCCGTGATGCGTTTGTCCTGCGAATGGATACATTATCACTGATATTCTACCTCATAAATCCATTTCGGTCCTATTAAAGCCTTAGTTTTCTCACTGGCACTGTCAGATAGCATGCGGTAAATGTGTACAGAAAATTTAACAAGAAGAAGAACAAATTTCAAACAATTTACCTTTTCACTCTGCGGTAGTCTTTCATCTTTGTCGACTTTGTCTTCGTCTTCCGATTCGTCATTGACAGCATCTTCGGGAATTGCTTGCACCTAGAAACAAAAAGCATTTTTAAACTACCTTCTTCTACAACAATGTGACATGCCCACTAATCACAAATTATTGTCCTGAATGCGGAAGTACGTGTTTGTTATCAATTGGTTTTGTTATAAAATACAGATACTTTAGGTCCTAGAAAACACAGGATTTTTTACCACAGTTTACGCGGCTTGATTTGTGAGGCGCAAATTTGTTGGTTCAGGTCAAATGCTCCTCAAAGAGTTGATAAAAAAACCGCAGCTGGTAATTTGTAACATCACATATGATGGTGAGTTCTACCTATCAGTTCATGCAGCATAGCAGTTGATAATCTAGCGACTGTAGTATAAGCTATAGATAAACCAACATAATGTTTTTCAATATAAGGAGGGAACTTACCTGAACACCAGGTGCATGAGGAAGCATCCTTAGGTTTTCAAACAGCCGATTCTTAATCTTCTCCAAGTACTCTGGTGTGTTCTGGTTGGACATGTTGCTAGGCGAAATGTGTAGTTTGAAGTCTGGCCCGAAATACTCGAAGTAATCGTTGTAGGGAAGCTCATTCGCAATTTCGACGCCGAGAGCCACAGATGTCTCGTATGTCCAACAACGGGATACATTGCGAATTGTGTAGCTAAAGAAGATGACAGAATTATTATACTGTTAAACTACTGTACTATTCTGATAGCCCTATAGTACGAAAGTAGGGTTACATATAGTTGTAAAATTGGATTAATATTCTATAATACAATATTCTTATGTTGTAAATGAGAAGGTGTGTGTATCATCAGACTATTTGTTGCCACTCAGCACCATAACAGCTGAACAGATTTTGATAAAATTTTATACAATACTTTAGGTCCTGAAATGACATAGAATAAATTCTCCAGGATGCAGCTTATAACAAATAAACATGTGTATAGGTAGTCTGTTAGCACGAAACAGTAGTTGACTTACCCGCCTCCGCCGACAAGCAGGAACGGCAGACCGAATCTCTTTACTAGCTCTACACAGCGCCCATGACCGCGCACAGTCAAGTTGAAGCAACCAAGTCTGTCACCTGGTAAAGAAAATACTATTTTATAGATAGAGAACCAGCAACAAGTCATACATCCTAAGAATAAAGTGGAAAACCAAATCGAAGATCCAAATTTGCACCAACAAAATATTGACGATTGGTGGCCCATTATAAATATGGTATGGCTAGAATACATTGGTCGATAAGATGCATTTTTTGAGCAATGTATCATGTTTTTTTGTTTTATCTATACAAAATATAAGACTTATGACCAGTAGCTATATTGTGCTTGGTTATTAGATTGCAGAGACGTCAATTAAATGAGGGTTTGGAAACTCACCAGTAAGTGAGTCAGCGCCGCACTGCAACACAACTGCACTCGGCTGGAAGGTTTCCATCACTTTGGAGATGATGGGCACAAAGATGGATTCATAAGATTCATCGTCCATTCCATCTCGGAGGGGAATATTCACGGCATAGTATTTGCCTTTACCAGCGCCGATGTCGCGAAGGTCACCTGATGAAGATATATATGTTACAGCATACAACATTAATGATAGATAACATCACATAATTTTGTTTGGAGTAAAAAAAAACAAACCAGATGTTCAATAACTTAGACCATAGATTAAGTAAATGCTGTCCTTGTTTTCAGACATGATCAGTCTAAATAAGTCACAACTAGACAGACTTTGTTCATCACTGAGCCGAATCCTTGCCCAATAAAATTCATTATAACCCTCACCTGCCTGCCACATCTAATGACAAGTTAATCCAGCAATTTCGATTTATGAGATGCCTTAATATTGATGACTCAAAAAAAAAATATAAACTTACCAGTGCCAGGGAAATATTCTCCATACTTGTGGAATGACACTGTCATGACCCTGTCAGTGGTATAGAAGGCTTCCTCAACACCATCCCCATGATGCACATCAATATCAATGTACAACACCCTCTGGTGGTATTTCAGTAGCTCTAATATGCCTAGAACAATGTCGTTTACATAGCAGAAACCGGACGCTTCCGACTTCTTTGCGTGGTGGAGGCCTCCACCCCAATTGATGCAGATTTCTGATGCCTGTTCAGTAAAATGGATTTGGTTAGTTCAACAGTCACGGCATTGATTTAATTTACTAGGCCACACTTTCAGTTTATTTACTCGAGTCAGTTTTACTAGGTTGGAAAATGTGTCAGTAGTTCATAATTTGAACAAAGTAATGTCATGTTACTTATGTTTGCATATTTTCCTTGTTCCATTTAAGGCATCATATTAAGTTGTATAATTATGTTATATGGTAAAGTATGTATGTACATAGGTACCTGTTTATTTAACTTCACCGCTGCTGCCACTGAGCCTCCTGCAGACAACTGACAGAATTCATACAGCCCATCAAACACAGGACAATCTTCTCCAACATTAACTGTTGACAAAAATGCACTGATAAAACATAACCCTCATTCTGGCGCAGTCGGGTAAAAGTTAGCCACGGTCATTTTATTATAAAAACTAACATGTATTTGATACATTTTGAATCTAAAAATAAGTAATCCAAGGGATGTGTGCAACTGCAATCTATAGATAATAACCAGGGACAATGGCTTACATGCCTTCCAGTGCATAAAGTAATGTAAATTCTCTTCTAACTTATATAAATAAACCCAGTTATGTAGTGTTGTACATCATCCATCTGTATCTTATAAAAATATATAATAAAGTAACTATAATTATAATGATTGGTATGTGTAAAAAGATGAAAACTTTAGTGTTTTTCAAAAGGTTGCTATAGTTACCATGTTCTGAGATAGTTATGTGATAGACAAACAATATCTATATATATAAAAATGTTATGTTTGTTTGTGTACGCTTCAAAAACTATCAGCGAATGAGCGAATGTGCCACAGCGAAGTGTGGCAGGGTACAGCTAGTTATTTTTATAAAGATCCTTAAAATTTGTAAGTGTATCCTATTTTCCAGTACATGGTGTTTACTTACATCTTTGCATTTGTTTGTTGTACTCGCCCATGTTATCTGGCCTGATTGACCGTAGAAACCTAATATAATCATCTGAATGGAATTTAGTCATCTCATCTGCAGTGGCTTTATGGGGTCTCTGCAAAATTAAGTCATGCACAATATGAATTGAATGATGTTATGTACTATGGATATATTTTATCAATTAATAATAAACATGTCATCAACTAACATAAATTTCCATTTTCCGGTATAATCCATAGTTTAAGAGTAAATTATGGGTCATGCGTATACGATGAGGCTTCATAGGATGTCCTTGTCCATAATAATAATTTCCAATGTCACCTGAAAATAAAGAAATAACCCCATGAATATCAATTTGAACTTCTTATGAACTTGTTACTCAAGACATTTTGGAGCTTGACACTTTTAAGACTGTACCGCACTTAACGCTACGCGAACATAAACCATGTGGCCAATGAGAGAGTAGAACGCTGGACAGACGCTACAAAATGGCCTGACACATATTTCACTAAAATTATCAAGATGAATATTTGTATCTTTTGGAGATCATTATTATAAAATTTGATGAAAAAATACTACAGGACGTGAAAAACATATCTTGTTTTTAAGATTAATCAGAAATAATCATAAATAAGCTAAATAGTTGAACACTGTCGTAGTGGCGGGTAACAAACTTTGTAATACTTACTATCGTAATAATAACACACTCTTTTTTTGCTATGTGGTTGCATTGCCATTTTGAACGTCTAAATTAGTAAAAATAAAAGTTTGGAAGAAACTTAATAAATTACTACAAAAACAATAATTTAGAGCACACACAATCTATCCACGGCAACTTCCCCGCTGAACTTCGAGAATGAATGGTAACTATGAATATTATGAATGAATGAAACGATAACGAATACATACAGACAGTACAGACAGATACAGTTCTTGAATGGAACGAAACAAAAACGTAGACAGATGAACAAAAATTTGAAATGAACGTTTCAAATGAAGGAACCACAGACTTAACATACTGCTTGTTAGGTCTGGGGAAGGAACGCTGAGTCGCTAAACCATGTCATTTATATGTGTGCTAAACAACTGGCTGACTGAACAAAACTAACAAGCTAAAAATTTTAATTGAATAACATAATTTATCACACAAAATGTTAAGCCAGTCCTACACATTTGGCGACATTCGGCAATTATTGCCAAACGTGGTAGTGTGAATTGATAAAACGAAATCTGTGACCCCATGAATGAAAGCAAAGCGACGGCCACGCTAAGAAAAAAATATTTGTGTGCTCTTCTATTGTGTGAAATTTAAATAGAGGCATCCTACTCTTTCAACTGTGATGTAAGCGGAATATCAATAAAAAGTTCACTCATCACCAAAATATTGTTCGTTCGATTTCATATCATTGGTGGATTATTAAAGAGTATAATAGTTTCGTTCTTAAATTTCACTCACTCATTCTGTACAGTTAGTTCGACATTCATTCATTTCATTCCTTCTTTCAACAGCAGTGGTCGAGGTAGGTCGTGTTACTCCAGCAAAATACGTGAATTTAGAAGATTATTGAATACTATATCATTTCATAGTTGCGCGTGAAATTTTGTTTGTCAGTGTAATTTGTGTAAAATATGTGTTAATCGAGATCACTATAGATAGGAGTGGTATTTTTCTATAACAATTGGTGATTCATGGTGCCATTTTGTTTCCAGCATTGACCCTGCTACAGAATTAAAAGTACCTATTAAAATCTTTTAACATCTCTACCATCTCCGAAGAAAATAACTAAATAATCATGTAAGTATTAAATTATTGACTTAAGGTATATAATTTATATCATATTTCTGATTGATGCCCTCAAATCCATACCTCTAATTATTTACCCATACCATAGAATTGACGTCATTGAATCGCTAATTTCATCATATTTTCATCAGTTCGTTGAATTAATTTATCTGCAATGCGTCAAATTTATTGATCCACCTAGTGCCGGTATTCTCACTGCGCATGATCCAAGGGCGGTGGCATCTTCCAACGTGGCCATTTTGTCTCTATTTGCCAGTTCCGTTTTCGTGCGTGGCTTTTTTGTCCTCCGCTCAATTTGAACACAAGCGCGAATATGGTGAATCATAGAGTTCCACGTTGCAGGTCTAGTAGTTGGAGCAATAGCCGCGGTGGAAGCGGTGGTTCCAAATATGGAAGCGGAGGAGGAAGCAAATTCGGGGGCACCTCTAGATTTGGAGGCGGTGGCGGCGGCGGAGGTCGATTTGGCGGCTCGGGTGGCTTTGGTGGCAAGAGCAAAGAGTTCTCCGGCGGCCAAAACATGCGACGCCCTAACTGGGATTCAATGTCCCTACAGCCATTCAATAAGAACTTTTACAACCCACATGCCTCAGTATTGAACAGATCACCATATGAGGTTGAAGAATACAGAACTCAACATGAAATTACAGCTAGTGGGGTTGAAGTGCCTAACCCTATTCAACATTTCGATGAGGGTAACTTCCCTGATTATGTCAATCAGAGCATCAAAAACATGGGGTACAAAGATCCTACACCAATTCAGGCTCAAGGTTGGCCCATTGCTATGTCTGGGAAGAACATGGTGGGTATTGCTCAGACAGGATCGGGAAAAACACTAGCTTATATCTTACCTGCTATTGTACATATCAACAACCAGCCTTCTATTCGTAACGGGGATGGCCCCATTGCGTTAGTGCTTGCTCCGACTCGAGAATTGGCCCAGCAGATCCAACAAGTGGCTTCTGACTTTGGTAATTCTGCATATGTACGCAACACCTGCGTATTTGGAGGTGCACCTAAAAGGGAACAAGCTCGTGATCTTGAGCGGGGAGTTGAAATTGTTATTGCTACTCCGGGGCGATTGATTGATTTCCTTGAGAAGGGTACCACCAATCTGCAGCGATGCACCTACTTGGTGTTGGATGAAGCCGACAGAATGTTGGATATGGGTTTTGAACCTCAGATAAGGAAAATCATTGAACAAATTCGCCCTGACAGACAAACCCTTATGTGGTCTGCTACATGGCCAAAAGAAGTGCGAAAATTAGCTGAAGATTACTTGGGAGACTATGTGCAAATCAACATCGGCTCACTGCAGCTCTCCGCTAACCACAACATTCTTCAGATCATTGATGTATGCCAAGAACATGAGAAGGAAAACAAGTATGTACCTATCTGACTGTTCATATATTTATTCCCTTTTGTGAACATATAACTTGATGATGATTTTGAAATTCAGTATGAATATATTATTGATTAGAATTGTAAATAATCCTCTAAGAAGATCTGACTGGAGTTTCAACTTCATATTGATGTGAAAAAAAAATTGGTATTAATTGTAAATTGATTTTCAGATTAAATACACTTCTACAAGAGATTGGCCAGAGCCAAGAACCTGGTGCTAAGACCATCATTTTTGTAGAAACTAAGAGGAAAGTAGAAAATATCACTAGAAACATCCGGCGGTATGGTTGGCCTGCAGTATGTATGCATGGTGACAAAACTCAACAAGAGAGAGATGAAGTATTATACCAATTCAAACAAGGCAGAGCTAGTATTCTTGTTGCAACAGATGTTGCAGCCCGAGGACTTGGTAAGTTTTTTCCTCCTGCACACTGGTAATGTGGTATTCATTCGAAGATGTTATGTCTGTACAGGTTTAAAAGATACTTTTCCAAGGTTTGAAAGTTATTCTTTTACAATGTTTTACTATGGATATTGGTATTTGAAAATAACTTCCCTTATGTTTTTATATTTTCAGAGGCACTGGCGGAAAGTTATTGTGTTCTATCAGATTACTGCCTCAAATTAGAAGGCACGTTACTGCATTGGATTTGTAGATGAGACATATCTTTTGCAGTTTAGTAGAGAATGCAATAACTCGTCATTATTATGGTGCCTCAAATGTGCCTTTCACTACAACTGGACCCGAGGCCGGAAAACTTGATGGTATGTCCGTACTATATGCGGATACACTTGAGAGTGGAAAACCTGGTGATGCACTACCGTGTTTGCGTTATTATTTGAGAAATTAAGATATGTCCAACAGTGCATCGTTGAAAAACTTGACCACAGGTTGAAATGATCGGCAAGAGGTCAAGGGTTTTCTGTTTCGGCCATAATGGAGTTTTGAGAGGGGCAATGAAGTAATAGAGATTGAGAATACAAAACTAAGAGAACTTGAATTGATTGAAATCAATGCCCTTTAAAAAGACTCCAGGGTTCTAAGTGAGAGGCAAATAAGAAATTGATTGTTGTTTATGTGTGTAACTCATTCATGTAAGTAATACAGCTATGAGTTACCATAACCCGATTTGGATTGTTTCATTATCTTAAATATAATGAAGCTTTTCACAAGTTTTGAACAGAAGGTGCTAAAGGTATCTGTTCTTAGCTTATTGAATTTTTTTAAAATATGCATTAAACTGTTTTCTATAATATATTCCTGTAATTACAGATGTGGAGGGAATCAAATATGTTATTAACTTTGACTATCCAAATTCCTCTGAGGATTACATTCACCGGATTGGCAGAACGGGGCGATCAAAACAAACTGGAACATCTTATGCCTTCTTCACACCTTCAAATTCCCGACAGGCCAAAGATCTTGTCTCGGTACTGCAGGAAGCCAACCAGGTGTGTAAAATTTAAATCTCACTTAATTGGTTTTCCTCATACCTTTGGCATGGGTACGTTTTTTGATGGCGTAACATGAATGCAAGTATGAGGTACAGTAAGAGACAACTACATGCCTTCGGTGTCCACACAAATTTCTGTCTGGATCCCATCCTCAGATGTTGTAACACTTTTTTTTTAAACTGATGAGTGGTGTAAACTCCAAACTGCTTTTCCATCTCATGTGTTTATTGTTATTTTTTGCAGGTGGTGAATCCTCAGCTACAGACGATGGCTGACCGCTGCGGTGGCGGCGGCGGCGGGTGGAACAGGAGTCGTTATGGTGGCGGTCGTGGCGGGGGCGGAGGTGGAGGCTCTTTTAAGCGCGGAAGCAACTTCGGCAGGAGTAGCGGAGGGGGCAGCGGAGGACATAAACGATTTGATGGATATTAAAACAATTATAGTATTAATTTTGTAGCGAATCCTCATAAGATTACCTGTGTGAACGTTGTGTATGTAGTAACTGGTTGTCTGATATTGCAGTTGTCGCTAGAGTAATTTATTTTTTATTTATTCAACATATCTTAAGCTTCGTAAGTTATCCTTGAATATCCTAATAGTTTATGATTTGTTGAAACTGTGATAATTTTTTTTAACTGTGATTCTATTGAGGATTGGCTAATATCATCTCATTGTCTGATTAGCAGACTTTTCGTGACTATTTTTGTACAATTTAATTATTAAAACTAAAATAATATCTAGTTCGGTGTGTAATCTTAAGTCCCAACGCGCATTGGGAGACTCGCGTTTCCGTCATTCCAATTTCCTGTTCTGTATGTCTGTCTGTACTAGGAATCAATAAAAATATTAAACCGAGGTTATGCAGTTTTCATTAAAACTAAGTACGCTATCACTAGCCTGGTGATAGTTATAAACGCGTGTGCATCACAATATTCCCATTATCTCCATAAAATTGCGAGGATAAGGGAATAAATAAACCTTATTAGTCTAATCCCTAATTAGGGGGATTATGGGGAAAGGTTTTATGGAAAGCGTCTAATCTTCAGATCAGGGAAATTACCACAATCCAGCCCCAAGCAGATTTTGCGTTTGATTTTATATTAAAGCGTGTGAGTGCGGCAAAGATGGACGGAAGAAGAGAGGAACGAAGATATTGAAAACGTCTCGCGACGATGTTCTTTCAATATCTTTGTTCTCGTCAAAATGAATACTCCGACGCCTCTGTTGTTCGATGTCGGAGCGTCGCGACGCTCCGACATCGAGCAACACGACGATTAAGACGAATAAGACTCCTCGTATTGACCGTGAGTCGTTGCTAGTACCTATCAATTGTGGACCATTACCTAGGTAGGTACTACGATAATAAGTTTATGGTAAAAATATTTTTTTCCTGACGATGCTTTTATAAAACGCGTATTCGGTTTTTGAAAACTATCTATTCTGTGCCCAAACACCGTCAATCTACTGTTGGTCACTGAAAAAGTGAGGAGTTCCGTGTCTGCGTGTTGACGAGCCGTCAAACCAGCATGCAGCATCAAACACATGGGTCAAACCGTTTGACCGTTTCAGCAAAGGCGCATGTTCGGGTGCACAGTATTTTCCCCATCTAGCAGCACCGCATGAATTTTGCTGGCAGTCAGTGTCAGTGTCAGTTGAAACTGAAACGTCAATGTCTACAGTCTGTCACGCAAGAAAAAAAATTAAGTAAAAGCAAAAATTCAATCAAGTGTGAGTGAGTGAGTGACTGAGTGAAGTGAATTAGTGAAGTGTTCAGATTTAATAAAATTGCAAAGAAAGTGTAAAGAGATTCACTTGAAGGAAATGAAATAGTGGAATAAGGAATCTGGTAGAATTTCGTCATCAAGTAAACTTCTGAAAGATTTTAGAAGCTAACATTTTTATTATTCTGTAACTGAATTCAGGCGGAAATCGGGGAGATAAAAAATAACCTAAAACTAACCTTTATTTATATGAGTCTATCTTAAATTGTTTTAAAAGTGAAAATCAAAATTGAATAGAGCCATGGCTTTAAATACTATATCAAGATTATTGAGACGGAAAGACCTTTCTGTTATGTAAGTCATTTAACATTTTTGGTTACACGTAAACCACGCTTTACTCACATTATAGTAGACGCATAAATCTTGCGCAATTGAAATCTCACTAATTCAGATGTTCTATTGAAGTTTCTGTGTAGCTGTACTGCTGTACCCGGCATGCGTAGCAATGCCATGTAAAGTAAAAGTATTTTTGATTAAATTGTTTTTTTATTTTAAAGTTCGGCAAGGAACCCCCGTGCGCGTTGCTTTAGCCGTTTTGGAATTCATAGAGAACATACATACACAAATTGATATAAATAGGAAGATATGTAGTTAACTAAAGTAATGAGCTCTTTTCTGTTGCAGTTTCTTTCACAATACTAAATATTTGACAGTTGATAACATTTCGATCACCTCACAAGCAAGATTTAGTTATTCAGCAATCCACGAACAAAAAACTACAAACGCTGTCCAACTGAAAAACATCCCTGCACTGAGATTCTATTCTGCAAAAACTCTCTCTCACTCTGTGCAGAATGAGATAGAAGAATACCGCAATGACAATAATGTCACCATTGTTGGACAAGACATTCCCAGTCCGTACATTGATATTGAGAGCTGTGAGTTCCCTGATTACATAAAGAAATTTATTAAGGAACAAGGTATCACAAAGCCTACTGTGATACAGTCCCAAGGTTGGCCCATAGCAATAAGCGGACAGAACTTTGTTGGTATCGCCCAAACGGGCACGGGCAAGACGCTTGCATATTTATTGCCTGCTATTGTGCACTTGAAAGAAAAACAAGCAAGGAAAGGTAAAGGACCAGTGGTTCTAGTGCTGGCTCCTACCAGAGAGCTGGCCCGGCAAATTGAGGCAGTTGCCAAAGATTTTGAACGTGCTTTAAATATCCGCTGTGCTTGCATATATGGTGGAGCAAGCAAAGTTAGACAAGCTGATTTATTAGAGCGTGGTGTTGATATTGTCATAGCTACTCCGGGTAGATTGAATGATTTCCTCACAAGTAGAACTACCACATTGTCGAGGTGTACTTATGTAGTTTTGGATGAAGCTGACAGGATGTTGGACATGGGCTTTGAACCACAGATCCGGGAATGTTTGGCGGGTGTTCCCCTTGAGAGGCAAATGTTGATGTTCTCAGCAACTTGGCCTAAAGAGGTCCAAAGTCTAGCAAAGGATTACTTGGGAGAATTTGTGCAGGTCAATGTGGGCTCTACAGAACTTACAGCAAATCATAACATTGAGCAGCACATTCATGTGTGTGAACATGAAGAAAAGTTAAATGTGTAAGTACACTTTTCTTAGCCTTAGCCTATTTTCTTTTCGGATTTAACACTTTCACTAATAAGCCGATTTTCTCGGCCTCGGATATCGGCCTGTTACGCAGTGAGCGTAATCTCCCTCTGACCTCTTATACACATTGTAAATGTTAAATTTGATATTTTGCCGATACTCACAATGTGAAATGAAGATGTTTACCATTACCTTTTGTATCTGCAGTCAGACCGCTGATGTCTCAGTATTTGTTTATTCAAAGAGTGTTATTCAATGTTTTCATAATTCTTATAAATATTACACTTTTTTCAGATTCAAAAAAATACTGCATGATATTTCTGGAGAAGGCTTTGGTAAAATACTGGTGTTTACAAACACCAAAAAGTTTGTGGATTATCTTGCCCATTCATTGAGTAAAAATTCATGGCCAGCCAATGGCATTCACGGTGATAAAACTCAGATCCAGAGAGACAGGATTATCAACAGGTTCAAGAATTCTAAACAAGGCATACTTATAGCTACAGATGTCGCTGCAAGAGGGCTTGGTAAGAATATTGTTTTTATTCCAAAAATGAAAAGGTTTATATTATATGTTAGGATAGTTGGTTCTTATTGTTATTATGGTGATCAATGCATGAAATCAGAGTGCGAAGCGAAATTCTCACAATAAATAAGGAAACCCATGTAATTAATCTCATCATCTGTTTTATTTTTTACAAGGAAAATATTCACAACAGCCTATAACGCTAATAATTTAATGAACACCAAGTAACTGTCTGCTTAGCAACTCAAGGACACCAAGAGTGAAACCTCAGTCCCATACTGATGTCTTAATTTCATTAGTTAAGTCCTGATTATCATTACTTCAAGTTTTGTGAGGCGCATTGAGTGATGCCTCAATAAGTCCTAGGGCTTAATGATTGCTATTTATTCATTCATTGGGTCTATTACACACTACCAATATTATCACACGATACTCATTATTCTGATCCAATTCTGATGAAATATTGATATTATTGACAGTATTGCAATGATTACTACTTCAATATTTGTATAGATGATAATATCATAAAAAAATATATATATCACTATAATATATCATATGGATCATACATAATATTGATACTGTAATTTGGCCCATAGTGGTCCTTGAGCGGAAATATTGTGATACTAAATACCTGGATACCTCATTTGGTCAACTGACAATAATTTACAAATTTTCTTTTATTTTCAGATGTGGATGGGATCTCCCACGTGATCAACTACGACTTCCCTAACACAACTGAAGATTACATCCATAGGATTGGGCGCACTGGTCGGCAGCAGAACAAGGGCATCTCTCATACTCTACTTACCGATGATGACGGCAGGCAGGCGAGGAACCTTATGGCGGTGATGAAGGAAGCTAATCAGGTACAGACAATAGTCAACTATGTCTTCTCGTCTTCCCTAACATGAAATAAGCTTTGGAAAGCAAGAGATTCTAACACCTAATAAATCCAGGGTCCTAACTAAAATGTTCTCTGGAAATGAAAACTACAAGGACCATGGTAGTACTTAAGTACTTAAGATTCAGAGCAATACATATGGTTCGTACAAATATTTGCCATGATTGGGAATCAAACCTGTAAACTCACACTTCTTGGTAAACCCATCCCCAATTTATGCCACCTATTAAAATTATTATTCATGTATGTTTCTTTAGTCTAGATAGTAATCTAGTTAGATTAATTATGTTAGTTATCTAGACAGAGAAGTAATCTATCTATCTATAATAGTCTAGAATCTAGATTACTAATCTATCTCAACTTGAACTTCAACTTAAGGGTATGGCTTCTGCGGGGTTGCCACTATTTTGCCAGTACACTACACTGAAGTACACTACAGGAAGATACCTTATCTATCTCGGTCTTTTCATTAAATTATTTGTATCACGTATCTACTATGACTACTATGAGACATTTATTCTCAATTTTAGGAGGTGCCAGAAGAGTTGAAGGAGTTGGCGCGGTCTTACGCCATGGACAAGTCAGCGGAGAAACAATCAAAGTACAAATCCAGATCATACAGCAACAACTATAATAATAACTACAATAACAAGTACGGCAATAGCTCTGGCAGTAAATACGGTGGTTACAACAAGAAACCTAACTATAACCGGAATTATAACCGAAACAGATACGACGACGACATGTATTAGTGCAAAGTAGATTTTGTAGTATGTAGAGCTATGATTATTATTTGTAGTTTGTATATTATGTTTGTGGTATATAACATTACCTGAATATAACATTTTACTGTTATTTATAAATTTTTATTCCACCTTTTGAACTTACACTATTTTATAGAACGTTCTATATAATTAATACAAAAGCAATTTAGTCGCGTGGGTCGCGTAGTTATGCTGGGGACTAGACCATAACACGCAGGAGACACGCCTTAACAACAACGCCAACAACAAACAAATCAAAATTTACGCAATTCTTGTATTAAGTAAGTAGGGAAGTAGCATAAAACCTTCATAAAGCTAACCTTACTCGTAGGCTCGTATAAGATCTCCTTAGTAACTTTCATCATCATCATCAACAACCCATAACGTCCCACTGCTGGGCACGGGTCTCTCCTCGCTTTCGTGAGGAGGATTAGACCATAATCCACCACGGGGGCCAGATCCGGATTGGTGGATCACATACCTACCTCCGAAATAATTCTCGGGTAGGTATGTGGGTTTCCTCACGATGTTTTCCTTCACCGAAAAGCGAGTGATAATTACGTACATATGTTTTACAAGAAACACATTGGTACGTGCCTGCACTGGGATTTGAACCTCACGACCTTTGATATAATATAATATCTATCTATGCTATGACACTGCTTACTTGACGTTTCCTTGGTGACATAACAACACAGACCTTATTTATTAGTGTCATAGCAAACATTGTTGTTACAGGAAGTTTGAGTGCTTACAACGTATTTACTGCTAAATAAAAATCCGGAGCAAAATTTTAATAATAAAGTTACAATGAAAGATTTATTATTACCAGACCTAGATACAAAAAGCGTTCTGGACGTTGTAGAAGAGAACTTTAAAAAGCTAGGATTGGTATGTCCTTTTGTTTACTACTTGCACCCTCCGTTTACATTTGCTGATGAAATTTATTATAAGCAGGTATAACAAGTATACTTTCGCATTAATGACATTCACTAGCTTTTGCCCATAATTTCGTTCACGAGGTAAAAAACTACACTTTATCGTGATCAAAGTTCAAAATATCGCCATGCCAAATTATATCAAAATCCCTTCAGCTATGTGGCCGTGACAGACAGACAGACAGAGTTACTTTCGCTTTTATTTTACTAGCTGCGCCCCGCGGTTTCATCCGCAATGAGTATTATCCCACAGTAGAATAGAATAGAATAGAATAGAAAAACTCTTTATTGTACACCAGAAACAAAATTAAACACAGTACAGAAAAATTACAATAGGTAAACAAGGGTAGTACAATGGGCGGTCTTATCGCTGAAAGCGATTTCTTCCAGACAACCTTTGGATGGACAGTAAAAAACATTTTAAGTAGCTTACTTTTTACGCGATAAAAAGTATCCTATGTGGTTATCCAGGTAATAAACTATCTGTATGCCAAATTTCATACAAATCCGTTCAGAAGTTTTTGCGTGAAAGATTAACAAACGTACATCCATCCTTACAAACTTTCACATTTTTAATATTATTAGGATCAGTAGGATTTATTAGTTGAGACTTTTTTCAAGCTAATGCATTAAATTCAGTAGGTAACAAGTCGAACATCTCAGCTCATAAATGTCCTGTGATATTTTTCAGAAAGCGTACGCTGTTCGTATCATATACATAGGCGAGCATACGTTTACCAAAAACGATATATTGGAGCATTTTGAAAAATCTGTACAAGACGTGAACTCAAGCTATTGCGAAATTAATGTCCATGGATTTTTTCTGGTGTATGATAGCTATTTCGTCCACATACTTGAGGTTTGTATTGTATGCACCTAGATACAGGGAATACTAGATAGAGGCTTATGCTAGAGGTCAGGATCGTGACGCAATATTAATAAGAAAATAAATTTACAAACATGATCGTAAACCTTAAAACCTACTTACCTGAAACTGTAGAAGTGCTGGTTTGATAGTTACACACGGTTTTAGAAAAAGGGCTTTACTAGGATTACCCATGTCAAAAGGTTTAATCCCCTTTACCTGATAGGATGTTATTTTGTAGTTTTCGTATTCACACGATTTTAGCCCTTATTGACACTAACAAGATTTATAATTCGGGGTTTATTTATCTGCGATATTAATTTCGAAATGTATTCAAAATATCCAAATCTACAAGAAAAAAGATTGTATCTTCCACCGAAGCAATAGCTGTCTTTGGCCTCTGATCCTCAGTAGGTATTTATGGAACAGGGGTCAGAGGACACGGTTCATCGTCAGCTCCGGTTTCTGTTAAAACGCGAAGAGAATTGGATCAAAGAGATGGAGAGTAAGGAAGAAGAGTCTTCTCTAAAGGTCATCATGGATGAGGAGCCGAAGAAGGAGTATAAAATGTTCAGAAGATTGAAGATGTTAATGGTGTATCATTCCATACAGACGGTAAGGGAATTGAAGCAAGATGCTGCTTAAAATAGTAAGTAGGCTAGCTACGAATTTTTTCTTAACCTATCCTACTAAATACTGTTCCTCTGCTGGACCAAGGTCTCTCCAAAAAAGTTAAAACTCAAATATTTTATTGTAAGTAAGCAAGCAACAATATAGCAGTTTCCGAGTTTGTAAAAGGAAATTTCCCATTCACGTGCTGATTTATGGTTGAATCAGGTAAAGGAAATTCTAACTCTACCAGCGCTTTGGTAATACGATAAATGTATTATCCGTAGCGTTTCGTGAAATACGTTTACAGCGTATATTCGACTGCTGGCGTTCAGCTACCGCGCGGCCGCCGTCGCTCGTCGGCAAACTGAACGTCCACGGCCCACTGGACGAGCACATGGAACAGCTACGCATCTGTCTGGGCAAGATCGGCAGACTGTGCAGCCTGGCGAAGGCTGATGAAAACGTAAGTCTCCTTATATTTTTGCTTCACACGATTTGTTAATTTGGCCAGTGTTTTTTGTTAATGTAACGAGTCCCACTCAGACTACTCTAGTCAATTAGTCGAGACGCAGCCGGTGTCAGCGAGCTGCACTAGCGACACGAGCCCGCCAAGTAACCCAAAAATGGCGTATAACGTTTTTGAGAACCGAATCGTGGCTATTTACTGCTTCAAAATAAAGCTGCACCTGCATATTGCAACACTTGTATGGCTCACTTTCAGGCCTTAAGGCGTAACCCTCTTCACGGAAGTAAGGTGAGATCCGTGCTTAGCGGTTGTGATGATGATGATGGCTTACTTGGAGCGGATTGGGATTATCTTAATGGGACCGAAGTTTTCAACGTCTTATTTACGCTTCAGTTGCACTTCGACGGCTTGCCGGTGACAGACCCGAAGATCGAAGTGTTACCCGAGGTGGCCCTCCTAGACTTCCTTCTCCAGTCGCCCCACATCATGGACCTGCGGAATGTGGTGCATTTGCATCGACGCGTTGACGACTATTACTTTTATTTTGGTAAGTAATATATTTTCTTTTGGCGTTAGCTAATAGGTAGCTCTTCAAGCAGAAAGTCTAAGTTCCTCTCGGGTTCTTCTGACAGAAGTTCTTGAGAGCCAGTTCTATTCTATGCCTAGCATGTTCACCATCTTGAACCACTTCATTACTTAACTCTAGCTGAGAAATTGGCGAAACGCTGAAACAAATAAAAAAAAAATCATAGTGTCATCTATTTTGGAAGTACCAATTTTAAAGTCCCAAACTCCCTCTAATTATGTCTTACTATACAGACTATACGACGGCGGTTGATGGCCTCCGTGCGTAAGTGGGTGATGAGCCGATTGCAAAGCGTGAGGTTGCAGGTTCGACTCCTGCACAGGGTAAAGATTTGTGTGAACCACAAATATTTGATCTGAGTCTGGGTGTTTGTAGGACCATGGTCCTCGTAGTTCCATAGATACAGGGAATCTTAGTTAGGGGTCAGGTTCAATGTAGGTATGTCATCGTGGCGCGTTTTTTTTTTTTTAATTATTTATAAAGTCTATATCGTCAGATACGAACCAGCTCCTTACCATATTAAGTTACTATCCATTGGCAATAGAAAACGTCTGGCCGCTGCCCGCTCACTTCACTCCGCGGCATCTGTACAAGCTAAAGATAGATGATTCGTTTGTGGAACCGCTGCCAGTGATGCCCTGGGAACTGGCCCATAAAGAGGAGAAGGAAGGCGAAGAACAGGAAGAACGACAGAGCCCCAGTTCTGACTCCGATTAAACAATGCGGGTGTCAAAGCATTCTCCATTTTCAACGTAATGGCATGTTTATGTTTTTCACGAAGCTTCACTGCAACTTTACTGAACCTAACAGTCTTACCTTACCTTACAGTCTTCACTATGAACTATACATAATTTCCAAAGTGAAGTGTTTCAGTTTCATGAACATTCAGAGATGGAAATATGGTTTGAGTGGATTTTACGATGTGTTAGCTGAGTTGTTTCGTGGAATAGGATCCATCTAGGTTTCGGTTTTGTGTGGATGCACCCGTGCACCGCTATTCTTGAACACGCCATTACTTATTCTGTGACATGAATACAATTGTTTGCAGGTAGTTTGAAAGTTGGAACTGTGTGTCTTTAGATACGTGAAACCTATATAGATAGCTTAAAAGTCGGGGAGATGACGCCTCGCCAGCAGTTACTCAGATAGACACCTAGTCATTTTTAAAGTTTTATTTTATCATACAAAGTTTTTATTCTAGAAAATCAGTGAAATAAATACTTTTGGTTGAAATATTATTTTATTATTTACGGAATATTTTACTATTTAGTAAATATTGGTTGACCTAGAAGTACCTAGTAACAGCAAACAAAATGAATTTGTTAGTAGGAAGGTTCCCATTACTTATTTTTAAACGTATACCTATTAGTTTTTGGTCCTATTGTTAAGAGTTCGGTTACTATAGACACGGTGAACTAATCGCTGCTTATGTAGCGCATTTCTCGTACATGGAGTTGCTATAGCAATATTGATTCGCAGATTAGCGACATCTCTTCGTAGTTTTGTATTGAGTGAACGATTGTGGTAAATCATGGATAGCACCACCAAGAAAAAGCCAAGGAAAAAGAGCTCTAGAAAAACTATAGCTGGTATTAGACTTCCGCCAATCGAACCAGTGAACGATGCAACAATCAAAACTATTGTAGACGTCGATCCATCTTTTTACGCGATACTTGAAGGACGCCCGGTGAGACCCAATACATCTATACACTTGTACAAACAAAACATAAGACACGTAGCCCTGAAGCGAACTCTCCACGGCTTTCTCGTAGACGAAATTCTAAGAATTGATAGAGAAATCGAAACAGAAAGAAATGTATATGAGACGGCTTCGCGACATTTCGACGAGTACAGAAACAGCTTTGACAAATTCCTGGCAGACGATAACAATAAAACTATAGCAATCATGAAGACCTCCGACAACATGGCTAAGGACTTGGTAAATCAAACTGAGGAATTTAAAGCAGCCAATTACGAGTTGGCATCAATTAAATCTAAATTGCAGTACACGGATGAGACGTTGATGATATTGCTATCGTTTCAAAATTTTCTTCATAAAATATCGCCAATTTTGTGGCAAGAAAGAGAAGACGTAACATTAGACATCAAACACCCGGATATATTTTGTATGGATTCGGACGTATTTAGCAAAATCGACGTGGAGGCCACAAGAGAGCGCTTAAAAACTCTGCCTCCACGTAAACTGTATTTTGAAATACCAGACCAATTACTTACAGTTTTCTCAATGCTAGAAAAACAAAACTTAAACTATTTACTGGTGACTGAAGAACTAAATTCAGAGAAAAACAAATTTATGAAGTCGTTGGATCTTTTTAAGAAGCAGCTTTTCGAGGAACTGCATTTCATACAACAAAAGGTGAGAGCTATCAAGTATCTTTATCGTTCTATATTTTTAGGAACTGCATAACTATATAAATTTTAATGAAAACAAAACTTTTCAGGTAAAAGAAACCGAAGAATTGATTAAATGCAATGAAATTAGAGAAGAGGAGATCAAGGCGGTGTTCTTTAAAATTTTGGAAGATAAAATACGTTACTTGGTGTCGTCAGAGGTTGCCTTGCAAATATTTAACTACGTGGAGTTTGCTTATGAGCAAGTTTTAGCTCCGAATAATACTAAGCAGAGTTCTTTAGATATGATGGTAGCTCTTGAAAGAGAGTACGACGACTTGATGATGGACATATCAGCGTTTGACTTGAATGAAATTAAGATAATTGAGAAAGAAATATACGAGAAGGGAGACAAAGAAATAAAGCAAGCTAAAGAAGCTGCGAAAATGTTGAAGAACGTCGATAAGTTACACAAACGATTGATATCTGCATATGAACCGACCAGGAGGAAAACCTTCGACTAGCTTTGTGTCGTAATCGTTTCTATTATTGTCAATGCTATTTTTATCACTCTACTAAGAAATAAAATGAGTTTCTAAACGTTCATCTTTACCGAAGAGACTTCACAAATAAACGCTCTCCAGGTCCTACATTAGTTGTATATATTCTGTTGCTATTATTTTGAGCTGTATTGAAGTTATGTCAACATTAATTAAGTAGGTCTCTTTAAAGATCGTCTTGCATCTTGAATTGCGAAAGTTGAAGTTGATCTTGATAGCGCTTATGTGTGGGAACTAGTGGTCTAAGAGCCCGTGAACGCCAGGCCTACGTTATTATATAAAGGCTGTAAGTTTGTCAACGCATGCTCCCAACACAGGACGATGTACGATTATGAAGTTTAAAAAAAAAACGGATCAAACTACCTGTATCTCCCTAGATACAGGTGATTCCCTAATCAGGAGCTATGGGGATGAGAAAGAAGGAAGGAACTACTTATTATTAAATAGAATAATTATATCAACGTTATTGATACGCAACCCTATTGACGCGCAATGCTATAGACGCGCGACGTTATTGATGCGCAGCGTTTTAGACGCGCGGCGTTATTGACGCGCGACGTTATTGACGCGCAACATTTTAGACGAGCAACTTCATAGACACACCCGCAAAGAATATTGTCGCACAACGTAATTCACTCATTATAATCCGTATTACAATCCATAATAATCCACGTATCATTATGGATGCATCATTTTGCATGGCAAGGGGTTGGAACTATCAAAAATATCTGGCTAATGAGGAAACATCATTTAGTTATTACCCTCAAAAATCAGCTTTTATACTATAACGTAAGTAGAATTACTATAATTTCATGGACGTTAAGGGTGTCTGGCAAGGGGTTGCCACGACGTTAAGTGTCTGGCAATGTATGACGTGACTTTTAATAATATTCTGAAGGTAATACCAAAAAATCACAATTTATAAAATGACGAAAATAGATCGGTATCTTACACACCTTTAGTACCGTTTATTTGCTGAAGCCACGATTACCCAAACTTCATAATCGTCTATCGTTCTTACCTGTGTTGTAAACACGCGCTGACAAACTTTCAGCCTTTATAAAATAACGAAGGTCTGGCGTTCACGGGCTCTTACTCTATAGTGGAAAGTGTGGACATGAACGTTTTAAAAGGTACATGCAGTATCTCAATATTTTGATTTTATGTTGTGCTAGTACTCTTTGCGCCCTTCTTCAGTTGTAGAAAAAAATATAAATTGAAAATAAAGTTTGAATTGTAATGTCAACCCTTGACCAATTCTGAGAACTTGTGCCAGAATTATGACACATTCACAAAATACTTTTCATAAGATACGTTACCTGAATTTTGGGAATATTTAGATTATCTGAATAATTTCATTTGGAGTTGTTATACAACATATTTAAAACAATGCCTTGCTTGGAAAAAGAGCGCAAACCTATGGTTCCATTAAAATCTTTAGATATCATATTTAGACGTCGTTATGTGCAAAACACCCAATTCTATTTTGCTAACCGAAAACATGCAGTCCCTACAGATGGCAAAAAACAGAAACCAGGCAGATCTTACTGTGTACCTAAATCAGAGAAACTACTGTCGTATATCAAGTACAGTGATCACAAAGAAAAGTTAAACGCAAGAGATAGACTAACTCAGCCCTTGGCTATGAAAGATAACTTGAAGGTAGCGGCAACAAGAGATATATCTCGACGGCTCTACCTCGAAGAACCACCAGATGATGTAAGAGCAGTTGTTGAAATTCACCCCGAATTCTACACCGTCATCGAAGGCCGCCCTCTGCGTAGCTTTGACGATATAAAAGTTTATACGAACAATATTCGCGTGTATGCGATGAATCGGCAACAAATAGGATACCGCCGCGATCTTATCATGAAAATTGAGCAGAGTTGTGCGGAGGAATCTTTTGAATACAATCGGATTGTAGACGAATTAAAGCAGCACATTAACAACTTCCAAAAATTTTTGACTGAGGACTACAAAAAGGCTTGTGCAAAAGTTGCTAAAACGGAAAAAGTAAATGCTGAACTGGTCGCGAAAATCTCTGAATTTCTTGGCTACGTCTCCGAATTGACAGTATTTAATAATATTTTATTTAAACTGGATGCTATCAGAAGTATTCTTAAAATGTATCGCAGCTATTTATCATTCGTGGCTCCATTATCTTGGAGACAGAAACATGATGAAACCTTAAGAGGCAAGATACAATCGATTCAGTTTGAAGCGGGGCAGTTTGTAACTGATAACGATTTGGTCGAAACTTTGGATATCGATAAGACAGTTGAGATTGCTAGAATTGAATTGAAGAAACCATTGCCTGCTGTTATTTATTTTGAACATCCTGAACAAATGATATACATCTTCCGATCAATGGAGCTGCAAAGTAGAGAGTATTTGATCCAACTATCAAAAACGGATGCTCCCTATAAGCTGTTACAAGAACGTATAAAGCAATTAAAACAAGGAACGAAACAAGAGCTGGATTATTTTCAATACTACATTGATAGCATTAATAATGAAATAAGTAGAGAATATTTTAATGAGAATTATCTACAGGAAAAGTTCTTTCGTATTCTTAATGAGACGTTTTATGATAGCGTCGCGAGTCCTAACACATTAAAGCTAAAAATTTGTATAGAATACGTGTACGAGCAAGTGTTTGGAAAGTGCGAAGAAGGGCATCAAAGTTTAATGGATCCCATGAAAATCCTTGAAGTTATGTACGAAGATTACAACTCGCGCCTTGACTCGCTTGATTTTAATATTGTTAAGCAAGCCCAGAGTGATTTTTTCACCCAAGATCTAAGGATGATGAGAAATGCATATAATGCCGAGAGAGAACTGAGAGCTTTCAGAGAGATGACTAATGCGATGAACAGAGCTTTCTTGCCCCCACATAAGTACAAACGACCTGTGTTGAAGAAGTTTATGGATAAGAAGAGCATGATAGCGCAAGCGATCGCTGAAAGAAAGAAAACTCTTGTAGCGAGTGGACAACGAATCAAGCTCAAGAAACATAAATTGACGCCAGAGGAACAAGATGGACTTTTACTTTTCACCGAGTGGTGCGAGGGCATGAATCCAGCGCCGTTCTTAAAGGAATACTATCAGTATACGAAACCGGCTTTTGAGTGGATGCCACGTAAATCTATTGCGCCTTAATAAAGATTTGATTTGTTTTATTTTTCTTCCAAGTTATTATAATACATGAATTTATTACTATAAACTCCTTTTTTAATTGTTTTTAACACAAAATATCTGATTGATTAATTTTTCATTATAAATGAAACATAATCTAGGAGGCTCATTTATAAATATTATGTTTTGCTGAAGTGTTTATCTTTTGATAATATTTTTTGATTTGGTATAATTCTTCTTGTAATGAGTGAAGTAAACTCCGCTAATTCATTATTACAATTAAGGACGCAGGAGCAAGAAGATGATTTATGTGATCCTACACTAAGGTGCTCAAGACAAATTGAAAATCCACGAAAGGCTATAAAGTCACGAAAAACTGAAGAAGATACTCACTCTGTAATTATAAATATATCAAAGCCTAGAGCGTTATCACAAGAATCATTTTGTGATCTAAAAAACAAGGGTACCACGAAAAGGGCCCGTAAACAGCCAATAAGACACCCATCTGAAACTTCACTAAAAAAATATACTTTAACAGGTAATAAACCTCTTAAAATGATACCTTCACAAAATCAACTATTGTCATATAAATTTTACGCTAAAAGACAGGATAGTATCAAGCATAAACAGCATTTGGGAATTAAGCTACAAGAGAAATACAAAATAGTAAGTACTGATTTGCGAAAACGACTGCATGTACCTGAGACACCCGATGATGTTCAAGCTGTGACAGATATCGACGACGGCTACTTTAAATACTTGAGTGGCCATCCTTTGACTCAATACATCCCTTTGTATAAATCTTTGAAATTTCAATTTCATAATCGACTCAGGATGAGACAAGAAATAGGTTATCGACGAGACTGCATTTTGAACTTTGAAGTTAAGTACAAAACAGAACAAAATGAGTACGACCGAAGTGTTCAAAGATACATAAAACAAGTGAATCAATTTGATGAGTTTATATCTGATGATTATCAAAAATCAATGGTGTGTTTGAAAAATTGGGAAGATTTAGTAGCAAAAGTGAAGGTAAAAGCGGACGAAAAACAAATTTTGGCAAATAGGGAATTCATGATTCAATCCAGGTTGATAGGACTTGACTACATATATTTTATGCAGCAAAAGTATGGTAGGTTTTTGTATTATTTATCACCTCCGAGTTGGCGAGGTAAACATAGAACATTTGCACATTCAGTTGAAATAGAAGCCAAAGGTTTTGATCTAGGTACTTCAAGCGAGGAAGATACGTTCAATGCTATATTTGAAAAGATGCAAAAAGAATGCGATAGCGGTCTCGTGAAGCCTGTTTTATATTTCGTTCAACCTGATGACTTGATAACTATGTTTGAAAGTATAGAAAAGCAACAGTTGCATAATTACATTCGTATGACCCAGCTAGCGCCACATTCGAAAAAACTAAAAGGCATAATTAAAACATTTACAGGTAATATTGGACAAGACACCGCTTTGGTTGCCCACGTAATTAAAAAGTTTGAAAAACTTGTAGGTTTCTGTGAAGAAAGGGAAGACCATCTGCAAGCTAAGTTTATGAAGATATTAAACGGCATGTTCTATGACACCGTGGCTGCAATAGATGTTTTAAAACTTCAAATGCATTTGGATTTTTGTTTTGAAAGGCTCTTTGCAGAGAAATCTTCGCACACAAGTATATTGTATACTGCGAAAGCCTTAGAAAGAATGTACTTAAACTATTCATTTAAACTAGAAAACATTACAAATGAAAACATTAAAATGTCTGTGAAACAATGTATTGAAGGTGAAAATAAGAAAACGAAGAGAGCGCACGTGGCAGCTAGAGAGTTGCGTCTGTTTGCCAGGCTTGAACATGCGCTGATGCGTGCTTATGAAAAGACTAGTCCTAACAAGGTCAGTCCACATTCAGTCGCCCAGCAGTCTGCAGTCCGCAATACGAAGCCTCATCTCTCGCCAAAACCTATCGTTAGAGCGAGCAGTCAACGAGTGCTAACTGAAGCCGAAATTGAATATTTATCTTTATTCACTGATTGGACAGAAAAAGAAAATCCTGCTAATTATTTTCATAGTCTATCCATTACTGATAAATATATCACATAATAATGTTAGTACCTACCTAAACAGTTTTACAGTTTGGGTATCCACCCAAAACGTCATTCTTTTCATACGAATCCAGTTGTAGAATTACTACATGACTTTATTATTTTTATATAATCTTTGTAAATGCCTATGATTTTATACTTTTAATTAAAATGAGTACCGTATCTAACCTTTTTATTTAAACGCGTAGATTGAGCTTTGAACAAATGGGAATTCAACACAAAAACATAAAAAAATCTAGGTGGTTGACTACTTCAATTTATATTGAGTGCAAATCTAGTTTAGATGTGACTTTTTCGAATAAGAAATGAATGATAAAGTTGCTCACTCCTTAATTATAAATATACCAAAGCCTAGAACTTCTATTAAAACATCAGAGTGTTACGTAAAAACGAAACATATCAAAAAAAGAATCGGCGAAAATGCAGTCCGAAAGCCATCAGAAGCTTCACTAAGAAAATATTCATTAACAGGTAATAAACCTCTTGGAGTAGATGCTTTACAAAACGATGGTTTACTTTTGCCATATAAGTTATACTCGAAGAAACAGACGAGCGTTGACCATGAACAGCGTCTGGGGATCAAGTTGGATGAGAAATATAAAATAATAAACACTGATTTGCGAAATCGACTGCATGTGGAAGACCCCCCGGATGATGTTCAAGCTGTGACAGATATCGATGAGGGCTACTTTAGATACTTGAAGGGGCATCTGGCGCAATACATCCCTATGTATAAATCATTACAATTTAATTTTCACGAACGAATTAGAATGAGACATGAAGCAGGCTACAGACAGGACGCCGTTAAAATTATTGAAGCGAAACACAAAAAAGAATTACAGGCGTACGAACGTAGTGTTTTAAAATACGCGGAACAAGTAAAACAATTCGAAATGTTTATATCTGAAGATTATAGGAAGTCTATTGCGTGTTTGAAAAAGTCGGAGGATTTAATCGCCGTTGTCCATGGAAAACAATTAGAATTAGAATATTTGTCTAATGGGCTATTCCTAATTCAATCCAGGTTGATAGGCCTCGATTACTTGTATTTTATGCAGCAAAAATATGGCAGGTTTTTATACTATTTATCGCCTCCTAGTTGGCGTGCTAAACACAGGGATTTTGCACGGTCAGTTGAAATAGAAGTCAAAGGTTTCGATCTAGGTAATTCATCCGAAGAAGACACGTTCAACGTTATTTTTGCCAACATGCAAAATGAATGCTTTGCTGGTCTTGTCCAACCGGCTTTGTATTTCTCTTACCCGAGTGACTTGATAGCTGTTTTCGAAGGAATAGAAAAGCAACAGTTGCATCATTTTACTCATGTGACTCATCTATATCCACTTACGAAGTCTTTAAAAGAAACACTAAAAGATCTTAAAGTTAGTGTCAAAAATGACAGTGATTTTATTGCCCACATAATTGAAGACATTGTAAACCTTTTGTATTTTTTTGGAGAAAGGGAATCGCATCTGCAATCCAAGTTTTTGAAAATATTACACGGTCTGTTCTACGACTCTGTCGCTGCGACAGATGTTCTTAAACTGCAAACGCACCTGGAGTTTTGTTATGAAAAGCTTTACATAGAAAAACCAAACATGAGTCTATTGTCAACTGCGAAAGCTTTAGAAAATATGTACATGGAATATTCCTTTAAATTAGATGGCATTACCAATGACGATATAGCGTTGGCTATGAAACATTACATTGAAAGTGAAAAGAAGACTGTGAAGAGGGCTCACATGGCAGCTAGAGAATTGCGTCTGTTTGCCAGGCTTGAACATTCGATGCTGCTGGCTTTTGAAAAGGTTAATCCTTACAAAGATCCTCTTCCGCCTATCTTCAAGGGGCCTTTAGCTCGTTTGCCGAAACGTCAGTTACCTAAACCTATCGTTAAAGTGAGCAGCCAACGTGAGATTACCGACGCTGAAATTGAATATTTATCTCTGTTCACTAATTGGACAGAAACAGAGAATCCTACTGATTATTTGCATTGACTAACCTAACCATAGGCTGAAGTGACTTTATTTATCAATGAAACACACACACACAATCACATGCACATTTATAACATACACACTCAACGCATAAAAACATCATTCACCAAAATCAGAAGGTAGAGATGTTTAGGATTTAGGACCTTTATTCTTATTTTAACTTGTATTTCTAATTTGAGCAATTTATTATGTATTTTTATCGTGGCTATATTTAAGATTATTAAGGTCGACAACACTGCTTTAATAATAAAACGCTTACATTTATTGAAAACAGACTTTATTTACGGGGTTCGATTAAAAAGGTCAATGCTTTCATAAAACACAATAGGATAATATAATAAATGGTTTAAAGAATACATATTTTAAACAAATATTGTTATAACAAAATGTACACATACTACTCACATAATATAATGTTTGGTTTCATGGTATTGACAACTACTTGGAATTTACATATTTACAAGGTGAGTAACATGAACTGGTAAAAGCTTTACATGAATACAGGGGTTACACTTACACTAAATTATGGTTAAATAAATAAATACCTTATTAAAACACAATTATTTAGATGACGCATACACAACGACAAAGAACCGTACGACTTGTAGTAATTTAAACATTTTTGTCATCTTATGATATTTTTAGTTAAATACCTGCTGTAATAAAGATGACATTAATTACTTACAGAAAGGGATGAGAATTGTCGTCGCGCGATTTAGTGTCAAAGTGTGTCCGCGGCCTTCGACACGTACAATGCCGACCTTATCTAGAGTCCTTCTAATGTGTCCAAACTTTAAAGCTTTAGCTTGTATCAATCAATTTAGTGACTTATCAAAGTTAAACGTAATTAAATTAATTATCATAATTCTGTAAATTGAAATGACAGTTGATGTATTCTTGTGACATTTCATAAGTATATCGGTAGGTGTAAGTATATGAAATAATTCACATTCGTTAAATATTTTACACCAAGTATAGTTGAAGGGCTCGGTTACAGGTAAAGGAAATTTTAAGCCTTTTCGCCTTTTTGTTTCCAGATGTTCGTTATTCTTTCCTAAAATCTATTTACATTTATTTACATAAAGAAGCGGTCTACGGAAATGGGAAGCCTCTTTTTTATGAAATACAAAACATCACGCGTATTTATAGACTTTTAGTAGGTATATATGTATTTTGAAAAATGATGAAAAGAAGGTCGAAGATAAAGTTTCAGATTGTAAAAGGACATTGAAGAAAAGTACGATAACTTTGGACCTAATCACATGAAAATATAGAGCACACTGATAAATACATCCATGAAAAACTAACACGTACAGGAAGCTCGACAAAATTGCACTATATTTTACGAAGGTATGATTAACTATGACTATTTTCCTCTCGCCCAAGTCAGAAATGAAAGCTCCTAGGTATATAGGTATTTACTCTGATATTTTTCAACTCATACATACGAGTATATTTCCTTGCCAGATTTGCCGTTACCCATATACCTGCACATTTTCAAACAGCAGTTTAAAATAAAACAAAACCCAACCAGGTAGGTAGTTGCGGCTATTTTTTACATCGGTGTTATAATTACCTTCTGTAAAATATCGTGCATTTTTTTCGAATATCCCAGCATAATATTAAATAGCGATATAACGAGTAAAGCTGAAGGTGGTATTCTTGCATTAGGTGCACACTTAATACAAACGACGTACACATACAGAGTAAGTAATCTTTTACAAGAAATACAAGGCCTAAGTAATAGGTGACCGAGAGTTAGTCTTCTAGAGCTAGCGAAATCGTCCCTATTTACTACCACGTTCTCCTAGATGCTCCTCCACAGTGTTTTTCTTAATATTGTAACACTACTGGTCCCACGGTATAATCGGAGATACTCGTAAACTAAAAGATTTCTTTGACAAATATGCGTGCCGTGGGATTTGCATACCCGCAGTTCCACTGATGCAATGTCGATTACTCGCTAAGCACAGTTGCTCAAGCCACTGCTACTCCGAGTAACCGACTCCAAGTGAACTCTTATCTCGTCAACCACACCATCCTTATTACTCTCTGTCGTCATTTTATCTTCCACCTAGCTATTTTCAAAAGAAAATGACTAGTAGTAAAATTAATTTCAAAATACCTTATCGTTTCCTTCAAAATGTTCAATATAAATTGAGCAACATTATGATGGAATAGTTCATAAGACGTCACATATCTATCAATAAAACAATATTTGGTGTTTTTAGCGGACGTTACAAAAATCATCCATATACGATACAATGAGCATTTAAAAATACTTGCAGTAACCGTATCTATTTAACCGCACAGTCGATTTGTAACCAAATGGAACATCACGATATAGTTTATCTGACACGTTTTTTCTGCAACTTGGCGAGTTTTCTCCGTTTGAGTATCATCTCGTATAAGGCTTCGAGCCCCTCGTGCAGACCCTCGCCGGTGATGGCGCAGGCGGGTTGCACGTGCCACGCGTGCGAGTCGCGCGAGCTGTGCGGCGACGACACCAGCTCGTGTAGCCCCAGCAGCTTCTCCAGCTCGCGCGGCTCCTTGGCGCCCGGCAGGTCCTGCTTGTTCGCCAGCACGAGGATCGGCACGCCGGCGTTGTCCGGTGACTTCGCCGTCCGTATCAGTTCCATCTTAGCCTCCTCCATTCTTTCGACGTCGACGGAATCGAGCACGAAGATGATTCCATCTGTGCACCGCGTGTACGACTTCCACAGCGGCCGCAGTTTCTCCTGTCCTCCGACATCCCAAACGAGAAAGTTGACGCCTTTGGACTTTCCGATGGTGCCCTTGACTTTTTCGCAGTTGAACCCTATGGTGGGGACGGTGTTGAGGTACTGGTCGAACTTGAGGCGGTAGAGCGCGGTGGTCTTGCCGGCGGAGTCGAGGCCTAGCATGACCACGTGGAGCGTGCCCTGCGCCGTTGGCAGCGCGTCCAGCAGGCTGGAGTTCTTGCCCATGTTCGCACCCATACTGAGACGCCGCAAAGCTATCTCACACTGTAGTCTAAGCGTAACATGACGAGCTGTAGGTTACACCTGAAAACAAAGAAAAACTATTTTTAGAACACCTAAAATAACAAAACAAATTGTAATGAGGTGTTTTTCTTAAAATTTTGCGAGTAGGTACCAAATTGCTCTTGATTCTTTCGCTGTTAATAAATTATGGCGATTTTCGTACAGCGTTAGTTAGTAAGTCTGAAAATACATTAGTTGGGTATATGCTTATTTCATGTATAGTGCAATCTTCCGCCGATTGCAACGCTAAATCCTGTTCTATTTTGGTGCGCGTCTGTTTCTCAGCAGCACACGTTCGCCGAGATAATAACGCTCTCCTATTAATAAACCCCGAGATTATGACGTTATTAACGATAACATGAATAATAAAACACAATTCCGTAACACCCATGCGTGTAAAATTGCTTTTGTAATAGATATTGTTGAGTTATATGGCAACATTATTTCTACTCTTTGTTCCACTTATATGAAATCGATATTTTACAGAGAATAAGAAAATATCGATGCGATAAGTCCGAAGCCATCGACCTGATGCCCTTTAGTTTGACTCTTAATTCTAACAATGTTCATCAGTTTCGAAATTGCTTTGTCCCAATTTGTATTCTATTATTTGTAAGCAAATTGCTCTAGCGCCATTGTGATGTTCTCAGTAATTATCGTTTTGATTTGATCGATCGGTACTAATATTTAATATAATATTAGCACTCTTAAGAGCAGTAGGCCACCAACGGGATCTTAACTTACAATTTATTGCAGGTATTATTTCAATGAGTACGTAAAGATCTTTTAAATGTTATTTCATATCAAGAGCTTCAGTTGTATAACTGTACCCATGGGCAGGCGAAGGTGAGAGGAGGGGGGTGCGGTTTTCGAGACGAGACAAGATGTCGCCACGGCGCATGCTGCGCCCTTTAATAATTATTCGCGGCAGACTGACAAGTCGTCGACTTTTTGCACGGAGGCACGGCCCGGGTAACGATGCGGAGTTACAGTTCGACTCCACCTGCCGTCATCGCCACCCGTAAGTGCAGGTCGTAAAGTTCAATTTGGAATTTAGAAATGAAATAAAAGTTAGACGTGATGCGGCATCCAGCAGTCTTGTGTGAATTTTTGATCTTTTCAATTCGGGAGCAACGACCTAGTGATCAAAAATTGTTTTGGATACTTCAAGTGATGCGATCGGCATCAGACGCGCAAAAAACTTTAATGAAAATATTAACCGAATATTATTTTACAGAACTCGACCTACTTATCATTTAGTTAAATTGACGAGGTGTCTGGTTATAACCAACTATCAATATCAATAACACTCATATCTCTTAAAGATGAGCAGTTATTTTTTACAGTTCCATCCACGCCCCAATACATATTGACTTGGCACAGCTGGGCATTATTCTAGGGCAACGAAAGTTCTGTGGATTTTTATTCGAGGTCGAATGAATCGCAAGTGGGACTCGAACATTGGCAGGCCTTCGACCCGTCTATCTTGAAAAACTAGTATTGCAACTTTTGTTTTTATTCGGCACATATTATGGACCTGCAACAAAGGTTACTGCGGCGATTAGAGATCTATTTATCGGGAACCAATCGATAGCTGCAGGGTTACTTGTATTTTTTTCTGTTGCTGTTTATGTGGGAGTTTTCTCGTACACAATGTTAGCATGGGGAATAGGCAACGTTGTTACCTAATACTTAGAAATGCATAAGCTTATTACGTTTCCACTGTTAGAATTCAGTTTTTCTCTCGAGAGCCATTATCTACGTAGGATGACTAAAGCTAAATAAATCTTGTCGATATGCTTAGGTACCTTACAAAATCTGAAGATGATTACTGTTTGAACTACGTCATGATCGGAGCAAAATTCTCATTCAGAATATTAAATAAGGAGCCCATTAAATCTAAGCTTGAAAATCCGTTTTCCCTCCCCGTTTCACCAAGACGGATACAAATCACATTACCCAGACACCTTTTATGGGCGTATTAGATTGGAAACTGTCTGCCGCACGTACTAAGGTTAAAAGAGTCAGTAGAAAGCATGGTGCAGGTTGGCCCTTACTTTCTCTGTCTGCCCCGCCTTAACTTGCTTCTTTATTGTCATGTTTGCTTATAATTGCTTAGCGTAGCGTTCCTCAAGAGACTCTTCTAACTTTTACTAGTTTTGTGTTACGAATAAAAAAAAACAACCTACACACTCTGTAAAATGAAATCACCGTAGTTTATGATTTTACGAACTTTTATGCTTAACCAAAAGCTACTGTTTCATAGATGTATGAATAGGTTCATAAATCAGATTAGTAGTCAATTTTAAGACAGCTCCACATTTTGTAGAAACTACGTGTGAAATTCCCCTAAGTATCTCAACATTGTACAGTCTAACCGTTTATGTATATCGATCAATTGCGGCAATTAGCGTGTGCATTTCTGCAGCATTTTGTAACGTACCTATTACCAAACTACATTACTACAGTTGCACGCGTCCATGCATGCTCTGCGCTTAATTTCTACTCAAACTAGAAGATTCGAAAAACAATTTGCGAAATAAATTCACTTTCATGAAAGGGCGAATGTGGGGCACCTTCGGAGTTCAATAAACTGCAAGGTTTGATAAACTTGAAGCGTCTCACAGCGTTGAGGTCAAGCTAATTCTTTTTAGCATGTGCCTTAAGTGGAAAATACTTAGCTTTTATTAGAAAGTGCTCATTGTGATACAACGAAAAAACAGTAAGTGCGTAGAGTGTCACTACTTTAACATTTAAAATAGCTTCTCAATGATAATGTTTTCGTTTCAACAGCACATAATAATATATCGGAAGATATTATTGAACTGAGATCTCGAAGTTCCGTAAGAGTGGAAAATCGCATGCGGAAAATATTAATCACCGCATCGTAGCGGAAGAGCGCACGTGGTTATCAGAAGCAGGTCGATCGAGGGCGACTAGCTGCATACGGATGGCCACTTGCACCGCATACCAGGTTGGCTAGCGGAACCAACTGGACTCTACCTCGTTAATACAATTAGTAACATTGTGGTTCACGGCTGAGATGTAATAAAATCAATTTTGGAATTAAATAGTTTAGCTAGAGTCTAGGTAAACTTAGGCTGAACGCACCACGATGTAAGTTCGCATCTTCATTGTTAAGTACCGACAAAGTTCACACTACAGATGCGTTTCTATTTTCTATGAAGATTAGGGAGGGCTAAAAGAATCTACTTAAAAAAATGAGGTTGTGGTTAGCGCGGTTTCGAGACTATAGGAACAGCAGTATACTTAATTGCTTATGCAATTTTAGTCTATTTCTACAAGCATAGAATAGTATAGTAAGTACATACTATAAATAGTAATTAACTTCTTATGTCCTGATATATTATATTACTTCCTTGTCAATAAATTGCTCGTTTATTGTAGTCGAAACCAATGAAGTAAGACAGTAGAATTTGTAATCGGTCTAAATATTTAGCAGCACCTCACATTAAAAATGGTATGCTAGTAATAAATAAAACTTGGTAAATGCGGTATTAATGGAGCGGGTGACGTGTTTGAGCGTAATAAACTAAATAACGAGTTCATAAATCTTTTTGTGAAAATCTGGTGAAACACATTTTGTTTTATTGCGTTGGCTACTAATAAAATAAATTATGATACGTACCTGCCTTCTTAATTCGTTAATACCTCGGTAGGCTAAAACGGAAGTATGTTTTCATGCTACCTAGTACCTAAGTCTTTGGTTTTGTTTCGGGAAATACCGAGTAGGTAAGGGAGGGAAATGGGAATTACACGGGAGAAACCGAGGTGCGCAGTTGGTTAAGTAAATGGTTTTGTCCCGGGATATGCCGAAAAGGTAGGGGACACGGGACAAACCGAGGTGCGCAGTTGGTTTCTAAGTAAAAACGAAAGTGAAATTGATACTTACAAGTGAAAAAACACGTCCTCAATGCCGTAATCCAAATTAATTGTTCAGTCGAGCTCGTTTCTGTAACAATCGAAAAAATACAGATTAACCTTCGTTTCTTTTTAAAGGCAATTTGAGAAAGCTAAGTAGGTAGGTACTTCTCGTTTTCTTTGTTCGTTGTTTGCATTAAGGTTAATTATTTAATGGTTTTAAGTACTCAAGATAAATATTATTTGAGTATGATAAATGTTATTACTCAGTTAAAATCTCAAATATTTTATAGTGGTGGTTTAGTTGTCTATAAAGCAGGGACAAAATGTGTTTATATTATGTTTTGGGGTCATAAATACTCTTTTATAGTTATTTATTACGTATTATTATGTTTTAAAACATATTTCATGGAATTAGACTGGAATTTCACCCTAACTGTTTCGCTCAGAAAATCAAGTGTCTTCTTCAATCAATTCTTCAAGATTTATTATGCTTCGTTATTGTTAAATGATCTCTAACAGTGTAACCATGTAGGTAAATAGGTCTTTCTAGAACGCTTGTAAGTAGGTACTTCAAGAGCTAACATAAGGCTGGCTACGAAATTAAAATCTACTAACTGTAGGTACATACGGTTTGTTCTAGCTTCAAAACACGACAGTAACAACTTCATCTTGTTATTGCATCCGGCTTCCAAGTTCCATCATATAAAAGGAAGTGAATAGTTCTTCACTCGGAGTAAAGAACGAGTCGTGCGGTAGTGGCGGATGCCCATTTCCGTTTTTTCTGCTTCTTCCGTATGTATTGAAAGAAACGTCCCGCCTCCGTCGTCCTGTCTTTATGAGAGTGATGGAGGCTTTGATATGATACCACAGAGATTGTGCATGTTTCTTGCCTATCTAAGGTTAGGTTGGTAACAATGATTTTTATAAGAGAAACCTACTATGTTCAAAATGCGCACTTTGAGAATGATCAGAAGTTAGACTATATCAAGATACTTTTCCGCTCCTGGGAATTCCGGTTATTTCACACACATAAAGAGAAAAAGCATATTTTGGCCACCACAGCTCCGCAAACAATATGTAAGTTTATGAACTGAATCTCAAGATAAAAATACCTATGGAAATATTTTTGGTTCATATCTAATTAGAAGTCATCAGATAGTTTGAAATAATTCCGCATGCCTGTAGTTGTTTGTGTAACATCCGTCTTATTTACGTTTCAGTATTATCTTTATCAGTCTCTTTGAAGAAACGATCTTTTTTTGTCACAGTAGTTCCTTAAAAGAATATATCTTACAAGTTTTTTTATTTACTTGTGTGGCGATATTAGAGGAGACGAGCAAAAATGTCGAAATTAAAGGGTTATTGTGTGGGTTTGAAACTTGGACTATTTTCCCCCGTTCCCCTCACTGGGAGGAGGGATAGATCCCTTTCAGTTGTGGTGGGCCACTACTAGGTAGAGATCACCTTTAATGATAAGATAACGCAAGCTATTATTAAATCTACATGTTTTTCTCAATAAAGTATTATTCATCATTTACTAAAGTTTCTAACTCATTTACTCTACAAAGGATTGAATTATTGTGTATGGGATGAGTGTATAATTAACGGTTCAAATTTTTCAATGAACTTTTAACAATTTGTTTGGTGAATAGCTGTGAGGTCGTAATAAATGATGAATTACGTGTCTGATATTCACCTCAATTTATTGGTCGACAAGATTTCATTCAATCCAAAAACTAGTTTCATTTCCAATCGTTTTTATTTTTACCAATGCCAATACCAATTGGGTTTATTTACAGCAAAGCAAAATTGTTACGAGTAACAGTTTTTTTATAGTACAAGTAGGTAGATATCAAGTATCAGTATCGAGTATTTATACTTGATATTCGTAGCAGTATTAGTTACTGTAATAAGATAGGTATAGTAATTTGAGCGGGGTGGCTCCTACGACTTGTAATGTGACACGGAATTATAATGATACCTGATGAAGTGATATTAAATAAATAAAGGATGACAGCAATTTACGTATTTACGTGAAAGATTGTATTTTATTATACACTTAGATACGACTAGATGCGTCTTAGATTTGGGTAGATTTTTCTGGGCAGATATTTAATTTTATTTGCATTTAAATAGACAAAATATTATCTCTTTTTTTATATGCCAGTCTAAACGACAAACAGTTTTATTGTAGTTAAAGTACAATGAATGAAACAAACAATTATTATGTAACCAATTAATTTAATAAGTAATTATGAAATATTAGCTATCTACTCATAAGTTTAATTGTAGACTTTAGTAATAACTTTGGTAATAATGTGCTGAAGACTATATAAGCTAAATCTCATCAACAACCCATAACGTCCCACTGCTGGGCACGGGTCTCCCCTCACTTCTGTGAGGAAGATTAGGCCATAATCCACCACGGGGGCCCGATCCGAATTGGTGGATCACATACCTACCTCCGAAATAATTCTCGGGTAGGTATGTGGGTTTCCTAACGATGTTTTCCTTCACCGAAAAGCGAGTGATAATTACGTACATATGTTTTACAAGAAACACATTGGTACGTGCCTGCACTGGGATTTGAACTCACGACCTTCTGCTTGGAAGGCGGACGTTCTCCCTCTAGGCTACCACCGCTTACAGTATAAGCTGAATAGTATACCTATTTAGCTTAGTCTTTAAGCTCTTCAGTACTTTCAAAGGTCTCTTCTCAAGTTGGTTACTGATACTTCGATTTAAGTCATGTTCACATAAATCCAGTGTTGACTAGACTATTTATAGACATGACCGTATAAAGAAATACTGACGTCAATGTAACCAATCTTTATTTCTCTTCTGTGGCATACACAAGAGAACTACGAACAAATATAAGATCAAGTAACATAACAAGTGTGAAACAAATATTAAGTTTCCCTCGAGAACGTGCCAAAAAGTGCCGTTTCACGTAAAATCGTGCTAGATGTTAAATATTTAGTGGAATTTCACGTCACGAGTAAACTCGAAGACTGTATGAGCGTACAGTTAACTGCAAAAAGATGTAGCTCGTAGGTACCATCAAAGCTGTTCAGTATACTTTCTAGAACCTTGTTTTTATTAAATTTGTTAGAATTCCTTCAAAAGTCGGAGTACCGTTCCATATCATTATAGCGACAAGGTATAACTGTTTGCCTTGTAGAAACTCAACAGTTAAGTAAACCATTAGTCGCAAATACCGTGGAGATGTCACCTCTTTGGTACCGCATCGTCGAGTTGTATGACCGGCAATAACGCTTCACGTTACTTCGTATAGTAACGTGTAGGTACGTTGTTTTCTAAATACCTATTTCTTAGTGAGATTATTTGACATTGAAAATCCTGAAAACCCTGTTTTTTTCGGGTTTTCCATTTTCTGTATTCTATTTATTTCACGTAATAAATGGGATAGGATATATTTTATTATATGAGACAACCTGCGTCTTAAAACAAATAAATAGATATTGGAATTCTACTCCTCTTCTGAATCCTCTATCTATCTATATGATAATCAGATGCAAACTGTTATTTATGACTCAAATACTGTTCCACCTACAAAAGCATTGACCGACATATTATGTAGATTAACATACGAATCGATAAGCTTTTCATTTTTGTAATTTAGTCACGTAAAGATATACGAACATCCAGTTTACCAAAGCTATAACAACAGGCGAACAGTTAACGGATGCTAAAGCCACGGAATCCATTTCGTTTTCCTCGACCACCTGGCTAGACCGCGGAAAACGCGAGCAAAACAGCACGTCTAATATCCGGGAACTACTCACACGTGTTATTTCGCTTTACTTCTTCTCTTTTTCAAATAAGTACGGCTGCTTGATACGGCATAATGTACCATGGGTAATATAAATATTTATAACTAGCTGTGCCCTGCCACGCTTCGCTGTGGCACATTCGCACATTCGCTGATATGTCACTGATGAAAAAAATAGATAAAAACAATCCTTGATGCGGATTATATATCATGCTAAAATTTCAGCTCGATCGGTGCAGAACTTTTTGAGTTTTTGAAGCGTACACAAACCAACATATCATTTTTATATATATAGATATAATAGAGTAGGTAATCGATGATTTTATAGGTCGTAAATTCGTATGCGGTTAGTATGCGTAACCTTGCACTATTTTTTCAATAGACAGCACTGAAAAACATAATATTTATAATTCAGACTGCTGTTATAACCTTCGTTCAATTTGTTATATAGATAGCTATGTTTAAAAACTGTTTGTTAATCGTCGAGAGACCTTTGAAGCTTTACAAAAACATCCGAATGATTTTGAATTTTATGTTGTTCTTATTCGCAAGTTCTAAGTATTACGGAATAAATGTTCTAATCAGTGTTAAGTAAATATAACATATACAGTAATTAAAAATTCATAATAATTAAGAAAAAAAGTCATTGTACAAAAATTATATCTTAATTTTGTCTAATTAGTTTACAAAAGTAAAGCTAGAGATTAGAGTAGTAATAAATATGTCAGGGCCTCAACATTAGGGCTTTTTTGGCATCTCAGGAAAACGAACTATGTCGCTATGCTCTACCAACCGCTCAGCTATTCAGTTGTTCTAATAGTTACTTATTTTAGTAGCTGTCCATGTCTATCCATGCAGTAATGTGATCAAATTATCGTGAAAGAGGAACAAACCAATGAAGTAATTATTACGCAATGTAGGGACGCACAGACGGGAAGCAACCGTTTTGCTTCACTTACCGAAGGCGTTTGTATGAATAAATGTATGAATTGTATGGTAATATTTATGATTTTATTGGTATAACTGGCGTGGGAGATGCGGGAACACCTTGTCAGACAACCTTTGAACATTGTAAGGCGTTTGACTGAGAGATAAACTGTGTCATAGTAAATTATTAGATTTGTATTGTTTCTAACATAGGCTGGGAGTTAGTTAGAAGTAGATCTGCTTAGATGCTAAATTAGTTACTGAGAGAAAATATATGATATGATGAACGTCGTCATTTTATATTATTGACAACTTGGCAGTCGTCGATGAGACATTGATTCACTTGAATATCGGATTATTTATTGACGAGTGAGAATATAATAAAATCATAAAGAGATAAAAAATAATTTTCGAATTCGCATCCGAAATATAATCGAATAATCTTTTATGTACTGAAAATTATTTAATGTTCCGAGAAATATGACTATTTATAATTCACTTTTATTTGTATTAACTCAGAAGGTTTCTTTTTAAGCTCTGCCCACACTGCCACTCTGTCCAATTAGTTCAGCAAACGTTCTATTTTATTTAACGGTTCTATTTTATTTTCTTTCTCAAAGACTTTAATTTGATTCGATGTCACAATCTTGAATTTGCGCGACTGCTGTTTATATTCTTTAACTGCATAATAATTATGTTTGAAAGCGTTCTAGAATCAAAGTTTAGTTGTTACAGGAGACGTATATTGTTTTAGGTTAAATATAGATACTAGGAAACATAATATGCCCATTCTTTTGTAGATTCGATATTTATAACGGATTAGAGTCGTATAATTTTAGACTTATCCAGTTAATTTCAATATACTTAACGTATTTGGCAAATCTCTTTTGGCTCTTGTCTTGTTTACTATTCAATATGTGGTTTATATTCATTTTGAAAAACTTGGAGCTTGATTGATCAATGACACGAATGCTAATTATTTAGACAAAGGCGTACGTATCTACGTAACCTGCAAAGTACGACATCATGTACCACTAACAAAAAGTAACCGTTGATCGCAGTTAACACATTTCAATGGCACGACCAATGAAGAACATACGCAAGCAAGGTATACAAATGCCCTTACATCTATGTCCCTTGTGGTTCTAAGAAAATTTGGCGTTTCTTCAACTTATAGCATGGTTAACACTGTTTTTATTACGACAAAGAACATAACATGTTAATGTAAATATACTCAAATGTCCGTTGAACTTTAATCGTAATTACCGACACAAGAAGATTTTGACCGTTCGTTCGTTACAATTCGTGACTTCACCTGCTTTTTGTGAACATTGCCTTTTTGCGCTGTTGATTGGTACAAAACCTGCTGGGAAGCAGTTATATAACGAATTTTAAGTTACACCATCGGCTGATAAGACACATAGGCCTATAAGCATTTTTATTGCCGCGTAGGATAATATGTGACGTTAAAAGCAAGCATTTAAACACGTTCACTGCTGAAAACACAACTGTGGTGTTTTTCATAACTTGCTGCGAGTACGGGAAAACACAACTGTGGTGTTAGCTGTATGGGAAAACACAACGGAGTGTGCAGAACCGCACCCGTGGCTAGACAAGTAAATCGGCTCAGCAGCTAAAGTCTTAACTTCAAAACTTCAACATCGCTGGTAAATTTCATAGTTCAAATTACAGATAATTCTAAAACTTTTCAGCAAACAAAGATTGAATTCATTTCTTGGTCCGCAAGAAAAAGTTCCACTTCTACATCTTCAACTTTCAGTAGTACTTACCTGGTATATTAAATTACGGTATTGAATATCTAAGTAAATGTTTTAGCTATCTAGGTATAATTTATATTGGAAAACTTGGAGGAAATTATGCATTGGATCTCTGCAGATAGGATATTTAGTGAAAGCTGACAGACTCAACCAGTTTTCGATGAGTATCTGATCAGGTACGAGTCAGTAAAACTCAGTTAGTACAAGGTGTGAAGCTTTACACAAATATGAAAGCTAGGCATTAATCTATCTAAATTTCATTCAATAAGGTGGACGACATTAGTCGGTCATGTAAATTGATTAGCTTCTACATGTTTCCAACGTTTTGTACCACAATATCGACGTGCCACCGGTAAATGCACGGATCAAAGAGCAGCCGTCTGGTCTCTTGATTAAATTACGGCAATGTCACCGTTAGTGATGCTAAGAGCTGCCAGACCAGCGGGAACCAACAGTCAGATTGGGGCCGACCGGCGACCGCAGTCTCACCAGTTTCCAATTTGCTTTCCATTTGCTGTCGGAATGACTCCAATGTTTGAAGAGTCAGATTAAAAAGTCACATCTGTTTGACTCTTGCATCCGAGCGCCAATTAAACCTGTATCAGATATTTTACAATCTCGACTTTAGCAGAGATGAGCTCTAGTGCAGTCCTGTTTTCAAACTGTACAATTTTCTCAACTTTGCTTTGACGCCGAAGAGATAAATTCTGCATAGCTTTGTCCATATTGTTCATGCTCATAAAACCATGTCCAGTCAAGTGGGTAGGGAGATTTAGAACAGTGGGTCACATGGCGACAATGCGGCTACGGAGGCTACAACAGCTAGCTTCAATCATAACTTGTTTCTCGCGAGATAGGTACTTCCAGAGCAGGTTCGTGACGGACGCGTTGCCGCCCATCCATCTCTTGTCATCCGATTGCGTCGCCGTGATTTATTCGCCGGCATCGGATGTAGGATACGTTTGAAGCGAGGGTTTGTATCAGATGACGGGCAATCAATACAACATGTCTTGAGTTACGATGCGATGTATTGAGTTTTGCGTTTCATGTACGTACTTTTCTCACAGTTATAGCCGACGTTAACTGAGGTCGTGTTCTTCAAAGTTATGTAAAATAGCTGAGCTGAATAGGGCTCTCTCGAGTGTTGTGAATAGAGCTAGCATAAGTAGGTACTAATAAATTGATGTATGACTCTACTTTCTTATTGTTTCTCAGTGCAAGAACCGCACCAATAATATGGCGAGCTTAATGTTTCGTGTCATTTGGAAAGCTCGGGTAACCTTTTACCGAGAACACCCGGGTATTATACTTACTAATTACCAAATGCAACGTTCATTGGTAATCAAAATCGACTTCCTCAATATAATTAAAAAGCAGGTCAACTCCTAAGACGCACTTTCAGCAAACTTTCTACCCCTGCCTCGCTTAAGTGGGTTGAAACACCGATTTGATGGCAGAAAAGTGCATTTTACGAGTATTATCGAGCCGGTCGTTCTAAGACAGTTTGCGGGTAATCTCATTTACTACTTGCCACCGGGGGCTATCAGGCAGGTCGGCTATCGCGGTCAATGGCTCAAGAAATTGCTAGCCAATGATAATTTTCCTTAAGCATATCTGCATTTTGAGACGCACTCGTAATACCTGTCTGCGGTCGGTTCTGGTCTGCTATTAAACTACTTCTTGCTAGCCTACTTGTCGTAAAAGTACTGGTCTATATAGGTACTTTTCCACGGCAAATAATAAGGCAACTAGTATAATCTGTTTTCAAACTTTGTAGACGCGGACTCGTAGATGAGGAGAGTAAATGAGCCTACTTTTTATAATACTTATCATTTGTGCAAAAATATTTGAGTTTTTCATAAGCCTCTACTTAAAAGCCAGGAGATGATTGTTAAGAAAAAAAAGCGTTATAACATTCGGTGTCGTGGTTGTGTTGTGGCGCAATGCTTTACCATTGCCGTAAGTGACTCTACCACTAATTGTTGTCATTTAAGGAAAATTGTACTTAAAATGGAAGGTGGAGTCTTTAAAATAACGAAATGTAAATGATTTTGGTTATCTTATATAGGCATTACGTGGAGTGTACAATAGTCTAACAAATTATAGTCTAATAAATTATTATAATAATATTATGTATTGAATAAAATGTGTTTTTTTTTTTATTTGATTTAGAGTCGGAACGAGCGAGTCGTATGTAAGTGGTATGTAAGTACGTTCGCATTACGTAACAACTATTGATCTGATTGCAATGCGGTTTCACTATTTAGCAGTTTCGAATCTCACTTAATATAAGCATACGTTGCCCCTAGTTATATGCAGTCGTAAGATGTTGAGCTTTTGATAAAAACTGAGTCGCTGCCGCCGCACCGCACCGCGCACCGGCCCGCCAGCATATACCTTTTTTTACGACTCAATAACTTAGCCATAAAGTCCACTATAAAGTGTTTTCAATATGTAGTTATTTCTCAATTAGCAAGGTCTCGCGAATGGAGAGATACTCACGTTCCCATCGACAAAATAATCCATCGGAGGAGTCAAGGTCTGCAATTGTATTGTAATTACAGTGTTTGATTAAGGCAGGTGTGCGGTAGTGCTGTGCTCCAAGCCTTTTGTTTTTTATTTTGTGTTGAGTGAACGAGATTGATGTAGTCTGTCGATACGACATCAATAGCATTTCATGTTCAATTACACTCTCACACAATAATTTTAGCACGTGTAGGTTAACTCAGCGATTAAAAGCAAAATAATAATTGATCTGGGTACACTCTATAGCATGAAACGGGTTAGTTTTACATTTAACCTAAAGCGTTAATGGTTTTACCAAACTGTACGCAGAACAGTTGAGCATAAGCTTGAATATCGTGCACAACCAATTTAGGCACACGACTTGACCGCATTGGTTCTATTTTGGGACAGAATACACCAGAAGGAATACATAGTATCGAACCTAACGGACTAAAGGTTGACTGTAGAGCCTCTTCACCTTGAACTTAAACGTTCGATATTACTATACCTACCACCGTGGGTCGTCGCAATTGCTGATCGATTGAGTATTAATAGCTTTTTGATGGCCGAACCGAAGGTATCGCTTTATGATAAGTGATGAGCAGTATTTCACTTTTTGTAAATTGAGCCGTTACGTCTGGAAATACCCTTTTATATTTAGATCAGACGTTTACTTATAATGTTCTCACTGCTGAGACCTATGCCTTATCTTAAGGGCAGTATAGACTTCAGATAGTTGGTGGATTTGTCGTGGAAATTTGTAATTTTCTTATGATTTTTTTTTTGGTACTCTTTGCTGCTACTTACTACTTTTACTCTTGTACTGACTTTAAAACTAGATGGTGCTTTTCCATTATAAAGTACTCAAGTAATGTAATATGTGTTACACGGATGATAAGGGTTACATTGCACCACTTAATTCAAATGATCCCTTTGTTACTGCAACAATGCAATATCTTTGTATCGTATCGAATATGCAAATGTGTATTCGAAATGTTGACGGGGACAACACTAATGTGCAGCGTACCTTGACAACCTGCTGAAACGCTTTGTCGGATTAGTCATCGGACCGGAATATCTCCGGTCAGATCATGATTACTGGACAGTCATGATTATTTACGATTCTGAGATTAGACTTGACCACAGTGTTTTCACATTTGTTTCGGTTAAAAAATGGCGAATCTTAGCAATAAAGGGACAAACACTAACTCTTTTTTTCCTGTCTTTATAATACAATAATTTTTCTATCCTGGCAGGCATCAACCGATACACTGATGCATTTTTAATAACTCGTAAAATATAAGGTAATAAGGTACTTTAGAAAAATATTATTATTACACCGAATACCCGAACACCGCAAGTCCGCAAGTTCTTATGATTGGTGATTTACCGCAGTCTAGCTATTTACATAATAGGTATGTGTGTTAGTTGGACGTTAACCTAGCCTAGACTTTGAAGTGGGTTCGAATTAAGATGCGAAACAGGTCTTCACCATTGATTTCGCCGTCTGTAGTTGATTCGCTATTTTTATCTTTTACTGATCAAATCAATGGAAAAATAAAATGCAAAAGCAATAAAAAAAATTAACAGTCTTAATTACTGTTGGTTAATTCTCTATAATTATGTTTGCTACAGCGCCATCGAAACCGATTTTGCGGGACATAAATTTATATTTTTTTAAAATTCAACTTTCTTAACGGTTTTTTGATCCAATTGTTGTAATAATTTAAATAAATATTATTAAATTTCGAGACATCAAATTTTAACTGTAACTGTTTTAACTTAAATTCGTCATGGAGCCTTAGAAAACAAATCATTTCACACCATCTAAGTGGCTGCTGGGGTCATATTCTTAAACAAAAAATTAAGTTAATTATTAGGTGTTTATTCCTATACCTGGCTAAGGGTTAAAATGTTACCCACAGAAAATAAAAACCTAATCTATCTATGTCATCTAAAATTAGGTCCCGCCGAGTCGCCAGCGCTAGTGCGTAACTGCGTGCTCAAACGTTATCAGCAATACTCTGTTGACGCAAACTGACATTAGACCTTGCTGTTCGACTTCGACTTCAGATAATTTCATTATTTCTATTATAACATCAAGATGTTTCCATTAGAATTTACTAACAAATATCTCTAGATATTTTTATTATTATTTGAAAATTAAAATTGTTCAAGACATATTATAGATCTCATTTATCAAATCTATTCGTTGATTTCTCGGAAATCTCTATAATTGTTTAAAATTGTAAATTAAGACAGATATTATGTGAGAACGCAAGAACGGGGAGCATTGCTAGTTTCAATAGTAGCTCATTAGCTTTCAAACGGACATTACTTTTCTTCGACGCCTCGCTACCAAAACACAATATCGATGACATTCCCGCCAAATTAAATGTGTCCTATACGTCACTCGTGGAAAAATTTCCATCACACATTAATTTGCAACATTGTCCTTTTGTCATGAACATTTACGACGTTTGTGTTGTACACGATTCCGGAAAACGTTCCTTGTATCCGCAAAGTGAACATGTTGAATTGGAAATGTAATTCAGGTTATGTAGGTACAATTTGCGACGAATGTGCGATAAGAAAATGGAAATCTCCACGGAGCGTTATTGATAAGGATGGAAAGGTGGATTCATACTGAATTTGAAACATTGATATGTGTTACAATGTGGAATATTTTACTGTACGTGTTGAAAACATCATAGGTTTTATTGTGTAAAGTAGAATTATAAGTTTTCATAATCAAGTCTTTTATCAGATAAAGTATTTTTGATCGGTTTCTGCCAAGCAAAGTAAGGTAACAAATGTTCATCCTAGTATTTCTCTTTCCTAGAATAGAATAGAATAGAATAGAAAACTCTTTATTGTACACCAGAAACAAAAATAAACACAGTACAGAAAAATTACAATCCTAATCAATCCTAGTGTATGATATAATTGGAAATTATTTTGAAGTATTGGAAGTTTTGGTAAGAGAATTAGAATGTGTACCATTTTACTTCATTAAATTATTTATGGCAATCAGATTAGGTATTTATCCTAATCAGTAGTGAATAGCTGTTCACATCCTATTGTGTCACTTTTATGATAACAATAATATATGATAATAGATAAAAATATTGCGTTTACTAACGATAAGACAAGAAAGAAAGACGTTTCAAAATTATTAAAATAAACAATTTTTTTTAGTATACAATAGGCACGAGCTAATAATTTTCTAAATCATCAGTGGAGTTCTAATAATATTATGCTAAACGTATACGTTATTATTTTGTAACATAATTTCAGTGGGTACATAAAAAACGGCATTTGTAGAAAATGTGTCAGCGTTTTCTAAAGAAATATGTTCAGTATTTTTCCAACATTATATTTGTTTTATGAGACTTACCTAGAAGAAGTGTGTGTTTAATAATTTAGTACCACATAGTAACTCTTTCTGCGTACCTACCTATTCCCTGAATAAATAACTGAGAAACATAAATCCTAGAATTCATTCTCTAGAGTATTTCGTCTTTGTACATAAAAAATACGAGAGATCGGTTTATCTTCTCTGGATTATCATCTCAGATTTTGTAGGTAGGCTTCCTTCAATGTGTCTGTGTATTTTTTTATCAAGCATGTTCTCTTTTTATTTTTAATAACAAGCAACAATATGAAAATTCTCTGAACCACGATTTATGATGATTCGTGATTCGTAATATCTCGAAATAACTTGAACATTTTCAGAGGAACATATTATAGTCAACACATAACAACATGAACATAATAGTTTATTTTGTACTTAGGTATATATATGTTACGTTTTCCGCGAAAATATGTAGGTAGTAAACCTTTTTATCAGGAAAAGAGGAATTAATTGTAAATCTAAAATTGTCAGTAACAAGTATGAGATTTTAGGGCTTTATAGCCAAATAGCAAAAACGGAACCCCTTTATAAGTTAGTTACGTTCGTCCATCTGTGTACTTGCAAACTTTTCACAGAAAACCGAAGCACGAAATCAAAAGAAATATAAAATGTTTTTTTTGCTAAGTGATTGCTTCCTAGTATAATTCCGAATAGAGTTCTTATGCGTTGCCGTTCCATATAAATAATTCATTGCAGTGATGGATGGAAGTCAAACCCACTGTAGCTGCAGGGGGTGTGAGGTAACCATTATATTTAAACGTTTGAGACAACAGAAACTCTCCTTTTTTCTTAAATAAGGCGTTTTGTACTGATAATGTATAGTCTTATATTTGCAAATAAAAAATGTTGTTTCTATATTATATTTATACAAGAATTAAAACAATTGGGTTTTTAACTAACGGTTTAATAAGAAGAAAAACTATTAATATTGTAGTATTTAATCTTATTTATATCCAAAAGAGATTGAACACAAAAAAAAATTCTATAACGATCATGCGGTACGTGATTTTACGTGATTATGTTCGATTAAGTTAACCTGCCCTTTATTCTTACAAAGGCTGTTCTGTGTTCTGTTGATTGCATGATTTTATAACGAAAGATATTACACTATTTAACCATAATATAATGTATAACTATCCTGATATAAGAAAATATAAAGAACTAAATAACTTGTTAACAACCTTGCATTAAAAGTCAAATTAAACTAACAAACAACTCCTGGCCACCCTATCAAAGTCTGCGACCCATTTGGCCGACCGCTCTCATTTCTGTCCCCTAATATCCGACCTACTTTCCACCCATCACTTCGCCAGTGCGGGCAATGAGTTGCCTAATAAAATTAATGTTGGGGAGAACATATACTTCTTTATTTAGGGCGTGTAATAAAACGGGAGTGTTGGCTTATCGGGAATATCCGGCTTATCGGTAAATGACGATTCTCAGATGTGTGTGATCGAGTTTGTTGAAGTGTGCTATTGTGGCGTTTTTGGATTCGTCGTCTGCTATTATTTTTGTGTTAAGTAGAGGTTTTTAACTTGGTTAGATCTGTTCTATACTAATATAAATTTGGAATATCCTAGAAAAATCCTTGGTGGTATGGTCACCATAGTGCCCACCTGACCAGGTGTCACTGTCAACCAGATCCTCTGTCACCTTTTCGTGATGTTCGGATAATAAGTCCTTGAATTGAGAGCCCGCTCAACTGTCAACTGACACCAGGTGGTAAGATTGCCATCACAACAAAAATGCGTTTTCCATACAAGTGAAAGTTTGAAGCTGCGGATAAAATCTGCGGACGTTAATAATTTGAAAAGACAAACTTTGTAAAATCTGGGGTGGAGTTGAGTTATATAGAATTTGCGACAAGGGGAGGGAGTAGTTTGTCTGCAGGCCGTGATGGAGGGGAAGACGTTTATAATAATGATAACCGACTTACGGTCGAGAAGTTCTGGGTCAAGGTGGCTGCGGTCGTCGACGCAAATTGCGTTTAATAGTTTGTTTGTTTTGAGCTGAATGTAAATGTATAATATGTAAGACACTGTGTGGGAAAAAAGTGTTACAGTATACCTAGACACAATGGTATTGTAAAAATTGTATAATTAGGTACGACTTGAATATTAATGTTGAAACTTCACCTTTCGGTCTCTCATTGATGACGTAGGAGTTTCTACATAAAAAGTAAAAATTGTTTTTATCTATACATTATCTTATATCTTTAAATGAGCAATTCTTGTATATATATATATATATAATAATTGGAATCTCGGAATCGGCTCCAACGATTTTCATGAAATTTAGTATATAGGGGGTTTCGGGGGCGATAAATCGATCTAGCTAGGAATCATTTTTAGAAAATGTCTTAAATAAAAAAAAAAAAATACCGAGCAAAGCTCGGTCATCCAGGTACTATACAAAAACTAAACAAAAAAAGAATTCGTTAATTTCGCGAATTCCTTTTTTTTTCTTTTGTTACTCGTATTGTCATGAGAAGATAAAGTTGCGCCTATCAATTTTACTTATTTGTAAGCAATAAATAACAAATGGTCGGCATGGTTTTTATAGCGATATCTACAGACGTTGGTACTGACCGCCAGGAAGAGACTAAATAAGGCCTTAGCATGATTACTTAAGTTGTCAGATTTATTTATTATTGCATATATTACGTCCAAGCGTAGGGCTAAACTAGATGCGTTTATTGTAAAAACATAGTGTTCTACTGTAAAGTTAGAGTTAAAGGTAAGGTAAGGTAAGGTTAAAGGTAAGGCATGGTTTGATTGATACTGACACGTTTAAACGACTCGTCGCGACTAGTTTTAAATAAAATCTATATATATATATATAAATGTTATGTTGGTTTGTGTACGCTTCAAAAACTCAAAGAGTTCTGCACCGATCGAGCTGAAATTTTAGCCTGATATATAATCCGCATCAAGGATTGTTTTTATCTATTTTTTTCATCAGTGACATATCAGCGAATGTGCGAATGTGCCACAGCGAAGTGTGGCAGGGCACAGCTAGTATGATATGAATATAATATTTTCAAATTCAAAGAAGTTGTGGTATTGTATGATGTCACCCATGATTTGTCTGCATAAAGCAGGGCCTTAAAATGACATTCTTATTACAGTGTTGTCCACTTCTTTGTATGCCTTTATCTTAGTTAGCGTAATATGATGTCTTATTTTATTGCAAATGTGTATAAAAGTAACTACTTTTTCTTTTACTTTTGCTTGTGGATTAAAAATTTAAAATATGAGATGAAATCAGGTGTACCATTATCTACAAAAGTAATTTTAGATGTCCTAGCTTTTGGTTTTCGTATTTCGTTTGTCACCGGTGTCAAAATATGGGAATTACAGGTCCATAACTGTAGATATGATAAATATAGTAAGAAGTATTTATTTCATATGAAGAAATTTGATAATCCATGCATTTGAATATTATTACAATATTTTGTCAAGTTTACGTTTAGGAAAGTTAAGTTATGTTACTGTTATTTAGCATTTCTCCATTTCAAATATTTACAATGTAATTTTATCTTTTGAAAGATATTTTGTTTTAATACATATGTACTGAATAAATAAAAGTAACCATTTAATAAACATAAATAAAGTAATAATGTAAAATGATTGATCATGTAGTAAAAACAATAATCATTAAAAATATATCTAACACAGGGACGGCTGAAGACGTTTAGTATAAATTGGTACATAATAAAAAGTTGCCGGAAATATATTTTTTGCATATTAGGGTAAGTTCATCTTCTCATATCCGGAGCGCCGCGCCGCACCGGCTGCGCCGGTAGGCTGTCAAGTGCTTAAAATGGCAAATACAGCTGTCTTGCCCTTAAAAAGTTGTATTTACTTGTTACAAATTTAAAACCTCTAAGGCAATAACATGTTATGGTTCAGCTGTAAGTTTACAATAAAAAATAAGAATCTCTATATTTTCCGCTCGAAAGGGCGTCATTTTAGGAAGAATGTCCAATGACATATTAATTTTACAGGTATAGAGTTAGAAATATTATACAAAAACCTAAAATTTTATTTTATTAAAATAAACTAAAAATGTTTTAATTGGTCTGCTAATTAGCGAGCATTCCATACTCAAAACTTTCAAAAAATCTCATGTTTCCCTCTAGTGGCTCCACCTTGTACCCTTACGCTACGGGGGCAAAGGGGCTTAGTTCCCACATCCCACACGTGTGCTACTAATCCATGCTTTTAGAGAACGACCATTTCATGTAGATCTCTGTAACCCTTTGAATGGTATATAAAATGTTTGGTCTATTGGACTGAAAGGGGTCTTTCAATATGGTCAGAATTCATGTGAATTTACCGCCTACATGTTCACACGCAGCACCCTGCATTGTGACACACAGTCATGGGTTTTGGTGAACTATGGTGAGAACTATATAACTCACTAAGGGAGAAAAATGCCCCGTGTTCAAGTCACTAGAGAACTGTATAGAGTGTGAAGTTGCCAGACCTTGTCCGGCTGCCCTCTAACGTCTAGTCTAGACAGATGCGAATTAGCACAATTATTTTAATTTTTAATTGTATCTTTAAATAATTACTACTAAAAATGCAATATTATAATAATTTTACACAATATCTATGTAGAAAATTAATTCAAAATGAAACGTTCTGTTTAATTTCGAACCCCGATACTGAATTGCAGATATAATTTAAAAGTGATAGCAAAATAAATATCTGTTTTAGAGAAAATAAATAGCAAGATAATTTACTTTTTACGTTCTCTGTAGCGAAATCTTGTAACCTCAAAGTGACATTGTTAAAGTGTTTACTTTGCTTGTATTCACTGCAGTTTCACACCTATCTGTTACAAAATTAGTTTGTTCACTCAAAGTGAAATGCAGAACCACGCCGTCAACTAGTATTTTCAATAGTTCTATACTTTGTTGTTTGTTGTTCTTTGTTGTTCAAAGGGCTTTTTGTTGCATAAGTGATTGGCAAGCCATAGAATTATGGCTAACTCTGTCAGTTACGGAAATTCCGTAACAGCTTTGCTGTATTTTTTACACGGATTTTTGTAAGAAAGTTGTTTGTTATTTTTAGTGCCTGTAATAATGTTTGTTATACAACATCTGGTTCCCATACAGTCACTGTATTGAACTCAATACAGTAGTAGTATTATTAGTAAGATAAGATAGATTTTCTTTACTAATATTATAAATGTGAAATTTTGTGAGGATGGGTGGATGTTTGTTACTCTTTCACGTAAAAACTTCTAAACGGATTTAAATGAAATTTGGCACATAGATAGTTTATTATCTGTATTAACATATAGGATACTTTTTATCCCGTATAAATGAATAGTTCTTGCGAAATAATAATTATACCGGGTGAAACCGCACGGCGCATACTTTTATGAAGGTAATGGCTAAATTGAATTAAGCACTTCCTTCTTCAATGTGTCTAATGTTTTCTTTAAAACAGCGGGCTGTTGTTATAGTTTATGAAGCACCGATGGTTATATATTCTTTTTATTTTTTACTTGACTGAGTGACGAGATGAGCAAGTCGTTCACCTGATGGTGACAGCTACGCCTGCCCATAACAGTTACAGTGCCACCCAGAACTAGGTCTAATCGGACTAAGTTAACCCGCCATGGAGAGCAATCTAGTTCCAGCGTAATATAATATAACTTTGCTTCGTCTGTTTATACCCTAAACTAATTTAATATAAGTTCATTTGTTATTTTATGTTCAATGTTACAGATAAATAAATGTTCTTTCTTTCTAAGAAGGTAGCTACCTATAATTCCCTGAATGTGGTAAATCTGATATGTCAGTAACAACAAAGCAGTCGATAAAAAAATACTAACTTTTTTGTGGCTTTCGTGTCCCACTTTGTGAATTGGAAAATCTGAAAAGAAAAAACAAGAGTGTTATTGTAAATCGAATGTCAGGGAAATACATGGTTTAGACAGGATTCGCTGAGTGATTGGTTACCCTACATATTGAGTCGTGCGTAAGTAATTACTGATCACGGTTCAGTGGAAGAAGTTGTTTTACGGTACAGTGCTCTAAGAGACACGCGATTTTTTTATAATTGTACCTTCCTATAATAATATGTGTATAGTGAAATTTACTTTCCCAGACAGTTTTTGCTTGATTGTAAATCAACTCATCACATTTGCAGTATTTAATATAATTATGTTAATCATAATTGGTTGAAGAGTAGGTACATACTTATATGTAGAAAAGTTATCATGCGTGCAATGGTAATCATATTTTTATTCAAACTTTTGTATGCGCATATTGATTATGAGAACATCCTATATCTATGTAGAGAGAAGTTCCATTCCATTCTTAGAAAGGTCCATTTACTACGAAAACCAGTAGTAGACCCAGGAATAATGTTCACAATGTTGAATATTTTTAGTTTGAATATGAAGTGTTTAGAAACGGTGAAATTTGCTTTGAATTTCATCAATTTAAGCTTTGAATTTCAAAAGCGAAGTAATAAATATCTACTTCAATCTTTACTTGATGGAACTTTATGGAAGATTCCAGACCGTCTCGTCCCAGATAGAATTTAAATTGAAAAGTTGGATTCCAGTATTGTTCTTTAATTTCAAATAAAGTTAAACTTAAGTACAATCTTAAGCTGGCAGTCAATTGAAATATTTTACTTTGATGTTTTCATACATTTGAGCAGCTGCCTAGAAACCAATGAAAACCAACTTGTTTCAAATATTAGATCTTTTACCTGTTAATTTATGGGATTGCAACTTTGCACAAGGCATAGAGAAATTTGTGACTAACACCAATATTATTATTATTGATAAAATAATTATATCTATGCTGTCCAATAAAAACAATTAGAACCTATAGTAACTTTCACACAAAAATATAACATATGATAATCCTTACGTAGCCAAAATTTATAAAAAAATCGGAGTTTGATCCATTTTCATACTTAGGTATCGATATATTTCTGAAATATAATATCGATTGGCACAAGATTGAAAGCGGCGAGACGGGTAACGTTATTCGTTACTCGCAATTCTGATAAAACTAGAGTAGAATAGAAATAAGAATAGTCTTATTTAGCAATACGACGGAAATACGCAATTTTTCTCTCTTCCCTATATCTTATGCTGATGTTTATGTGTGCTCCACTTAATCCTTCCATTACGTATTTTAATATAACATCAGCGTCTCGGATTCGTGTTATCCTCCTGTTACGTTTAGATTATCGCACGTCAGCTTGTTACGTTCAACATGAGGCGAGAGTGTTTCGGTAGATACTTCAGTACGTCACGTCTAAATCTGGAAGTGGATTCGCATAGAGATTTGCCATGCCTACCTAAATGTCGTCGGAGATAGATCGCGGACTCGTAAATCGCATCGAAAGTAATAGATACTTACTGTATTGAGACGCTATACTACTCGTACTTCGTCTAGGTTTTCGATTACCATTTTGTTTTGTACATATCGACGCTAGAAAGCGTAAACGCTGTAACCCTTTGACCGACCCGAAAATACTCTTTTTACATATTTGGAAACAAACGCTGTAACCCACATGTCAACGTCCCCTAGGAACTTTAGGATATAACCAAGGTAGCAGTATTGTAGCTTTGTATGAAACACACCAAATATCCAAAATTTACGTTTTTAGGTCGAGTAGATATTGAGTTATGATTTTTATTCAACAAAAAAAAAGTTTTTTGGCTCTGGTGAACAATTTTGCGTTTCAAGGTTACAGCGTTTACGCTTTCTAACGTCGATATACCTTATGCTTAGTATTAATCAATAGTTCAAATACTTAAATCTTTGACCCAAACACCACTGTCTCTACATATCTATAGGCCAAGGTAAAGTCAGCTGCCAAAGAAGCTACTTTAGTTGCTGATTGTACATCTGCTAAATCATTTGTCATTCTTTTAAACTTAATGCCACTTCTAAAACTAGAAGACTGCCCTGTCTGTCTTTGAACTAAATTAGTTAAGTATTGTGTCTGTCGTCAATTAAAACTACTTCCTATGCCTACTGTTAATTAACTCTTCTATTCATATCTTCTTTTTGTTTCCAACAAGCTGTCTCAAGGTTTTAATTAAATACCGGCATATTTTTAGCTTATTACGTTTTTGAAGTATGAGTAAATTTTATCCTATTCTATCCTACTACATATTATAAATGTGAAATTTTGTGAGGATGGATGTTTGTTACTCTTTCATGCAAAAACTACTGAACAGTTTTAGATGAAATTTGTCACAAAAAATACTATTACCTGGATTAAAATTATAAAATACATTGAAAACCGTAAATTTAAAAATAAAAAGAAGCGAAAAAATAGTTAATCTCCGATTCTCATAACAAGAGTCGGATTCAATAAAAATATTGCCCACAAACACATGTTTAATTGCGCCGTTTCAGTGATAAGTACAGAAAGATGACAAAGTAAATTAAACCTTATTTAATACGATGGTAATAATACCGTACACGTTCACAACGTCATCGCGCAGAAGAAAACTCCAGAGACATTTTATTCACAGATGTTCTTTTTTAAAAAGAATTTAGAACCACTGTGATAGAAAGAGGCAGCAGGCCCTAACGAGATCAATCAGGACCCAGACATTGAGAAATGTTGTCACGAACGTACACATTTATTTTCAGCCCGTGGTATTTTCGGAATGGATTTCAATCGGTTGTAGATTGCCAATTTATGAGTAGAAAGTACGGCAGATTCCGTTTACTTTGGAATAGTATCTAGTACATTTGACGACCTACGCTAGTTGCGGATAAATGTGTAACGATGGAAATATAAAAACATATATTGAATAGCCGAATATAGGTCCAAAACTGTATAGACAATGGAGCATCGACACGAAGAAAAAAAGCGTTAAGTCCGCCATTTGTACTAGTTAGTTAATCTGTGCAATAAAGTATTAAATAAATAAATAATAATAAGAAAAAGATAAATAGGCGTGACAAAAATATGAGGACGATGCTGATTATAATCATTTGAGATCACTTCAGTAATGAGGAAAAAGGTTAGGAAAGCAGCTCGTAGCTTGTAATATAATGTCTGTTCGTGTGAAATGATGAAAGTAATATGACGCTTGCTTACATATAGGTGCCGCAGAAATATTTTCGGAAATAAATATAAAAGCACTTGGAGCAGCGGCAGTGGCATCGAAACTATAGTAGAAACAGTCTCAATTGAGAAGTTGTGAAAGCAGCTTATAGAGATCAAAATAAACAGAATTATTTATTACAAATTCGTAAATTCGTTCCTTCGCTCGACACATTCTTCCTATTGTTATTGCAACACACTTCAAAATAGAGTTAATAAGTTTAACTGGAGCTGTACTCAATTTGTTCTTTATTACCATAGGGGCCCATTTATTGCCTTGAATTTAATCCTATATTCTAAGCGTACTCTTCAAATTATGATAAAATACGAGTCGTAATTGCTGCAAGAATTTTTGTTGCATCCTCAACTTTATCTGAAGGCTATAAGATTGACGTTAGTAAAGCAATTCTCGTAGGCTTTATTACTGGATGAATGTACTCCTACATAATATGTTGCGTAACCATGGTGTGTGAAACAATGGCATGCGAGGACAATAGTATTGTGCCGCGGTGAATCAATACCTGCATTTCGTATGGGCTTATTCGACTTTCTTGTTTTATTGCTTTGATATGGACGGTCGTTTGAACTAGAGGTAGGCAATAAAATGTGCGATAATAATATCTTCATCAGCTTTTTTTGACAATAAGCCACTTACAATAATTTAAAATGTTGCTGTAGATTATGAAGCAATAAAATGTATACATGTTTTTCTAGTCGTCTTAAAGGGACATATAAAAGGAAAAATATCAAATGTTCAGAATAATTTTCGTTATGTACGAGTATAATTTGAGGTACAACCATTTTGGTGCCCAATAAAAAGTCAATAGTAATGTGACCTCAAAAAGCAAAGCATATAATTTCCCGTTCATGCACGCTGTCGGTAGTAAATCACCAACTGATTGCATCCGTCAGCGGTTTAACAATGAGTGTCCATAGGGAAGTCAATCGAGCGTTGACGATGCATCCACGCACACGCTCATTATAACAGGAAATGATGATTGTGGATAAGTAAGTAGACAGGGCTAGATGGCGCGTGTGTCAGGGAGTGTGAGTAGAGATTTACAAGAAATGGTGACGAAGTGACAAACCGCTTGATAGCAAAGAGCAGTAACAGGAATCCATCGAGAAAGTAAAGAAGTACAGAAATTACGTGATATGAATTGTTGAACATGGTTTTCGTATGTAAATAGTGTGTAAGAAAAAAGTGCTATGTCAATATTAAAATAGATTGTGAATTGGACCTGATACACGAAAGAAAAACTGACGTAAACGAAGGAAATGAATGACCCACCAGGAAGAGAAAAAAAGACATTCAAACTTACTAAGTAAACACAAAGGGGAAAGCAAATCGTAAAAGGTTTAATTATTGTTATTCTCACAACTCGGTAGAAACAGAATTGTAGAAAAGACTGTAAGGTAACAAATAACCGAAGGTTATGGTGATACTCTTGGTGTCTGTAATTGAACGTAGCAAATTATATTTTTAGATAAATTTAGAATCTATAACAACTAAAACTAAATGGAGCATTTTTTTAAAATGTTCGGTACCAATTTTGATATCAAACGGATGGAATTTAAACGATGTGTGTTATTGGAAAATATAATTACTACACCTACTCTCTGATAAGCTGATAAGCCAACACGTACTGTTCATATTTTTACGTTTGAATTGGTATTGTATCAGAACAGTACACCTACTGGTACTTGTTAAACGCCAATTAGAAACAAACAAAAGGCACAATTTCAAACTTATCTATCAATCTCAGTTTGCCAAAGCCCTTAAAACAGTAAGCGAATAAAGCGGGTAGATCGCACGAGCGCACGCGCCGTCACTTCCGGTGCTCATTGTATGGGGCCGGAAGTACCCGATACCATCAACAACTCGACGTACTTTATGCACTTATACAGTACAAAATGACAGTAAGGGTAATCCATACAAGGTTTTTTTTATTTGACTGAGTGACGAGACTAGCAAGTCATTCACCTGAAGGTAAGCGCTACGCCTGCCTATAACAGTCACAGCAATAAGGAACATCACACATCTCCGCTCATCTATAGAAAAAAACTGGGGTTACATGTTCTAAATGTAGGCATTCTTTGTTCGTATAACACTAGCTGTAGTATTAGACTATAAACTGAAGATATAAACATAACCATACACTTTAGTGACAATTAAATCGTAGTGTGCGAATTTCGAGGACTACAGGTAAAGTACCACGGTTTTTTTTTATTGTTGACACGTATTACGAACGATAATAGTTGCAACTTACACTCTATTGTGTCCCCTGTAGAGGCGCAGTTTGAACTATTAGGTTATCCTTACTGTTATTTCTGTGACTATACGTCATGCACGTATGTTATGGTTCTAGCTTACGGTACGGTTCACTAAAATAATGGGCGAAACAGCCATTTATTAATGGTACTTAGCATGAAAGTTTTATAGCTATTCCTTACATGCTTTATAGCTGCAAGCCGGTAGCTGGTCTGCGATTGATGGAGGAAATATAATAAGCTGTGCCTTTTTAACACGCTTTTATTAGGTAGACCTGTAGTTATATTTAACTTCAGCTATAATGGTGTATATAATATGTAGTCGTTAGGTACCAACTTTAATTTAAACTGAAATTATGATGAAATAGGTTACTAGCTGTATTATACCACTTATAACAGTGGTTTTCACATTATCCAAATAAATATAGAATTTTCAGACCTGCTTACATTTATACCAAATCATTGTCTTTTTATCCGACTTTAGACCCATATTTTATCATCATCATCATCAACCCATATCGGGCCACTGCCTATCTATTCTGTGCCACTGCTGAACACGGGTTTTCCCTCACTTTCATGAAGAGGGTTAGGCCATAATCCACTACGGGGTCTGGAGTGGTCGATAACATATGCTTTACAGAAACACATTGGTACGTGCCCGCACTGGGATTTGAGCTAACGATCTTCTCCTCGGAAGGCAGACGTTCTCCCACGAGGCTACCACCGCACTCTACTGTATAGCGTATGGAGTTTACTTTAACAAAAATGCAACCGTTGTTCCGGTTTACCTTGTAAAAAACCGTTTTCATATAATAATGCGCTAATTAAAAAAAATAACTTTCCGAAGGTATGGCAATTATTTTCCACCATCCTCGCGGATGTATGTTGTTTAGTTAACGATGCGATGTGATTCCGAAAATAAGTTGCACAATCGGTTTCCAATGTGTGTGTAATGTATGTATGTGTGTGTATGTATGTTTCAGGTATCAGTGAACCTCATTTGCCAACATCGGCTTTTATAGAAGCGTGCGTTGAACTGTATTAACTGATGAGCAATGTTGTGCTAAGGAAAAGGTCTATGCCCAGCAGTAGATTACACGAGCTGATATGAAAATAAATATGGCCATTGACCCATTTCTGAGGAAGGAAAACGCTCATCGTATGTACATTACGTCAAAAAACGTAGTAACAGATACAAATGATATTATCGAACATAAAATAATTTTCAAAGAATTTATCCATACCATAATAATAGTAGGTTGTTAATGGCTTGTTCGTTAAAAACAATTATGATAAAGTACTACAAGCTTTAAATTGCGTACTTATAGGCGTTGATGAAGCTAACTCGAAAACAATTGAAAGAACATCGACAGTAGGCGTAGTAGATTAGAAGAACATAGAAAGTAATTGATTGTGGCTCAGTGTCATATAGGCCTTATGTTCAGCAGGAGAGTTTAAACACAAGAAACAAAACAAAGACAACAAAATAATAAGACTGTATTAAAAAGTCTACATAATACATTTGCACAGTAAAAATAACCTTTGAAATAAATACCCGCAGTTGAACTCCCATAACTATGCAGCGCAAAATGAAGTTAACTCAAACGAACTTAGGTAGAGAGTCAACTCTCATAATTTTGCAACGTATAATAAAAATTCTGCTCTAATTAACTCAGATATTTGTTGCTATGTAAGAGCATCATAAAGTATTATGAGCAGATTCGACTTATTAGACATTTTATATGGTTATTGCGCCACAAATTAAACGCCCACTCAAGTTTATGTCTTCTTAGAGAAATTACTTTCTCCAATAAATACGACTGAAGTTGTAAGTAGCTGTTACCGTGAATGGGTTTTTATGGGTATCAAAAGGAGATGGAACAGGCGGATTTACGTCAAGAGATAAAGCTGATAAAGGTGTTGGTTAAAAAGCTTAAAAATTCGTTAAAACGTTACGTAAGTTCTCAATAACTTAATGCTACACTATGGAAAAGTTAAAGAACCAATTGACAAGTGTACTTAAATTAAAGCCTCTCATAACTAATTACTATCTTACCATGGGTTTAATTCAAACCAAATCAAAAGCTAAGCATCCATAAATTAGATGCTGTTATAGCTTTACTCACAAATGATCACGATAAAGCTCCATATTTGAACACCGAAAACATTTCTTAGTAAAGTTCTAGAAGATCGGAAAAGTTGAATCTATTCTGCAAAGTTGAATGAATTCTCAAGTTTCCAAACTGCAGCGTCACAATTAGCCAGCTATAACTGCGGGAAAGCTATTCTCTTCGACTCGATTTTTTTCTCAAGTCCTAATTAAGATAGTTTGCGGGTTCAAGTCGGTTTAGCTCCCCTTCCCCCTACCGAGTTCATTCCTCAATGTCGACGGTCGCGTGCCACTGCGGCTTCTGTGGCTTCTATTTTTCAAGCGTGATGAACCGACAAACAGTGGAGATAAGAAGGGCAGTTTATTTACTTTGAATTAATTAGCCTAGTAAGCGGCTTTTTATGCTAATAATGGTCTTAATGTTTATGCTAGACATGACCTAATTCTTTCAGTGGTTGTTGATTATATCAGTCCTACTCGTATTCAGATTTAGACAGACTGTTTTTTCTAATACAGTCTACCTTATAGTCCTTATATAGTTATAGTCTACCTTACTTTGAGGATGACAGTTGGGATTATCCTATTATTATTATATCCTTATATTTGTAAGTACTTTCATCTTCTATCTTCGTTATTTACCGTGTTAAATGTTCAATATTTGATTGGGCATTTCTTTTCGCCATATTGAATGAAAAACGTGTGCGATAGTTACCACACACGAAAGAGGAATGAGTAAATGTCAAGATGGCGGACTAGGCAAGGTTGAACCAGAAAAAGGTTTTAGTTGTTTTTAAATCTTTAAAAACCGTTCGAGGTTGCCTAGCAAGTAGAGGGACTACCTGGTAATTATATCATATCTTCGAATGAAGCGACTCATATAATAATGATCGAACTTCACATCGGGGAAGTTCGTTTGATCATATATTATATTTGATTTACTTAGGTACACGGAATGGATGTTTTTTTAGTAAAACCAATTGTAGAAATAAGTGATCAGAACTGGAACGCTTGTGAGGACGCAATTCGTTCGCGAAATTATTTCTACAAGCAATATTTGTAAGTATTACGCCTATGTAAATGTTTGTTCCTGTAGGGAATTCAATCCGTAGCCCCTTATTTCACAGATAAGATATTTTTTCTATAGCTGAAATGTTTTGCTATGATATTATTTTTATATACCTAACAGTTTTTTTTGTTGGGCTCCGAGGTTTATATTCCATGACAATTCAGGCTTGGACTTGGCAAAAAATAACTAGCTCCTGAAGCAACAAATAGAGTTAAATATTTCTAAATTATAAATACCCCTACAAATAACTATACATGATTAGGTAATACGAGAGAACTTGAAAGGAATTGATTCTGAAAAACAAATATACGAGGGTGAATCAAAAAGTTCTTAGAAGTGCATATATATGAAACCTTTTTGGATCAAGTTCGATATTCAAATTAAAGAGTGTCTATCACACTATATTTATGCAGACTGTCACTTGTTTTTGTCAGTTCGTTCGCATGTAATAAAATTTTTTGTGCAACGAGTTGCTAAAAAGTCAAAATTATGGATAAAAGTGAGTTACGTGCGGTGATAAAATATCTCAGTTTGAAAAAAATGTCTAAGAAGGAAATTTTTTTGGACATTCAGCAGACATTAGGGGGTGATGCTGTACCCTATTCTACGGTTGCGTACTGGGTGGCTGAATTTAAAAGAGGTAGATCAAGCTGTAAAGATGACCCGCGTTCTGGGCGGCCTTCAACCTCCGTTACAGAAGAAAATGTCAAAAAGGTTGAGAATCTGGTTTTGGAAGACAGAAGAATGACTATAAAACATATAGCTGAGATCCTAAAGATATCTTTTGGTAGCGTTCAATCCATTTTAATTGATTCACTGGGGTTCAAAAAAGTGTCTGCAAGATGGGTGCCACGAATGTTAACCGACGAAAACAAAAAGCGACGTTTGGAAATTTCCAAGCGTAATCTCGAAATGTTCCAGCGTGATTCGGATAATTTTTGCCGTCGTCTTGTCACCATGGATGAAACGTGGGTCCACCATTTTGATCCTGAAACTAAAAGACAAAGCATGTCTTGGAAACGACCATCCTCTCCATCCATTAAGAAATTTCGAGTTGCTCCTACCGCTGGCAAAGTTATGGTCTCTGTGTTCTGGGATAGTGAAGGAATCCTTTTTATTGATTACATGCCAAAAGGCCAGACGATTACTGGACCCTATTATGCAAATTTAATCCCGAAAGTGCGTGAAGCGATTAAAGAAAAACGTCGTGGAAAACTGTCGTTGGGCGTGTTGTTCCTTCAAGATAACGCTCCTGCTCATCGATCGGAAGTTGCGCTCAACGCAATCCGCTGTGCTGGCTTCAATCTCCTTGACCACCCACCATATTCTCCGGACTTAGCCCCAAGTGATTTTCACTTATTTCCAAAATTAAAAGAGGAAATTCGTGGAACAAAATTTCACGATAATGACGCGGTTATAGCTGCCGTAGAGGACTTTTTCGAGAGTCAAGAAAATAATTTTTTTTCACAAGGAATAAGGAAGTTAGAAACGCGTTATTCTAAATGCATTGCATTGGAGGGAGATTATGTAGAAAAATAAAATATTATTATTTAAATCTTTGCATTTTTTAATATTGATTCCAAGAATTTTTTGATTCACCCTCGTACTTTTACATAACTTAGTCGTGCGTATGTTTGTGATATTATTTGAAATCCGTAAAAAAAAACAGTGAAAAGCACATTGTATTGAAAACTAAATTAGTGTAAAAAATGTTCAGATGTATACGGCTGTAATATGTAATACTAAGTATAAGTAGATATTCCGTGCATGTAGTGTCGAATAAACTATATTAACCGAATAAAATCCATACATAATGTATGAACATTTACAGAATTTATTCTATTTACAAAACAGCTAAAGGTATTGGATCGCAGCCATGTTTACATCCACAAATCTCGTTTGAACTGCACACAACCGTTAGTTTTATGTGTAGGAATTTTTGATGATCATTTGGAAATAGGTAACGAACATGGTAATGAACTTGATCGAAAGTGGCAATAAATTGTATTTTAAATGGTAACAAGCCTAATTAACGTTGTTGAAGTTTTCAGAGTTGGAATACAATGAGACTTAAAATAACATTTTCGTAAGTTGTGTGACTTCAAATAAACGACAGACAGACATCACTGGTGTCTATTATATATATACCATACGTGACTTAAAATATTTTTTGTTGATTTGAGTTGACTTACCTACCTATATTTGACAGTAAACGTATTTTTAAAACCTTGACTGCCGAGCCGATTTTCTTATCTAGCCACGGTTATGGATCTGCACACACCATTGTGTTTTCCCCTAGTCTTGGCAAGTCATAAAAAACACCACAGAATAGAATAGAATAGAATGGAAAAACTCTTTATTGTACACCAGAAACAAAATTAAACTCAGTACAGAAGAATTACAATAGGTAAACAAGGGTAGTACAATGGGCGGTCTTATCGCTGAAAGCGATTTCTTCCAGACAACCTTTGGACACAGCTGTGTTGTCAGCAGTGAACGTGTTAAAGGATATCGATTTGGCTAAAATAACATATTTAAAACGAATCCTTTATGCCTAAATTTTGTGAAAGCTAAATCACACAATTCGATAGATGAGCGACGTGATGTGGGTCGTATCTCGAAAATAGGCCATCGAGGGATAGAACGGTTTAGCCGTGTTATTGCGTGGGCTTTCAACGAATATCATTCGGATGATCACTATGTTTATTTCTGAGGTGGTGATTGGGGTTCTCTCGGATGAAAGAACTTCATGGCTTAGAAAATATTGTGAAATAGAACTGTGACACATAAACACCTCGATTTATCCGAACTATTTTTGTATAGTCTTTTGAAATTTTGAGATTAACAACCTGAACCAAGTTTTATTACTTTGAAAAAGTAAAAGATGTTTTTTGGTTCATCAAATTAACACTTAAATAAACATAGTTTTACGAACATACCTAATTTTATTTAGCACTAATTTCTTTTGAGAAGTTAAAAATACTTTTATGCGGGCGAAACGTAAGGTACTAAAAGCCCGGAATTGTTAGAAAATGGTTTAAGACTTACACGCAGTATAAACTTCTCAATGGGATCCTTAAACGTTTGTCGCACTGAGGGGTTCAGAAAGTACCATTATTGGAGCAATCCCCGAGGACCTCTTGCGAGTGTTTATTTGAGTTCAACGAGTGGATACAATAACCGGAGAGTAACCTTAAGCCGAGATAGGTAGGGAGGATAAAAACCTTGTATCCGGGACACGTTTTATTGCGTTTCGAGTAGAAATAGCCTTTTTACGAGTGGCGTGAGGAAGCAATTCCAGCTAAAAATAGCATCCGCCGAGTAGACATTATCTACCGTCCTAGGCCCTACTGTATACGCTTTTTCTTTTTAGTGGCTCCCGGCAAAAAATGTTTATACAAATCCACCTTTTAAGGTGAAACGTTTCGCTGCGGGAAATTAAAATTTAAAACAGTTTTGTCGTTTCAAATTTAATTATAGTAATTTTGGCGCTAGACTGGGTAACTAATTAAAATGATTTGAAATTCGCGGTAGTGGTAGATCGTCCTTTACGATATTCTGTAGATACATTTAGTACTAATGCAACTGATTAATCTTGTGCATTACTGTAAAATATCTCTACAGAATATTGTAAAGAATGGTCTACTATTGTCGAAACAATTATTATAATTTAAATTATTTACGCGGTCTAGGGCCAAAAACCAAAAACTACTTCCCGCCATAAGTGAAATGTACCACCTTAAATATTTTCGTGACCAATATATCAAAAGAAAAAGGTAACCTTTTCTTGCGGAAGAGTAAACGTCGAGGGTTGCGATTTTGGGTCGGACATGCGTGACCCGACACTAAGTTGTTATATTATATTTCTTGCTTACTTCTACCACCCACACAGGAATATTGCTTTAGTAACAAGTTTGAACATAAAGCCTGTAACAGGAAAATAGCTACATAAGTTTAAAAATAACGATATCTTACAGAAAAATGAATGTCATCTAAATTGGAAGAGGTTAAGCCAATCGAGATTAAGATCCGGACATCACCTAGTCACTAAGCCAGGACACACTTTAAAATAACGAGCATAAAAATTATGGAAACTCATTAAAGGTGTGACGAAACAATTTCTATTTGAAATGTTTTAGATCTGTTGTGGATAATAATTTCAAAAATATACATAGTTTTCAATTAGAAGTGAGTTTGCTTTCCACTATTTAAGAAACAAAGAGATTAGTCAAAAGCAAAGTCTCTTGCGTCAATTTACATGATGAAATACAAGGTACTTTATTATGTTTCGCAAATCACCTGTGACCAAGCAAGGCACGCGCCGCTAAAGCCTCCATTATCCCCATTACAGGAAATATTGTTCACTGGAATGAGAAGAACGCAATCCCATGCTATTATGCGATGACACGGTAAACATCTATGGGGTAACGTTTCCTTCCTTATTATCCCACTGACGGTGTGAAATTGCAATTTAATTACACGCTTATGTAATCAGAGTAGAAATGTGGTTTACATGGAGTGAAGTAACAATACAAGTTTATTAATGGCTAACCCTCCTCACGAAAGTTTGGTGAGACTCATGTTCAGCAGTGGGCCGATATGGCTTGATGATGATGATGATGAACAAGTACAAGTAGAACCGTTTTGTTTGAGTAAGTAATCTCATTATAATTTTAGAGTTGAAGCAAAAATGTAATGGCGGTGATATTTTAAGACTTGTGACCTGGACTAGGAGTTGAAGTTTCGAACTTAGAGACTTTGAACGCCAGAATCCTGTCTCGTCAAACACTTATTGATCCGGTTGTCATCTAAATAGTTGAGCGATATTAGGCGTACATCAGTTTGTGCGTGAGTCAAACCAACACGTCTTTCCTGAAGCTTAAATATTGCGGTAAAAGCGGTTTGCGTATGTATCCCCTTTGTGCTGTTCAGGAATCCGGGCATACCTACATTTTAAATTAATTTTCAACAAAGGCTCGTTGATGAAAAGCTCCTGTTTATTCAGCGTGTGTAGTCAGTTGTATACGACGGAAATCCATGATTACTTGCTGCCAGCATCTGGCGTCTGTTAATGAATTTATCTTGTCGTAATCTTGCCCTGTCCTGACTCATTACTGTACCAACGAGAAACGAGATTTCGAGAAAATAATATTAACGCCTTCCATATTTCTAGTAAAGCGGTGGTAGCCTAGTGGGAGAACGTCCGCCTTACAATCAGAAGGTCGTGAGTTCAAATCCCAGTGCGGGCACGTACCAATGTGTTTCTGTAAAAACATATGTACGTAATTATCACTCGCTTTTCGGTGAAGGAAAACATCGTGAGGAAACCCACATACCTACCCGAGAATTATTTCGGGGGTGGGTATGTTATCCACCAATCCGGACTTGGCCCCCGTGGTGGAATATGGCCTAACCCTCCTCACGAAAGTGAGGAGAGACCCGTGCCCAGCAGTGGGACGTTATGGGTTGATGGTGATGATGATATTTCTAGTGAATTCATGTTTATTGTGTACAGTGCAAATTAAAAGTTGAGGTAAAGAGACTCTCGACTAACTTCTTGTTTTACTAGAGCTATAAGAAAATCATTATTACCGTATTTTGCCTCGGTGTTATCAACTCAGCTAATATAAGGAACTAGCTGAACCCTGCCACGCTTCGCTGTGGCACATTCGCACATTCGCTGATATGTCACTGATGAAAAAAATAGATAAAAACAATCCTTGATGGGGATTATATATCATGCTACAATTTCAGATCGATCGGTGCAGAACTTTTTGAGTTTCTGAAGAGTGCACAAACCAACTTTAAATTTTTATATATAGATTTACAATAACGGAAGGAACAAGCTAAGGTTTTTTGAGGGAATAAAATACAAAGCCGCGAAAGTCTTTACCCGTATTTTCTTATAACAGTTTCAGCTGTCAAGGAACTCTTGCGTTTAGTTTGCATACGATTATTAAGGAGAGTAGAGGAGCCCAAAGTTTGTGGTGCGATATTCTTTAAAATATAAGTTGCAAAGTCTTTCATAAAGAAATTATTAGTCTCTTACAAATTTCTCTATTCGTATCAGTATGGTTACACTTCACTTATAAATTAAATATTACTTTGACTTCATTAAAGATAACCCTAAAGAGTCTTAAAAATAGTAAACTACCATTTATAGTGTTCCTGATAAAATCCAAGAAAGTTCTAACAAAAGCTGACTCTACGAGATAAGACAAAGGTTACGACCGCTATAATGACTGTTTTTATTCTAAGTCACATTAAGGCAATAATAAAGTAATAATGATTACCATCAAGCGTACTGCACCTACCTATTCATGGGCGATATGGAGTTGAACTACAGACCGTGGGAATAAAGTCGAATCCAAATGTATTATTGTAAAGCCAAAAGTTTGTAGATTTGTTTGTACCTACTAGTGTCATGGAAAAATAGTCAGAGAACTATTTTATTATGCATGTAAATTGTTCTGTATCTAACCCATAGATGCTCTTTGCTCCGGGAATTCGCAAATTTCTGGAGCGGAGCATCTATTCACGCCACCGCCTTGATACCTGTTTGTAATTCTGATTCTCCGCTGATGTGTGTAGGTGAAGATACCAAGCTGTGTCAAAATTTCAATAGAAAAAACAGTCATATCCTTGGCTTTGAGACAAATTTTATGTGCTCGTTAAGACCCCGAATAACGAATTCCTGTTACATGACGACGTAGGGCATAACGTGATGCAGTGGGTGTGAAACTATTTATAACTACCCTCGACCATTGGTTTCAGAAGAACTCAATGTCACAGCTTCATTCGCTGTGGTATTTATAGGTACATCGCGTTCTTAACTAAAATAAAAATGGCCTCGATGACAAAATATTGGACGCTGTTCCTGTTTTTTTTTTCCAGAAAATAATCTATTATAATAGTTATTTAGGTACTTTTGATTGTGGTATTGTACGATATTTGAACTCATTAAGAAAATATGGGTACGAAACATTAAAACCTTATGATAGAACATCAAATAAATCTTCAGTTATAAAGACGTATGATTCTAAAATACACTCTCATTGCAAGCAATCGACTAGATAAGTCTATAATACAAAGAGAACGGCAAATATGAGCTCGATTGTGAAATGAAAGTAATATCGGTTCAAAAATATATTGAGTGGATGAGCGCTGGCGAGCCCGTATGTTGTTATAGCATATACGTATCGAGACGGGCACTTGGGCACGTTTAGCCAGTTTCATCGTGGAAACGTAGCAGTTTAAGACAATGGAGAAAACCTTTTATCGTTTCAGATCAATAACCCTCGGACGCCAGACGTTGACACGTGAATAGACGCTAACTCCATGGATCCCAATGTCAGTGCCTCTGCAACCGCTGGGAAAGTTTCAGATTATGCCTTTTGTTTAGGCATGGTTAATTATTGCACGTGAGCAATTGCGTTGGCATATAAATCGCCATCAGCTGAATATGTCCGTTACTCCTACTAATGTTGTTCCAGATCAGCACTGGCTCCCATTCGAGAAACTCGAGAAAGCACGTTAGGAGCACAGGCAAGGAATGTTAATGAGCAGAGCAATTATTCCGTATGAACCTCGACCGCTACTCGAGGCGGGATAAGGGACAAATTAGAAATGTACGAAGGAATTTGTTTTTGGGTTTTTACCGTCGCCCAATGACGCACAGACACGAACAAGGCAGACCCGAGGCTCCTGAGAGATCTCAAGATATTCTCGTAAGGAAGTTTGTAAGGACGTTAGGATAATTTGAACACGCGAGCTTGAATTTAATGAAGGTTTTGCGTGCGAGTTTCAATTTCATAAGGTCAAGAACTATTAATTTTACTGGCTACTTCGTGAATAGATAAAACTGTATAAAGTCCAGTCGCGTTGTGCTCATATAGCCAGACGTGACTGTCGGAGTACGGTCTAAACTGAATATTAACTAGCATTTACGATTCGAACATTACCCTCGGACCATCTGGGTCGCAGAAACTGTTTACCAATTAAAACGTCAATATTTCAATGGTAACTAAGTTAGACAGTTAGTGTACATTCACCCTATATTTAATCTGGTATAAGCTCCCACCCACTCCCAACGGTCTGGGTTTAATCCATTAAGAGTACAAATATACGTTTACCTAAGTTTTAACACTGTTATGGGTGGAACAGAAAATCTTAATCTCTAATTTAATTAACATTAACTCCTTCTTAATAATAAATTGCCTTGACAATTATTGATTCGGCTAAGAAAAATGCTATAAATATTTGACACCCATACTTTCAAACTGCATAATTAACTATGAATTTGATTAAGCTAAAAATGGTATCACATAATTGACTGCCCAAATCCTACACGATATTTTTTAGCGTTCGTTAAGACGTGAGCACCGTCCAATAAATCTAAAACAACCAAACGCTAAGTAAGGATTATCATTATAGCATCGCCATATTATGTTTTGATTGACATCGTCCGGGTTCGCATACTCAATTTCAATTTAAATGAAAGCTGGCACATGCGGGCCTTTAGCCAATTGATCAGAGAATTGTAATATAAAAATTGGTCTTTGGAAGTTTTCAATCATATCTAAGGCTCACCTTAGGACTTATATTTTCTAAAATTCTACGAATGCTTTCAATTCGCTTCAAGGAATTGAAAAATGCAAAAGTAACAGGAAAAAAGTTTCAACAACTTCTATTTAGATATTGTAATGTTTCGGATTTGAAGGTGGCAGTTTATTTCTTACCACCTTCACTTCATTAATACTTTCGGTGTACGACATTCCATGTAATAAAGCTATTCTGCGATAGTCTGTCTTTCAATATACATTACTACAATTGGCGCAGTCGATTTTAACGAATATTACGCTCAGTGGTGATTGTTATCATGCCTATTGGCAAAATTGAAGTGTTTGAAATTGGTACCCATAACTGGGATGCATATTGTAGGCGGTTAAAACAGTTTATAGCTCTAAACGATATAGACGAAACGTTGCACGTCGCCACGTTGGTTACTCATGTCGGAACATCGTGTTATGAGCTTATGTGTGATTTGTGTGCACCCGATTTGCCTGAGACGAAATCTTTCACCGAGCTCGAGCAAATAGTGAAGCAGCATCTCGAACCGCAAAGGTCGGAAATCGCAGAACGACACGTATTTAGGCAACGAAAGCAAACGGCGGGGGAGCCCGTGAACGAATACCTACAGAATTTGAAGCACTTAGCTAAAACTTGCAACTTCGGCGCTTCATTGGAGATCAATCTGAGAGATCAATTCGTTTCGGGGCTCCACCACGAGGATATGAGATCCAGGCTTTTTGCCGAACGTGACTTGGATTACAAGCGAGCAATCGAGCTCGCGTTGGCATTAGAGGCGGCGGATAGGCATGCAGCGACGGCGGCGAGCGGTACACGGGGTGCCGGCGGGCCCGCCGAGGGCATGCACCGCATAGGCATGTCGACGGCGTCGCGCGGCGGCGGCGGTGGCGGCGGCGGGTATCGCCGCGCTCCGCCACCAGCACCGGCGGGACAGGGCGCGCCCGCGGCGGCGGCGGCGAGGCGCCCGTGCCCGCGATGTGGCAGGGACGGCCACCAAGCTACCAAGTGCCGGTTCAAAGCATACAATTGTGATCGATGTGGCGAAAAAGGGCATTTAAAAGTGATGTGTCGTAAGTACGAAGGTCAGGGATCGGACTCAGCGCGGACAACAAAAGGTCAGTTCTTTTTGGTCGATTCTGATTCCGAGGACGATAGCATGAACTTCTACAATTTAACGTGTGGTGTTGAAGATGACCCGTATTATGTTAATTTGACTGTTGAGGGTAATAGACTACGATTTGAAGTCGACACGGGTTGTAAATTTTCTGCAATTTCTAAAACGTGTTATGATCAATTGTTTAACCATTTAGATATGCAAAAGAAAGCGTTAACATTAAAATCCTACACCGGAGACGTTATCAAACCGATAGGTTTCGTCGAGGTCCAAGTGACATACGCATCGCGATCACAAAAATTAAAACTGTTTGTTATTGAGAATGGTGGCCCTCCGTTGATGGGTCGTATGTGGATTAGAGTATTGGGTGTTAATGTTAACGACTGTTATAATCTATCGGATAAATGCGACGAATCTGTAGAAACGTTACGTAAAGAATTTCCTGATGTATTTGCTGATGGGCTCGGGACGTGTAAAGTTCGCATGCAACTGCATTTGGCAGATAGCACACCGGTGTTTATGAAAGCGCGCCCGCTACCGCTTGCGCTGCGCGCCCCGGTCGAGCGCGAGTTGGAACGTTTACAACGTGATGGTGTTGTTTACAAAGTAGATCGTTCTGACTATGGTACGCCCATAGTGCCCATTGTAAAGAAAAACGGAGACATCCGTATATGTGGGGATTACAAAATCACCATCAATCCGAGGTTGAAGGATTTTCATTATCCTCTTCCTCGTATTGAAGAAATATTTGCTACCCTTACCGGAGGGGAGGTTTATTCCAAATTAGACTTGTCCCATGCTTATCAGCAAGTATTGTTGACGGAAGACTCGCAACCGATGACGGCGGTCACCACGCATGTAGGCACTTTTGTTTACAAGCGCGTGCCCTTTGGCATCAAATGCATCCCTGAAAATTTTCAGAAAATGATCGAAGAAATCCTTAGTGGCTTGCCGTCCACGGTAGTCTTCCAAGACGACATCTGTTGTGGAGGTAAAGATAAACAGAGTAATCTTAAAAACTTACGAGCCGTTTTGAGCCGATTGAATGAGGCTGGACTGAAAGTCAATTTGGCTAAGTGTGAATTTTTTAAAGACTGTGTTACGTACTTAGGTTACCGCATAGATAAACACGGGTTACATGCGGATAGTAAGAAAGTGGAGGCTATTGTGGCGGCCCCCACGCCGAAAGATGTCACTCAATTGAAAAGTTTTTTGGGGCTTGTAAATTTTTATGCCAAGTTCTGCGTCAATATTAGCGATACTTTAAAACCTATGTATGAGTTACTAAAAAAAAACGCTCGCTGGCACTGGAACGAGCAATGTGAGTTAGGATTTAATAAAGTCAAAAATGTATTGAGTAGCGGCCCGGTGCTGGCGCACTATGACGCAGGTTTGCCGTTAATATTGTCAGTAGACAGCTCTTCGTTCGGGCTCGGCGCGGTCCTCACACACCGTTACCCTGACGGCTCGGAGCGCGCGGTCAGCTGTGCGTCGCGCACCCTCAACTCACATGAACTCAACTACTCGCAACTTGATAAGGAAGCATTAGCGATCGTGTTTGGAGTGACCAAGCACCATCAATATTTGTACGGCAGACATTTTTTGTTACGTAGCGATCATCGAGCGCTTAGTTATATTTTTGGAAAAAATAAAGGCATTCCGCAGACTGCTGCGAGTCGCTTACAAAGATACGCGGTCCGATTAGCCGCATATAATTTTGACATCGAGTTCGTGCCTTCATCCAGAAATTGTTATGCTGATTTTTTGTCTCGCTTGCCACTCAAACGCACCGTAAAGAACGAGTGTGATGGCGAAATATTAGAAGGAAGTTATCTGAATTTTGTCGAAGATAGATTACCGGTAACGTTTCACGTAGTTAAAGCCGAAACATTGAAAGATCAGTTGTTAAATAAAATAGCAGGATATGTAAAATTTGGTTGGCCAGATAAATCACAAACCGAAAACGATAAAGTGTTCCTTCTTAAAAAAGATAATTTGTTTTTAGAGCACGGTTGTTTAGTTTGGGGCTATCGCGTGGTCATACCTACCAGTCTCCGAGCCACTGTGCTGCGAGAAATGCACAGCGGTCACATTGGAGTCGTAAAAATGAAACAGATCGCTCGTAGTTATGTATGGTGGGAAGGCATAGACGCGGATATTGAACGGATCTGCCGCGGCTGCAGCGCGTGCTCGTCGCAGCGGGACCAGCCGCCGCCCGCGCCCCTGCACTCGTGGCCCTGGCCCGCGGAGCCCTGGACGCGTCTCAATGTCGATTTCTTAGGACCATATAAAAATAAATATTATTTTATCGTAATCGATGCGAACTCTAAATGGATAGAAGTGGAATGTGTTCCGTCTACTTCCGCACAAGCGGTGATCGCGACATTTCGCAAGATATTTGCTCGATTAGGGTTGCCAAAGTCTATCGTGAGCGACAACGGGCCCCCGTTTTCTTCAGCGGAATATTTGTCTTATCTTGAAAAGAACGGAATCAAACGCATATTAGTCGCTCCTTATCACCCGGCCAGTAACGGCGCCGCCGAGAACGCGGTCCGATCGGTCAAGCGGGTGCTTAAAAAGGCGACATTAGAAAATGAAAACTACGAAACGGCCCTTTGCAAATTTTTATTCACGTATCGAAACACGGAACATTGTACAACTCAAAAAGAGCCCGCGGTAGCTTTGTTAGGGCGTCGCCTACGCGGGCGACTCGACTTGCTCCGGCCGAGCACGGCCGAGCTGGTGCGCGAGCGGCAGCGGGCGCAGGAGGAGCGCCGCGGCGGGGTGGCGCGCGACGTGGCGCCCGGGGACGAGGTGCTCGTGCGTCACTACGCCGACAAGGATGTCAAATGGAAGGAAGGGGTAGTAGTAGGACAGACAGGTCCCGTTTCATTTGTTGTTAAAACTAAAGATGACGATCGTATCCAGAAAAAACATGTCGATCAATTATTGAATAAATCTTCCAGGAAATCGCGCCTTTCTTTATCATGTGTTAATCACCGTCATCAGGATGCGGACGGTCCGGAAGATGGTCCCAATGACGTAAACGAAGGTTGGTCAACCCCGTTGGTGCAATCGCCCAGTTCTGGAGTGGTAGGTGCGCGTCATGACAGTAGTGAGGAAGATGTGGTCGCGGGTGGTACCGAGGGCATCGCCGAGTCGCTCGTAACTAATGAGCCGGGTAGGCGCCAGCAACGGGTTTACACTCCGCATACTATGAGATTAAGATCTCGCATTAGGAAGTAGCTTCATTCAGGTATAGGAACATTGTCTATGTACTTACATTATGCATAGCATGTAGCTTGCATAGCGTTTAGTCTGTAAGTTTGTTAATTATCATTTGTCTAACTCAACATTGCCTTCTGTAGAAAATGTTCACAGGCATCTATTTACTTTTAGTTTTGTTATTTCGTGTGTTCTAAGTCGATAGATTCGTACGTTAATTATAAATATGTTACAGATGATAAACATACTGCTTGTTGGTACCTATATGTATTCAGTATGTCGTGTTGATTTAGAAGGAGGAAAATGTAATGTTTCGGATTTGAAGGTGGCAGTTTATTTCTTACCACCTTCACTTCATTAATACTTTCGGTGTACGACATTCCATGTAATAAAGCTATTCTGCGATAGTCTGTCTTTCAATATACATTACTACAGATATTAAATTAGCATTGAATTTACACTCCAATTAATTTATGTAATATACAGAAAGGCAATAAAAAAGTAACCAGTTTATTTTTTAAATAGATCTAAAGGCAAAGCGAATAAACCAGATTTGAATATTATGAAAGTAAATACCAATCTAAAAGCTACTTCGCATTATCTGAAAGTGATTATATAATCAGTCTTGCCTGTAATATTAAGGCAATAAAAGCTAAAAGCTTTAACAAAGTTTAACCCAATTTTAGTGAACCTAATGCAATTTGGTAATTTAACTATCAAAGATCAGGCTATGACTTGCCAAATATTGGACAATGATGAATGGATCAGACGCGTTTCATTCGAATAAAGCTATTTCTTCTTACATCGATAGAATTCCGTAACCAAAATGCTGCTATTATTTGTTGTATTGTTATCTCTACAATGCCGTTGCGTTTCACGTTTACAGAAATGCCAACTGGCTATCTTATCTTTGATATTATCAATGTCCTTATTTTCAGTGAGTTTTTGTAATGATAACCGTCAATGCAAGTGTTCATTTAAAACTAAGACCGTGGCAATTATTGCACTTGTAACCTCGGCATATAACACAAAGGAGTACTACGCCACGTTCACGAGTTTGCTATACTGTATAAACGATATTAACGATAAAAATACAGAAATATTGTCGGTTAGCAACATGACAAAAATACGGCACCAGTGATCTTATCTATAACTTATATAACATGACGTACCTACGTTAAAATATTCAATTAGTAGCTATGTTTGATATTTATTCTAAAATATCCAAGTTTACTATATCGAACCGAGGACGTTGAACTCGGTCAATATCAATGTTGAGTTCAAACTTGTGGAACGCCCACATATAACCAAAAGCTTAAACGTTGTCAACTTATTTGTTAAGTTATGTAAGTAGATGATGCCCAAATCTGTAGATTCCTTCTCCTACGCCAAAACTTATTTGCAAATCATGGCTCAATAAACAAAACTGTTGTCGAGTTAGAAAGTCTTTTTGCATAATCATGCACTTACGACGTTTTGCGCACTACCTCCGGAACTATGTACAATGGGTGATGTAATATCTATTCATCAAATGTTAACCACATTGTTATTATGAATGATGGTAGAGAGTACACTGATCCTACAGATATGCAGTTTTGTATCTTATTAAGATACAAAATGTATCTATTTGCTGTCGTTTAAATTTTCTTGTTATACGTCAAAAAATGTGTATCATCCAATAGCTATAATATATGGATGGATACATATATAACTCACTTTCTAAGTACTCTCTAACCCCCTTATTTATAAAAAAATATCGAACGTCACTTAGTACTGCGCAGTACAAATTTGTAGTGCGCGATTTTATGAAACGTCACATAACTTTTTATGAATAAGGGGGAAAGACTTTATATTGTAATGTATGGAGTTTTTATATAACCAACAAAATAAATAAGTTTGATCTTGTTCCTATAAATTTGAAAAACTAAAGAAACAAAAATGACTTCAGAGTGTATACAAATTTAATGTCGATCATAAAGTCGAAATTATCTACAGCGTTTTAAAATTAAATGCATCTAATGCGACAAATAAGATACAGTTAATCAATTAAATAAGTAAAAATTGCATTTATCGTTTGTACGATATTACAAACAATGTACTTGACGACATATTGATAGTCCATAAAGCCTCTTTCAAGGTTCATTACATTCAAGACAGTTCTCTAATAGAAACCTGTTTTGATCTAAACACAATAAAACCTGCCAGTAAACCTAAGATAGATTATACGTGTATTATGGTAGCAGGTAGTGCATGAAACATAATTAACTAAATTAGTTCCGCGAACACATTGCTGCAATTAACTGTGTAGTTTAACTTTATGGATCCTGTCCTTAATCAAATTAATGATAAAACAGTCCAAGAGAAGGTTACTGGACATGAAACAATTGTTTCTTTTAAAATCTGGGTAATATCTTTGTACTAAAATTAATCGTTCTTCTGATGTTATGTTATGCTTATGATACTGTAAGCAGGAATTAACATTAAAAAGGTTTCACGATGCAAAGCAGATCGTAAAAAAATATGTCTCACATGTAACGCGCTCAGCAAATTCGTTTAGCAACAACAGTCCAGTCAGCGAAAACAAAGTTACTTTTGTTTGAACGGGGTATCCCTAATTCAGCGAAAGTGTCACTAAAATATTTGTGGGACAAACGTCAAGGGCCGAGATAGTCCGTTTCACTGTCCCCATTCTTGTTCCTACTACACCGTACAAGTGAACTCTTATCATTATTAGATTTCGTCGAGTGTGCCGGTCCTGTGCCATAAAAGTAATATAGTGAACAATTTACAAAATAGATCAACATATCTGAGCTGAAAGAAATTTCATTAGCTATGAGAGTACCTATCCTAAAAATACGTATCGAAAGAAAATCGAGAATCAAGGAGATAATGTAGTACGAAAAGCTGTAAAATTTACTCGTGTTTAGAAATATAAAGACGATTTCCGATGGTCTCTATCTATTGTTGGCCTACGTGATCAATTAAACTAATATTGATTTGTATTTCATAATCCAATTCAGTCCATTGATACCTCTACCGACGTTATTTAGTGATGTGACGTTAATTTTCATTTATCTGTAAATTTTGATTTATTTTTTAATTCTCGTCTACCATTTTGACGTCCGACCCACGTTTTGTGGTTTGAAGTAATGAATTTTTAATAATAACGTCAATTTTCTCATCGAATATTTTATTTAGGTCGCTTATTATAGGTAAATTTGAGAACAAAGTTAGAATGGTTCCCTGCCGATAATTTGGTTTTATCTTTTGTTTTATGTTATAAATCAGCCATGTGATTGATGTGGCGTTGCTTCAAAGTAAAAGTTCTCCGAAATTGTCTATCGGAACATTTCAAAAGAATGGCTATAATGACAGCAGTTGAAACTGTAATTCGTTCAATACACAGCTATTGTCGGCGAATGATTTCTCGCCTGTAAGTAATGTGTCATTTAACATGTACGTTCAAATGCGAGCGTGGGTCGTTAGCATTGCGTGGGAAACCAGCCCAATTGTGGTCACTTGTTTTGTTATGCATCCGGTTAAATTACGAATTACAATAGTTTATTTTTCATCCAGGTCCATATAAACATTTGGCACGAACGGGACCCTAATTGTTATGCCTATGTTGGTATTGGTGGTATGTAAATTGCAAAAAGTTGTGATTCCGAAGAATAGGTAGCTAATAAATATATAATACATTGAGCTTTTTTCAATGTTTGACATATAAGTCAAGCTTCTCAGAAGATGTGATGAACAAACTCTACCGTTATAATCCCGAAAAAAAAAGCGAATGTAAAGCCACAAAATATAAGCTACCAGCACATTTAAATTACGAAACTAAACAACAAAACCACGCTACTAGATTGACGATTAAAAGTTTGACAAGCAATTTGTATTGCTATTAAATAAACAAAAGATATTAAAGGATGAAATGGATCAAATAACTAATGATATAAACAAAGGATTATTGGGTTATTACCATGGAGATAAATTGTTATCATCAGACAGAACACATTTGCTAAAGACAGCTCAGGATATCATAAAGTTAAAATTTAACTTGATAGGAATCGCCACACAAATTAAATGAGAAGAGTGAATTATTACTCTTGTAGTGTAGCGAAACATTACAGTTTGGCAAACAATTATTGTCAACAGAGAAGTTCTAATGAAATTGTCATTTTCGTTTCTTTTTTTAATAAAGAGGAAATCTGAAGTTACCTACGATAATCACGGGTCTCCTATGCGTTGGGACAAATGTAATTCTGTTTTTTTTTATACTGCAGTTAATCGAGACGAGCAGGACGTTCACTTGATGGTAAAGACTACGTCTGGCCATAGCTTGCCTGTCTACCTATGTAATCACTTTCCTCGCGGCATTACCTAACATACATACTCTAAATCATTATATTCTAAGCCAAAGAAACTAAAAATTTCATTAAAATTTAAGCTAAATGTTCGGATTAAGGCTGGGATAAAATACTCCAACGCTAACCAACTAAATTAATGAGTAAAGCCGTGTTTTAAACCGTTGGGGTTCATGAAATGAAAGAGTGAAGTGTAATGTTTAATTAAAAACGTTAATTTACGCCTCTATTATGTTACAGATGAAATAACTGCTGCAAAAGGTTTGCATTGAAATCTAAGATTTCTTGGTCTCATTGACTCATTAGAGAAACTCAGTTTGTGGTCTGCGGGGCTATGCAGCACGGTGTGGATCAGCTCGAGTTCGTTTCATATTGACGTTTGATTGCCACGGGACTCGTCATTTCAATACGAAAGACGAGTCCCGTGGCAATTAAAAGTCAAAATGAAACGAACTCGAGCTGATCCGCACCGTGCTGCATAGCCCCGCTGGACTTATATCGTCATCTATAGTTAAAAGGGTTAAGGAAGATATATGCGATGAATCACAGGATGCCTTGGAATGTGTTACCACAAACTAAACCTTTCAAATATCAATGGAGTGATTCAATCGAAAATAATATAGAAGTAATAAAGCTGATGGACTTCCATTTCCTGATCTCAATAATAACGTAACGTAATTTGTCTCTTGGGTGCCATATTAAAGGTTTGAAAACCGCACTTGAGCAAACACCGTTAACAATACTAGTGATCAGTAAGCCGGTCGCGGTGTGATAAAAAAATTCATCGCTGATGTAGTCGTTATTTCTGGATGAAAAATTTCTGTAATCTAATCACTTTTAGCTGGAGAGACAGAATAATGACGACTTTCAAAAACATTATGACCATAGGTATGACTGACCATTATGACTGTAGGAGTTTTAATTTGTCATTCATTCATCATCATCATGAACAACCCATAACGTCCCACTGCTCGGCACGGGTCTCTCCTTACTTTCGTGAGGAGGGTCATTCATTATATTATAATTTAATAAGACGAAGTCACAACTTTTAGTGAGTCATGCAAAACTTTCGATACATCAAAAGCGGATCTTGAATCACAAGTTATTTTTAACGATTTTCTGCTGTGATATAATAGAAAGTGCATATCTAGTTAGCAAAAAAGACAATAGAAGCATCATCGTACAGAATCAATTCCCAAGTGAAGAAATTAATCGAGTGGCAAGCCAAGTAAGAGCCGTAATTGCAAGTCGACATTATCGATCGGCTAATGAATACCGCTTTCTATACGTATTGTATTAGCGGTAAATATTCCTACATTGTAAGTTGCTGTTTCATCGTTAATCGTTAGCGAGTGTATTGTTTACCTAGCCTAATGTAAAGTCAGTAATAATTTGAATTAATTACTCTTGTTCTGACGGATTTGGAAATTATGAATATTATAATACAGACAATAGACACCCTGGCACCTGGAACCCCTAAACTAGGTATAGTGCATACCTAGTTTAAGGGTTCCAGGCGCCAGGGTGTTGGTTTAGTTTTATCTTATTGCCGTTTTTAAGTGCCGACGACCTTTAAATTGTTACAGCGTTTTTATATAAATTAAAAAATATTAGCACAAAGCATTTAGTATATCTAAATTGGTATCACTTTTTGAGAATTATGAAAGATTTCTCAGACAAGGTGCGCTTTGGCAATATGCGTGCATTGGCCAGGTGGCGAAACTGGTTGCCTTCCCCTCTAGTAGCGGTCAGGTGTGCTCCGCAAATACTCTGAGATTTTTCATTATGCCCTTGCATCGCAATATGAATAGCGCTTGTTAAAGCAGGAAACAGCTGATAATGCTGCGGTTCTACCGGTTTTAAATAAAGCTAAAAAAGAAGATTCACGGCTTTTAACTAAACAATCTTAAGGAAAATCACTTCAATTTTTCTTGGTTATGCATTTCTCAAGATATATAAAGCCCGTTTGTGCTGTATTCAATAGGAGCAACAAAAAGGACGATAAGTATCTTCAGTATTGTCCTGCCCACTTTGCTCTCAGTTTCAAATCCCATTGTTAGATGTAACTGAAGATTGGACACGAGGCCGCGCAGGTAGTCAGATATCTTACACAAAAGGATGCAAACGGTACCCGGCCAATTTATTTGATTTAGATATAATCGCACCCAAATTCCTTATTCAGCTATGCGAAAAAAAATTATGGAGAACCGTAATTGATTTCGCACTGACATTGTAACTCAACTATTTGTATGAATATATCATCTTATTAACTGGCGATGAGCCACATCTACTCCATGTTTAAATCAAACGAGTCTATAAAAGTAAAATAGCAGCTTCACATATTAAACATTTCATTGACTATTAAAATAATCCTGGTTAACTACCCTGCGGCGTTAAAGATAATCTTGGCCATTTAAGGCTTATTCGCTCCCATTACACATGATAGGTAACTGTTATTACAATCCAATCCAATTTGTTACTAATCGGGGTTAAGTCTCCATCTATCTATGCCACTAGACATACGAACACCGTAACTGTGCCAAAATTGCAAAACTGGTTATGTTACATCCAAATTCACAATTTAGAAATGAGATTTGAAATCAGTTTTGTTGTGTAAAGTTCAATACTTATGTTTGCAACTTTGGTGAGATAAGTTAAGGGTTGACCACTTCTAAACTTTATCGGGATTGACTTTCGGGATCGACATACGTTGCAGATGTCTTTATAATATGGTTGTGACTGAAGGCACGTGGGCCATTTTGTCCATTTGATATTGGTTTACCATATCATCAAGTAGTAATCAGGGTCAGTGCAGGGAAAGTTTATTTATAAAAAATTGGTTCCGTTTTGCTGTATCTCTACTTATGAAAGTTTTATCTATATCTATTGCTTACTTTTATGATTTTCGTTTTTTTTAGTGATTAATAGTCATTTATTACCTATTTGTATTTAATATTTTTATCACTGATCTCCTTGATATTAATTGTCGGTAATCTATCTGATTGCTCTCCCAGTTTGCATTCCAACTATCAAGACTTTTTCGAAGAATTACTAGTCTCGATTCCAGAGTTAGATCTGAAGTGCTTCTTGACATAGATGGGTTTAAGCATCAGCCACACTTGAAGCTTTTCTAGCAACTCCATGCAGTAAATATTTTGAAAACATCGTGCGTGACACATAATAGTGTGTCACCGGTTGTGGTCGTGGGTCTTAAACAACAGATAGGCATTTGTTTATATTGTAGCTGGATTCATTTTCTCTAACTATAATTGGTATGTTTTTGCCTTCATCAGTTTCCTTATAGGTCCTTATAGGATTCTAATAGGTCCTATTCTGCCATTGATAGTCATTAATATTATTTTTCTATTCTTTTAAATAAAACATCTTCTTTTTTTACTATATTTTGGGATATTACGTTTGTTTCTTTGACGGATTTATTAATGGACAGTAGATGGAAGGGCTACATGTTGAATTAAGGGCCTCGTACGTTGATATCGTTTATCCTTTGTTTGTTTAATGTCTTCTTTCATCTAACATAAGCTAAAAAGCTTCTTTTGAGATCTTATCTTTGAAGTAATGGTGGTCTCCAAACCGTCACAATAACAATATATTTGCAATATATATGATATTGCCCTTTATAATGTATACGTGTATACGGGAGATACAACAAGGACATTGTCAAATATGAAGATAAATGTTTAACCAATAATTCAACAGACTAAGGCCATTGTGTTTAATATATTCAGTTCATTAGACATCTTCATGTTCTCTTGCCTGAAAATTCATGAGCTCGTCTTCATTTGCATCTTCTTACTGAGACTATCTGAAATGATATCAAAATGTATAGTAATAAATGAACGAAGGCTGTAAAGGAATATTGCTCACCTCAATTGGATGACAATTCCGTGTTCCCAGCACAGGACCAATCAATATGCAGCTGTATATATCCTTACGGCAGGAACTCTCTTGTTCACAGCTGAGACATCCAGCTATTGATTTGCAAGCTCCTCTCCACAAAGAACACTAGCACGGCGTTCAATAACAAATACCAACAAATAGACCGTTCTACAGATGAATGGAACGATAAAGAGTTTCACTTGTCAATAAGCCACCGTATTGTACTGGGGCTGTGGTTTATCACTTCAGCGCTGGCACTAATAGAAACCACTAGCGGCAAATAAACATAGGCATTAGGCCGTTAAATCACACACGCAATGTATTGATTGTAGAAACACTGGTGAATCAAAACAATGCAAATCGCGAGGCGCGCACCGCACGTGCCGCCCCGCCCGCGGTGGCCTCCGGACTGGCGATAGGCGCGTTCAAAATTCGAAATATTGCGTTCGGATGCGCTCGCACGAAGTTCGCTGCGTCCGAGCGCTCGGCCAAAACTCGAACGTGGTCGTCGGGCGCAGCGCAGGTAGCGCTCGGTGTTTTTATTTTGAAACCACTGCATGCATGTCACTGCCACGCGTGTGTATGCTGCAAGTTGATTTGCATGCGCGTTGTGGCGTTTTGCTACATCAAACTGGTGCGACACCAGAACGAATGTTTCTTGCACGTTGCATGTGAATTTTGAAATTAAGTGCACATTGAGATCATTTTATTTTTATACTTATTGGTAATTTTACCTTTAACTGCCCCAGGAGGGTTATGTTTTGTATTTATGCAATTTATTTTAATTTTATTATGTTGGTGGGTTTTGAGGACGTCAACAGGATAATATTTACAAGATACAACTTAATATTTAAGTATTGTTTCCTCGTGTTCGTCTTAGAATTTAATTATGCCTTTATTAAGTACTCCTCGTCTTTGAAGATCTTTGTGAGGATTATTAACTTAAGACGGCCATATGTGGGTAATTAACTTGTTTGTTTTAAGTGAGGAAGATTCCTTGTTCCTTGAGCGTTAGTTAAAGGTACGCCATTCGTAATTAAGTTTACCAATAATTATTTACTTTTATGACTTTCACGATGCTTTAGATTAGATATATTGCTTAAAGTCATGTGTGTTCTTAATGAAATGTATGGACTTAAATATTAATGCAGAGGTTTTTAACAATAAATAATTTTGATACGTAATTATTAAACAGAAACAATAGATAGATGTAAGACTTAGAACTTTGGATTTAAGTACATTACCTTATAGTAAAATAAATGTTACATATATTTCAATTTAATCCAAGTTTCACTATTTTAGAACTGATGAAAAAACTGCCAACTCCAGTGCTTTAACCACAATGTGGTGAAATATGAGAATAAAGTCTAGAAACCTTAGCGAATTTTTAAAAGACTTACTTACACATTAGCTTTAGGTGAATCAGGTGTGCAAAATCTATTGTTTTAATTACAATTTTTCCGATAAAGATACATAACATTATTTGAGCTGTGTGCCCTTAAGTGTGCCGACTTAATGACAATGTGACACTGACGACGCATTCTTCATTGTTATCTCTTACCCTATGATGTTTAGTTGTTGTTACCCTATTTTCTAGGAGTCAAGAGTGGCGACAGCAATCAGATTAGAGCGTCTCCAGTTACAATAAAATGTATGGCCACCCTTGCTATCTGGATGGGAATTCTTGATAAAATATTTCAACATGTATTACTGATAAGTTATCGTACCCATATTATAAAACAATGATACTCACTCTAAATAAACTGAACCAGTCACTGGTATAAATACAGTTTTGAGAAGTGATGACCATAAAACCAAACTTTCGCAATAGCTATTCAAAACACAGATCAATATTTGATTTCTATTATTTTTTTTACAAAAAAGGAACTACTCTTAGTTTAATCAAAATACATAATTTTGTATCAATTATTAGTACCTACCTACGAGTACAAAAACACCGGGCTGAATACAGATAAGTAAAAATCGTAATGACAAGTAAACGTCATCATTTGAAGTTTTGAAAAAAAAAATATATATATAACGACTAGCTGTGCCCTGCCACGCTTCGCTGTGGCACATTCGCACTTTCGCTGATATGTCACTGAAGAAAAAAATAGATAAAAACAATCCTTGATGCGGATTATATATCATGCTAAAATTTCAGCCCGATCGGTGCAGAACTTTTTGAGTTTTTGAAGCGTACACAAACCAACGTAACATTTTTATATATATAGATTAAGTACCATTGCCATTACGATTACGACGTGCCTCGGCGGTCTAAGGTCTGCACAATGTACTCATTTCATTACTTTAAAACAGTTGCGACAGAACATTAGCCTTTTCAGTGCTCCCAATCCATCAAATGAAGAGCCCTCGAAACAGATCATTGCTTCAAAAGCACGCACCAAAACAGCCATAGCTAAACGAACACATTCATTCCGTTTATCTATGGGAAAGGAACGTCGCATCCCCGCCACGTTGACATTGATGCATCGTCGCATTACGCTCAAGGGTTCAAAGTTACGATACATTTGAACGGAGACTTGAGAAATTATATGGGCACGTCTTTGGGATCTTTTTGTATGAATGCTTTTTTGTATGTGGCAAGGGATCAAATGGCAGACGATTCACAGACTCACCTAACCATATCTAGTTTAAAATATAGGATTGCTTCTTTGAAATTTTATATTTAGGTGCCTCTCTATGTACCATCGCGTCCATCACTAAGAAACGATTAAGTTGACTATTAAGAAATAATCGAAGAGATCATTGATACAAGTACAAGATATTAAGTACACATCCAAATGTAAATGAACTTAAATGGAATTCGATAAAAAAATATTAAAAAAATAATTACTTTGAAGTTTTAGTTTTCTACAATATTATTCCTACTCTTGAATAAGTCTTATTCGCCTCACTGATAATACTGATTTTATCAGTGGCAGTTAGTGAGTACCTAGAGCAAAACACACTTAGTTGTGGTTGGCAAGTCTATATCGGATTGAAGCAAATCCTCCAACTGGAAGGAGCTCTGTTATTGTCATTTGGTTTAGTACCTATGTTACCTCCTGCTTTAGAGTGACAAGATCAAGTAACAAAGGTTAGCTATTACGCTTTTTCTAAAAAGCCGTGGTTTTGAAACTAATTAGTGACTAAAACTCTCACACCAATGATAATATCACAATCTAGGATATAATTACGAGTGCTCTACACGAAGAAATTTCGCAATATGTTGATAACATCAATAATAATACATATTTTCTAGGTAATAGGAAAACCTACTCCGAAATTCTTTCTAGAAATTTATGATTATAGATAGACTGCTTACCAATCTAGAAATAATATGGGTAAGTGAGTTTCGTGAAGATCCTAAAAACTTTCGCAATTCTATGAAGTTTTAAAAATTACCAATACTAATGGATATCTTTTGTAGGTATTGATAATTTTGGTAAACTTCGTAGATACTGAGTTAGTAAGTAGGTACGTTAGTACTTTATATCTATGACTTCTTATTGAACGATATTTTCCTCTCGTAGAAGTTTATAAAAGGAACTAAACCACTTCGTCATTAAGGTAATGTATTACCATCGAGGGTGGAATAATCCCCTCTTTCTAGTTTCAGGGTATTGGGTAACCTTTTTTCTGGCTTATTGATATTTATTCAGAGGGCGTAGGGGAACTCGACTGATGCAGGGTGGGGAATGACTTATAGTTTTTTATTATCAAGAAATAAGACTATAGAAATGGTTCACTCACGTAACTCTGTGGTAAAAAAAAAATTACTAGACTCTGTACTACGTACCTACTCGTATATGGAAATCGATAACCTAAACAACTAGCTCTTTAATCAACCCCCAAATTAAAAAAAAAACAGTGCTTTAGACCACACAACTGAAGTAAAAGTTCGCTAAGAGAGAAAGAAAATGTATGCGCACACTTCTTTTTGCCCCTACAGTAATATACGAAACGTAACTCTCTCTCTTTCTATCTTCACTAACTTATATCTCCCTCTCAACTTCATCGATCACACTTTTCGTAACGCATTCACCAGCTTACTCCCCAAGTCGAGCGCGCGCAAAGACGTTTTACTTCAAAAAAACTAATGGTGAACACCAGCGTTTTTACATGACTGCGCGACACAAAGGAAGGTATTGTGTTTATCAGTTTACATATGTTTGTTCCTATCTCTGGCGTTCTGCAGACCAAACGCGTAGGCCGATTTTCGTCATTCTTATTGCCTCTGTCTACAATACGTTTGTCGAGATTTCCGTATCTACTATCTAGATACGCCTTTGCATCTCTGATTCTAACAAAGGCGCGAACACACAGGTTCTTCACAAAACTGGTTCATACTAATTACGCCGTACCTCAATACTGTATACTTTTTAATAGGTATAATATCCTTAATGTGCCGTCGGTTGAATTGCCTCGGGAATTATCCATGGGTGGTCTTGACGCTTAGAGCCCATGAGGTTTAAATACAGATCATGGTCATGGAGTCAGCGATTAGGACTAACAACACTTACATCTAGATTAAGTAGGTAGGTGTTCTCCTTACTAAAGAGAGGGGAGACCCGAGCTCAGCAGTGGGCCGATATGGGTTGATGATGAGGTATGTATATGGTAGATAGCGTTAGCTTCTGGTTTAGAGTTTGACAGACCGGCAAGGGCCTCTATACTGCTATCAATCGATAACATCGGAATATGCATCAATTTTTAATAATGTAATGCTTGTGGGGGGAATGAAACTCACCCTATTCTCGTAGGAACTGAGCATCGTTGTCATCATTATTGATCCTTAAAACTTTGTGTAGAAAACCTTCGAAGTGTTTAAGAAATTAAGCTTTTGCTATTCAGCACAGATACGAGGCAATTTCATATAGGTATGGATGGACTTTTTCTATAAGCGAGGGCTCGATATTAACTAACATATTACTTTTAGCCGCGGTGCAAGAAAAAGTACAGAAAATATTTTCGGAACAAAAATAATAGGAAAATTACTTAAGTTTAACAATGTCTCATTAGCTTATTTAATTTTCTTGCTACGTTTTGTTCTTGATAAAGCTCTGCTCATATTAAATTCGAAGAGCGATTTCGCAAATATTATGGTTGGAAGCCGAGTTCTCATTTAAATTTCTTGTAATTTTTTACAGTTTTGGCTTCGCGCGGTTCGTGCATTTATGCAGTGTCAAGTATTATAACAATATTATAATATTGTTCGATTCAGTAAAGTGGTGAACGCTTCGCTGAAACTTCTTGGGTAGTATTAGAGATAATAACGAGTGATACATTATTTCTGTTAGTATAGTTTGCCTACACACATGCACTTTAAATAAAATCAGTATAAGGGTACACTAAAATACAAAATTGTGGAAAAAAATAGACAAAATCATTAATTCATTCATTTATTGTTCTGTTTCCACATGAAAAGTTTTTTAAAATGACGTCACATAATTATTGTGTTTCTCTCCGAAAACCGAATATACAATTTTGTTCGCAATTGGGTATTTTGATTTTTTTTTATCACCGCTCACGAGCTCTTCTGTGTCCACAGCCTTATATGAAATTCGCGTAGCCATTTATTATACTGTTTTTCTACGAACAGTGTACGTAGGCTACATGATACCGCTTGTTGTACCCAAACCCTTTGTTGTGGCCTCGTCTCCATGGCGACTGGAAGCCTAGCCCCCTTGTAAATCAGATTCTTTGGGTCGGTTGAGAGGGGTTAAATAAGGGGTGAGTAGTATTTTATTCAAAGTTGTGAGTAACAGAATAAATTTATGTACCTACTCTATATAGTGTGTAGCTATAAATTTTTGGTGTTTTTAATTATTTGATATTGTGATAAAAAGTAGCATGTACTCAATAAGATCTTATAAAAACACACAGTCAAATTAGCACCACCTCTTTTTAGAAGTCGGTTAAAAACGAATAAGGCCTTGGAGAATATAATTTGTTGATTGAAAATTTAGAAAACTATTTTGTAGTAACTTGTGAGTACAGGACCTGTAGTAAACCCACGTGTCTTAAGTTTCAAAGAGCGTTCCAAAAAACTTTTCTATTCCAAACATTCAAATGAATATAATTATAATTCATCCAATTTCCAATAGCCCTGAAGATTTTGTTATGCTAATAGACGGCTTTAATATTAGATTTTCTGGATTTAACTCAAAGGATAACTAAAAACCAGAACTACAAGTACCTACGCATTTCGATATGTTTGATAATAATAGTTTTTCGTGGTAAGCACTTTTAGAACCCTGTTTTTAATTGTTTGTGGGTAATTTTGGCGGTGATTAAATAAATTGTAATTACTTACTCTACTCGCACACACTGTAAACATCCTGTCCGTGAAATGATGAGTGCAGCCATTTCATGTCGGAAACCTGTGCGTGAATGCAGGTAATTTGAAGTCTTATCAAAGCCTCAAATTATCATAGGGTGACAATAAAACGCAATAGTTTTTTCATAGAAAGTTCGCAAAATGATTCTTTTTTATTTGACTAGTGACGAGACGAGCAAGTTGTTCAACTGATGGTAAGCGCTACGCCTGCCCATAACAGTTACAGGGCTACCCAGATCTTTGAATTGCGCGGCACTTCACTGCAGGATGCTTATTTTAATAAGATTGGCATTGCAACTTTACAACATTTAACATCTAAATTATAGAACATAATATATTATATCGAAAGACAATAATTTGAGGGTCGGGCAGGATGCTGCTTTGATCATCGTTAAATGAAATACTTGATATATTGATAAATCTCTTGTTTAACTACTGATTTTAGGTTCTTTTTGTAGCCGCCTATAATTGTACCTAGTTGTAAGTACAGAGCAAGAAAGAGAGAGATAGTGAAAATAAGGTGTTGCCACACATACATTTTTTTATAACTAAATTGACAAATTTATTGTGGTTGTTGCCAGGCTAACAATATCAACAAATATTTATAGCAATAGAGACAGAACATGTTTAGCTATCACCAATAAATGAGATCTTTGTATTCTTATAGACAATCAATCAAGAGATGAAACCTGTAATGAAAATACGATCCCGTTCAAATTACATTTTTTTCAAAACCAATATAAATTAAATTATATCCGTGGCGAAAGCGTAGATTCAATTCGGTGTATAATTAGTAAAAATCTATTTTTGACCGTTAATAACCAATCCCAGGTTGCCACCGAAAATCTATTGCTGGCCTGTCATTTATTTTTAATACAGCAGTTTTGTTTTAATGTTGGTCACTCTACAAAACAGCTGTGGGTGGGCCACCTACATCGATGATACAGACATGTCATGTGATTTGTCAGAGAGAAACCGTTTTGGATTCCACCGGCTTTGTTCTTGCGGTAACCCAATTGGCTACTTTTTAATTATTTGTGATTTATCACAAGAATTTGTCATTGCTTTGTACCGTTTCTCTCTGATTGAATATATCCGTTATATACAGAGGCACTGGTTATTTCATTTGATTATACGAAAGAATTAAGTTATTTATACTAATATCTGTTAGGAATAACTATTGTAGCCTAAATTTTAGTCCTGTCAATTGCCAATAGTAAATTTATTGGAGTGATGGTCGGTAATAGTGATGCTTCGTAAAAAATTAAGACTACAAACTGTCAGTGATGTCATTACATTTGTAATCAAGCCAGATTTTCTTTTGTTTTATGCTCAAATGGTCCTAAATATTATTAGGGGCTCAACATGATTAATTTGTCGGATTTCAACACGACCCATTTATTTCTAATAATTTAGTACCCGAGTCGTTTAAAGAAGTACTAGGACTGTAAAACACTTAAACCCCAGAAGAGGCAATTCTCCAAGCGAATCGTTAACCTGGTTTCCTGAAGTTAATTTTGCAGGCAAATGGGTCACGACTACAAGCTGATAAAGTCTTGTGGGTTGTAACTTGAGATTCCTGACCTCGTCGAGGCTAATAAAATGTTCGTTATAGTTGTCTCAAACGTTGAAAGAAAGTACCTATTTTAAGCAAATTACAACTTAAAAAACATTGTATTAGTCTTATGCCCCAGTACTGTGTGGGTTTTTTTGTGTAACAGGAAGATAGTGAAGTTGTGCTAATAGTAATGAAAACCCCTTGAAAATGTTTAAGGATCCATAATGCAATTTAATCTCATGCTAAGAGACGCAACTGATTTCGATCGTACACACATACGAATGCGTTGAGAAGCGAAGGTAGTTTACGATAAAAGTATAGGCTGTGAACCTTATTACGGTAGGCGCCAGATATGCCAATGCTCTGTCTGGCATAACTCGTGTCACTACAGACATTATGTAACTCCAATTCCGGAATTTGACTTTATTTCTAAAAAAGTTGTCATGAACTTTTAATTGAATGAAGTTTCAGACGCGGGACATGTTGAAGGAGCTTGGAACTCAATTCAAAACTGATGGTGCAACTTTTTTAAATGATATCAACCAAATGTAACCTTAAGGCGAGAGAACAAGGTGTAAATTGCTCAAGCTATTTCGATGTTTATTATTGTTATGGCTAATATTAATGTTTACCTTCGTCTATTTCTAACTTTTACTTTGTTTACGGGAGCTATGAAAAGGCTATCAAAGTATAGTGGAGTTGTATTCTCACTGCGATGACTCTGTTCACTCAATCTTCACTTATAAGTAACAGTGCCAACAGTGCAGTGTTTAAAAGTTATAAGGTTACAATTTATAACAGCTTTGATTTATAACAGTGGATTAATATCAATAGGCTTTTTTGTATTATACATATCTAGGTACTCGTCTAATTTTATACAATTGGATTGAGTGTTCCTAAATAGATAACACCATTGATTTTTGTATTTATTAGGGCATTCAAATAAGGATTAGGCCTACAAACATAATTTTTGTTTATTATTATAAGATTTATAAGTCTAGCCGCCATAATCTACCTAGTTTGCTCTATTGGCACCTTTTATACTAATAGAATTGAAGAAAACAAAATGCTATAATTTAAACAAATAGTTTTGTTTGGCTTAAAGAAAACAAATCTGAATTTTTAACAGACTTTTTAGTATTTAAATTTTCATTAGAATCTAATTATAATATAGTTACAATGTTTCAAGAAACAGACAGAGATCAGAACAAAACAGTTTTAAACAATGTTAAGAGCTTGAAAACTAAGCCAAGTTTTAACGAGCTCTAGCTTTGGCTCTCAGATTGTAGGGCTTACGTGAAGGGCAGAGAGGTGAAAGGTCGAGGTCGCAGACAGAAGTAAATATTTGGCCCTATTTGCGACTTATCAGGTTTAATATTCGGAATAATGAGATGGATTATTGAGTCGACAATAAAGGCTAGCTCGGTCTCATAGTCAAGGCGTAGGACGCTCATAAATATTGCTTATAGCACCATGCGGTAGGTACATTTATTACAGTATTGATTTATGTACTGCTTGGAAAGGGTAGCTCTAGTATAACATGAGATTTTATTTGTCTACGATTGTAAAGGCTGTATAAGTAAAGGTGAGTAATCAGGCAGATGCTTGATAACTCATAAAAACTTTGACTCTCAAGAATTTCTCCAAGACGTGTTTTATTTGTCTTTTCACGGAGTAATAAAAGTTTAGGGTAGGTAAGAGTATTCATAACACTTAAGGTACCTATTGTATCATCGAGTATTACATATCTATGTTCAGAACAAAAAAAATTGAGAAGAATAGGCGGAAATTGCTCAACCTCGAAAGGAGATAACGAAAAATAAAGATATCTTAAACGTGTCGCAAATAAACTAAGAATTAATATGTATAGCACGATGCTAACTTATGTGATAAATATTACAATTATAACCATGATTTATAATATACATTCAGATGGCGGTAAATAGCGATTCTCCTAGCGTAGAAGGGAATTCTATATATTATGGTATTATTGAGATTCCTATCGATTCGTTGAAGGCCGGCCATTGGCATTTGTCGTCGTTTCTTGGGAACCCTAGGCTTCACGGCTCCGGTGGTATTTATTTTATTTGGATTTTTATACATAAAACACATTAACTAGTCATGAGAATATCTGTTAAGATTTTTCTGTACTCTGTTTTGTATTTTGAAAATCATTGGCTAATAAATAGGGTGGCTAAAAATAATTTGTTTAGTCTAGAGGATTTCATCACCCTAGTCACTAAATGATACAGATACACGTGGTACAATTTTAATTCAATGGTTGACTGACAGTTGCTATGTGTGCTCTACCATTAAATGTTAATCTAGACATTAAAAAAAAGAAAAATATGTTTTTGTAAGTACAAGACCAATAATTATATCTCAATGTTGGTTTCCAAGTAAAGATCATCTTCTCAGACACTACATTGTCCATCCGTCCAAACTGTCGTTCAACCGGTTCCCATGAGTTCGCTGGTGTTGAATTACAGACAGTTGGTGCGTGTTAGTGTGTACCTATTTATAAAGGGCCACCTGCCCTTAACATCTTGCGGGACGTATTTGGATCAATACCCTTTCGGAGACGTCTGTACGACACGCCATTATTCTAATTTTGTATTGAGTCGATGTCTCAAGGTTCTTCGTTATTTTGATTACGTGTCGATGAATTGACGGCTTTTTACAACCGCTTGGTTTCAAGTTATAAACTCAATTGTAGTTTATATTTTTCTGTACCATTCATTTATTAGCTTTCGGTACGCATACAAAAAGTGAGACGTAGTCAATACTAATTTTAAATGAATACGTCCTCGTCGGTAGTTAGAAAGTTTTTTGAATGATCACTAGAATTATAGGCTTACTCATTCTTTGACTGACTAAGTTACAAGTCATTGAGACTGGTAGAGCTACATATTGTAAAATTTTCATTTACAAAGATTTATTTTTAGTGGATCACACGTTTATGACAAGAAAGAATGGAAAGAAATGGGCTGCACGTGGTAGTGCGTCCGATTTAAATTGAACACCCTTTTCATTTTCATTGCAACATTGAAAACAGCAAGTATGTGACCAACCTAAATCATTATAGTGAAGACAGTAGTCTTGTCATCAGACGCATAAATCTTACCAATAAGTGTTCCGGTAAAGCAAAACGCTTTAGAGAGTAGACACCTAGTTTAAGTCGATGATATTGCTTAAAAAGTTCCGCTAACAGCTGTCAAATGTATACCCCTACTTTCAAAAACAAACATTAAGTTCTAAGGAAAACTATACAATGGGATTATCGACCTAAGCCACCTCAAATAGCTTGCAAGGCTTATAGAGGTCGATAGGGAGGTCTGGAGCATTGCCCCTATTTCATTCTGTGAGGCTTTTGTGACGCCTATTCATAGACTAGGTCTCACATAATATAGCTTTTTCCTCTGATAGCCTGTCAATAGAAATTTTGGAACATTATAATCTTAACATATAGAAGGGAATAAGGACAAACAGGGCAATCCATCTTTTTATTCCAATATCCGACGTTGTGGAAATAAGAGCTCATTTTTAGTGAGGGGGAAAGAAACGGATACAAATAGTTATTTCAGTCTTCGGGTTCATTGAACGATAAGAAATATAAATTGGAGAATTGGTCTCTTTTATATTCTAAAGGATGGAAACTTCTCCTGGGGGTATTCATGAGCTCGTTCTAAAATAATTTCATTTCATTGGTTTTCGTGACGAGTTTTGTGAACTTTTTTTGTTTGGAACTTACTTCAGAGATCAACGAGTCGGCATGTTCAGAATCAATCCTCGCAGTAGTAACTATAATTCTATATTACCATTAAGGTTTGCACGAAGATAGAATTCAGATTTTTTGAATTGGTTCAATAAATGTCGTTCCAAACAAATTAATTACAAACATTTTACTTTTATAGCCGCAAAACGAATGATTTTATATATAATTATATTTACTTTTAACAGATTCTAAGAGCGCGTGCGCTGTCCAAATTATGGCTTACAAGCTGCGTGCTCAGCTGTGACAGATGACTACGCAATGTCTAAAAATATGTGACCAATTTATCACCGTGTCACAATAAATATTTTTAATTTTATTTATTTGTGACAAAGGCAGCCAGTGCTAATTACTACAAAGGCACTCTATTAATAATGAGTGGAGTGAAAAAACTTGTTTGAATTAAATTACGGTAGGTATTGTCTGAAAAACCGCGCGTGCTGTATATGAACTTGACGATAAATAAAATAATTGTGCAAGGTGCTTCGATCAGAAACATATGTCCGATCAATAAAATTATACAATTTTCTCAAAATTCGTTTATCCGTTTCAGTGCAACAAATACACATACAAACAAACTTTCGCATTTATAAATAGGTAGGAACTTAATTAGCAAATCTTAGTGATCTATAGGATATCTAAGTATCAGAATGCGTGTGGATACAGTCTAAATAAGACATTAAAATCAATCATAATTGTTGTATATTAAGTTTTTTCGATAGAATGTCGCAAGTCACATGTTATCAAATAACTCTACACCACCAAATATATTATTTTCTCTCTCAGCTTTAGCGCCTAAAATAGGTGTTTTTCGGAAGAATTCTGAGTAATGCGGGTAATATCTCCCCAAGGCAATAGTGAAGTTGTATTTTGTTTTTGGAAAGGTATATAAATTAGATTTCCCGTTGAAAAGCTTCGAACCTTTTTGTATCAGTTTTTTCTTTGAATCGTAAATTTAGAATTAGGCTCAAGGTTCTTTAGTAACAATGAAAATAGAGGGTGTAGAAAGGGAGAGTTCCTACCCATTATGAGTACCTATCTCAACTTGTTATCTTTATTAGCTTTTAGAATTTGTAGGTTAGTTTTCATTTTTTTCAAATGGTTAGAGTTTGAATAACAGTCATATTACCACTGAAGTTTTATTCGTACCTACCTACCACAATTCTAAAGCACGATAAAGGAAAATCATGATACTGAAAATATTGTTCACGAAATCACGACCGACTCACATTCACACCACTTTGTCACACTGGTGTGACAGATTGTTTATGAGTGAATTCTAAATCTATAATGAATTCAAATAATAAAGGTACGGTAAGGTAAGGTATCATGTCTTATGATATAATCATCTTTCCGGAACAAAGCTATTGGATCTTCCTAATTAGATTTTTGTCGACAGCCACACCTCGAGTTTCCACAAGTGCTATTCGGTCCCTAAAAGTATCAAGGAATCGTGCTCTGAATACTGAAACCGAAACTAAAATAGCACCAGATCCTGTCCAAGCTTCAAGCATACATGGCAAAGGAATAGTCACCTTATTCGCAAGATATAAAGTTGTTTATTTGGCTGTGAACGATTTTGCAGTGTATGAATGCGGCTCACATTTCAGTGGTGCAGACCGTCCGCAGGCGGTGGAGGCATTTTCTGTTCTGAAGCGGATACGGTTACGGGTGTAGGGATTACTATAGACTTGGAACTGATTTACTACAGATTTTTTACATAATAATAATACGGGGAGTTATATCAAATATCCCCTAATCCGCTCCCTTCACACCTCTCACCTCTCCTATTGAACAGAAGCCACTACATAACCTATGTCAACTACATACTTAAATAATGATTCTGTTATATATAATAATATACATATTTACATATATTTTGCTGTGTGTCTAGGTACTTACAAATATCTAGTAACATGATACTTGATATCTTTCCATGTATGGTTGTCTGGAAGAGATCGCTCTGAGCGATAAGACTGCCCATTGTGACACTAGTTGTTATTTTGTTTTGTTTCAGTTTTAAGTTTTCTTTGTTCTGTGGCGTTTCAATAAAGAGTTTATGGATCTACCCATCCGTGTGTCTATCAAACTAAATAGACTATGACAATGATTATTGTGTGTCAATCCAAAACGATTAGTTACTAAGGGTCTACTGTAACGTTAGCTAATGTAATGTTATCCATTTGGTTCTGACAGCCACGCTTATTATGTGAGAATGAGCACAGGTGTTCGGTACGCTTAATTATGGAATTGTAGAATACGAAATACGAAAAACGAATCTTTCGTATCGAGGTCAAGGACTACAACACGTGTATAGAAGGCAGTTAATAAAGGTTGTAGTAATAAGTGCAGAATATAATAGAATAGAAAACTCTTCATTGTGTCTAAGTATACAAATAGGATGCAAAATATGTTTAGAAAAATAATAAAAGCTATACTTATAGTAGTACAATGAGAGGTCTTATTGCTTGTAAGTATGTACTAGTCAGATTCATTAATATTCAACTCATTTCAATGAAAGAATTAATAAAGGTATCGTTTTTGATTCCTCCCAGGCAAGTAGTGGTGCCATCTATAATAAATATATCTGGGATATCAGTGGCGCCATCTATTTTTTCGAACAACTACTTGTGTACGGACTAGGGTGGATGAAATAAAATTTTCGCACCCCTCGAATGTGGAATCCCTTAATGTGGTTACTATTCTGTCAGAATAATCAAACTTGTAAATAACGCCATCTAGTGAAATTTTCTTACAACTTCTTGCAAGCTGAACTGCAGTAAGCTCTATGGTTATTATTTAGATTGTAGAGTTACACAAAGCTGCCGTTGGCGGATGTAATAACAACTATTGTTCGTAGATGTCCCTATAGTTGAACTTATGTTAGAACTTATTTACTTGTGTCTCACAAGTGAGTGTCTCACAGATAAATGTTCTGTTTTCTTATGCGTGTGACAAAGACCTTGAATAAGATCTTTGGCGTGTGATAGGCATGTATCAGAAATGGTTGTTTGAACATCGTTCAAGCTTAGAATTTGTCTATGAATGGACGATAAGCAATATTTCGAAGAAACAAAGATAAATTATTGAAAATAAATGTAGCCCAATCTTTTGCTTTTTAATTATTAGTAATATAAAACTCGGCGATGTTTGCTTCTTATTTTTGTTTTATGATTTTATTGGACAAGCATTAAGTACCCGATACCGGATTTCAAAAATAATGCCTATTAACATTATTACATTCGCGAAGAAATGTAAAGTTGGAATTCTACTTTTCTGTGAGCTGAAAATCGGCAATTTCACGTTGCATGGTTTGAGATAAAAGCTTTCTTGTGTCATAACTCCAGCTGAGAGCGTACTTACATCGGATATTGAGTTGGAAACGATCGGAAACGAAGGAATAAGTTGGCTGAGGCTGAGGTACTTCGTTCTGCTATTATATTTGTTCAGACTGGATCCTCTCTGAAGAGATGGTTCAGAGCTCCTCTAAGAAATTATTGGGTTTGTTCAGGTAAGAACAGTTTTCATTAGATGTTAAATTAACGAGGTTTGAAAGTTGTGAAAAATATTTCGTAAATTGGTGGAATAATACAGTGGACATTTGTTGTTAAGTTTAGAAAGCTTTATGTAAATCTCTCCACAACGATTTGGGTACCAACTAAAAGTATTAGGTATAGAAAATATACGAAATCGTTTTGTGTGAAGTGAAGAAAATTTCATTTAGAGAGGTACATGACAACAGCCATTTATGTAATGAAGGCGATCAAAATCTAAAATACCCACCTATTGTAACAGCGCTGTATGGCAAACTTGGCAAAGTTCTAGATTTCCTATCACAGCGGAACCAGTGTGGTGTGTCACAGACATGCGTCGACGTCTTGGCATAACCGCGGCTAGACCAAGTTTGTCGTGATAGGCAACTTTTGTATTCTATAGCCAGGCCCGTAACAAGGAGGAAGGGGTTTGGTGGCACTTTATACGTACGTGTAATATTATAGAAAACTCTACATATGCAAGAAAATTGCTTCTACCTCACTCAAGAAGTTTATTTTGATTTCCAAACATAAAAAGTGAAGATTTTATATCGTTTAATTTTATTTAATCAGGTTTATTTTAGTGATTTAATTAATGTGTTCTGTTATATTTGCGAAATGCGTTCACTATTTGCAAGGTTTTAATGTATGCTATAAAAATACATTTTTCAGGCAACAAGCTGAAAATACACACACATATGTGTGTTGTGTATGTTTTTTTTTTTCAGATAATGTAGGGTAAATATTCACCCTACTATAATGACATTGTACATACGTCTGCTTTTTGAATTTATTAACTTGGATACATTTTCTCTTGATATAAAACTAATCTATAATTTGATAATAGCTAAACAAAGTTTGGACAGTATAGTATACTTATTAGGATTACAAAATTCTATGACAGTGCTATTTATAATATTCCTCAATCGGACATAAGCCTTGGATACTATACTGCTGTTTTAAAGTCACAGCGCTTCCACAGTTAGACTAGTTTCACTTCGTGCTAAGTTCAGATATCAGGCTTTGTACCAGTTCGGGATAATGACTTTTATCAGCAGCTATGTTCGGTATACGGGCACATCAAAGACGGGACACGATAGGAGAGTTCCACGTCGGCTTGGTGATATAGGTTTTGCGAAACTTTCATACCTACCGATCTGTTGCTCGGAAGATACGAAATATGCTGGTAGGATTTTTGATTATTCTATACAACTGATGGCTTTAGTTCGAAGACTTTTCCGCGATACGCTTGCTGTAAGCGGGCGGTTGTATGGGAAAATGAGGATTGCTAACGATCCCCTGTGTTGTTCCTTGATATTTGTACGTATGACTTGTAAAAGCCACTGTTGACTGTAATAGTGCATTATTTTTGTCTACTTGTAATAAATTGTTTGAGTTTTTATGAAACGTTTGTACAAATTGCATGAAAATTGGTTTAGTTGATATTAGCAACTGAAAAATATTAATTACAAGTCAGTTCAGTTTCAGTCAATTTCAGTTCAAGTTTTAATTAAATTACTAAATAAATGAAACTCTACTACCAAAGGCAAAGTTGGCATAGATCCCTTTCTAAAATTAAATCGTAATAGGTATTTTATTTTATAATATAATTGTTAGTATATTTTACTGCAACAAGGTTGACGTTTTTTTTATAGTATATGCCCCATTAATTATCTCACCATGATTCAATAAAACGCAACTTGAATTTCGAAGGTAACACTATTATTTAATTTATAGATGTACCTACCTACTCGATGCTACCATCTGCAGGGTCTCGCTGAGTAAATGTTTGTTAAAGACAACAGAAAGACCACGCGATAACATCATTAACCGTTTTTGTTTACGAATGTACCTACCTAAATGGGTTTCTGCAAAATTATATTACAAGAAACTGTGTAATACATTTGATTTATTGTTAACGCTAACGTCAGGAAATCGACGCGTTTCTTGATGAGTTTTTTATATATGAAAAGTGTTTCTTTGTCAATAATTTGAGCCTTTTTTAAATGTTTCGCACTGCAGGGTAAAAGCTTCATCTCCTATAGAATCCAAACTTCTTAACGTCGTGTAAGTTTTACCCTATTGCCAGAATCTAGGCATTAATCAATAAACTAACTAAGAGCAAAATATTCCGTGCTTGCCAGGTTTTATTGCTCAACTTGTTCCGTTCTATTTTGTATTTTATTGAAAGGCCATTCCAACATTGTAGCGTATCGTACAGCTGTTATGAAATTACCATATTTTTTATAACCGCTCTCAAAAATATGGCACTGCCTGTGTTGCCCGATAAAAAATCATATTGTTTATCAATTCGCAGGTCACTAGAGTAGCGATATCGTAAGCCTTGCGCGATCCGTTTTGAAACAATCTATGTGTGTGATAATATCCGGTCACGTAGAATGCTGTGATGTCACCAGAAATACTCGGAACTTACGGTATTGCTTATGATAATTAATAGGGATGTTTATCATTAAACATATCAATTTCTATTATGATAAGTACGGTGCAGTGTCGCAGACAATCAATGTTTTTTTTTTACTTTTATGTTCGCACGATTTGTGTTCCGATTTAAGCATTGTCACAGTCCACATTATGGTTCAGTAAAGTGGTAGAAGCTTTACTGAAAGTTCTGATGCTGTTTCGGAGAGAACGAGAGAGAGAGAGAATGTTTGTATAATTTGCCAAAACGTATTCTGCTAATATTACACGTGAACGCACTCACGAAGATACTCAAGTTTGAGAAAGCAATACAAAATCAACAGCTTCACATCTTCAGTTTCCGAAACACCCACAATTGACGTTAAATGCCGCGCAGGGCGGCCGGATTATTATTATATTATGATATTTTGTGTGGTGGTCCGCAACAAAGATTACAACATCTCGCAACAAAGATAATCGCCTTGTAAAGTTGAAGTAAAAAAATCTTGATTCATGGGCCCCAAGATAACAGTCATGGAAGTTGACTACCACCAGATTCGAAAACATCGAATCGAGAAGAACTGGGAAGAAACCGTCAAGAGATTGAGATTATAGCATTTATCTATTCTGCTGTAGACGTCTCAAAGTAATCTGTGACACGGTATATCACATAAATTATTATAATGGCAAGGCAGTTACCCTTACGCTTTTAGGTGACCGGAAATGGAGACTGAGCAATAATCTGTCTGATTGGGTATTTTCCAAATCAACGACACCACGCCTAAAACCTCGGCGTCGCAATGTGACTTTCATAAGCTACAATTGATAGGAGTCATTTATTCACGTCAAGGGCCGGCAGTTTCTCATTTCACAAACAACAGGTGATGGGACAACTACATCTGGACTTCAACCTAGTTCTCTGAAATATGCACCCAGGCTTTCGATATGTTCCCCTACATTAATGTCACCTCGAATAACTAAGACCGTGATTTATTCACACGAAAGGAATTGCAGCAGCGACATCTATTCAAATGACAAAAGAAAATGAATATTATACTGTGAGTATGGAAATAGGGAAGTCCTCAGACGAATTGCACTTGCAAATGTTTCTTCACTCTCTCCGCTCACATGCTCATAAATAAAACAAGAGAAAATCTCATAGAGACGCAACAACGGCGTTAACAACTGTACCGCTTCAATTATTCAGAGAACGGCATTCTGCATTTTATTGCGCAGTGTTTCTGGAAGGAAAAGCGAGAATGCAAATAAATTGAAGCACCTCTACCTTTAACAATAATTATAACACGCCACAATCACATACATAGGTAGATTCTGACCACTAACCAGGAACTACAAGGACCATGGTCCCACAAATACTTACAGTAAGAGGATACTTGCGATTAATACAAATACTCGATCTGAGTTGACAAGGTAATACAAAAAGTTAGCCAAACAATAGTAACTAACATAATGTTCAAATTAATACACAGCACATTTGCGACATTAACGTACTATCTCATCAAATTGTTGAATTTGAAATAACACGTTATTGTCGCAAATCAGCGATTATCGAACCAAAACGAGTATAATATTGCTATCAAAACAAAATACAATACAACAGTAACTTTGTTATATCCTTGCATCGAAAATTCGATGCCTAAAGAACCATAAAGCTGTTGCACACCGAACTCCAACTTAACCCCACAACCCACAGGATCATTACCATTCCGATACATTTACATAGACTCGCTTAGCCCCACAGGGGCCATACAGCACACTACAATGCAAAACACCTATTACTGAAACGATACGGCAAGAATACAGTCAGTTGTTAAGCTGTTAACATTTCATACACATTCTTCTCTAACTAATAGCACAGCAAATTTATTTTTTTATTTGACGAGACGAGCAAATCGTTATCCTGATGGTAAGCGCTATGCCTGCCCATAACAGTCGTAGCACCACCCAGAACACGGCATTGCATAATCCTGCGCGGCACTGCACTGCGCTCGTCGCCCTGAGACATCGGCTCTAAAGTCTCATAATAATTATGTCCTGTAATTTCGCTGGAAACAGTGGCCTTCAAACCGGAACACAGTAATGATTACACACTACTGCTTGGCGAATGAAAATCTGGTAAAGGTGCAAAGCATACTTATTGTATCAGGAAAAACAGGCAGTTGTTTTCTCCATACATTTTGATTATAATATATCAGTAACTTTAACTAGGTTTAAAAAAATTGCTCATCTATAAGGTAAAATATAAAAATCCATTTTCTAAGCAAAAGGTCACTACACGTGACACGACGCATGCAGTATCGCTTTCTAATTAAGCAACTACCCACAGTCGGGCAAAAAGCTAATTAACTCTTACCCCTGCTCACTTTTGACCATTTTGCTTGTTTTGCTGGTTTTGCTTCTTTTGTTCGGAGACGGGAGTGATTCTAATTAGTTATGTGGTCCTCATGGGTTGCTTTCGTTTGAAATCCTTTGTGTTGGTTGTGGAATAGGCTTTGAACAGAAAATATAAGGCGTACGACAGATCAATGCAGCGCAGCGCTGTCACTTTGATACCTTCTGTATGAAAAAGGCATTGAGTGATGTCAGGCAGCGCGCCTCACGCCGCACGCCGCATCTCTTTTGTCTGGCTTGCCGCTAATAGTATTTCGATGACGAATTTAGTATTTGTTTGTGTCTCTAACTCAATATTTGTTGTGACGATCAGGTTATTCACCTGATGGGAAGTCCTACGCCTGCCCATAGGATTGCAATGCCGCTTTGAAATTTCCATTGCATTATCTTGAGCCTTGTTAATCTTGTTGCACTGTGATTCCCAATTAATATTTATGAAATACTTTAAACGTACAAATAAGATACTTATTCATGATTTTTAGTGGGAGCGAAACCCTAAGAGGGGCTAGGAGTTAAATCTATCTATTCTACAGCACCACAAGAGCGGAAAATGTTTTCTATTTAGTTTGTAAACGAAGCCGACGTAATACAACCTGTACGTAAACACTACGGCACCTCGGGGCGAATTTACATTTCTCAGATGGATGTATCTCGAGACTTGCAGCGAGGTCACTCGGTAAAGACATTGTAGAAATAGAAAAGTAAGATATCTTCGTCGATCGGTATACACGCGATCTGTATGTGTGCGCGCATGTACGCACAGTCGCACACATAAAACACGCACACATTATTATGAATCAGGCAGTCTAAGGTGAAAGACAGATCGATGAACGCGGCATGCGGCGGCCGCGCGGCGCTGTCACATTGATACATTTTGTATGAAAAAGGCATCAAATGACGTTATGCAGCGCGCACACCTCTTCATAATTGTCCCTGTGTGCGAGCCTTTTGCCTGGGCGTACAGGCGCGCAAACATACAAGTCACGTTTCGTACCGTTCTATGAAGATAGCTGACTTTTCTGTTTCTACTACGGTAAAGATTTCAATCGAGATCAAGTAAAACTACTACCAAGCGCAGTGTAAATACTTTTGGGTATTTCCGGACTTGCAAATAAGTTTTTGACTTATATCATTTTATAGACAAACTTTTATACGTAAACAATACGTGTTCGATACTGCAATCTGATCAAAATCGGCCCAAACACCATCACTCTACTGCTAATAATAGAATGATTTCGTTTAGGCTTATTTGGCTGTTTGGTGTTAGTCATTGAAGAGTTCAGCTGTCTACCTTCCATCTCTATAATGAAATCAGTTCATTATCACCTCACTAACGGCTGTCGCTGTAGTTTTGGCATCGACATTTGACAGGTGTGCAACATTACAACTAAATTTAACTACGGAAACTGGTCAAAAGTGATTTGAAATATTCAACCTAAATATACATCCATTTATACTAAACTTTTTGATACAAACTAACATAGTGTAAAACTCATTTGTGCTTATTCAATAAGGGCTATTATAAGTCGCAACTCTTAATGATTTCAGGGGGCCTACCATGACGTCTTATAGCGATTCAGTTGAGGACCTAAACTGAGCCGCGTCGCATAATCGTACCGCGACGTCTTATTTTTTATATTGCTGCCATTTTCAACCTAAACTGGATATAGTTTAGGTTGAAAATGGCTTATTAGGGACTCAATTTAGGAGCCTGCCATTTTCAACCTTAACTGGATCCAGTTTAGGTTGAAAATGGCAGCAACATAAAAAATAAGATATCACGGTACGATTATGCGACGCGGTTCAGTTTAGGTCTTCAATTGAATCGCTATAAGATGTCATGGTATGCCTCCAGCTCGTCAATCAGTAAAGATAAATGCATTGGCGGGTGCAGTAGCGATGTAAAGGGTCCACGAAATAACTTGGTTTTCATTTCTCGAACAGATACACCATCATAAAACCAATCATCATCATCATCATCATCAACCCCTAACGGCCCACTGCTGAGCACGAGTCTCCTCTCACGTGCTGAGGATTAAGCCATAATCCACCACAGGGACCCGGTCCGGACTAGTGGATAACATACATATCTCCGAAATAATTCTCGGGTAGGCACGTGGGTTTCCTCACGATGTGTTCCTTCACTGAAAGCGAGCGATAATTACGTAAATATGTGTTACAGAAACACATTGATACGTACGTACAAAACTAATAAGACATGCCAATTAGGTACTTGAACTTGGGCTTACCATTGTACATCACAGTGTTGGGTGTTTCCAACAAGCAATTAGCGACCGTGTCGCTTCCCATTAACTCAGTAGCCCTCAACCTCCCATAACACCACTAATAGAGCAGGACAAATAGCGACAAAACCCGACAAGTTGGCAACTTGTCGCATTATGCGGGTCTCGGTCTGGTTGTGAAAGGTCTAATGTCTCCAGATTAATTATAACTTCAGTTACTGTAATGTTTGATCGTTACTGTTATATGTTTATTGCAAGATAATGCTTGGAGTGATTTATTTGAGTTGCTTTGGAGGAGTTGTGTTGTTGACAACAGAATTATACCTATGAGAGTACGTAATCATGTGGCCTGTTATTTATTGTTGCTTTTTCAAGATGCTTTATTTGTGTTCGAATATATTCAGAGGTAAAAAAAACGAGTGTGCTTTAGTCCACACGACTGAAGTAAAACGTCTTTAACTCCATCTATATGGATGTATATAACTAAAGTGTGCTCGCACCTCTCTCTCTGGCCCCTACAGTAATGTACGAAACGTAAATCTGTCTCTTTCTATCTTCACTATGATATCTCCCTCTCAACTTCCGTTCGTCTCGCCCGATCACACTTTTCGTAACGCTCTCGTCACGCATTCAGCAGCTTGCTCTCAAGGCAAGCGTGCGTAAAGAAGTCTTATTTCAAACCACAGAAAGGTGTGCATTGGTTTCCGTAGGCACGTAGCATGCGTAGATGTATTCGTGCGTAACTTACAATATTAT